>JARKID010000064.1:0-669652 GCA_029449255.1 Mycena polygramma | reverse complement strand
GGTGAGTTTCCGGTCGAACTCGCGCGATTCCATTCGCGGCCCGACTGTTTCAACCCGTAGATCGTTTTCAACAATCTCCAAACACGTCCTGTCCCATCCTCAAAGCCTGGTGGCTGCCGCATATAATCTCCTCTTTGAGCTCGCCGTTGAGATATGCACCCCGAATATCCATTTGGATAATCTCCAGATCTTCGATGGCTGCAATAGCGAGTGCGGCGCGCACGGCTCGAGACGGACAACAGGCGCGAACGTCTCTGTGAAGTCTACTCCGGGATCTGCGAGCACCCAAGTGCGACAAGTCTCGCCTTGTGTCTAGACATGCGGCCCTGCTCGTCTGTCTTCTTGACATAGGTCCATTTACTTCCTATGGCCTCGCGATCCCGTGGTAGATCCACGAGCGTGTAAGTTTTCTTTTCTTTCAACATCTCTATTCCTCGCTCATCGCATCCTTCCATTCCGGCTGCTCGCTCGACTTCACTGCTTCACTATACGTGCGCGGTGTGCCGGCGGCTTCAAACTGACTCGCCCAAAATGCGAACTCTGCACTCTCCCTGCCTCCTCCTCCAAGATTGTTGATCCTCGGGTGTTGGGCGGGCGCTGACCATCTCGGCAATCTCGCATCGGGGTTGTTGAGTTTGCGATAGTCGGTATCCTTGGTTGAGCGGGAGGTACGTCTGTGGTTCTGCTTGAACTGATGGAGTTGCTGATGGAAAGGTTGCCAGTGGAGGTATGCTCGTTGGCTGCGACGGTGTCTGCATCTGCTGCTGCGACGGCGTCTGCGCTTGCGGATGCGACTCTATCTGCGCCGGTGGCTCCCCCTCACTTGGCGCTGCCTTCTGGTTCGTCACGGAAGCGGGTTTTGCAGGTTCTTCTGCGGGAGATTTCTGGCTCGGCTTTCCCAACTCCCCCTCAAGCTGCAAATCGACCAGGGGTTGGGTGCTCGGCACCACCCATACAACACTTCTTGACTCGCGGATGCTGCGGTTCTTGGCGTCATAATATTTGACGATGTCTGTATGGTCTCCGAATCCCACGAAGATAAATTTCTCCGCCTTCTCGTGATTTCCTCCTAGCTTAGACAGCTTTTGCACAGGCTCACGTTTAACCCATACTTCGCATCCGAACTCCCGAAGGTGCGATACATTGGGCTTTTTTCGTGTCCATGCTTCCAACGGCGTCTGTCCTTGGAGTGCGCGTGTCGGTGCGCGATTTCGGATGTACACCGCGTACTCAACCGCTGACTCCCAAAGAAAGGCCGGTAAATTCCGCGCTATCAACATCGCCCGGGCAAGCTCGATGATCGTCCTATTAAATCTCTCGGCTACTCCGTTCGACGAATGCGCATACGGTGCGGGGTTCTGGAGCATGATCCCACGGCTTTTCAACCATGCTTTCACAGCTCCACTAGTGAGCTCCTTGGCATTGTCCACTCGGAGGACTTTAGGTGTGTATCCAAACTGACGTTCAACCCATACCACGTATTCCTTGATTTTTTCGAAGGCCTGATCCCGGCTCTTCAAAAATTCAGGTTTACAGTGTCGAGTGGCGTCGTCCGTGAACAGGATGGTATATTTCGACTTTTTCAACGATTCGACTCGCGCGGGCCCCCAGATGTCGCTGTGGGTTAACTCCCCTGCGTTCTCACGTCGGTTGGTCGCCTCCTGTGGATATGGCTTCGTCGTCATCTTGGCTTTGACGCAAGCCTCACATTGGCTGAATGGTGGCGAGCGCTCATCTACGGTGAGTCCCTCTACAAGATCCTCCCGGACAAGTTTTTCCAAACCACTCTTTGCCAAGTGACCCATCCGGCGGTGCCAGGCATCCCACGTCTCGTTGCTCGCCTCCGCGGCGGCATGCGCGCCCTCACGCGCTCCTTTTTGCACTTGCTTCCGGGCTCGCGCTGCTAATGGGTACAGACAACCAGTCTTGTTCCCCGTAGCCATTACTCGACCGTCGCTGCGTCGCACAAACTCCACCTTGCCATGTTCAAACTCTGCCTTCAATCCGGCATCGTCCAGTCGGCTGATAGATATCAGGTTGTGCGCGCAAGTCGGCGCAAATAGGACGTCAAGTAATTTGTGTGTAACAACCTTTCCGTTGACTTTGCAGTCTAACAGAACGGTTCCGCGTCCCAGAGCCTGCAGTGGTGCGTCTCCAACGCCTTTCACGGGTACATTCACCGCTCGCAACTCGGTGAACACGGTGCGATCGTTGCAAATGTGGGAAGTGGTTCCGGAATCCGCGAGCCAAGGATAAAGGGAATTGTTGTTGAATTTGGCAGTGTACGCGGTCTCGACAAAGTCGGTGCCTACGTTGGCCTTGTTCGCTCTCTCCCTTTTCTTTGCGCGCTTTGGACCCTTTCCTTCCTTCCCTCCACCTTTTGACCAGCAATCGGCCGCGATGTGTCCCGTTTTATGGCAATTGTAACATTCCACTCTGTCCTTTCTTCCTCCTCCCTCGCCGTTTGCGGTTCGTCCGTACATTGTGGCATCCCCATCTCCATTCTTCTCAAGTCTGCGACGGTGTTCCTCCAAAACCAGAGAAATAAACTCAAGCGACGAGATGGTCGGGGCATTGCTCGATGCGCCGAGATACGCGGACGTGAAGTTGTCCCAGGTTTCGGGGAGCGAGCTGATAATCAGCATCAAGAAATCTTCGTCTGAAATCAAGTTGCCTAAAATCGCGAGCTCCTCCTGGTTCCTGCGCAACTCGGTGACATGGACCGCGATATCTGTCGCGTCATCGGCAATGGTACGGTACAGCCGGCGGCGGAGCAATAATATTCCCAACTTTCCGCCCCTCTCTTTGACCTGCTTAAGCTGCTTCCACATCTCGGCTGCAGACTTGGTGCCCGCGATGTGAACCATCTGCGAGTCACTCAAGGTCAGCTCAATCTGCGTCTGCGCTTTCCCATCCAACTCCTCCCACCGGTCCATCTGCTTCCTCTCATCTGTGGTTGGATTTTCCGGGTTGACGGCGACGGGCTTGGTCGTGGTCCCCTCGACGATCTTCAAGAGTGCACGCTCGCGAAATATGGCGGTAACGCGGCGCTTCCACGGAATCCAGTTCGTCTCGTTCAATTGCTCTATCCGGAACAACGAAGATGGAGTGGCTTCAGTGGTGTTGGTAGTTGACATAGTAGTTTTGGTTCAGTGAGATAGGGACAATTAAAGTGGTGAATTCAGTTAAGGGCGGGGCCCATAACCTATGGGAAAATGGAGGGGAAAATTGGTATATTCCACTGGGCTACAGTCCCAGTATTTATACTGTACAAGAACAATGGGTAGATAGAACAATAGTGAACTACGGAAGGCAGTGTTGAAACGCCTGAGTCAAGACAAACAATGGGTGGCGCGTCGCGACGCGTCCCAATACATGTTTCAGGGAGTCCGGCTCCGTGACAACATGACTCGGTGCGTTCGTGGCACACACCCTCCACGTCTCCTCCTACGTGGCCTTGACGGGCTGACACGTCTCCATCTCCAACAAAAGAGATGGGGGGGGCCTCCTGATCTCTTACCACCACCATCTTTTGGTGGCGGCAATGTTGCGAGGCCCCCCCGCTGCTGTAGGCAGCGGAGGAGGCCCGCAGCGCACTCCTCACCATGACCGTGGTAGCCCTTGACCCCGGGGCGGCGCCGTTGAGCGCCGGTGACGATGCACACCAATCCCAGAAAAATGGCGAGTAGAAAATCTCAAAACTTGTATAACTACACGACAACGTCTTACCTCACAGCAGTCCAGACGTAGACGAGCAAAGCATACATGTAGTCTACCTCAGCCGCCGCCTACGGCGGCGACGCCGCCCCTCGTCGTCGCGAGTGATTTTCACATCGGGTCAGCTGGCAAAAATGACGTCTTTTTGCTAAAGTTCCTCTACCTTTCCGCACTTGCGTCATGGACGACTAGAATATGACTGGTGGCCGTCTCACAGACCCAGCAGCTCGTCGCAGACCCCACCACTGCCATGTATCCCTTTCTCCCGTGCACACGACTGTGCAGCTGTCAATCAAAAAGGCGGACCCCGACTAAAAACAACGATAATTAACATTTTTTTGGACTCAAATCCTGTGAGCACCAAAGAGTGCACGTGTGCTGCTACCTAGCTGTCAACGGCTATCAAACAGATAAAAAGCCGCGGGAGCAAGAGGACAGATCTAAAAATTCACCTCCTGCCCATCATGAGCACCGCCCAAAAACACGGAAAGAACGACCGCAACGCGGCACCAAGTAAGCCCATTGTCAGCCCCAAGAAGGCAAGACGTACTGAGACCTCGGACGACGACACTTCAAGACACCTCCCCGAGCTCTGCACAAATCGCGATCGGCCTTCTCCTGCCCAACGGAAGATCTCGGGCTCCGGCGCCGTCAGGGTGCCGGGCCCAGACGGCATTTCGAGCGTAGCATTCGGTGCCGGCAACAATGCGGCAGGCTTTAACCTCCCCTTCCGTGCTCCCACGACGCCCAAGAGACGGCTACAGCGAAACCACAGTACGTCTCCGACCCCGTCCCGCAGGCTTGATACGGGCCACCATGAGACGGACGTCGAGAGTGACCTCGAAGAAGGCCAGATCTCGGAGAGTGAGTCAAAAAAATTGTGGGACTAGACAAGTGCTCATGCAAGGATCAGTTCTGCCCCCGCTTGTTTTCCAAGAGACTCATCTAAACGAGACAGCCAAGACGGCTGCAGCAGGTAAAGTGAAGCCCTTCATCTCGAAGTGCCCACACTCACAACGCGACTAGCGGCAACCGAACCGGTATCAGCACACACCCAAACCGTGGCCGCACCGGTCGCTGCTCCCGCCGCCGCTGCGCATTGCTCCTGCCGCTGCTGCCCCTGCCGCCGCTGCTCCCGCCGATGCTGCTCCCGCTGACGCTGCTCCCGCTGACGCTGATCCCGCCGCCGCTGCTCCCGCCGCCGCTGCGCCCGCTGCCGCTGCGCCTGCTGCGAGTACTACCACCCGTCGCGTCACCATCGAAGAAATCGAGGATGAAGACGCCGGAAGCGGCCGTCAAACACCCCCCCTTCGATTATGGGAACCCGTCATAGTTGCTGTCGCCGCGCAGTCGGACATCCCGCCCGCTGCCGCTGCCGCGCGACCCCACGACACCCCGCCCGTCGCCATCATCGACGTCGACATGCCCCAGGCCACCACCACCCCAGCCGACGTCATCGACGTTGATGCGCCGATGCCCGCGCCGGAGGACACCCGGGCTCGCCAAGCAGAGCAAGCATACGCCGCACCGGGACCCGCCGCACACCCCTTCGTCTTCGCAGACGCGCAGCAAGCTGTGGCTCACGGCGCAGCTGCAGACCGCGGTGTAGCTATTGGAGGGTTGTGTGACTGTCCTCTTAATAACGACGTGCTCGGCCTCTGGGGATTTTATATGATGTGATTATAGTAGGGAATTCTGGTTTAGACTAATGCCTCTTGGGGAATGTGTGTGTGTGTGTGGGATGCCAAGGATGGCTGGAAAGTGTGTGCGTGTGTGTGGAAAGCTTCCTGGATAATGTTTCCGGAGAGCTTTATATCGTTAATTCCGGGTGATTGTCCGTTGCTTGTGGCGTGGGGCGTTCCTGGAAATTATATCCGTGTCCTGGCTTCGTCGTTCTTATGACGGCCTAAGTTAGCTAAAGAAAGGTAAGAATGAAAATACTGTCTCCTCGTCCTAGAATTCCTGTTGGGGGTTTCTAGTCTCCTGGATCCCGTAGCTCTCGCTTGCTATCTCTTCTGCGCTCCTCCCCTTTGAACGTGCGCTAATTCGATAGCTTGGTAAAACCCGTAGGAGGTACCGCGATTGGTTACGACGACGCCGGATACTCGATTGTTCGATAATACGGACGGCGGTTTATCCGTGATGACTCTGGTGCTAGTCGCCCTCGTCTTGTCTTCTACACGGCGTGGTGCCTGCGAAGGTAGTGTCGATTACGATGACTAGCTGGAGTGTAGACTTGGGATGCCTGTGGTGGGGGCACCTTGCAGAAGGAGGTATGAGAGTAAAGTGACCCTGGTGTGGGACAAGTGAGGGGAGTTGTGGTCAAATGCGTGAACGAGGACTGAATTGCTTGTGGGGGTACAAGTGGGGGAGGGAACGAAGCCCAGTAATTGACTGACTACCTCCTACTTTCGCCTCTCCTTTTATATCTCTCCATCCTTGCCTCGAGGCGCCTTCTTGTGCCTGGAAACACCCTGTAGCACGCGGCGCCGGGCGTCTCTGGGAACAAAGTAGCTGCCTGAACGGTTTGGTCGGAAGGTTATTAGGTGATTTGGTAGCTGGAGGGTTCGTCCGAAGACGGTATTTGATATTTTCCTTGGTTTGCCAAGTGTCCGCCATGTGGAGCACTGTCCGTACATTTTGTCCGGTGAGTTATTACGATATAATTCGGTGAGAGGGCGGGGTGAGGCACTGCGGAGCCGCGTGGAGGTGTCGTTCATGGGAGAAAACGTGTTTCGTCGTGCGCCAGAGGTGGTGGCAAGTTCGTCCAGAGAGCTTTGTTACGTTATAGTTCGGTAGGCGAGGATTGAGCTTCGTATGCGTCTGGAAGTATCGTCCCATCAGGTCATGTTGGTGGAAAGTAGGGGGAGAGCGTCGTTTATGGGTGGAGAGTGTCTGGAACTTGTTTCCGGGAACGTATTGCGCTGGGTTTCGGTGTCTGAAGAGTTTCTGCGCCACTCGATTGAATGCGGTAACTGCGTTTCCTTTTTGGGCGTGTCCCGGTGAGCGTCTTCTTCAGCTTCGCTTGGAGGGGCCATGAGGCGGTGTGCAGGGCGTAGCACCAACACCAGCCTCACACCGCCCTTGTCAGATTTGTCCCTTGATATGCTTTCGCATTTCGAGGCATTCTAGAGACATTTTGACAACTTAGGGAAATTCAAACCTTTGGAGAAACACTCGGACAAAGTCAATCCCAGTGGACCTCCAGTATTGACCAATAATACGCTTGACATCATTGGTGACCACCGCAGGGGAGATTTATATTCATATAATTTCCCTAATTTTGTCAACTTCGAATCACCCTCTCCATAAATTCACCACTCGACCTACACCACCATCATGCACATGAACAATCCCCCTCAGGGCCATGTGTATCCAGAAGCCTCGACCAGCAGGCTTCCAGATCTACAAATGCCTTCTCCCGACTCTGGGCCAGCACCGCCACCGATGACGCAGTTTGTTAATCCGGCACGCAACGCCCACCTTCCTTTCCCCAATCTGATGTCATCCAACACACATCCCCATCCGTCTCATTTCCAAACAGGGAACCCTGACTCGGATCAGGATTCACAGGATGCCGCCTATTCATCCTCTGAAGACGATGCATCATCATCGGCTTCAGAACTTCCACCCGCACCTCGCATGAAGAGTACTGTGCCTCTTTTTGGTTCAGGCTCTACCCGCACAGTTCTGGATATGCCCTTACGAGGAAGTAAGGACGCACCCAAACTGTTCCACAGGCATCATGCTGAAGTCAAATACTTCATTGCGCTATGAGGCTGGTGTTTGTGCTACGCACTGCACACCGCCTCATGGCCCCTCCTACCCGATCCTGCGAAACCATATAACCGCACCCGACAATCCGCTTCCCGAAGAGGAAACCAGATTTCCCGATTTGGCCCAACCTCCCAGCTGGGGAGATCGCTCAAAACACCTCACTTTCGCGACTCAACACCATGTTATATCCGTGCCTCGGAACTCGGGACTCGGCCCCGGAGCGGCCGATCTCTCGGAGATCGGCCGACGGAGCTCCTCCGCCAACTCACATATTCCACGACAAACTCCATCGGACCTCGTGTCCGACCCGAGTTTTTACGCAATGAAGGATTACTGAGCGTTTCCCGTTTATCCGCCTTCTTTCTTATTGTTTCATCCTCATGTTCTAACTTCCATTTCCTTTTTGGTCAGTCGCTATTGTTGCGCTTAGACCATCATGATATTTCCTTTTATAGATACATAATAACCTTTAGTAGTTTAAATACGCCTCCGGGTCATCGTGTATCTTTAGTTTGTTAATTAACGTTGTCTACGCTGCACCCCCTCTATACGCGACTTGTCTTGGCAATCCCGAGCTTGTCCGTTCTCGATCTCGTCCGTCCGAAAGGATTCCTGCCACAGGCTCTCACCCTGCTGTTTGTGGTGTTGAGTGAAAACCTCCGCACGGTCCGGTCGATCACCTCCGACTCCGATCTCCGATCTCCGACCCGACGCCTCGGCGTATCGCCTCGCCCGAGTACCTCCGGTCACCCGGTCGGCCGAATCACTCCCCTCCTAGTCCCTCCGCCGCGTATATAACACACCATCCAAAAGGCTTCCAAAGCACTCTCAGACACCGTTCTGACCTATGAACACTGTGGAAAAGCAGCAATATAACAGGGCCATATATTGTCAGTATATACTCAGTATATTTGAAAAACACCTTGTATATACTTGCAATATACTGGGCTTGTATATACTCAGGATATTGGATACATCCTGTCTAAATACCCACAATATACAGGCCCAGTATATGCTCAGTATATTGCAACCATATACTTGCAATATCCTGAGCCCATATATGGTAGCCATCACACCTCAGGATATTGCCAGTATATTGTGTACAAACATTCCAAAAATAATACATGAACAACTTCTAACAATGGTAATAGTGTCACAACTTCTATGAAAGGGTAGGTAGCTTGATCTCTCTATTTGATCTACAACAAAGGTAAACTGACCTTAAGATAGTCTTATCTTGTTGTCTACCTTCTTGTCCTCGTCGTACTAGACCATACCATGCACTCGCTGCCAGCTTGCTCAATCATGCTATGGTGTTCTTGACACCAATGTAATTTATCTTTAGTGTTTATTGTCCGGCATGGTCCAGGCAACAAGCCCCCGGACTCCAGTGAGATGGGTAAACCTAGAACTATTCTTCTATTCACTCCTTCTTTTATATAGCATTGCTGAGGACGACAAAAGCTAATACAGCCCTTCTGTGGATGAAGAAGATGATGCAGCCAAGTGTCTTGAAGTGAGAGGCAAACATAAAGTCACATGATCACAGAACATGTCCTATGATCATGTGACTAAAACAGTTTCAGTTTCAAATAGCCTTTCAATTTTATACAGTAGGTTATGCTCCCCAAGTTACCCCAACAATCATTAGCACGTCTAAATAATGGCTGGTAGAATGAAATGAACAGGATAACACATGGGGCATAGTCCTCCGCTTATGAATTCATAAGCGACAGTGGCTTATGTTGTGCTTGTGCAGGTTTACGCCTCGTTGTTGCTGCATGTTGTCCAGCTTTGACAGCGAATCAGGCATACGGTTGCAGCAGCGCAGAAGAAGCCAGTAACCGGCCTGTCACCAGCGGGACCAAAACCACTTTCGCTTACTCGTTCATAAGTGGAGCATCATGCCCCCTGTGTAACATGTGTATATAGACAGTAAGAAAGTCCTCCAGCCAAAAGAAGATTGTGAGAGAGGTGCTTAACTTATCCTCCTTTGTGGTATGTTGTGGTCATTTATCTTTGTTGTAAATTGAATAGAGAGATCATGATGCATAGCTAAGCTACCTACCCTTTCATAGAAGTTGTGACACTATTACCATTGTTAGAAGTTGTTCATGTATTATTTTTGGAATGTTTGTACACAATATACTGGCAATATCCTGAGGTGTGATGGCTACCATATATGGGCTCAGGATATTGCAAGTATATGGCTGCAATATACTGAGCATATACTGGGCCTGTATATTGTGGGTATTTAGACAGGATGTATCCAATATCCTGAGTATATACAAGCCCAGTATATTGCAAGTATATACAAGGTGTTTTTCAAATATACTGAGTATATACTGACAATATATGGCCTTGTTATATTGCTGCTTCTCCACAGTGGAACCTACCACATCACCCTTAAACACTCGAGAACTCCACGAAGCACCAGACGGCACCACCCCGAGTTCTCCCCGCCCAAGGTCGCTAGGGGACGCGCGTACCCCGCCAACGAACAACCAATCGGATATACTCTAGCCTCGTGTCGAGCCTGTCCATGCGGTACAAACCGCAGATTTGCTGGCTTTCCACTTCCTTGGCTAGGAGAATTGCTGAAATCACGTAATTCACCCGCCTCCCCGGGCGGGAATACACGTGTTCCCTTCGCCTAGCCCGACCAGGCCAGCACGCATCCCCAAATAGCCATCTCCTGGGCTGGGAGGACGACCATGACGTTCCAGACCGCAGTGCACCATGTGCTACCAACGGTTGGAGGGACGCGTGTCGGTCCAGTACGGCATAAAGAGAAAGGTATAAAAGGGAGACGCGAGAAGCGGAAGTAGTCAGTCAATTACTGGGCTCTCATCCCTCTTCTGTATCTCATCCTCTGAATTACATCTAAAGAGCCCTCATTCACGTATTTGATCGCCCACCCCTCACTTGTCCCTGGTCCAGGCACTTTACCATCCTCCCCTTCTGCAAGGACGTCCCTACCACAGACGCCCCCAAGTCTACCACCCAGCAGGCCGCCGTAACGGAGCACTGGATTCGCAGGCATATTGCCGTGTAGAAGACAGGACTTGACAACTTGCACCAAAACACCCGGTTCTGCTTAGACCGCAGTTGTTTCACCCACGGACCACGACTGCTAGCCGCACTCGCACCTAGTGCAGCTTAGGAGCAGAGCCATATTGGATAAATCACCGTCTGTGATCCTGTCCAACGACATATGCAGTGTCGTCACCGTTATTTGTGGAATCCCAAGGGATATCCAACCGTCCAGCAGCACCTGTTCATCGGGGAGGAGTGCAGAAAGAATAGCGAGCTATAACGCCGTCTAGGAAGCTTTGGAATCGCCACAGAACGGGATTCAACGCAGCATAAAGAGCACATAGTATATATTTTTGGCTTCATCCATTTGTTGCTAACAAGCAGGTTTAACAAACCCCCAAGAGAATAGACCCACAAATATCATCCCTCTCCCCACCTAGGAGAAGTTGAATTAACACACACACACACATCCTACGCCCCACACACCCATTTATATAACACATAGAGGCATATTCAGACCATAATCCCCACTGCTTTCCAACACCATTAACCCCTAAGGGCCGAACGAGTTGCTATATCACGCAAGGAGAACATCCTTCCAATAGCTACACTGTGGTCCGAATCACAGCGCATTATGACCGGTTACTTGTGAAGTTCCATGTAACTGATCCTAATGATCAATATAAGTTGATTTTGGATTATTGCTCTACAGACGTACAAGATTTCATTCGTGCTTCAAAATATTATCAACAAAGGAAGTGGCTCAAATTGCGTCGCGAAATTCTGCAAAGTTACGACGCAGACCGAGCTACTTCCAGATATAAGCTGAGTGACATTGCAACCTATACGTTAAAGACGCAAGCCAAGCCCTTCCAAAATCTCTTGCAATGGAAGAAATATTTCATCAAGTACGAGCCATAGCTGTAAGATATAGCCTAATGTTCCTGGACCTAGCCAGTGGTCCTTTGTTTATAGCCACGGCGCTAGCCACTCGGTGCTAGGGCCATGAATTAGACTTCGACCAAGATCTTAGAATTTAAAGCAAAATAAGGTTTCTTGCCAGAATTGAACCCAGGACCTTAGAGTGATGCCATCAATTCTGAGTTACAGACCTCTATCCATTAAGCCAAATGACCATTGAATGTCTTGAAAAGCTTCAGGCTACTACCAGCACCCAAACCACCCAAACACCCTAACCACCTAACCTCTAACCCACCCTAACACTAACCTACCGAGACAATATACTGCTCCCTGACACTAACCTCTAACACTAACCACTAACCTCTAACCACTAACCTCTAACCCTAACCCTAACCACTAACCTGGCCCCTGCGGGGCAGAGTAGAACAATAAATACATCTTTGGTTCATCATGAGAAGGACATGCTATATCCCTATCAATAAGTATTTTTGTATCGGCTCTTTGGTCTAGCTGGTAATGATTGCCTTTCTTAGAATGATTAGGTAATCTGAAGGCTTTTGGTTCAATCCCCGAAGCTGCCACTTTATTCTTTCCCCTATTATTATTAGGGTGAAATAGGACCCTGGCTAGTGTCGGGGTTATAGACAAAGCACCATATGGCTAGCTCCATCCCCTTAGCCTCAAACCTACAGCTATGGGTGCAAGTACAAAACAATGGCTGGAATTCTGCTGCAACAAGGTCACATCACCCACTTATGTCGCACCTTGGAGCAGCGAATAAATCAGCTCAACCCCACGTGCAGCTTTAATCGCCAATATTCAGTACGCGAGATCAACGTCGCAGCTGAATGGTATTTCCACCGGAATCGCGCGGAAGCTATGGTGGTTAATGCCGCAGACTACAGTGTGGATTTGGACAGTGATACTACGGATGTTGAATCTGAAGAGGAGTCGGAAGACAGCGATGACTCTGATTATGAAACATGCCGTAGGAAACACTGAGCCAAAGCCCGCACCAAGAAAGCCAAAGCCAAGAAGAAGGCGAAGAAGGCTTCCTCCAATTTAAACGGAACCAGTAAGGGCAAAACCCTACAGACCACTGGAACCGTGGAGGAGGTCACTAGCCTAATCCGCCAACTCAACAAGATGTCAATAAATGATCCAGAGTACCCACCCGTCTACTACAAGGTCCTTTCGCTGGACACGACTGGCATCACAGCCAAATGTGTTCAACCTCCCAGAATCGCGCCAGCTTGGTTCGACTCAGGACCAAGAGGACCACCAAAGAACAGGGATTTGAAAAACCCTCCGCCAGAGAATACGGGAGCAGTAGGAACTGCATCAACTTACCCGAACAATATTCCCTTGGGTGCTTCAAGAACTGATAACTTTGGTTGCGGACAAGATGGCCATTGTATTGGCGACTGTCCTGAAATCAAAGAATTGATCGTCAAAGATATCGTAATCTACGATCCTGAAAACAGAAGAGTGCAAATGAAGAATGGAAGTTTCATTCATTGCGGACAAGGCGAGACACTAGCACAAGCCACTGCTCGACTTGCTGCTCCTCGTGTAATGTTCACTACTGCAAATCGGGGTTATGAATCGCCATACGAAACAAGACATACAAGGTATCAGAGTGCGTATATTGAAGTTCTACCCTCTGAAAGTGAGTCGGAATATGATTCGGCTCAGGATCAGAGAGAGATAGATGCCCACTGGTATGCCCAACCATCTGATCCTGAGGACATAGTTGGCTCCGACTGCAAAGTCTACGTCACCGTTCCCCGCAGGCCATATGAATACGAACAAGGGAATAATGTTCACGCGGCGGAATGGTCTGTGCTGAGCACTCGCACGGCAAGACGCGAGGTCTTTGATGGCGTGCAGATGCCAAAAAGAGACCGGTCTGGGCCTAATCACGTGACCGGCCCAAACAAAGTCCCCGAAAAGACTTCGGACAAGAAAGGAAAGGTGAAAGATTCACCTGAAGCCACGCCGCTGTGAGGCTGGTGTTGGTGCTACGCCCTGCACACCACCTCATGGCCCCTCCAAGCGAAGCTGAAGAAGACGCTCACCGGGACACGCCCAAATAGGAAACGCAGTTACCGCATTCAATTGAGTGGCACAGAGACTCTTCAGACACCGAAACCCAGCACAAGACACTCCCGGAAACAAGTTCCAGACACTCTCCACCCATAAACGACGCTCTCCCCCTACTTTCCACCAACATGACCTGACGGGACGATACTTCCAGACACATACGAAGATCAATCCTCGCCTACCGAACTATAACGTAACAAAGCTCTCTGGACGAACTTGCCACCACCTCTGGTGCACGACGAAACACGTTTTCTCCCATGAACAACACCTCCACGCGGCTCCGCAGTGCCTCACCCCGCCCTCTCACCGAATTATATCGTAATAACTCACCGGACAAAATGTACGAACAGTGCTCCACATGGCGGACACTTGGCAAACCAAGGAAAATATCAAATACCGTCTTCGGACGAACCCTCCAGCTACCAAATCACCTAATAACCTTCCGACCAAACCATTCAGGCAGCTACTTTGTTCCCAGAGACGCCCGGCGCCGCATGCTACAGGGTGTTTCCAGGCACAAGAAGACGCCTCGAGGCAAGGATGGAGAGATATAAAAGGAGAGGCGAAAGTAGGAGGTAGTCAGTCAATTACTGGGCTTTGTTCCCTCCCCCACTTGTACCCCCACAAGCAATTCAGTCCTCGTTCACACATTTGACCACAACTCCCCTCACTTGTCCCACACCAGTGCCACTTTACTCTCATACCTCCTTCTGCAAGGTGCCCCCATCACAGGCATCCCAAGTCTACACTCCAGCTAGTCATCGTAATCGACACTACCTTCGCAGGCACCACGCCGTGTAGAAGACAAGACGAGGGCGACTAACATCAGAATCATCACGGATAAACCGCCGCCCGTATTATCGAACAATCGAGTATCCGGCGTCGTCGTAACCAATCGCGGTACCTCCTACGGGTTTTACCAAGCTATCGAATTAGCGCACGTTCAAAGGGGAGGAGCACAGAAGAGATAGCAAGCGAGAGCTACGGGATCCAGGAGACTAGAAACCCCCAACAGGAATTCTAGGACAAGGAGACAGTATTTTCATTCTTACCTTTCTTTAGCTAACTTAGGCCGTCATAAGAACGACGAAGCCAGGACACGGATATAATTTCCAGGAACGCCCCGCGCCACAAGCAACGGACAATCACCCGGAATTAACGATATAAAGCTCTCCGGAAACATTATCCAGGAAGCATCCCACACACACACACACACATTCCCCAAGAGGCATTAGTCTAAACCAGAATTCCCTACTATAATCACATCATATAAAATCCCCAGAGGCTGAGCACGTCGTTATTAAGAGGATAGTCACACAATCCTCCAATAGCTACAACGCGGTCTGCATTACACCGCCTACCAAGAAGGTGCACGATCTGTTGCCGGAGTTAACCCCCGCGGACATTCGTGTACCAAGAACTGACGCTGACGTGGATATGGAACCTCTGCCACATGTTGAGGATCGTAACTCCAAAGAGAAACAATCAACAATCGCGCCCGCCAAGAAGGGTCAAGAAGGTTCAAACAGGCAAGATGAACACTCACCGAAACAGGCCGTACGACATTCAGATATTCAAGGGACAGTGCACGTCCCTTCAATAATTGAATGAATTCTGGATCTGACTATCCCAATGACAGTCAGAGAGGTGTTTATGCTGTTCAAATTGTATAAAAAATACCCGTGCAGATAAACTGGGATTTGCGCGCCGTAAGTTTGGGAAATCAAGCGCGCGCAGACTTTGATGTCCGCGCGCGCCGGTTCAGGTGAAATGATTGCGCGCTGCTCCGTTTGAAAACATGCCGCTTTTAAATGGTTTCTTGGTTCTATCCGTGCGCCGTGTTCAAGTTGATACCACGCAGAAATGTTGGAAGTCTGCGCGCGCTCAACGGAGCAATGTCCAAATATGGACCACATAGAGTGTGTTGATTGATAGAACCAAGCTTTTAACGGCCGCATGGCCGAACGGCTGTTGCTTCTTCCCGCATGGGGGCTATGCTGGTCGTGGGATCGAACCAGCTGTGGGCGTCCTCTTTTTGCGACGAAAGGTCTGGCCGCAAAACAATGCCAAACACTTTCATCGAGTCCTCGATGCACTGCCACGTCGAGAGGACGTACTCTTTGTGTCGTCCTTATCGCTCGTCTCACTTTGAATCAATGAACACAATCTTTTTCTGCCCATTCAGACCTACGTAAACTGCACAAGGAGTACTTGTGAAGCCTAGAGAAGAGAACGGAAGTACCCCGCCATGGCAAACGACGCCGCATCGACAACGGTGTCCTCGGAGAAAAATCCCTTCTGCTCGATCCTCACAGCAACATCTTCTTTGCAGCTGTCGGCCATTACCTTCCACCCACCGACCCGTTGGACCTGGAAGGGGGTCTCTCTGACCTTCGCCGCAATCTTGCTGAAGTGCAAGGGCTTTGCTGGATCGATCATCTTCCTGGCGATCTTCGTCCACCACACCTCGTTGAATACCTCAGTGCAGACACGGTGGTCATGGGCATCTGACACCCAGGCCGGATGGGGCTCCAACTGCGGTGGGACACAGCATGAAATGTGAATTTCACGCCACAGTGTTTCCTTCGCATGTGCGATGATGCTATAGGCCTTGATTCCAATGCGGTCGATGTCTTTGGGCTGGATCCAGTCCAGTTGGCCAGTGACGAGCGCCCTCACCGGCTGGTCGATCCATTCGGTGTCGTACAGCGAGAACATCCTCGCCAGCTGGAGCCTACGCGCTGACGAAAGGTACATGGCATCGAGGTGGTGCTTTGCATACTGAACGGCCTCGTGGATCTCCCAAAGCCGCCCAACTCGAAGGAGATTGACGAGCCTGCGCTCCTTGACCGTAAGGTCGGTGGATCCAAAGGGGGTCCATTCTCTGGTAAGCTGAATGTCGGTATCTATTCCGTGGCAATCAGGATACAACTCACGCTCAATAGATCCATGCTAAAAAGTCTTCAAAGACCTCGCGCGTGAAGCCCTCCAGCAAAATGGAATTGGCTTCGCTCCCTTGCTTCGGCCCAGCCATATTGTCCGGGATATTGAGGATACTGGCGACATTCGGTGAAAGGATCTTGAAGTGGCTGACATGGACCTTGTACACCACATCTTTGACCTTGCATAGTAAAGAGTTAACTTCAAGTAACAAATTAACTGCGAGCATACCTGGAAGTGAACAGAACCGTCTTCGAGCCAATATTTATCACTCGGTTTGGCTGGAGCAGGGTCCACGCTTGCAGCTGCCATGTTTTTGGGAAGAGTCAAGAGGTTTCGGCCCGAAGAGAGCTGCACAGTTGGCTTAGAAATCCATGCTACGGATGCTATGTGATTCCATTTTAGGACTTACTGTAAGGGCAACCTCGAGGCCCGAGAATACTCAAGAGTCCTAGCGAGGGGAATCCAAAGATCAATAACGGTAGCTACAGATACAAGATAACGCACCTAGCGAGGGGAATCCAAAGAGAAGAAACTCTGAGGATCCCCGCGCCAGGCCGTGAGTATATATAGCTACTAGCCAGACACACGTGATCAGAATCGGTCCCATCAATAGATTCATGAAATTATTGATGGCAAAGTGGGCGCATTGATCGGGCAAGGTCTCGGGCAAGGTCGCAAGCTGCGTGCCATCGGGAGTCAGGGTGGGAAAGAGGGCGTCGACGGGGGGTTCCCCTGACACTTACCACCATGGCGCCCGCTCTGCCAGCCCTTCCTCCGAATCCCGCTGGACAACAGTGGTCTCCAAATGTCTATTATGCCTTTGACATTATATCCAGCACCTACAAATCTGCCGCCAATGTCCTCCTCACTGAGGCCGCCGCCAGTCGACTGAAATTTCATTCACATGGATTGACAGAAAATATCGTCCCGATTCTCGTTGCTCTGGAAGTCCACGCAGAGGAGGAACGACTCCCACTCCCGTGGATTCATGAATGTGCCCATGCTGTCGCTCGGTTGGTCAAGGAACTGTGTGATGCACAGACTGTAGCTTTGGAACGGTGCGTTTATATTTTACTGTGGGGCTTGCAAGGAGCAATTAACAATTTTAAACAGGGACAACTCTAATGTTGCCCTTCTGGAGCCTGTCCAGCTGGCGCGCACCGGCAAGCGTGGTCGGCCGAGAAAAGTCATTAACGTCGACTATCTAGCGGAGGCATTGTCAACAAAGCGAAGAATCTTGGTCTCCAAGCTTGCCCGGATGTTGGGGGTCTCACGCCACACCCTCATCGCTCGCATGAAGGAAACAATGTCTATCATAAATTCTCCAATCTCTCGCGTGCAAGCCTCGACGCATTCGTCAAGCAATTCCGCACTGAAAAGCCCGACTCGGGAATCCGGTACCTCATTGGCTTTCTGCGGACTCAAGGACTCCGCATTCAGCGGCGGCGTGTATTCTCATCAGTCCATCGGGTGGACCGTCTCGGGCGTACATTGCGCAGACGCGTCACAATACCACGGACAAAATACCATGTGTCACGTCCGAACGCGATGTGGCACATAGACGGCCACCACAAGCTGATTCTCTGGGGATTTGTCATCCACGGGATCGTGGACGGCTTTTCACGGACGGTAAGTGTCACAGCCTCGCAGCATATCAACCGACTAACTCTGCCAGATCACGGGCCTTCGTGCTAGCACTAACAATCGGTCCTCGACGGTGCTTAGCGTATTTCTGGAAGCCGTTGGGAAATATGGTATGCCGTCCCGTACCCGAGGCGATCGAGGCGCCGAGAACAAGGCTGTCTCCGTCTACATGATACTCTGGAATGGCCTGAATCGGGCATCTTTTATGTGGGGCTCGTGAGTGAGAATTTTTGTATGAAGGGCATGGATCTGATGGGGTAACAGCTCGACTCACAACACGCGTATTGAGCGGCTATGGGTAGAAGTGGGCTCCCAGTTTGCCCGCTGCTGGCGAGCATTCTTCTATCGCCTCGAGCGCCTGCACGGCCTGGATCGTACTGACCCCCACCACCTGTGGCTCGTGCATTTCCTCTTTCTGGACGCCCTCAACGAGGACTGCGCCAAATTCCAGGAGGAGTGGAACACCCATCCAATATCTGGCGAGGGCCACGACCAAAGCCCGAATGTAAGTAATCTTTTTCCTTTATAAGTGCATGGCATTGACACCGTAAATTTCAAGGACATGTTCTTCATGGGCCAAACAAATCACGGAGTCTATGTCAACGACTGCGAGGGTGTGCATCCGGATGTCATCAGCCAGTATTATGGTGTTGCATGGGCCTGTCCGAGATCGTGCGGCGGGACAGACCGGAGCCGGGCAGCTTGAGGACGAGGCCATTTCGCAGGTCGAAGAAGATCAAGAGCTGGACGAGGACGACTGGGTAGACCTCGAAGAGCAGATTGCAGATGCGCACGAGGCCAATTTCCATCATGAGCCCGTTGCCGTCCCCAAGCATGCTAACCCTTTTTCCGGGGAGGCTGCACAGGTCTTCAAAGATGCTTTCAAGCGCGTCAAGGCTGCAGGTATCGTTCCCGGTGGGTATGGGCTGTGCGAGGAAGAGTGGGAGGATGGTGCATACCCGAGTTTCGAGATTCTCAAGTCTGGACGACGTGGAAAGAAAGAGCTTCGCATAGCGCTACCCGATTTTATTTGGCGGCCAAGAGCGATCCTTTGGGGGCAGGCACTAGATGTATTAAACCAAGTCAATTACATTTATGCTACTTAAAATCACCGCTCTCTCTTGGCTCGATACTTGTGGTGGTGTTTATTTATCTGGAGCCTTGGGCGGACGGCGAAAATTTAGCCGAGAGGTATAAAAGCATGGCTGCTGTGTGACCGCACCTTGCCTCGAAACCATACACATCTCCTCCCCATTGCTCGCACTTCCCTATGGCACCAAAGACCGGTGAATGCCACGCGCAAGATGAAGACTCCCAGGCGGAGTGTGATTGCGAGCGGTACAGAGAGAGGAAGGACAAAAAAGGCCAATGCGCCGAGTGTGGTCACCGCCATTGGCACCACGAGATAGATGAGTCGTTGTCTGAGGTCGAGGACAGCTCAACTGCAAAAGCCGCCCCAACAAATGTTCTTGATATCGTACTTGGTGCAATCCCCAAGGCGTCCAAGGCTTCCGGCAAGAGCAAAAATGGTGGTCAAATAATGTCCAGTCTTTTCGGGCAAGCCAACAAAGAGGCCAACAAAGGGATGAGGCCGCCGACGTCAGATGCAGGATCGTCGACAAAAAAAGACAAGGTGTGGCTGTCGTACATATTCCGATGTTGGTCTGAATACCAGCTGTTCCTAGGGGAAGGCCAAATCCGATGGCAAAACCAAATCCGCCGAGGCCCAGGACAGTAACCTTTTCAAGGTGCTTGCCATAGTCGTCATTCCAGACGGTGTCGTCTTCAGTGTGGTGAGTTGCTGTGGATCTTGGATTATGGAGAGCTAACAACCAGTGTAGCAAGAAGGCCGGCATATAGTGCACACAAAGACACCAGATAGAGACACCGTCGGGACTCTTGCACGCCGTGGCTTGGCTGCGATTAACCAGAACGGCTTTGATCTTGACCGCACGTGGACGCACGAGCAATTGGCGGACTTTCTCTTCAGTGTCCTTCCGAATGTCTTTGGCTGGTTCAGGGACCTCGAGGCCAAAACACCGGGAGCGTCTCAGTGGTTTCTTGGCAGCGCACACCGCACAAAACTTCAAGTTGTGGCAAGTCTTTGCCCTACGGGCTTCGACGTGGAGTACAATTCTGTCCAAAGTCGCACCTCTTTTCGCAATGTGCAGATAATAATCTGTGAGTGAGGTGCCTTGTGTACATAGAGCTTTCCTTACCTTCATACAGTGGCACGTCAGGCCATTCCGATTGAAACATCCTCGGCTTGGATTGATCAAGAATTTTTGTCCTTCATCGCACAAGAGGAAGGGAACGGTGAGGTTTAGCATCTCTCTCTTCAGTCCACTGACTCACCGTCCCTCGAGCCCCACCGTCACGATCTCCCAGTCCTGAAGCTGGGCCGTCAGTCCTTCGTGGGCGGAACAAGCATCTTGTGTCGGTCTCAAGCGATGAAGAAGGCGGATCTGCTTTGCAGAAACCTAAGCCGTCAAAGAAAGGTCAGAGTTCCTTGCGTGTGTCGGCGAAATCACTCTGCTTAACCTTATTTGCAGCACGTACATGTCGGTGGACCCGCTCCAAGGATAGTGACAACTCCGCGGGTGAATGCATCGATCTTACTGCCGACGAGGCTCCGGTTCTTCGCCCGGCCACACCCCATCGCACCGCCCTTCCCCGAGCCCATCTCGCCTGAGCAGCCGATCAATATAAATCCTTACGATAGTACTCGTTCCTTTTTCTTTTGATTTACATCCATCCTTGCATCCATCGTCTCAGTCCACAATCCTTTTGAATTTCTGATGCTCTACATAAGTACTTTATGAACGCTTTAATACAATCTAATTTCTTTCTTGTAAAGACAAAGCTCGAGACCAAAAGATTTGAGAAGTGTCTTTATTTGATGGTAATAGATACGACAGCGACGAGACTGTACACCCTGCGCGTTGGGAGTGTCTGCGAGACATCCTAGGGAGCATGCATGTCATGGAGAGGAAGGTATTTGACGGAGATTTGGGTCAATACTCACTGCCCATGCCATTGAATTGGTGGGTGCACACCCGACTCGACGCTGCCTTAACAACACCATCGCATGCGCGCATCCAAATTTTGATGCGGGGCGGCTAATGTGCATTCCAAGGTCCCTGAACGTCAATGAGACCAATGGATCTGGCGAAAAATGAAGTCAAAACTTACCTTTGAGTGAAGTGCCGAATTGGGTAGGTGCACCCGCCTCGACGCCGCCGTGCCAACGCCATCGCGGGCGCGCATCCAAAATTTGACGCGGGGCGGCTAATGTGCATTCCTAAAGTTCCGGAATATCAATTAGACCCACGGATCTGGCCAATGAAGAAGTCAAAACTGACCTCTTAGTGAAGTGCCGAATTGGGTAGGTGTACCCGACTGGACGCCGCCGTGCTGACGCCCACGGGCGCGGTCATCTAAAATCAATGCGGGGCGGCTCATGTACATCACAAGGTCCCTAAACGTCAATGAGACCGGTGGATTTGGCCGATAACAAAGTCAAAACAGACCTCTTAGTAAAGTGCTGAATTGGGTAGGTGCACCCGACTCGACGCCGCCATGCCGACGCCCACAGGTGAAAGCATCCAGTAATCAATGCGGGGCGGCTGGTGTACATGTCAGGGTCCGTCAATGTGGATGAGACCGCTGGATTGAGCTAAGAACGAAGTAGAAAGGGACCCCCTGAATGGCAGGAAAAGGGTTTGCCTTGGAGCTCGTCGGTAAGCTCAGTAAATGTCAGTAATCGGTGAGACGGGAGTGGACTTATAAAGTCCTCTTTGTCTCAAGAATTCGGTGCGGTCAGCGACGGCGGTTCAGTAGCGGTACGGTTGCTTGGTCGGACTCGGTTATGGAATAAGGGCACGGAGGGCCTCAGCGGTGATCTGAGTAACTGCGGTAGCGGCGGGCTGAAATAAAGGAGTAGTAACTTGGTACAATTCTCTTATAAAACTCAACAACCCGAGGACAGGAGTGAGTATTCGAAGTAAGTTTATTGTAGATGACTACGTAACACAAAGGGGTTTTTCCGGGGGGGGGAAAGTCACTTCTTGTCCTCCCCGAGCCTCCTTATATACCTATTCAAATGTGACTCATGCTACTAGAGTCATTTATCTACTGACTACTTCTGACTTCCCTCTGAGTTATTCTGACTCTCTTTATTCTGAGTCACTTTAATGCCCCTGTCATACAGCCGCCAGGCTGTGATTTGGACTGTTCTTCCCATGTTCGCAGTCTTTTCCCAGAGCTGCTCCCTTTTCCTTGGTTTTGTTTGATGGTCGTTGGAACGGACTTTATGGCAAACAGAAAACCTGCAGGTCACCCCGAGCAAAATACCTAATTCAGAGGTGCAACGTCGTCGAGCCCACACACCCGGAATCGCATGCGGGGTGGCTACTATAGATGCCAAGATTGCTTATTGTCGATGAGTCCGCTGGATCTATTGAGGAATGAAGAAAAAACTGACCTGGCCATAATACCCAATTAGGAAAGGTCCCGACTCGACGCTGCCGTGCCGACGTCGTCAGGCATGCACACCCAAAATCCAATGCGCGGTGGCTGGTGTGCATGCAAAGGTCCTTGAATATCAATTAGGGTGCTGAATCAAGCCAGGGAAAAAGCAAGAACAGACCACGGAGTGAAGTGCCGAATGTGGCAGATGCATCCACCTCGACGTTTTCGGGCGCACATCCGGAATCCCATGCCACGTAACTTGCAATGCATGCATACGAAGGGTCGTTGATGACTGGTCGGTGTGACCTCATTCGGAGAAACAAAGGCATTAATTGACCGCTCTGAGTTCTTCGAGTGAGGTAACAGATATGTGTCATACCCAGCAGGCAGCAAAGACAGACACTGGACAGAGGGACACAGGGCTAGCCAGTCTGAGAAAATACCACTTGAAGCATTGCCGATAGGGGAATAGGCAAAGAGTAGAGTGCAGCAATTGAAGCTGAGCCACGAACACACCAGAGAACAGCAAACGGGATTGACACAGCTAGAAAGATCTACCAAGATCAAGCTAGTCAGACAGAGACCAGGGAAATGGTGGGCATGATCTCGATGTTGAGCAGGTAAGTGAAAGAGGATTTGACGGAGGCAGGGTGCGATGATGGGATGGTCGGCACAAACAGCATGCAACCGGGGCACGCAGGACCAGTAATGCTTTAGCAGTGGTTGGGATGCCGCTGCATCGGTTGGTTAGGCGCTGACATGCACTTGGAAAGAGGGAGGAGGAGGAGAAGGTGCGGGATCAGTCGATCAAAAGTGTCAATACACAGCCACTATTGACAAGATTCAGCGGACATTCAGTCATGTGGAGGAGAGAGCAGCCTCGAGAATCGCATAGCGGAGGCAGAGAAAACTACCGGTAAAAGTTCATCGAATCCTGGCTTCAGTTCTGAGGCTGGAGGAGGGCTTGTAGCATTTTTCTCGTCCTCTAGGAGCTCAAATACGCTGCGGATTGCTGTCTCCTCTGCCAGCCAGACTTTGTATTTGCAGTGAATTTGGCTCTGTAGAAGATGTTCCTATGCCTATTAGAAGAGGTACCAAGCAATTTCAGTGCCACAGAGGGCCTGTAAGAGCTGGAATAAATGGGCCCAATGTTAGAATCAGGCAGGCACAGAGAACTGAAGTCAACAGTAAGAACTCTGTGTATTGCCAAAATGCGAAGTAAGTACTTGCCTGAAGTCAACAGTAAGAACTGAGGACTCAGGACTACAACCAGCTACTTATATATGTATCCTACATGTATAGTAAGCAGTATTAATAACGCTCAGTCAGCCTGATCAATAAGCAGGTGATCAGTAAGCAGATCAGTAAGCAGGTGATCAGTAAGCAGATCAGTAAGCAGGTGATCAGTAAGCTGATCAATAAGCAGATGATCAGTAAGCAAAGGAAACAGTAAGCAAATGTAAGTAAGCATAGGATCAGTTCGGAACAGACAGGATCAAAGGATCAGAGATGCGAGAATGGTAGAGTCCAAACCCACACTGCAACAATGACGAAACAGAAACAGGGGCAGGCTGCCTCTTCCGCTTCGTGCCTCGAGGCACAGACACGGTTTGAGCAGTGGGCTCCAGTACATCGACGTCATCACCATCGGAGACAGATCCAGAGTCAACGATCTGGAGCTCGGATCCATCCTTTGGACAAAGGAGCGATGACTGTAAAACGGGGGGTAACCCGCCGGCAAACAACCTCGCAGAAAAAAGCGGGTTCAGGTGGATGAACTGCCTGAACTAGGCACTTGCAGAGGAGGAAGGCGTCATACTTTTGCTGTCCACAGTCGCACGTCTGAGTCGAAAGATCTGTGTGATGCACACGGTTTGAGGGAGGGCGTGCTGCAAGCACTTTCCAACGCTTCTTGAACACTTTGCGGTATGGTGTGAGCGCTTTAGCGCGTCCAGGACCGAAGTCGGGCTCGAATATCTGCATCTTGGCCTCGGTGTAAGGCAGCACCTCGACAGCTATGAGATAAATCAGCTGATTAAGACGAGAATGAGCAAAGTGGTCGAGGGTTTCATGCTTGAGGTTGCGCCAAAAATTCTCCACCGTCATCATTGTGCGCCAGCGGCCGATAAAGTTCGGTTCGGAAGAGCGGACCCAGAGTCTCCACTTCGCCGGACAGTACCACGCAGTGCACATGTACCCCCATACCTCGCACAGTCCTCGTTGTAGGCAGAACTGATACATCTCGTGCACAGCGTCGTATCTGATCCTCTCAGAGGTCCGAGTGCTATCTGTTGCGCGATCGGGCAGCAAGAGGTGCTCACAGAAATGGCGGACAAAGATTCGGAGCAGCTGTTTTCGATGGGGTGAAGGGCAGAAGGCGTATGTTTGCGTAGTGGCAAAGGCAGCCTTGCCTGGTTCAAATATCGATGCTGGGCCATCCCACCGATCAACGGCGTCCGGATCCTTGTCGAGGTTTTCCTCGTCATCATCCAACGAGTCCACATAGCTCTGCAATGCTTCATCGCTATCGTCTGCAGACTGCTGGAGGCGACCATTAAGATGGATAACAATTCTCAGATGAGGTGGTGCATGGACTTCGGATGTCTGCCTGGCAAAGCAAAGTTTGAGAGTCGGAATGGCCGTCTGAGCGACCTTGAGTCGCTCCTGTCAAGCCTTTAATAAAATTGGATGATCACACAAAAGAATAAATACCTCTGTTCGGAGCTCCTCGTCCATTTGATTAATGGGAACAAAATCACTGTCAATCCAGTCAAATTCTTGGAACACCTCGGTAGCATCGTAATGGGCAAGATGACGTCCGAGGACAGAGAGGCGAGTCTTTACGGCACGGATGCAGTGCCAGAAGCAGAGCTGGTACTTCACATCGTCTGGGAGCTCCGCCAGGAGAGAGTTAATCTCTTCAATGTCTTTGTCCGATAAAACCTGCTTGGTACGGACATGCCATACAACGGTGATGAAGCGGATAGCGGTCCGAAGGTATTTCTTCTTCTCGTTGGGAGCCTGTTGGTTGGTCGGTTTAAGGAACATGAAACCGAGGGGAACTCCTGAGCTGCCAACTTCACCTAGAAGTGCGAAGCACTCGAAGCCGGCCTTGTTCGTCTTAACTGCATAACAATTTAGACGTGGAGAAAACAAAATGTAACTGGATGTACACGTAGAATCGAGTGCAACTTCACGTATAGAACTGTTCCACTTCTCGAGCACAGATGAGAAGACAAAGCCTAGTGCACGGAAGCCGTCGCTCTCAGGCATCGGAATCGATTCGATCTTGTGAGCTGGGTCGGCAGAAAGCTCCTCAAGCAGAGCCTTCGCAGCCTCGTACTCGTCGTCACAGCGTTTATAGCTCTCTTGGTTTCGCTTCAACCAGTAATTGTACACTGATTGCGTCGTAAATTTAGGATTCGGGTGGGTCTTCAGTATTTTTTTCCAAAGCTGCACACAAATAAACGACTGTCCAAAGGGTAAACTTACGGAGTGAACTTACCTGAGGTGCACGTAGCTTTGGATTGTCAGCAATAAATTTCTTGACATTGTCTGGTACACCAATGTCGACATATTGTTGGTGGCAGTCGAGATGCCGGATGCGAATGAAACAGTCAGCCTCGTCAAGGGAGGCCCAGATATCCAGCCAGCCTCCACACTCAAAAATGTCCATGTGACCTTTATCCCGTTGCTTGGCTATATCGGGATTCTTCTTGGATTTGTGGCAGCAGGACTCGAGCTGCGCACAGTGATACGTGTATCGGCAATCCTCAGAATCTCTGTAACGATGGGTCGAGTGGTACCTTAGGTAAACGGCCTAATCAATAGATATCGCGCCCAAAAACAATAGACTTACAAAAACGGTATCCAGTCTTCTCCCACACAATCTCCGCCAAAGCATCGGTAACAGCTCTAGCATTCTCCATTCCTGCATTGGGAAGGTTCGACACGTCAATACGTGCACAAAAAAGTTTGATCTTCCTGGCGGCCTCCAATGCTTTGCGAAACGCATCGAGGGATATGGGATTGACTCCCAAGAATGCGGAAGCATCGTCCTGATCCGGCTTTGTCGACGCGCCCACAGATGCATTCTCCTTCTCCGGATCATTTCTATTTCTCTTCTTCTCCTTCCTGAGCTTCTCACGGTCTAAGCATTCACGACAGTTTGACGTGATTTGAAGCCCCCTCCGCAGAATTGCGAATTGTGCCTTCCAGTTTGCTGGCGTGAGCTCTTTGTGGTAACCGCATTTGCTGCATCTCCGCGTTTCTGCCATCGCAGAGTACGAGACGCATCGAAGGCGAACAGGTCGGCGGCGTCGAAGCCTGATGGTGAGAAGAGAGAGCACGAAGTGTCACAGATCAGGTGACATGACAGCGTGATTTATCTTCAAACAAATTCATTCAAGTTTTTTGATTTAAAAGTGTGACTAATACAGTTGTAATGAGGGCCGTCGACAATCCTGATGCCGACAATCCTGACGCCGATGAGCACGACGGAGGATGACGAGGTCAGCATGCTGAAGCGTGCTGAAGGTCTTGATTACTACGAACTCCTAAGCGAGATGTGGGAGATCAGATCATGGCCATCAAACTTTGCTCCGTGGTTGGAGGATAGTGTCTAGTACGAGCGAGGCCTCCTCGAGTGTGGACAATGCCGGGATGACGTGCCCTTTAGAGAATCATATTTCCCCGTTTCCCAAAGTCGAGTACCACCCCGTGTTTGTTCATGAGTGGAGGAGTTGTCATGAATTCATCGGCCAACTCGGCCATCTGATTCATCATCTGATTCATCTGATCGATGGCATCTGCCGAGATACAAACACCCTGTCTTCAATGAAGTCCTCCTCTCCCCTTTTAAATCCCCTGTATTCCCCTCTCAGAAGGAGCCCCTACCGCCGCCGCCTGAGCTTGTTGGTGATCATATAGAGTATGAAGTTGAAGAAGTCTTGGATTCGAGGGTTAAAAACCACAAACTCGAATACCTTGTACACTGGAAAGGATATGAAAAAGAGCACGACAGCTGGGAGCCTGTAGCCAACCTGACGGACAATGTTGGCATGATCGATGAGTTCCACTGCAAACACCCCTCCGCACCTCGCCCTCGTCCTCGAAATGCCTGTTTTGTGTACCGGCAGATCAAGAACTTCACCACCACACCATCTCTTCCTCGACATCTGTACAATTGGGAAAGCGGCAAGCTCGATGCTGTCCCTGATCCAATTGTGAGGACACAATCCTTAAGAGGAGGGTAATGTCATGAATTCATCGGCCAACTCGGCCATCTGATTCATCATCTGATTCATCTGATCGATGGCATCTACTCCGATCTGGTCCTATTCAGCTCCTGGTTGCTCCGATCTCTGATCCAATCTGATCCTCATGATCCGGACTATATTTAGTTGTATTTCCCACATGCCTCGTGTTTTCCACATGTAGTTAGTCAGCCCACGCGTTCTGTGCATGTTCTTACTCAGAACATGCCTCCTACACATGGTTCTTACTCAGAACATGCTTTAGCCACGCTTTAGCCTCGTTTTAGCTTAGTTAGCCTGATTATGCCTTTAGCAGTATATATACAGTAGTGCACTCGTTGTAGGCCCCAGTCTTGAGCTGGTCATATCTCCACTAGCAATATAGGCAGTTCCTTTATCACTTCTTCTCCTCTTTTCGCTTTGAGCACAGACTTGGCCTCTTTGCATCTCCACTGCATTGTATTGGCTATTGTGTCTGACAACCGGCCCTTAGTTGTTTTGATAGTCGTTTGAATGAGCAGTAATAAGCCGTGTAAATGACTACATGTGAAACAGGCAGTTTTTGCGAATTTCACTAGTTAACCTCACGCACACACTCCAGATAAGAGCTACCGTGAGCCTTGAATGAGAAAGCTACCAGTCACATAGCTTAGGACTACTACAAGAAGGAACATTATGAAGTTGCTGGAAAGCACAGATTATGGTTTCAACTTGAAGTCAGTCTGACTACACAAGATGGTATCTAAAGTTGCGCCCTAGACGAGCCATTGCTAGACTTGGACCAAGAGGAAGTAGAAACACGCACGCTGATTAAAACTCGAGACGATCTGGACTCACCTCCAGTAAGGGTGGTTGTTGTTGTGTCTTGATAGCTCAAGACGTGTCTGGACACATGTGAGAGTGATAGCCAGGACTCGGGGTTCCTTCTTCCAGCTGAGACAAGCAGATAGGAGCTGGCTTGATGCGACGAGACGGAAACGTATTGGATCCGGGATCACGATTTGATCTTGGACCATTCTCGGTCGGGTCAAGATGGTTCAACTTGGTTCTTTTCCAATACCAGACCTGTTAGAGAGAGTGGACGAGCTACCAAGAGGCGCAGACGAAGCTATAAGGCCTGCCCTGAGTTAGGGCCACCCACTAGACGAAGAAGATCCTGTACAAGACAGGAGGGTTTCAGTGATATCACCTAAAGACAACCAATTTCAATACGATCGAGTTAGGACTGCCCAACAAGACATCTCGACGTGCCAAGGCACCAATGGCGGAATAGGTTGTGGAGCAGGAAGAGTCATGGGGACTGGAAAGGCATCCGAAGACATAATAGTAGCATTGTAAACATAATCCCAGCACAGTATATAAAGGGTCAGAACTCATAGATTTAGGTAGCAGATTATTCCGGGGCTGTAGTGCACATCGCATCGCAGGGTCTGAGTAGTGGTGCTCTGTATAGTGACTTGTTGCTTGTCCGCACTAGTACTAGAAAGCTTGAACGAATGATTTTGATTGATAAACCCTATTAACATGCTATAACACCCTGTCTTATCCTCTAATCTACTTTAAAGAACATAATACAACATACATACCTAGTTGGACTATCATGAACACCCAAATTATGAGCCAGAAACAACCAGATGTGAAAAATCTCCTTTTTGGGCAGAAAGTGTTAATATCCCCAAAAAGAAAGATGTCAGCGAACCCATTGATCCCTATAGTCATCTTGTAGAGCTCTTGAAAGGCTACAAGTTTCGTTAACACCATTTTCCAGTAGGTGCCCGTTGGCCCGCAAAATGCAAAAGAATTTCCCAAAGCCGGTACTTTTTGGATTCATATCGGCATTCTGGGCACCCAGGTGTCAATTACCACCTAATATAGCCAGCCAAGAACCAAGGGACAGCTATAAAACCCCCTCAGAGAGCCTCACAGGCACCCATCAATTTTCGGGCAATTTTCGAGCAGCCATCAAATCCACGGGGATTGCCAGAGTTCCCCAAAATATGCAGGCAGGAATATATTCATTTATTTCCTGTATTACGTGGATTGTGTGCGCCCGCGTGCGTTGCGATTATTTTATTCATTTAAAAATCCCGAAAATGGCCGACGGAGGCCTCTGCCAATGGTGGTGGTTTAGGTTGTGGATGTAGACAGCCAGGTGGCTAGGTCCAGTCATAATGTAATCGGATTCCTTGGCTACATCCACTGTGTTTATCCTTTATATTATAGCTAGGGCTCCTGAGCTGCAATGCAGCTCAGTTGGGCATAACAAGAGGCGAGGCCGCTGTCGGATTCATAATCCTCGTCATCGTCTATGTCAGTCTCCAGTGAGCAGATAGGATGACTGTCGTTGTTGAAGGTGGCCTTTGCAATATCCGGTGAGTAGATGCTGCACTTCCAGACAACTTGTTTCTTGGTGCGCAGTGTGTCCTGGTGCAGTTTCTCCTCTTTTTCGTGCTCGGTGTCACGTCGGTTGCTGTATGGCTGGTACCTGTAGCGACCCCAAATGCCACATCCTCTATAGGATAGAGAGCAGTAGTAGCGAGCTAGCAATGGCAAGCAGTTGCAGTGGTCATACCGGCGCTGCGAGAATTCGCGCAACATTGATGCGCTTCTGCGAGCGGATGGCATCGAGCTCCTTCACCTGTATTCTGGTGAAGGGCGCAGGGCTCCATCGTGAAAGGCTATAGTACCGGCGCAGTAGACTGCACTCACGGCGGTAATCTCTGTCCGATGATCGCTCTTGGTACGCTGAGGTCAGAGGTGCATAGAATGCTTCACCTCATGAGGCAGCGATGTTGCGGTCGCGCTGAGGGACGTTGATGAGCATGGCAAATAACCATCCGTGAAAATTCATTTTATTCACAGCTCTAGTTATATCTAAGCTGAAGAATGCGATCATTGACGAGGGCCAGGGTAAGACCCGAACGGCTGGCTATGGACTACAAGGCACCTAAAAGTGTTCTAAGAGGCTACTATACAATGTTGCTGGAAGGCACAGTGTTAGAAAGTGCAAAGAAGACTTTTAGCTATAAGTCGGTTCAACCATCTTTGACCGGATTGGAGTCGACTGCTTGTCCTAACAAGGGTATAATAAATATCCATTCAGACTGGAGTTGTCCGTGGGCGTGCTAGACATGAGAACGACGAGTATCTCAGAACAGGAACGTAAATTGAAGTTGAACGTCGAAGAAGGCTGAGTAGGTCCGAAGACGGACATCTCCGAAGAAGCATAGATCCCATCAGTGCTCTGATTCTGTTTTACCGAGACGGCAGGGAACATGGGAAGTCAAATTTAACCGTGTAGGTGGGGCAACCCGCCACTAGGGTAAATTATAATTATAGCTGATGGGGCAACCTGCCACTAGGGTAAATTATAATTATAGCTAGCTAAGGGAGCTATCTGTATCCGAACCAAGAGAGGCAGGAAGAGCAGCAGAGTGCTAAATATACACATGCCTTATATACTATTTACAAAGTCTAATTCGGGAACTGCTGATTCATTACAAACGGATAAACGGAAGAATTGTCTTGGAGGCTTGATCTCCGGCGCCCTAATTAGTACAGATTACGATGGTCGGATAAATGGAGCCTTGGTATAATGGTTGAGAATGCTCAGCATCACTCTGATGGGCCGCTTTCCCGCTCAACCGAGTAGGATTTCAAGGAGTGCTAGTGGAACCCCTGTTTCTTGCTAGGCATATTGGCTATAGGCTATTGCTGTGGTACGGAAGGCTGAGATCCATTCGGAGCATCACTGGAAGCCAAGAGTTTCTTTTGTTTGTTTCATTGAGCAATATAAAGTGTTAGTTGGTTGTTATCTTGAGTGTTTTCGCGTGAATTACAAGGATCATTTACGGACGCGTGGACATACAAGGGAACGAACAAAAGCATTTGGGCGAACATTTCTAACGAAAATTAGGCTTTAGCTATAACATTGCACATTGGAATAAATAAGATATTCAAAGTTCCTTGCTGCACAAGCGACCCAGAGACAACTCCAAACCCACCAAACATCTGTGGCAATCTTCCTAAGACCTTAGGCTGTGAACAGCGCCTGGTTCAACTTGGATAAACACTCAAACCGACCTTTAGCTACAAGTCTCCGATTAGAATTAAACCAAATTGCAACAGCCATATATATACTATGGTTGGAACCCCGAACTTACAGACGAGGATTGTAGAGTGTTGTGTGTGTTGTGTGTGTTTTGGTTGGTTTAGTTCTCCAGAACTAAGTCTGCTAGATCACACATTTTCATAGTCAAACCCTTAGTCAGTGTTCCAACGTACAAAGCAGACGAGTCGAGGGAACACTGTAGTCGTGGACCCAGGTGTGCTTTTCGTCAGTGCCTTGCCAAGTGCCGCCGAACATGCGACGATCATAGAACTGGGTGGGGTTATGCCTGTCTTGAATGTCCGAGTGCATGTCACGCCATTGCATGTATGCCATTGGAGAGGTATTCTTGGGCGGGTTTTTTGCGTGCGCAGTGGTGGTGGGATGCAAAGAGAGGAAGTAGCGATGCAGCATAACATATGGACAAGAGAAGTTGAAAATTTTCATGTGGAGAGGTGTGGGTATCAATGGATATCACTGATGCTATTATTGCCGCATTAGTGGCCAGTGTCCCGAGACAGTTCCTGCCAGCACATGATTCCCAGTGCAGTCTTCCAAATGCTTAGACGGTTCCCAAGTAATGTTGTCAGCCGTGCGGAGTTCTACAGTGCGCTTGCTCTTCCATTGATGCTCGATAATCTCCTCAACATACCATTCTTGGTCGTCCAGGTTTCTAAAGTCGTAGAATCTCTTGGCTTCTCGACTAGGAAATATGGAGTCATCGTTGGGGTGATGAGATCTGAGCAGCGCGGCGTGAAACGTGGAGTGGATCCGGTGCTTTCACAATTCCTCAGGTAGCTCCAAAGTGTACATGGGTTTCTTGGGATGCGCAGCAATTACTTTGTACAGGCTGACAGACTTCAGCGCCAATTTGCGTGCGCTTCCTTTCGGAAGGTTTAAGTTCTTGGTCAACAAATAAACAAGCTGGTCCACTTCATACGCAATCTCAGGTGATCGGTGCTTGTTACTTTGAAAGGTCAATACCATCTGAGCCTCAATTATTGTGTCATGGGCTATGGTTATATTGGCCAACACGCGGTTCACAAAATTGTGCACTCTGGGCAGGGCGTCTATAGCCACAGGAATATTAACAAGCTGAGGAACGTAGCCATAGTTGAGCTCAAAAAGGTGCGAATCCTGGAGGCACTGATACTGGAGTTGATTGCAAACTCAGTGAAAGGAACATAGTATACCCAGTCGTGCTGAGTGGAATCCACACATAACCGTAAGATTTGAATGCCAGAATTTTGCAGTGAATTTTGTGTTGCGGTCGAACACTATAGACAATTGCATTCTGTGGAGGCGCACAATGTCACGGATGTAAATCCATGTGACATCGGAAGACGTGTTGGTCACTCTCATCGGTGAGAGTGCTACCATGTTCGTCAGGCGGCAGATCACAACCAGCAGATAGTTGTACCCCAGGCAAGAAGGAAACAGCCCTATGAAATCTATTCCTACCGACTGCCATGGATGTGTGGACGAAGTGTGTGGAGTAGTTCCATCGGCGCTTGAGTGGATGGTTTGCTGGCCACGCAAGTCTTACACGAAAGCAGAACTGTCAGACACAATAGCCAATACAATGCAGTGGAGATGCAAAGAGGCCAAGTCTGTGCTCAGAGCGAAGAGAGAACAAGAAGTGATAAAGGAACTGCCTATATTGCTAGTGGAGATATGACCAGCTCAAGACTGGGGCCTACAACGAGTACACTACTGTATATATACTGCTAAGGGCATAATCAGGCTAACTAAGGTAAAACGAAGCTAAAGCATGTTCTGAGTAAGAACATGCACAGAACGCGTGGGCTGACTAACTACATGTGGAAAACATGAGGCATGTAGGGAATACAACTAAATATAGTCCAGATCATAAGGATCAGATTGGATCAGAGATCGGAGCAACCAGGAGCTGAATAGGACCAGATCGGAGTAGATGCCATCGATCAGATGAATCAGATGGCCGAGTTGGCCGATGAATTCATGACACATATGGCTGGTCGGAACGAGCACCGCGCTCATCTCGACGCGGATCCTCCCAGGTTTCCTCGATCATGTAAACCTCCGTGATGGGTTGTCGCAAATTAGGGACCACATACGAGCATTCGTCCCGCATGAGGAGCTCGCTATAAAGGCAAGCCAAATCCTCGATATGATCTGTCTCGGAGGAGGTCAGAGAGAAGGCGAGCAGAGCTCGCTGGAGAAGTCTCACGTAATACTTAGAGTATTGAACGCTGGCGCCCACCTGAACCAACCAGCACATGAAGCGCTCGAAGAATAGCTACGAAAAAGGGTCAGTAATCCGCTGAGCCATCAGGAAAGGAGGCGTACCAGACGACGAATGAGGTTTTCTGCCTCCACTGTCTCTTTCTTCTCGAACATCTCCATCGAGGCGACAAGACGATCCACTTTGTCTATCACTTCACGTGACAAGACAATCCACTTCATCTATCACTTCGCGTGACAAGTCACAAACAGGCGGGTTGTCAAGGTTGCCAGGAACGAATTGCTGAAAAGAGTAGCTGTTCCTGTCGGGACAACGCACCCAAAAGATATGTATGGGGGTGTATGTGGGGCCCACAACTTGCAAGAAGTACCAGCGCAACACAATATGCCCCAGGCAAGCCTTGTGTGCAAGGTTGGTGAACGAGCGAGACAAAGGGTTCAAGCGCAAAAGATCGCGCCAGGAATGTTGTGGCGCACACCTGTGTAGCGATGCCTAGGCGGCTCCAGACGATGTCGAGAAAAGGGCTCGCGCCCCAGGAGCCATCGAACAAGGTCCAGATTGTATCTTGGCGGCAGAAGAAGCTGAGGGACTCTCTGTACAACCACGAGATTCTCGAGGCAGGGAATGGGATGCGACGGAACGAAGGAGCGGAGGAGGAGGGGACTATAGGGGTCCCTCTATAGTCCCAATGGTCTTCGCAGAGGAAAGGAAGGCGTCTGGATTCTGCATATACGGGCGACTGGTCCGACACGACACTGTGGACATTCAGATTGCAAGGATGGACGCGAGTTTCGCCCCAGTTGCACGGGAGGGATAAGTCAAAGTCCCATAGGTGGAGGTCAAAGCGCCAGACAGGGCAATAGTTGGTGCAGGGCGTTGCAGGAGACGACGAAGAGGCGGGCGGTGGCCCCGCTTTGTGAGGGGGTTGTGACATGGAGGGAAAGAAAGAGTGGAAGAGTTGACAATATTCTGGAGACCCCAGGTTAGTCAAGACGTGATTGAATAGGAGCAGGGGCACACAGAAGCCACAGCTCAGGGGAACTGAGACGCGTTCTAAAGCTTGTTATTGTCCAAAAGCGGATTAGATCCACAGATGCAGTAATTAAGCTTTAATGGCACCCACGGAACGGCGATCAAAAATGGAATCAATTTACGCGATGACACGAACACGATTACACACCACTACTCAACTCGATAAACAGGACCGGGTTATGGGTGGTAACGGTTTACCGCACCCCAAAGCATATAACCGAGTCGCTGGGGACATCGACCTTGAAGAGGGGGGGTGATGTCATGATTCATATCACACGGCCCTTTTTTCCCTTTCTCTTCGCCACTACACCGGGATTGCATCAGCCCTCCAGGTTTTTCTCGAATCCTGAAACTCCTCCGACGAAACGGATCTCAAACGACATACAGGAGGACAGGAACCCTGTTCCAACTCCTCTGAAGCCCCTGGAGATCTATAACCCCTCAACAACTCTATTTGCACCTCACCTTATATGTAGGAGATAGGGATTTTCCCCTGGATCGTGATCGAATATAGTCAAAACGTATAAATACTCGGTAGAATCTAGTTGTACAGTAGATTCTACCTCGTCTAATACCAGTGCTACTTTGGCTTGGCAACAACGAGTGTCTTCTCACAACTCGCCCCTCTTTCCACCTTCTTCCCCAAATCTCTCTCCTCTTTCCACTCCCTCAAGTGTGGTATTGTGGCGGTCCTTACCGCTAGAAGGCCCACCGAATACTCCCTCGTACAGCTAGCAAGCCGGCTCCTCTACCCATTGGCTGGGGTACGGGTATCCGGCTTTTTGCTATATCAGGAGCGTCCGGGTTATCGACCAACGTGAAGTCCCGGCTGGGATTGCCGAACGCTGTCTCGCTGAGCCGACCTAGGGCTGACGCTGACAGCAGTTGCGAAAGCTTCAGCATCAGGCGTGCGAACAGTACCATGGGCTCAATCCCTTTTTAAAGATGCTGTCCAGAATCGAGGTAGAACGGAGAGAAACCAGTAGCAGTGTGGACTTTATCATTGTAGGAAAACTCGGCAATAGAGAGCCACTCTGCCCAGTCATCCTGACGATGATTAACCCACATGCGAAGGTACTGCTCTAGCTCCTGATTCACCCGTTTTGTCTGTTGCAGTGTTGGTTTGGACTCTACCATTCTCGCATCTCTGATCCTTTGATCCTGTCTGATCCGGACTGACTATGCTTACTTACATTTGCTTACTGTTTCCTGTGCTTTCTGATCACCTGCTTATTGATCAGCTTATTGATCAGGCTGACTGAGCGTTCATAATACTGCTTACTATACATGTAGGATACATATATAAGTAGCTGGTTGTAGTCCTGAGTTCTCAGTTCTTACTGTTGACTTCAGGCAAGTACTTACTTCGCGTTTTGACAATACACAGAGTTCTTACTGTTGACTTCAGTCCTCTGTGCTTGCCTGATTATAACAGGTTATGGGCCCCGCCCTTTGAACATCTCTAAGTCTTTGAGATCTTCATCCATCTGCATTTTCGCATTTCTGCATCTGCATCTGCATCTCTCCAAGTCCTTATAGTGTGTGTGACCTTTGTAAATAGGAACACCAACTGTTGGGACGAATCCTCTTTGCGAGGCAGTCTTTGATCCACCAGAAAACAAACGGTAGTCAATCCGTTGATTTTGGGGTTAGGGCCTAAGTGCCTTACAACTGGGTGTTCATTAGTATCACCTACCTACCTACGTATCGTTTCTTCTCCACACACACTCCTGAGGACACCAATTGCCAATAGGTATTGGTTCTAGCTTTCTCTTGCTTGCACTTGCACGATGTGGCCTCCTGCGATGTCATCTTGTTCCTCTATTCCTGCTCCTGCTCCTGCTCCTGTTGCTGCCCCTGCGCATTTTTGCGTCTTCTGTGGAGGGCATACCCACTTTCTTCTCCAATGTGACCAGTTTCTGGATCTCACTGGAAAGAAGCCCAAAAAGAAGAAGGGTGCAGCAACTCCCCATCATTATGCCTCTCATGCGGACATCACCCTCCACTCTTCCTTAGCTCTGGATGACCGATGGACTGCTGACTCTGGTGCAACTTCGCACATGACAAACCGTCGTGATTGCCTGTTGAACACACGTCCATATAGAGTCCCCATCACGGTTGCCAATGGAGGTGTTGTTTGTTCCGAGCTTGTGGGGGAGATCCGTCTGAGACCGCTGATAGATGGGTGCTATGCCCAAGAAGTCATTCTCACAAATGTCCTCTATGTTCCCTCACTTGCTCAAAACCTCATTTCCACCACCTACCTGTCTCGCATTCATGGCTACTCCATTCTCATGCAAGGGTCCGTTATTACCTTTAGCAAAGATGGAGAGACCTACTTTGAAGCAGACATCAATGAGAGGAACCAGGCATTTGTGAGAGAGGCTCCTTCTGTTGGTTCAGCTTTTGCTGCTTCGGTCACCTTGCCTCTTGATCTGGACCTATTGCATCGCCGGCTTGGTCACCATGCTGTTGCAGATGCCCAGAAACTCTTGAGCAAGGGTCTGGTCACTGGTGCGAAGCTCACTTCAACCCAGAAGCCAGATCCGATTTGCGAGCCCTGTCTTGCAGGCAAACTGAACGCTGGTTCTTTTCCTTCCACTGGACATCGTTCCAAGGCTCCTCTTGATTTGGTTCACTCTGATCTGAAGGAATACACGGTCTACACCCGAGAGGGCTGGAGATATCGTGTTCTCTTCATTGATGATCACACAAGCTTTAAATGTGCATTCCACATGAAGCGCAAGAGTGGAACCTTCAATGCATTCAAAATCTTCAAGGCTTATGCTGAGAACCATTTTGGACGCAAAATCAAGGAGTTCCAGGATGATGAAGGTGGAGAGTACATGTCCACAGAGTTCGAGAAATACTTGGCCTCTGAGGGTATTGTGCGCCGTCATTCGACGAGGAACAGACCACAGCAGAACGGGACAGCAGAGCGTGGTAATCGCACTACAGATGAGCACGCTACGGCTATGCTTCATGAAGCCAATCTGCCACCGTCCTTTAGGGCGCTCGCAGTTGCGGCATACATTCATGTTGCTAACATGCATCCAACGTCTCACATTCCGGAGAACACCACTCCATTTGAGCTTTGGTTCAAACGCAAGCCGGACGTGTCACACCTTCGGGTGTGGGGCTGCCTTGCATACGTGCATGTGCAGAAGGATAAGAGGGATGCTTCTGGGATTCATTTCCAGAAGTGCATTTTTGTGGGTTACCCTTCACAACACAAAGGGTGGACATTCTACAATCCTGTCACCAAAAAAATGGTGACATCGGAGCGCGCTGTCTTTGACGAGCGCTACTTTCCTGGGAACAAGCCTTCTGTTATGCAGCAGTGTTCCAGGACTCCGCCTTCTGCCCTCGTTGAGTTACCTCCCCGTGTCAAGTCACAAGTCGTGCACGATGACGGGGGAGATGACGAGGATGACTCTGGTGTTCATCGAGCACCTCCTGTGCCAAATCCCAATCCCATCGATCCAGCTCCTTCCCCTCCACATTCCCAACCTGCCAGCCGCGCTAATTCACCTCCACCTCCTGCACAATCTCCATCCAACTCACCATCACCTCCTGCTTCACCTCCTGGTTCTCCAATCGGTATTGCTGCGCGTCGCCGCTTCCACGGTATAGCCACGCCGCACATGCCTCGCCAGGACTGGTGGACAGTCAGGAAACCTAGCCCAATGGTCTCTGACTCCGAAGATGATGTTGAAGAGCTGTTACAACCAGAGGATGCTCTGCTTGTTGCGCATGAAGGAGATACAGATGATGAGGAGCTTCAAGCTGCAAATGCTGCATCGGTGCATTTAGCTTGTGCTGCTGTTCAGTCTGGCAATCCTCGCACCTATCACGAAGCTTTGCGACGTGAAGATGCACACCTTTGGGAAGAAGCTGCTGTCTCCGAGATAAACTCTCTCCTGGAGAACTGCACTTGGGATGTTATCGATGCACCTCCTGGTGTAAAGCCCATTCGCTCGCAGTGGGTTTTCATCATCAAGCACAAGTCAGATGGCTCCATTGAGCGCTACAAGGCGAGACTCGTTGCAGATGGTCGTGGCCAGCGTTATGGCATCGACTACACCGAGATCTTCTCCCCTACATCCAAAGCCTCGACGCTCCGCATCATCTTTGCTCTTGCTGCTCAGCATGAACTCAGGCTTCGTTCCATTGACTTCTCTTCTGCTTACCTGAACGGAGATCTGGATGAGGATGTCTACATGACTCAGCGTGAAGGATTTCCACAAGGAGAGCGGGGCCAGCTTCTTAAACTGCGCAAGTCACTTTATGGGCTTAAGCAGGCTGGTCGTCAATGGCACAAGAAGTTGTGTGCAAAGCTGGAGTCTATTGGCTTCAGCTGTCTCCAGTCTGATCGCTCGTGCTATGTCTTCTTCGACGGCACGGTGCGCATCATCCTCCCCATCTACGTTGATGACGGTATGATTGCTGCAAAGCATGATGCTGACATTGACCGAGTTATTGCTCAACTTGGCTCTTCATTCAAAGTCAAGGATCTTGGTCCTACAGAGTGGCTGCTGGGGATCAAGGTTGAGCGTGACTCGCCCACTGGAGCGGTGCACCTTTCGCAGCGCCAATATGCTGTGAACATGCTTGAGCAGTTTGGCATGGCTGATTGCAAGCCTGTTCACACTCCCATGACTCCTGGTCTTGTTTTGACCAAGGACACTCCTCCTGAGGAGGCCAAGCAGTATGGACCGAAATATCTGTCCTCTGTTGGGTCTCTGATGTACCTGTCCACACAAACGCGTTCAGACATCTCCTTTGCTGTTGGGTACCTTGCCCGATTCAACAGCAACCCAGGCAAAGCGCACTGGGATGCTGTCAAGCACCTGATGCACTACATCAAAGGCACACTTGATTACCGCCTCACGTATCGCAAAGCATCACCCTCATCACATCCGTTCACCACCCACTTCGCTGCAGCAAAGCCTGACTCTCAGCTTACTGCCTACTCTGATGCATCTCATGGAGATTGCAAAGAGACTGGGAAAAGCACTGGTGGTTATGTGCTCTTGATGAATGGTGCTCCTGTGAGCTGGCGAAGCAAGCTGCAGACTACAGTCGCTCTGTCCACTACAGAGGCTGAATATGTCGCAGCTGTGGAGGCTGGCAAGGAGTTCAAGTCGGTACGCAACTTGCTGTTTGAACTGGGCTATGGAGTGTCTGGAGCCTCTCCCCTCATGATGGACAACCAGTCTGCTCTTTCTGTTGCTAAAAACCCTGAGCATCATGGTCGCATGAAGCACCTTGACCTGGCTTACTTCTGGCTTCGTGACGAAGTTGCCAAAGGCTTCATCGCAGTTGAATACACTCCAACTGAAGAGCAGATTGCGGACATCTTCACTAAAGCGCTTGCTGTTCCCACTGTGGAAAAGTTGCGTTCTATGATGGGATTACGGGGGAGCTAGACGAGATTGGTCTCGTCCCGGGGGAGTGTTGCAGTGTGGGTTTGGACTCTACCATTCTCGCATCTCTGATCCTTTGATCCTGTCTGTTCCGGACTGATCCTATGCTTACTTACATTTGCTTACTGTTTCCTTTGCTTACTGATCATCTGCTTATTGATCAGCTTACTGATCACCTGCTTACTGATCTGCTTACTGATCACCTGCTTATTGATCAGGCTGACTGAGCGTTATTAATACTGCTTACTATACATGTAGGATACATATATAAGCAGCTAGTTGTAGTCCTGAGTCCTCAGTTCTTACTGTTGACTTCAGGCAAGTACTTACTTCGCATTTTGGCAATACACAGAGTTCTTACTGTTGACTTCAGTCCTCTGTGCCTGCCTGATTCTAACACTGCCAGCTGCGCGTCGACCTCCTCTTGGCGTTGCCTGGCCCAGCGTTGCCACTCCGCCTGCGTCCAGCGCAAGAAGCGCAGGACGTGCTTCATCTCCTCACGCAGAATCTCCACCTCCTCCACCCATCGGTCGCGACGTGCCTTTGCCTTCGACCACTCCACGCGCACAGTTGCAATGCCCGGTAAGTGATAGAACGGACGGTCAATGTACGAAACTCACACTCGTGCAACTGCACGTCATCCTGGCCCGGGCCACCGCTGACCGTCCAGATCCACGAGAACATCTTCTTTGCGTTGGATGGCTCGATTCGCGTTCTCCGGCTGCTTCCCAATCGCCCAAGCTTCTTCCGGGAAAGCGAGTCGCTCTCCTCCTCGGCATTCACATTTAGGTCGGCCGGGTGGAGCTCCTTGAAGTGGGGCGCAAAATCAGCACCCTTCAGTGCGATTAGCGCGAACCGCGCATGCTTGTACTTGGCTACCACTTGCGCTATCCTGTCGCCCACCCACCCGATCAGCGTCGCCGACCGCGTGGCCGCCCGCTGCCCTGTCGAGTTCGAATCCCGCCAGGTGATCAAGTGTCGCTGCGTGTGCAAGCGGCTGCGAAGAGTGTTCAGCGCGTCCACGCACTGTGCCTCTCGCAATTTCGCCTCCGCCGCTGCCACTCCCGCCAGGCATGCAGCCCGGCGGCCCGCGGTGGGGATGTCCGAGGGCATCCAAAGTTTGATGTCCTCCGCCTTCGGCAGGGGCAGCTCGCTGTCCCGCCGTTCCTCCGCCGATGCACGCAATGCCGCCACGCCGGGCATGTACACCCTCTGCAACCGCTCGAACATCCGGAGCTTCTTCAGGAATGCTAGACGCAACTCCTGGATCTGGCTCGACCGGTCAGCGGTGACGAGGGTGACGCCTTTCAGCTCTGCCTTGATGCGTCGCCTGGCTCCTTGTGTTAGATGCCACCCACACGTTATACACGGAGCACCTACTGCGATTCCTCGAGCTGCAGCCCAGCCTTTATGAACGACGAGGCCATCGAGGTCGACTCGGTCAGGGGAGCGCGTCCCTCCGCCGCATCCTCCGCCTCTGTCTTCTTCAGCTCTGCTAACACTGCCGCTTCGCTCGTCCCCGCTAGCGTCCGACGGTCAGTCAAGCAATGACGGGAACGGCAACGTTGTAACGTACCGCTCTTGCCCTCTTCTAGGCAGTACGGATTTGGCTTTGAGTGATCGGCGACCCAGTCCTCTACGCGTTTCTTCCAATCTTTGCGTAAGTTCTTTTCGAGGGTGCGGTCGACGTCTTTGAAGGCTTGGACCTGCTTGTCGCGTTCCGCGATCGCAACAATAATCTTGCGGCCAAGGGTAACTCCTGCGAAGTCGGTCAGTATGCGAGTCCTCGCCATTGCGCAACAGCTTACCTTGCCCAATGTTCTTCTCGAAGTTGATATGATCCACCTTGTTCTCGATGGCATCGTGCCGCGCGCCCTCCCCCATCTCCTTCGTCGCGTACCCCACCGGATTAAGGATCGACCATGTTCTTTCGATTCCCTCTCCGTCAGTCCACCCAACCCCCACGGCGTAGCTCAGGGAGTTCTGCGATTGGCAGGTTACCTCGTGGGCCATGGCGTGCCACACAGGGAGAGCGAATGTCATCTCAAGCTCGCCGAGGTTGGGGATGGAGACCGTGGGGTTCGCGAGGGCGATCTTCTTCGCGCGTTCCCGGAGGTGCACCTGCCACTGGCAAGCTATATCGTAAGATATAGCCAGCGCAAGCAGCAATATGCCTGCTATGGCCGCGAGGAAAATCCAATCCATATTTGCATAACTGGCGTCTCGTCAGAAGAAGAAAACACAGCGTAATCGGAAAATCCACATACCGCTCCCCCTTTTGTAAGTTCCCGAGCCCCAACGGTCTAACGACACCGTGCCGTGCGCAGACACACCCGTCCACTCCGGAAACCCGTAGGCCCCCATGGTCAGCCGCGTCTCTTTCTGCAGCAGCGCGGCGAATGCGATACAAGAACTAACCTGTAGTGCACGATTAGCATCGAGTAGCAGAAGCGGAGATCGAGATTGACGCACATCCTTCTTTGCGACATAATTCCGCAGGTGCTCCTTATACGGCTCAGGATCCTGGAAATACCCCTTGCCCGGCCTGAGGGATGGGTCGTCGTGCTCGTTCGCACGCAAACAATTCTTCAGCCGGAAGTTGGCGTCCAGCGCGAGAAGTAACATGTAAAGGAAGCTATGATATTTAATTAGCAATGATTTTTTTTTTCTCATACGTCAGCGCCTCACCGAAACTTAGGATCCACGTCTTTCCAGCCCTCAGGCAAATTCTTGCCGTCGTGCGGACAGGGCCAGCACGGCACCGCGAGCCCGCCTCTCTCCGTTGTTCGTATCCCATCGGGGAACTGCCCCCGGCCGCATCGCAGACAACGCAACAGGAATACGTATTGACGCGCCATGCGTCCAAAGGCCTTGTAACGATCCTGGAGTAAACATGTCAGTATCAATTCACTCCTGTGCAAAACACGACATACTGGGATTCCCGCCAGATGCAATGGGGCTCGTGAGGCCTTTGAGCGTCTTGACGTAGTCATGGGCCGTCACATTACCGACGACGTTGAGGAGGCGAAAATGTTTCAGGCACTCGAACGTCGCGCAAGTCTCAGGGTCGATGGTCGTCGCAGGATACCACGCGTTTCCAAGCAATTGGCCCAGATTGTTGGTGCGGCGGGCTTTGTCGCATCCACAAAACTGCACTTCAATGGTATGGATGGCAGTGGTGGTCATGAGCACCATGGAGCGCCTCGTCCCAGGGAATTCACAAGGAAAGCCGTGGTGACCCAGCTGATACACCAGCCCCACGCCAGTCAATCCAGCACTATTCGGTGTTGTGCCCCACAACGTGGCTTCCGTCCAAAACTCCCCGTTCCATTCCTGAGGGTGTAGATCAGAACTGTTCCATCCCTGCTCATGTGAAGGACGTACCAACAACGAATGCAGTGGGGTCAGTTGGTGCCGAGACCTGACACATTCCTGGCATTGCAGGAATTCCCCGCATTGTGTGCAACGGAACAAACACGTCCCCGAGCCGGAAGCCTTGCAAAAACTACATTTCATGTCGCCCAGGTAATCACCTGGCCCCTTTCGTCGGAGAAGGGCGTCAAGGTAGAACTGCTGCTCTTTACGCCAGTTGTGCATAGGGTCATCCTGGTGAGATTTGAGCTTCAGTGTACCCTGACGACAGTGAACGGCATACCGAGCTCGTGTAGCGCTTGCGCTTCACATCGTCTTCCGTCAAGTCCACGGTAACGTCGAGAGTGGACATCGTATCAGCGATGGTGTCGATGTCGGACTCGTCGTCATCGTGCATGGGAGTCCAGTCCGCAAACTCGTCCTCCAAGGCATTAGGCTGAAGTCGTGCCCTTTTCTGGGGGCGCACATTGACCTGATCTGCCACGGCGCGTCTGCCATCGTTGGAAACATTGATCCCGGTGTGAGGGATAAAGTCGTCGGCCAGACTGTCCCCATAGTGTACATTGCGGTCGCGTCTTGACATTGGCAAGAACAAAAGTAGGAAGAACGAGAGCAGACAAAAGAAAGACGGGAAGGGAGACAAAAGAAAGACGGGAAGGGAGACAAGAAGAGTGGTTATCCGGGGGAGGCCACAGGGTGAAACCTCAACCTAACGCTTCCGCGAGCCGACACACAGCGTTCGAGATCCATTTGCGCAACCAACGACGGGAAAAAAGTTGGTGGTAAACAAAGATGGGACGCGTGGTCACGCTAACGGCATAGTTCCCAAAATGGCATTACATTGATGATGGCGGGCCCGCCCCTCGAGAACTGGCAAGCACTCGAGCTTTCGTGGCGTCTAAGATACGTTCCCTCTCCTCCCTCGCCTCTCTCTCTTCCTCCGCCTGCGTCAGCCGGTACCGCCTCAGCGTTTCCTCCTCTTCGTCCTGCCGAGCCTGTTTCTTTGCCCTAAGAATTGCCGCCTTCTCTTCCTTCCAGCAGAGACATTCTCTCGCCCTAACCTTCCAAACAGCACGCAGGGAGTACAGCCCCCATACCTCGTGCTCGATCGTCTCCGCGGCAGGGTTGGGACAGGGGAGTCCATCGTGGCCGATTTGATAGACGTAGCCGATCACCCCCAAGTGCGTTGGGTTCCATCCGTTCGACTTATAGACCTAATCTGGATCTGAGTGCCCGTCGATCGTCAAGGAATATCAATACACTCACCCACAACCCGTGGTCCGGCCGCTGCTGATGCGCAATACAAGTGCAGGGCGCGCACGCGTGAAGACCATTCAAGCACTCCTTATCCTGGCACTCGTAGAGTTCGACGTCTTCGGCCCTGGCTGGCACCGCACCAAGTACAGCGAACGGGTACTCCCCACGGCTCCTGCTGCATCTGCTCCAGCTCCATTCGAGCAATGTAAACCGGGTCTCTCTGGAGGTTGGCGACGAGCACCAACAGCACTTTTTCGTCTTCGTCTGCGACTTTCATAGTGGGGTTCGTAGCAGTTGCAGATCAAGAGGGATTAGGTTAAATGCGTCTGGGAAACACGTGCACTAGATACCCAATTGAATTTTGCAATCCACTGCGCTGAATCGAGATCGGACCTGTTGTGAACCGGTTCACAACTTAGCTCGCACCTGGACATCCCCATTCAGAATCAAACGTGTCCCCAAAGGCAACTGACCCACCGTCGTTGCGCGCCAGCTCCCGTGTTTGCCGCGTTCATGGAAAGCCGAATGAAAGACCCTGTCGCGTCACAGATGAGCCAAAGTAAAAAAAAAGGACACAGACAAGTGGGACTCACGGCAGGTAAGGCCACATTGTTTCTGAATCCTCGCTGTCCCTATCTTGAGCCCCCCGCTTAAGGGAATGGCAGGTCCTCGGGTGCGCGGCGGCATGAAACCGACCGGCTGCCACAACGCGAGCCGCCTCCATCCAGCGGCAAAAAATGAGAACACGCTTCATCTCCTCCCTCAAAAGCACCCCCTCCTCAACCCAGCGCTGCCGATGGGCCTCTGCCTTGAACAACTTCACATCCACAGGCACAACTGCAAGGTCTTGGCGACTCTCGCTATCTTCGTCTATGTAGCACCAAGTCAGCACTTATTTCCTCTGCATTCCTTCTGAACTTACCGTATAACCGGTTCACGGGCTCCAAGTTGGGTACATCATTGTCCTCATTGACTGGAGCGGGAGGAGTATTTCCATCCGAAGACATTGTGTGGTGGTCGTTGAAGCAGTGATGCAGCGTTTGGTCAGCACCCGGCAGAACATATATATCGTCGCAAAACAATAACTCCATCTGTCATACCACAATCCGCGTCTGCGCGCCCTGCCCTTCCACATCTGTGCCCTCGCACGCATCGCGAATGTCAGGTCTGTCTTTAAACTCTCGCCCGGTCCAGCGCCTCACCTGTAACGTTGCCTGCCGCAGCAGTACCTCTTCTCGGCAGTCCTCTCGTGCCCGCTTGCACATTCGACATTCACGAGACGTTGCGGGACAACAACCGCGTCGGAGCGCCACGGCCGCCTAGCCTTGACCACAGCGCAGGCGCCGATCATAATTCAGGCTTCTCCTCAGAAAGCGACGTGTCTGAAGACGATACCTCAGACGCCGAAGACTTCGACCGCTACATGCACGACGCGATCAGGGCCGCCAATGCATCTTTCCCTCGAGCCCGCACTCCAAAACGGCCTTGGACACAGCGAGAGCTCTCACGGGTGGAACACTTCTGCCCTGAGGATCGCACCTACGCCCTTAACGAGGTGGTTGGCCACGGCGTGGAGTTTCCCTTCCAGAACTGCGAGTGGGCTGGCCAGTAAACAATTCTTTCCTCAGATGCCGCGCCAAATTTTTTGACTATTATGTCTCGCAGTGAGGTTCTGCCCTTTGTGGATCGAACAGGATTTATCTTCGGTGTCGCAGGTGGCTTGTTACCAGACGACGATGCGATGGTCGTCATCGGCGAAGCTACAGCTGCCTGCGCAGAGGCTGCGCACGTCGCGAGACAAGTAGGACCAGGAGATTTCATTTCGATTGCGTCCGGCATAGCATATGGGAGATACGGGCAGCGGGTTCGTCAGGACATTGTGTCGCCAAGCTGTTACTGAGGAGCACGATTAGGAAGCGGTGAACACAGGTCCTGGCAACTTGGGAGATGCTTTGGTGGTGAATGCTCTCGAGCGTCACGAGGCAATTAGGCGCCTGTCCGAATTTGGCAATGGTGATTTTGACGCCCGCTTTCTGCTTTCACTCGCTGACTTCTTTGAAGATCTTTTCGCTGTGTTCGCCCCTCGCACATTTCAAATTGCCAGCTCCGAGACAGACCGACTCTTTGGCTCCACTCCCTCGCTTATCCGTGGCTCTGTCGGCCCTTGGACTGCCTGCACTTTCGATCTTGGGCCGCAAACCGTGACACGCTCACTGTGCGGTCCGTCAATCGTTAGAAAGTTGCGGTACATATTTCAGCATGCGCCCTGGTGTTGGATTTCGGTCACCGCTCTGGGCGACTTCGACCCTGATCTGGGCAGACACTTAATTCTCTGGGACCTCGCCCGCGTTCTGCGCTTTCCCCCGGGCACCACCGTACTGCTGCCTGGAGTGCTGCGGTATTCAATCGCCAAAATACAGGCGGGGGAGACACGTTATTCGTTCACTCAATATGTGACTGCCCCTGTCAAGTGGTCCTGCTGGCCGTCCGCCGTTCATCTTTTTTCCAAATTGGACGAGCTCTCGTCTCTTTGTACCTAAAAACATAGTCTCGTCGCCAACATATATATTCCCCTCCCAAATGTCCATCATGATTCACGAATTGATGCTGTGTGACTTGACTTCTGTGCCTATCTCTCTTGTGACCACAATGTCCGTCAGCAAAGCCCTGCCCGTCGACCTCAGTGAGAACCCTCTGCTAGTGGACGCTGCCGGGCATCTCGTCCAGACAGGTACGTCCCGGGTGTTTTACGTCTTGTTCACTTCCTGACAAGCTCCGCAGAGACACAAATCGTAAGCCCCGCTGTGCGTCGCACCAAGATGAAGGCCCACCGTTTTGAAATGTTCCTCCTACACCAGAGCCGAGGACAGCAAGAACACGAGCGCGCTTCTCGTCAGCTACGGCAACAGCTGGCTGAGATTCGGGACCTGCAGCGCATGGAGAGAGCCGCTCTTTTCCTCGAGGAGCTTGGAGTCCCCGATACTGCCCGCCGCTCGGCTCCACACCACCCCCGACCTGTCTCAAGTGCGCGAACGCGGTTCCGCTATTCTACGCCCGGAACACGCACAGTGCGTGAGGTGCCTCTGACTCGCGATCGGTTGTGGCTCACAGACGCGCGCCCCCGGGCTGCGCGCGTCTCCGGCACGCATGCTTGCTGCCTGTGCAATTCTCTGAAGTCACATCCAGTCTTGTGAGCTTTTCAGACGATAGCTCCGAGTCCTTGCTAATATCATGTTATAGGGCGCGTTCAGCTCATATACTCAGGATAACACGTTAGAAGCTGGGGAAATACCGCGAACCTAACACGTTATCTTTGGGGAGACCATATATAGTAATATAAGGCCAATAAATGAAAGTCAAAAAGAAGTGCAGTTGTGAGACTTGAACTCAAGACCTTGAACATACACAGCTGTATGAGAGACTCGCTTATAACACCTAGGCCATAGAGGCTGTATACATTTGTCAATTGCACCCAGCTAGGGTAAGGACAAGCCTTACCCTACCTGGGCACCCTAACCAACCCTAACAGCCTCTAACCAACCCTAAACCCTAACCACCGAGGCAAATATATCTATCCCCTGGGAAACCCTTATCTCTAACCTCTAACCTCTAACCCTAACCTCTAACCCAAACACACCTAACCTGCCCCTTCGGGGCTGAATAAAGTTTGTTTAGTGTTCCCCCCCTTATCCGGATCATTCTTACAACCTTTATCGGTCTTTTGGTGTAGTTGGTATCACTACTTCCTCTTTCGGTTTGAGGAAGTGGTAAGGTTTTGCGTTCGAATCCTGCCACTGACCTTTCTTTCTTTATTCTCATAGCACGTGATATATTTCCTTTTATGGTCTCCCCGAAGATAACGCGTTGCATCTGCGGTATTTCCCCGGATCTTAACACGTTATGTTGCCCTTATAAGGTGGCGCGTTGCGGGTGCAGCTACTGCTACGCGTGCATCCGTGTCTGGCTGGAGGACAGCTGGACGTGCCCAGACATCTTCTGCGGCATGACGATACGTCACGCACCGATAAGAGACCTGGAGGCTGAGATGGCGATCGCCGCCGCTTATCCTGCGTGGGTGGACAAGACCGTTGTAGACTACAGTTGGGTCGGGCTAACGTTCCCCAAGCGACTGCCCCGCTTGAAGTATCTGTAACGCCCGCTAGATAATAAAATCCGCTAGAAAATAAAATATGCTGTGTTCCTCTGTAGCCCGAAAACCACGAGAGTTATGCACACCGATTGTTGAGAAGTCAGAGAGCCGTCAGATAGCAGAAATCACACAATTCGTCAAATAAGACTTTCCAAAGTGGAGACTAATTAGACAGGCGCCTGCAGATATGGCAAACTTCGCATGGTCCTATGACGAACTGATGGTCAGCGCTTGAGGTACACATAGGCAGAATATACTTGTAGTACCAATTTCTTGGCCTTTCTGAAGATGCAGAATGTTTTATGTCACCTTTGGCCATGCTCTGTTTTTTTCTCGAATTTTTGGCCTCTGAGGAAGTCATAAATATGGTGCTGGCGCTAGAAAGCACCAATTGACGTCTGTTTGAGGTAGACATTCTACCTTCAACCACTACTATGTCCGACCAATCTGTCTCCTCTGCCTCAAATTCAACTCTTTCTCATGCGCAAGTGTCTCCACCACTTATATCCACTGTCGCCGGCGCTCACGAAGCCCACGACAGCCCAGGCAAGCGCCACAGCCGCAAGGGGGCGAGTTCCGTCTCCGCCTCCACTGTGATAGCCCGGCGACATGCGGCGGCCAATTACCGAGCAAGGCAAGTGCCGTGGATGTCACCCGTGTCAGGCATTGTTCAAGGGCTCATCGGGGTGCAGAAATGAGGAGAAACTCAGGGAGAAGGCACGAGAACGAATGGCGAGGTGAGTCGCAGTGTATTCACCAAATCTGAAGACATTACACTCTATTTAACTAGGCTCCGGGAACGTCGAAAGGCTGAAGAGGATCTCATCCACGAGGTGCAGTGCAGGGCTCGCGAAGCAAGCAAGAAATACCGCCAAACGTGCGTCGCATACCCCTATGCCTCATTTGGACAACTAACTATTTCTTATCGCGCAGACATGCGGCCACCCTGGCGCACTGGCAACGGTGTAATGCAGACCGCGGTGTAGCTATTGGAGGGTTGTGTGACTGTCCTCTTAATAACGACGTGCTCGGCCTCTGGGGATTTTATATGATGTGATTATAGTAGGGAATTCTGGTTTAGACTAATGCCTCTTGGGGAATGTGTGTGTGTGTGTGTGGGATGCTTCCTGGATAATGTTTCCGGAGAGCTTTATATCGTTAATTCCGGGTGATTGTCCGTTGCTTGTGGCGCGGGGCGTTCCTGGAAATTATATCCGTGTCCTGGCTTCGTCGTTCTTATGACGGCCTAAGTTAGCTAAAGAAAGGTAAGAATGAAAATACTGTCTCCTTGTCCTAGAATTCCTGTTGGGGGTTTCTAGTCTCCTGGATCCCGTAGCTCTCGCTTGCTATCTCTTCTGTGCTCCTCCCCTTTGAACGTGCGCTAATTCGATAGCTTGGTAAAACCCGTAGGAGGTACCGCGATTGGTTACGACGACGCCGGATACTCGATTGTTCGATAATACGGACGGCGGTTTATCCGTGATGATTCTGGTGCTAGTCGCCCTCGTCTTGTCTTCTACACGGCGTGGTGCCTGCGAAGGTAGTGTCGATTACGATGACTAGCTGGAGTGTAGACTTGGGATGCCTGTGGTGGGGGCACCTTGCAGAAAGAGGTATGAGAGTAAAGTGGCCCTGGTGTGGGACAAGTGAGGGGAGTTGTGGTCAAATGCGTGAACGAGGACTGAATTGCTTGTGGGGGTACAAGTGGGGGGAGGGAACAAAGCCCAGTAATTGACTGACTACCTCCTACTTTCGCCTCTCCTTTTATATCTCTCCATCCTTGCCTCGAGGCGCCTTCTTGTGCCTGAAAACACCCTGTAGCACGCGGCGCCGGGCGTCTCTGGGAACAAAGTAGCTGCCTGAACGGTTTGGTCGGAAGGTTATTAGGTGATTTGGTAGCTGGAGGGTTCGTCCGAAGACGGTATTTGATATTTTCCTTAGTTTGCCGAGTGTCCGCCATGTGGAGCACTGTCCGTACATTTTGTCCGGTGAGTTATTACGATATAATTCGGTGAGAGGGCGGGGTGAGGCACTGCGGAGCCGCGTGGAGGTGTTGTTCATGGGAGAAAACGTGTTTCGTCGTGCACCAGAGGTGGTGGCAAGTTCGTCCAGAGAGCTTTGTTACGTTATAGTTCGGTAGGCGAGGATTGATCTTCGTATGTGTCTGGAAGTATCGTCCCGTCAGGTCATGTTGGTGGAAAGTAGGGGGAGAGCGTCGTTTATGGGCGGAGAGTGTCTGGAACTTGTTTCCGGGAACGTATTGTGCTGGGTTTCGGTGTCTGAAGAGTCTCTGCGCCTCTCGATTGAATGCGGTAACTGCGTTTCCTTTTTGGGCGTGTCCCGGTGAGCGTCTTCTTCAGCTTCGCTTGGAGGGACCATGAGGCGGTGTGCAGGGCATAGCACCAACACCAGCCTCACAGCGGCAATGTTCGTCGGGTACGAGTTTCCGCAGCTACAAGCTCGTATGAGAAAAAAGGCATCAGGAATGGAGACAGAGACGTACATGGACTTCGATCACTATAGTGATCAGCTTGATAAGTTCCTCCAGGAGTTCAGCCTCCTCGGGATTATCCCTGGTTTCCCTGGTAGTGTAGGGAGCTCTCTGACGGTAATTCATTTTCTCGGTGTCTTCTCGGTGCAAAAGATTGGGATGAATTCCCTCGGGCGCACCCACTCCCTAAATCGGATTAGATTACAGCGAAAGGATTGGAAGCTAGGCTTATCTGTTCTGTATACTTGTTCCATACTCCGTGGTGTACAGCATAATAGTGTTTACCCTCGGAGGAGTCGACGGGGTATATCTCCCCCTCCATGACAGCCGATATGAAGGTGGTACCGCTGTCCTTGAGATGAGGTAGCGTTCGGCGATGTTGGTTATGACCAGGGATACAACCTCGTCGTCCCGGTCTCGGATAGTCAATACCTTGCTTCAAAGTAATTCAGATCTTGACCGGAGGAAGAGAGAAGGCAGGATACATACCCATCCATTATCTCAGTTGGAACACACAGATAAGTATCTGACCGCCGCTCGCCATCCTCATCGTAAAAGTCTGGAATTTGGACTCACACCAGAAAGTTGTCACATGTGACAGTCACAACTCCCTCCGGGGAACGACATCAGAATAGTTCGAAGCCTTTCATCGGCTCTGTTCTCTACTATGAGTGACTCCAAAAATCTAATGTTTTGCCAAGGTCCAGTGTTCGATTCCTTGAGCGTCGGTTTTTTTCGGGCACGACGCAGTCGGCCTCGCGGCGAGCATCAGCCCCATGCAGTGGGCCCCCGCGGCGAGCGCGAGGCTCCGCGCCTAGCGGTCGGGGTCTGGGGCCAGCCGTCTGGGCCGGCGCCCGCAACAAACCACTCAACTTTACAAGTCAAATACATTAAAAAAAGAAAAAGACAAAGAAGAAGAAAAAAAGGCCCCTCGGCAGCGGAAAAAGCCAGCGGCAGCGAAAATGCAGCGCAGCGAAGACGGCCCCGCGCCAGCGGAAAAGGTAGCACCAGCGAAGAAGGAGGGGGTCTGGGGGAAGCCATTCCCCCAGGGCGAACCGGAAAGTGTGACGCGTGACGTGACAACTTTCCGGTGTGGGTTCAACTCCTAAAAGTCTTTCAGCTATGCAAAGTTTAGTTCACGCCGAAGGATATAACATTTTAAAGAAAACATACCTCGCTTTCCAATTCACCGATACTCCCCACTACCTTGGCCGCGGCGCCCTTGAGTTGCTCAGCTTCGGACCAAGCTTTGCCCCCGTCTCCCGGGGGGGTACGGGACAAGGTGTATGCTTCAGATTGAAGCCCGTACGGATGGTCACCTCTTCTGTGACGCAATCTTCCGTGAGGTCCAGATCGTCAACAAGCAGAGGCAGGACAGGTGCAAGGAGAGGATTCTCCAAGGCTCTCCAGCAAGGATCATGGGGAGGTAGCGCCCAATATCTGAGAAGGGGTCAGAAATTTATCGCCTCCAAGAAGTCAGGTTTTCTTACTCAAAATTAAAGGTCCTCAGCTTGGCGTCCATGCGAAGAATGGAGGAGAAGGGAATGGATTCCGCAGGTACATTGGAATGAGAAGGGAAATTTACCACCATTTTTTCGCCGAGATTTGTCATCATCTGTTTGATCCAGACCATCTGCGGGCAGATATATTGACGGACGATATTCCCACAATCTCGGGACAAAACATGTTCTTCATCGGGTGCTGTATAGCTTCGGTGAGTACAGGAACTGTGTAATATGCTGTATCACATACTGTGAGGAGCACATAGGAGGTACCCAATTTCTTCGATAGTGTCGAAGAAATCCTCCTTGCAAATCTTGTGGCGAAGGCCGCAGGCGGCAATAATGGGTAGAATGTACATGCTTGCTGAGGAGGAAGGGGACGTCATTGATCGCTCAATTGCGCGAAAGGAAAAACTTACAGCAAGCAGCCAGGTATGACAGTCGGGTACCCGCTGTATACCAATACTGGATTTTTGTGGAGTTGACCGAAGGGTCTGCGACCTCGAGTGCTAGCTCGGGAAATGAAGGACGTTTTTCCCCAGCAGGTACATTTTGACGACTAAGGAGACCGTCAGCAATGATTTCAAACGATTTGAGATGAAAGGTACCCTTGTATGTAGAAGGCGGCCTCAATACAGCTCACCATCAGCTCAAAATTGTTTAATATCCCCTTCTTTTCCAAGCGGGAACACCTCAACATTGCTTGAGCGAAAGATGAAACCTGCGCAGAAGGAGGAGGAGGAGGAGGATTGGCCAGCATAGCTAGCGGCGAGGAAGACTCGCCCGTCAGTGCAGCTGGGCCATCTTCCTGAGAGACACCCTCCGAAGGCGGAGGCGGAGGCTGCAATTCACGGAGGAGAGCCAGCAGATTCTGCTGGAGTTCGACCGACAACGGCACCAATCCCAAGCCTACAATTCGCAGACCGCTATCCCTTGTTGCCGGAGGAGGAGGCGCTCCCATCACATAGCGTCCTCCGGCCGTTTTCTTCTTCTTCCTCCCAGACTTCCCAGATGGAGCATTGCTTAGCTCCTTTGTCAGGGTTGCCTGCATGGCCTGGACGTTGCCTGCTGCTCGGCCGCGACGTGTCTTGCTACTAACCCTAGCCTTGTCTCCTTTCCGGGGGCAAGGCGGCTTGGAATTGGCATGGTGTGTCCCGCCGTTCGTGTTACCGGTTCCATCTGCCTCGCACTCAGTTACACTCGAAGCGAGATGCCTCGAGCGTCTGGGCCCGTCCTCCAAACCAGCTTCGGCAGCGGTACACTTCCCCAACAACGAAGCAGCTGAGGAATCAGAAGATACTTGCGTCTGGTCTCCGCAAGCAGACTTGGTGGGGGAAAGGTTGACGAGGGTGGAAGATGGGGATAGAAGTTCGTCGTCATCGTCGTCGCCACTGAATCTCAGAGGTGACAGGATGCTGGTGCTGGGAAGGACAGTTGGTCGATTCACAGGGGTAGTGGGATGCATCGGGGTAGCGGGACACAACGGCGGTGTAATAGGGCGTGACGGGGGCGGTGAGGCTGAGGCTGCGCACAATGCCCGCAGCATGAATTCTGGCAGCAACACAGATGCGCGTGGCAGCAGAGCTGGTGCCGATGACTCTTCGTCTGCCATCGGCATCGGGGAGTCTTCAGAGTTCGGGGGGGTACTGCGCGACGCGCCGCGCGGAGGAGTCGTTAGCAACGTCGTGCCATACGGAGAATACAAGTGTTGGCGAGGAAAGGCTGCTATGTGTGTCAGCAAAAAAAGTAGTCTACTAGAGAGAACGAAATATTTACCGGAAACGTGAGGGGGTGTACGTGAAAGATTCTCCTTGTTCACAAGATTTTCCGTGTCTCTTGGAGTATTCTCGATATTGCGAAGGCGATTTGGGGGTGCAAGCTCCAGCGGCGGTCCAAGACTCGGAGGATTCAATTGTTGTTGTAGACGCAACAACAGTCGCGCTAAATCTGGGTTTCCCTGTGCCTGGAGGAGCCCGGGGATTGCAGTGAGGAGAGCTTTGGCATCTACGTCGTCGACTTCTAAGAGCATGGCGTCGAGTATCGAAAGGCGGAACGATGTTGGCAGCGAGGAGAGAGTCTCGAGACGCGCTTGAAAGTAACGGTCACCGAGGTTTGTTACAAACCACGGGATTCGTCACACCGCATACAACCTCCAGGTTGTGCACGCTGTGACGAAACGAGTGGCCTTGTCACCCAGGGAGAGTCACTGAACGCGTCCATTAGAAGGCGGCGTTCGGCGCATTGCCAAACATCCGCCTGCCAAACAGAGCCATCAGCTCTTTCTCAATGCACTCGACCAGTCCGATGTCCGATGGATACCAAGCTCGCAGAAACTCGCAACCTCGCAACCAGATCGACGCCGGTGTGATGGGATTAATGTACTTATTTATGTTCCGAATATTCTCTTATTTGTTGCGAGCCTCCATGTATCCAAATTCCCTTTTTGCGATCCGAATCAACTTGATCATTCGGATCACTCCAGCTTTCTCACGGTTCAAACACTGCCTTGCTCGCGCCCGCTCGCATCCGAGTTGCTGTGTGCAAGGCTATGACTTGAGTCCAAGTGAGTCATGAGTTTCTGACTCACTTTACTAGTATATATGAGGAGTCCCTGCCTCCTGTCGGGACATCTTACATCTTTGCCAATACAACCTAGTAGTGAACTCCCTACACATCTGTGTGATTCCCAGTGACGCCGCAAGCTCACTGATCATCCTTTTACTGTCTCATATCGTTGTAACGCCGCGCGCTTGCAGCATATTAGATTAGCAGTCCTAAGACCTTGACGACTCGCCCTCAAGCTCACGTCGGTGACAACGATACGCTCTTGCCCGTCGGCTGTTTCTGGTGAAAGTCCCCCGTGTACTGATTATATAAGGGTTCCCTGAGCCTAAGTATATTTGTTTGTTGTTAGTTTGTGTTACATTCGTGTAACCTCACCCGTATTCTGCTCTAACGCGTGCTACGACTGCGCGCGCTCACACATCCGTATCCCGCGTGATACAGGTTTCTCTCACACTGGTGGACACATTGGGAACCCTTTGCCTAAACAGTCCACGCATACTTTCACCCCTCATCCTCCAACACTCTCACCATGGCAACAACGACGGAACAAGCTGGTCCATCTACTCCTGGCGACAATCCCGATAACACCAGCGGTGGATCCTCAAGAGGACAGCGGTCCTTGCCACCTTCTCCCCGCCAAGAACAACACCCTCACCCCGGAGATCAGACCTTGGACCCCGAAGAGATGTTTGAACTCAAACCTCTGACGGATCTCACCGGTGCGCTCTCAGATCTGGACCTTGACATGAGGGCACCAATATTGACTGTGGACATGGACTTACCAGCCCTAAGATCAGTAGCCAAGATTGGCAATCATCCCGATATCAAAGCCAGACGTAACAACGCTCTCAACAGAGGACTTGCAACGCTTGAGAAGGCATACCTTCTCAGTGCTGGTTTAGCAACGAGACGATTGTTCACTCAGGTATTTCCCCTTGAATTGGAACTTCTGGATAAACTCTTCAGTCAGGCAGAAACCCGCCAAAGATTGGATGAGAACAGCTGCGGCTACAGACTCGTAAACGATGACTATCAGGTCTTATTACGAGTCCTGGATGCGCGCTGGAACCATGCAAAACATGGCTTCCGTTTAGCTGGAAAGCGCATTCCTCCAGTCCCGACGTGGGGAGACAACACTGAAGTTGAGGATTTCTGGTCACTAAATAACTGGGAAATCCTTGCAATCTGTCTCAGGGCGGAAGTTGAAAACTTCCTGTACACATTGGATAGGTACTACGATTTCCTCAACGCTCGTGCTAGGGATGCAAGTCCCGAAGTCATGCAACGCACGCAGCAGTTGGAAGATAGAGCCGAGCGAGCTCGGAGTCTGTCAATACAACCAGCTGTAGAGGATATCCCGCCACCATCCCGAGTCAAGGTTGAACATGCAGAACCACCGCGTCGCACACCGTTTGTCCGGGATACTTCAGTACGATTCGGACACTTCGCACGAAACAATGGGCTTCCCAAAAGTAACTCTAGGATGTCAGAGATATTAAATCCTATGGCTAGCGCTTTTGAATGCTCTTCTCGTGTGAGGAACATGACCGTTGAACCTGAAGAGGCTGACCAAATGCGCAGAATGGGATCCCAGCCACCGCAATGGGGAAGAGAGACACCTCCGCATCTGGCTGAAGCCAGTTCTCGCGAACGTCGGCGTGGATTCTCACCCAGCCTAGAGCGTGGTGGACCTCCCCGTCGTCCACCCCCACCGGCACCGAATCCTCCTGACGGCGATCCAAGTGACAGTGATGACGACGCCGATAGCCATCGTCATCGTCCATCACTGCCTCCCAGACCTCCTGGAAATCGCCGTGGTGATCCTTTCGATCCAACTGAACCCCGTCTGGGCCACGACTCATACAATAATCTCAACAAGGAATCTGGTTCTGCGAAGGAAGCACATTTTGACTTGAAATTAAAGTATGAGAACGTACCCAAGTGGGACGGGAACACAGATACCATCGTTCGCTGGCTCTTGAAATTGAATGACATTGCCAGAGAATCGAACACTGTGTTCAAACAGCTAGGTCGCGTAGTTCCTAAACGATTGGAAGGTCAAGCAGAGGTCTGGTACTGGTCGCTACCTATATCATACCGCGACGAGATAGAAGAAAATTGGGATACCTTGAGAAAGGCTTTCGCAACTTACTTCTTGAACCGTAAGTGGCTTGATAGACAACGAGGTAGAGCGAACAAGGCTTCGTACCGCGACTATCAGCACTCACGAGAAACTCCGAGCGAGTATTTCATTCGCAAGACTGACCTGTTGAACACAGTGTACTCGTTGGATGACTCCGAGATAATCATGGAGGTTATGGATGGTGCGCCGTCACTTTGGAATACCATCTTGACCACTCAAATGGATCAGGATGTCATTGAGTTTCAGTCTGCCATTCGGTACCATGAGGATGCCTTGATGAAACTGGATCCACGGACAGACAGGACTAGCGATTACCGCGAACACCCCCGAGATTACTCCAGGAACAGCATTCAGAATGCTCGAGCAAATCTTGTCGGCTGGTCTCGCAATCAAGAGCCTCCTAAATTTCCGAAGGATGATCGCAATGTTTCTAAAAAGGCAACTCCAGAATCGAAAGGTGCGCGGCCGTGTAGACACTGTGGTAGTGGGAAGCACTGGGACAATGAATGTAAGCATGCATTCAAAGGCAATCGCCTTGCCAGAGCTAATCTCGCGCACACGACCAATGAGGAACAGGATGCCCAGGAGCAGTACAACGAGTTGTACTATAGCCTGGACACCGACGAAGACATTGAATCCGGCTCTGAGTCCAAGCAGGATTTTGAACAGCCCCTTCAGACTACTGAAACGCCGCCCTGCCTCACCGAATCTATGATACGGCTTGAGAGCACGGCTTCAGCCCTGAAGGGGGAAATTGAGTTGGAAAATCCAATCGACGACCATGGACACCTGCTTTCGGACACAGAAATCGCGCCTGAGGATCCCTGTGCAGTCAATAATCCTCCAGCTGACATAGCTGAGGCCTCTACGAGTTCAACTGCCACTGCATGCATGGCATACCACGCCAAGCCTGCGCTGAATAGAAGGACTCGGAGAAGACTTGCAAGGGAAATCAGCGCAGTCACTTATCATGTCAAACACTCATCTGGTATGAAACCCGTCGTTGAACTTCGAAAATTCATGGCCAGACCACCCGGGTGTTCCTTCCTTGGAGCTAAGGCCACACAGACGACTGCAACCGTGGGAGGATTGAATGTCAACCCAATTGTGGTTATAGTCGACAGTGGCTCCGATATTACTCTAATCTCGGAACAGGCACTCGCAAGTCTGTTGCACATGCCTCGGACGAAGGCTGGGCAGCGTATAAATCTCATACAGGTCACAGGAAAGTCCGCAATCTCAGGGTACGTCACCTTGGATTTATTCTTCCATACGGAAGATGGTCCTGTGAAATTGAATGTTGAGGCATACATTGTCAAAGGAATGACTACTCCGTTCATTCTTGGCAACGACTTCGCAGATCAGTATTCGATCTCGGTTTTGAGACGCGAAGGAGAGTCATATCTGACTTTTGGCGACTCAGGACGCGAACTAAAGGTAGACGCTTCAACATCGCCATCCATGGTTGATGACGAGGGACATACCTTTAAATTGCATGTACTGCCTGGGTTGGAACATCACGGATCTAAGGCACAGATTCATCGGAAGAATCAGAAGTTAAAGAAACGGGCGCGCCTTCGACATGTGAACCGCGAGGTACGATCTACGCGCAGAGTCGTGATTCCTCCGGAAACCAGTGTAGCCGTCCCAGTTGAACTGAATTTCCCTCGAGGACAGAGTTCTGCCTTTGTGGAACGCAGCTTTCACACGAACGGCGACTCAGACAAGCTGTATGGATCTCCAGATATGCTTATTTCGAAGGATAATCCGGTCTTGCACGTTGCGAACTTCTCCCAATCACCTGTCACCATTTCCGCTGGACAAATCCTCGGGACAACCAGGAATCCTAAAGGCTGGTTAGATCGAATGGATAAGTATTCCAAAGAAAAACAGACTCAGATTCATGCTCACGCAGCACTAATGAGGAGTCTGGTAAGCGAGAAATTGGTCTCTGACGAGAAGATCGCAACGGCCCGAAAGGCCCGTGCCGAGTCAGGTGAATGTGATCCGATGCCGACAAGTGCCGGACTCGATAGTTCCTGTGCTCCTGCATCTGATCCACCACCTTCGTTGTGCACAAAATCGCATATCAAAGATCCCACTGGTGCTTCCGATGATGAATGTCCTTTCTGCCGTCCGGATAGACACAAGCGTCCCATCAAGGATCCGACAGCCGTCGTTGTGCGGTCCGTGACCGAAATCTCGTCAAAAGCTCAACAAAATGCCACTGAAGAAGATGATCCGCTCGCCGAAGAACCTCTCGAGGGCGGACCAAAGACTTCAGAAGCTCCTGAGGAGTCTATACCAGGTAACAAGCTGTTGACTGAGATTGACATTTCACCGGATCTATCCGATGTGCAACGCTTGGAATTGGAAGCCATGATTCTACGAAATCAGCTCGCATTCGGCACTGACGGACGTCTGGGTAATTACGATGGTAAAGTTGAAATCCCGATGAAACCAGGATTCGAACCTGTCTCGTTACCTCCCTTTTCGGTCTCACCGGCCAATCGTGAGGTAATAGACAAACAAATGGATTCTTGGATTCAACTCGGTGTAATTGAGCCATCGAAGAGTCCGTGGGCTGCACCAGTTTTCATCGTGTACCGTAACGGTAAGCCTCGGATGGTAATTGATTTGCGGAGACTGAATGAGATGGTAATCCCTGATGAATTCCCTCTTCCGCGTCAAGATGATATCCTCCAGGCTTTATCAGGTTCGCAGTGGCTTACCACTCTGGATGCATTATCTGGATTCACTCAGCTAACAATGTCCGACTCAGCTGCTGAAAAGCTGGCTTTCAGAACTCATCGCGGCCTGTGGCAATTTCGGCGAATGCCGTTTGGTTACCGCAACGGCCCAAGTGTTTTCCAACGGGTAATGCATAATGTTCTAGCTCCCTTCCTCTGGATCTTCGCTCTTGTGTACATCGACGATATCGTGGTATTCTCTTTGACCTTTGAGGATCACATTCAACACTTGGATCAAGTATTTTCAGCAATTTCTGCGGCCAACATCACGCTTTCACCGGGAAAATGTCACTTTGCCTACCAATCGTTGCTACTACTCGGTCAAAAGGTCTCGAGACTCGGTCTTTCCACACACAAAGAAAAGGTTGACGCCATCTTGCAGCTTGAGGAACCTCGTAACGTTCACGAACTGCAACAGTTCCTCGGCATGATGGTGTACTTTTCCTCGTATATCCCATTTTACGCATGGATTTCTCATCCATTCTTCCAACTGTTGAAGAAAGAAATCAGATGGGAATGGACAGACCTTCATCGAGAGTCATTTGAACTGTGCAAGCAAGTGCTTACCAATGCACCTGTTCGTGGCTATGCCATAGCAGGTAAGCCGTACCGTGTCTATACCGATGCGTGTGATTACGGCTTGGCAGGCATTTTGCAGCAAGTTCAACCTATCAAGATTCGAGACCTCCCTGGAACACGGGTATATGAACGACTGGAGCGTGCCTATAAGAATAAGGAACCAATCCCTATCCTTATGACCGCGGTAAAAGGCGTCGACGATATTCCTGCCGTGGGTGAATGGGCTGCCGACTTTGAAGATACAATTGTCCACATTGAACGTGTGATTTGTTATTGGTCTCGGGTGTTGAAATCACCGGAACGCAACTACTCTCCAACTGAACGCGAAGCGCTAGCTCTCAAGGAAGCCTTGATTAAATTTCAGCCATTCCTCGAGGGTGAGACGGTAATTGCCATCACCGATCATGCCGCGCTTACTTGGAGTCGCACGTTCCAGAATGTCAACCGTCGACTGTTGACATGGGGTACAGTGTTTTCTGCCTATCCCGGCTTGAAAATTGTTCATAGAGCCGGCCGGATCCATTCAAATGTTGACCCTGTATCCAGGTTACGCCGTCGAGTGCCTTTCCAAGACAGTCCCACTACAGACAAACTTCCCACGGTTCAATTGAGCGGTGGCGAGGATGCAATGAAGAACATGTACGACGAGTTAGGTCCTAAGTTCGAGGAGAAGCTCCTCACCGTGGCTACACGATTTGTCCGTACAGCTCTCGATTCAGATGACACAGAGAGCTCCACGGAGTTGGGTAATATTTTCCTCGACCCGAGCCAGGATTTGGCAGTCCCGTACGTTACTTCACAGTCTTATAACGTCCTCGTTGGAATTCCAGATGAAGAACTCAAGGATTGGATTGCTGCATACTCTCAGGATGCACATTTCTCGCAGGTTCTGAAGGGTTGGAAGAAAGAGAAGAATTGGTCAAACCCGCTCTTCCCACAATATCACTACAGTGACTCCGGCCTGATATACTTCGAGGATTGGCAGGGCAATAATCGCCTCTGTGTACCTGAAAATTCAGAGTGTTGGTCATGGATGAAGTTCACAACACCTTGACGGAGTCTGCGCATGGCGGTTATCATCGGTGTTACAATCGCTTGGCAAGTACGTATTACTGGCCTAGAATGTCGCGGCAGCTCAAACGCTACATCTCGACGTGCGATATCTGTCAGAAAGCCAAACCACGCCGCCATGCACCAACAGGCCTGCTGCAGCCGATCCCCATCCCAATGCAGCCATTCGAGGTCATTTCAATGGATTTTATCCCCGAGCTCCCGAAATCCGGAGACTTTGACAACATCCTAGTTATCGTCGACAAATTGACCAAATACTCCATCTTTATCCCCTGCAAAACCGACATCTCTGAGCTCGAAACGGCCCAACTATTTTTCAAACATGTCGTGTGTAATTTCGGTATCCCGAAACAAGTGATTACTGATAGGGATACGCGCTGGAGACACGACTTTTGGGCTGAAGTCTGCAGATTAATGGGCATGAAACGAGCACTTACCACTGCTTATCATCCTCAGGCAGACGGTCAGACCGAAAATCTGAACCAGACTTTGGAAATTGCGCTGCGAGCTTACGTTGGTCCATCTCGAGACGATTGGGTCAACTCCGTGGACGGGTTTGCACTATCCTATAATTCAACCCCCCATTCAAGCACAAACTTCTCCCCAGCATTCCTTCTCAGAGGTTTTCAACCAGTTACCGCTTCGACCATTATCTCAAATTCAACCGCGATCCCGCGGCCAATGAATCAAAGCGGAACTCGGGGGGGAGATACCTCGGTAATCAACGAGAAGGCACAATTCATGATTGATGAATTCGAAGCAAACCGGACCCGAGCAAAGGAAGCGTTGCTCCTGGCTCAGGTATTTCAAAAGCGTGCATACAACAACGGCCGCCTTACCACGGAATTCTCGGAAGGTGACCTCGTTGTATTGAATCCTCATTCTCTCAACCTCCTCAGAAATGAGAAAGGACGAGGCAAGAAACTTCTTATGAAGTATGATGGCCCGTTTGAAATCATCAAGAAGTTAAGTCCAGTGACTTATCAGCTTCGCCTCCCCGTGTCGTATGGAATACACCCGGTCCTCAACATAGCCCACCTCGAGGCGTATCAACAATCCCCGTCGGAATTCGGTTCTCGGCCGACTAAAGCGTTGAACCGCGATGACTTCGACGTGACTCCCGAGGTAGATATCGAGGCTATCATTGCAGAACGACGTAGGAAGGTCAAAGGAAAAAGAATTCAGCAGTTCAAAGTGCGCTGGAAAGGTTTTGGCCCTGAGGATGACGAATGGCTTACCAAACGACAACTCCGCAATGCACCTTTGATTCTGGAAGATTGGAATAATGCAAAATTGGTTCGCTCCTTCCCGAATCAGCCTGCTGCACTCGCACCACCGGCCACTGGACCCATAGGAAGCGGTCCGGACCACGTCGGGTGACGTGTCAGTCTCCCACGCATCTGGGAAATTTCCTGTTGGTATTTTCTTTGTGGCGTTGCAACATGAAACTGGCCAATGCGAGTCGACAAGTCACCAGTGAATTTGAGTCGATCTGAGTCACCTACTCAAATCCTTGGAAGAAACCTGGTGCATCGAGGCAATTTTTGCTTCTTGGCTGTACAAGTTCGGCCCCGTTCTACCAGGAAATTGGCACGACGCACGTATAAAACACCCAAGTATTTGTCGACTTCCCCAACAACTTACCTCCAGTTTACATCCATTACAACCACACTGACCTCGTTTTAACCTCACGTCTTCTGGCCCTCGCACTCGTCATGCCTCTCGAACTCGTCATGCCTCTCGAACTCAGTTACCCAAACCACCTCCTCGGAACGCGCCGCATCACGCGTTACAATTGGGATCATGAAGCCGCCCGCGTACCATCCGCTGCAATCCAATTTCCTTCGGCACCTACGACGCCTTGGAATGGTTGGCACAGGAGCCCCGCGGCCGTCCCATGTACGTCTCCGGCATCATGCCAGCTTCCGTCGCATCGCTTGCGACTGAATCCCTTTTATTTATCAGCCACTTCCCCCTATCCCACGACTGTCGTCGAATCGTTCATGGAATCAGCAGCTCCGCCGCCCAGTCCTTCCTCGGTCTATGCTATGGCACCTTCCTCTCCCATGTCGTCCTCTCCTCCCCCTTACGAGTCCGTGTTCGATCAGGCCGTTACCTCCATTGTCGATCACACCAACGGCTGGTCAGCCATCCACTCTGTCGTCGGTGATCCGGTCACTCGTTCCCTCATGTACGCGGCGATCGGATCGCAGCTCCTCCATCATATCCCATCTTACGACGACGTCGAGCCAGTTATGACATACGACGACACTACCTGCTTCCGCCTTCGTCCTTCGGTCATGTTCCTTATCGGCTCCGCATTCTCACGGAAGGCGGACTTTGCCCACTGCGCCAGTACGGATCACAACCCATATGTCGTTGGCGGCCGTCCGGACCTTCCTCTTGGGATGGACGAGTGCAGTTTGGAAGAGTCTGCCATCCCTATTCCCGGTCTCTCTCTCTTTCGCGGCTATTCCATCCATCGTCTCCTTCAGCGTCGCTTCTCCAGCAGAGACGAGGCTGTCGACTTCATTCGCCTCGCCAAAGTGCTCCACAATTACTACCTTATGTGGATCGCCAATCAAATTCGGCATTTCATTCGCTTCGGGGTCGACTCGAAATGGAATTGGGGTGCGGGAATCGGCATGTGCAAGGTTGAGTTTTTGCGTCGCAATAACGTCCATTTCCCCATCCTCAGCCACGGCGACTTGGAGCACATCATGTCGCATCAAATCTTGCGGAACGCCGCTGATTTCGGTACGACACATCTTCCGGTTGCACGATTCGGCTAATCTGCGTGATAGCCTGCGCTTTCATGCTTTCCCATCGCGACAATCGGCTTATCAGTGTGCACCGCGCCGGTCAAGTAGTCCTTGCAATCTGGCCCTTCGCCAATCCCGCTCAAGACGCCGCGGAGCTGTACGCGTTGCATCACATGGGTGAACTGCGATGCTCGGTGCGTGTACTCGGCCAGATTGTGCTTGACAACCAGCCTGGAGACTCCAGCACGGAGGAAATGGACTCGGATGAGTCTGACTTTGACGACAGCGACGACTCTATTTAATGATGACTGTGTACTTATTTATGCGCTCGAACAGTCTGCCTACTTATGTTCTCATCTCTGTTGCTCCCACTTTGCATACATGTAGGCTGGGGGGGCTATGTGATGGGATTAATGTACTTATTTATGTTCCGAATATTCTCTTATTTGTTGCGAGCCTCCATGTATCCAAATTCCCTTTTTGCGATCCGAATCAACTTGATCATTCGGATCACTCCAGCTTTCTCACGGTTCAAACACTGCCTTGCTCGCGCCCGCTCGCATCCGAGTTGCTGTGTGCAAGGCTATGACTTGAGTCCAAGTGAGTCATGAGTTTCTGACTCACTTTACTAGTATATATGAGGAGTCCCTGCCTCCTGTCGGGACATCTTACATCTTTGCCAATACAACCTAGTAGTGAACTCCCTACACATCTGTGTGATTCCCAGTGACGCTGCAAGCTCACTGATCATCCTTTTACTGTCTCATATCGTTGTAACGCCGCGCGCTTGCAGCATATTAGATTAGCAGTCCTAAGACCTTGACGACTCGCCCTCAAGCTCACGTCGGTGACAACGATACGCTCTTGCCCGTCGGCTGTTTCTGGTGAAAGTCCCCCGTGTACTGATTATATAAGGGTTCCCTGAGCCTAAGTATATTTGTTTGTTGTTAGTTTGTGTTACATTCGTGTAACCTCACCCGTATTCTGCTCTAACGCGTGCTACGACTGCGCGCGCTCACACATCCGTATCCCGCGTGATACAGGTTTCTCTCACAGCCGGCTTCAGGATGAGACGAGGACGAAGACACCGGTCTAGAGCTGTGTCTCCGAACCACTCGCCACGATGTTCCCTATCGTCTCGATCACAGGTTCTGCCCTACAAGAATTGCTGTATAAATCGTTCGTCAGTCCAGGTACCTTTTTTGTCGAAATTCTTGTCCTTACACAGCATAGACAGCATTCATTTTGAGTAGACGCTGGATTTCGAATGGATTCGAACGGAGGAAGGGTCCAAGGTGCGTCCCTCTGCTTGCCTGCCTTTGAATCCACTGTATTAACCCTTCCTTCCAGATAGTGACTAGATCTTTCTCTAGGTTTCCTCCCTCGCTCAAGTCCCAATCTTAACCGGTAAGTCTCCCCTACGCGATACAGACGCATGTATTTACTCACTCTCTCTTAAGGTGGAGACCGGCTTCAAGTACATCGCGACACCGGCACATCAGCAATGTGCAGCGCCGAGTCCCGCACTAACTTAAGGTGTGCAAGGTGTGTACACATTTTTCGCATCCCCCTCGCTGCACCGTTCCACCTCTACAGCTCGTTTGCGGGAGCTGCGCAGCGGTCGATGGCTCGCCTGTGTCTTCCCTGCCTCCCTCCTCTCTTCTCTCTTTCATCCCACGCACACGGGCTCGGCACAGCTGCCACTATGATCTCCCTCCGTGTCCCCGGGCTCTCGGTGGGACGCCCATCCCGGGGTAATCGGAGGAATGGGAATGGGTGCGAAGAGCGTGTCCAAATGGGAGCATTCCACTTCTGCGTCTCGTTTGCGGGAGCTGTGCAGTGCGCAGACAAGACGGCTTACACATGTCTTCCCTGCCTCACTCTCACTCTCACTCTCTCTCATCTCTCCCCTCTTTCCTCTCACGCATACGACATGCTTGCATGCATGCTGACCAACCCTCCGCAGACTCTCCGCCTCCGTATCCGCGTCCGCGACGTATCCACCGCGCCGACACCCGAGTTGTGGGTGCTCACCGTCCACACCGACCTCCTCAAGCTCCAATGAGCGGCACCTGCGCAGATGGACGGTTAGAGATGGAGGATGCAGATAGGAACACGAGAGGTACGCACCTGTATCCTCCTTCTTCCTCCCCTCCCTTTCCCCTCTTCCTCCTCCCTCCTCCCTCTTCCTCTTTTCTTTAACTTTTATTTGTTCTTCTTGCCCTCCCTTTCCTCTCTTCCTCTTCCCTATTCCCTTTTCCCCCTTTTGTTTCATTTCTTTCTCCTTTTTGCCTGACTTCCCCTTCTCCCCAGCCAGCCGACTCCCACTCAATTTGCACTACGGCGCGGATACGTCGTGCACGCCACTTTTCATAGGCGGGTTACTCGTGGATGTTGCGCAGAAAAAGGTATGTCGTAAACTAATGGTGTACCTTATCAATATCTAATTTGTCCTCAGCCCTTGCAAAAACAGCTCTCCCGACACATCCCATTTGGAGGACCGCGGCGACGCCTGAGTCGCGCATGTCCCAAGTCCACACCGACCTCCTCAAGCCAAACGTGCACCCACTCGGATCGTCGTCATGGCGGATCCTCACACAGCACGACGACGATCTGTCTTGGAGGTTTGCGTGGACGGCGGAGGGCATGAGCACAGGGAGAGAGGGGAGGGAGAAGGACGACGCGCCGTGGGGGATGAGACGAGGGAGAGGGGAGATGCGGGGAGAGGGGAGGAGGAGCGTCCTCTCTGCCTCCTCCTCCTTCACCTCGGTATACGCTTCCCCTCCTTGTTACGATATCTCGGTTTGTCAATCACTCCCATCTTCTGCTCCCTGTCGTGCATCCCCGCCCCTCCAAATCCCTCCTCTATTTTCCCTTTTGCTGTTATTTTAATGCAAGCTAACATTTTCACTATAGAATCTTTCGTCAACGATCTTCCCTCCATCTTGGTGGGACGCCCATCCCGGAGTAATCGGAAGGATGGGAGTGGCGAGGTGATCGACACGCTCTTTACAACGACGAGGCACTGACTACGAGCCCAGTGCTCGGTGCGACCTGCGGTACACCCGGGCACAACGACGGCCATACCGAGGGAGGAGAGAAGGGAGGGAAAGAAAGGAAAGAGAGGAAAGCAGAGTGCGTACTTCCTGCGTACAATTCCCCGCCGCGCAGCTAACGCTGTCTCATCGTCTCGTCGCAGATTCGTTGGTGCACGACACGCAACTTGATTGCGCCCTGATAGAGCCGATCTACACCACGCTCTCCCCCGTGGGATGACTGGATGCAGACGCGTGCACGCTGTGACGTCGTGGCCCAGCTGATGATGCGGGTCTTCGATGGCAGCGAGCGCCCTGGCGCTCGCGTGGATGTGGGACGAGCGGCTGCGCGCGGTGGGCGAGAGTGGCACAGGGAGTTGCGACCGTGGTGATCCACCTACCATTCCCTAGCATCCTCTCAATTGGGCCATAGGCACTCGAGCCTCGAGCGAGATCTGGGCCTGGGGTGAGATTTGGGAGCGGGTGATCTGGCCCGAGGTGAGATGAAGTGGATGCAGATGTGGTGCCCACCGACTTGCGTGGCGAGCTGGTTCTGCGGAGACCAATCGTGGACCCCATCTGGATTCCCCCGCCCCCTCCCTCAATATGCTACATTTCTCTATTCTATCGCATTCTTCCCAACTACCTTTTTACTTTTACTTTTCCGGCACTACAACCCCGAGTTCAAGAACGTCGCGTTCTGGACGTACTGGAAGGGGAGTACAAGCCCGGGACACCGAGGGCGGGGAGTCCGTTTTTCGAGGCGTTCGTCGGCTTCGTCATGCGGCCCGACATCTCCGACGCCAAGCGCGCCGCCTCCAAGGAGAAGGGCGAGGACAATGGGCTGTACGCGCACTACATGCGCGGGCTCGAGTGCGCGCCGAATCTCAAGGCCATGCTGGACAATGCGGAGCTTATTTGCAAGGACGATGGGGACGCTGCCGGCACCGGGAAGGAGGAGGTGAAGGTGGAGATGCGCACGGTGAGCGACTACAGTTACCACGCGGACACGTATGCGGGGCCCCATCATCGGATTGTGGGCGATGCGGGAAGTTCGTCTTCTCACTTTTCTCCTTTGACTTTACTCGTACTCATGCTCTGTCCACTTGCAGCGTTTATCGACCCGTACCTCTCTTCGCCTCTCTTCGGTGCGTGCCCCTTTTGGGTTGTGATTTGAGGGTACAGGGCTGACGCAATTGAACCATAGGGCGTGCACCTGGCGATTTCGAGCGGGCTGTCGGCAGCGGCGACGATCTGCACATCGATGCGCGGGGAGCAGAGCGAGGAGGATGTGATTCGGTTCCAAAATGCCAAGGTCGATACCTCGTATACGAGATATGTGTCTTTGTTTTCCTTCCGCTCCTCTCGATGCACGGAACCCGAATGCTGACCCTCCTCCAGATTTGTGTTCATCATCCGCAGCGTGTACGAGCACATCCGCTCACAGCGCGGTTTCGACTCACAGAGCCTTGCAAGTACTCTGTCCACGATCCGCCCCCGAGCAAGTCGTCAGTCGCTTCCTGTGCATCTTCCTCGTCTACTTACTACTCTTTACCGCACGTCCCCACTTCTGTAACTCTGCTTTCCCCTCCCTTCCCTTCCCTGCCTCGTTGTCCCACTTATTAGCGAGGATGCTAATCGTTTTGAAGGTTGTCCTTGTCCCAGACCGGCGGAGTTACGCTAAGGCTGGAACGAGAAGATTCTTTCCAAGTGCCAACGATTCTTGTACGACTATTGTACGACGAGTTCATGTCCAGAGCTCACACTCACGACACTCTCCAATCCGGTGTCTACCAGAAAATCACCCACATCCTTATGCAGCTGCGCAAAGTATCTCTTTGAGGTCCGGCCCATCGTAACTTCTTTCGCCTATGGAGCGGTCTGCCATCGCCAATTTCTGAGATCAAGGAGCTTCTCCTTCGACGGCGATTCCCGAACGACGACAAGGAAACTGTTAGCATGGCAAGGCACCTCCCTCATCGCTGCTCACGAATCCGAAGGGCAAGACCGCGACGTACGCATGGGGGAGCACGCTGCCGTATATCCAGGCCGCCGCGACCAGCACGAAGAAGACCGAGGCGACCGTTCACGCCGCCCGCGTCCAACTAGATCGACGCCTGCATCGGGATGAGACGGGATGAAGCAAGCCGTGTGAACGTGATGCGCTGTGCTGGCTTTCGAGTACAGGTGTCCAGTCATCTGGGTGCAAGGGCGTTAATGTGAAAAGTGTGTACTTTCGCCAAACCATGTATGCCGTTTCCTCAAATATCCTCACCGCGCTTCACTGACTTGTGTGATTTCAGACCGAGATCCGCCGCTCGGGCGAGGGATTTGGCATGCAGAGGCGGGGTCATCCTCTTGATTTGACTTTGGATAGGCAGGGTGTGTGGGGCAGGGTAGATGCTCTCTGTCGCGGCAGCCGTGGGCCGACCACGGAGTCACCGCAGTCTGACCGCCGCACCGAGTACAACACCGCTTGTTTCCTATAGTCTATTGGCACATTTTGTTTTGATTCATGTTCTCATTAATACATTTCTTTGAACGGTTCTGTGGTTCATTGCTGGACTCGAAAGACCGTCGAGTAGAAGGAAGCATCGACCTGGTGCAAATCTCCAGAAAAGGAAGTCACCGATCACGATCACTTGTTCTTCCTCATCTCCCACCATGTCGGTGCCAACGCCGGTGGCCCACCAACAGAACACGGCGACCGTCTGTGAGTCAGGTAGCTTTTGGCAAATCCCCGATGCTCACAAGCACCCAGTACCATTTGAGATCTTGGAAAAAATCGTCAAATGTCATTGGGATCCATTCAAAGCACAAGCCAAAGATATTGTCAAGCTCACCGCGCTTTCGACGCAGTTCAATGATCTTTTCCGCCCGTTCATGTACCGCCACGTGAACCTTCGAACCCTCGGGGACGCCGCTTGTTTCTTCTCCACTGTTGCGAACGAGTCGCACGCGTCTTTGGCAGTAGCTGTCAAGACGCTACAGTTTTCATTCGACTTGGATCCCTCAGCTGCCGCACCTCTGGCTGTCCCTCCTTCCCAATCTGCTTGGACAGATTTCTGGGCCAAATTTCGACGCGCCCTGCCGCGTTTGCTCCATCTCAAGACTCTGAGTGTTTCGTACGCTTACGACGATACCTTTTTCTTGCACCGCCTGGTGCTTGAAGGAGACCTGGCAGATTGTCTGCCCAACTCCGTTCAAACACTTCATTTGAAGCCTCTGCCTTATGACATATACAATGTGATTGAGGTATGCGACAATCTCCGTTCTCTTCCATTCTTTTCTCAAGGAGACCAGGATCCGGATGGTGCGGGTCCATGGGATGATCCATCTTGGCGGCTGTCCATCGCTCTCATTCCCCACATCAGCACGCTCATTGTATCGTCTTCGTTATATGTCGTGTGGCCTCCCACCAAGAAGGAGGCAGAGGTGTGTTTGACTGCGTGGACAGCTCAACTACGCCATGTCTCTAGGCCGACCTCAAGACCATTGTGGTTAACTGTGCTTACGGGAATGAGGGAGCGCTTTTGGAGGACTGGGAGGAGGAGCATGATTTCCTCTCACCGCTATTTGAACTGAAGGAAGTGAATGGGGGGTTAGGCATGCAGCTGGTGGCGACAGACGTATCCACGAAGAAATGGGAGTGGAAGACTCTGAGGAAGCCCTCTTCTTCTTACCGCGAGGAATATTTCTTTGGCTGCGAAGGTCGCGAGTACCTTGTGCCCTGGCTCCATATCAATGAAGTCCAGAACACCAAAAAACCGCAGCAATCCAACAAATCTCTGCCCAGGCATTGTAAGGGCTATGGAGTAGCATATTAATCTCGATGTATTTCTTTGCGAATTTTTTTTACTTCAGTCACATATCACGTGTTGTGTGACGGAGCGCGTACAACCTGCAGGTTGTGCGCATTACTGGTGACTGTGACTGGCGGCTACTTCTTGTTGGCGAACTCTTTGCTTCCCAGACTCGTGTTGACACCCTCGACGCCTCGCCTAATAGCAGTAGCTCCAACACTAGGCAATATGCTCACAAATGCCTGCCCTAAAACTCTTAAAAGTCCTCTAAACTTTACTGGAAGCCCCGAAGCCCCGATTTTGGCCTCGCCTATTTCCTAACTGTATGTTCCCTTTGTTCGCTTTTGAATTAGTGCTGACCTCGTTGGCTAGCCTCCGCCCTCATCGCTACAACTAGACACAGCAAACTATACTCAATTGCCACAAAAGCCCGCTTGAGCTCTGTTGCCACAAAAAACACGCCATTTGTCTACCTCGCCGCTGTGCCCTTCGCCGTTAGTCTGTCTGCCTGGAGCTGTATAAAGGTGTGCAGCCCCCGTTGGTGGCCCACAGTACATCTCCCAATAGTACATCCACCGTCTCATTTTCGCAATGCCTCACAACAACCCTCCTTGCACTCCCCCAATTTTCGACCATGGCAGAAGCCATAAGGTCCAAGACGACGACGCAAACAAGGCCTGGTACTCTGTCTCCAATGGCCGCATCGCTGGCTTGTACTTGGACCGGTGCGTAACCATTTGTGTTTTATATTGGTATTCCCTCATCAGTTTACAGCGAAGAGGCCCGTGCCCAGATCCATGGGTTTCACAATGGGCGTTGGGAAAAATTCGCCACCAAGGCAGAGGCCCTCCAGTACTGGGCTTTCTGGTGCACCCGACTCCACACCCACGACGCAGTCAAGTACAGCGTGATCGGTGTCGACGGCGAATTTGATATGTAGTACGCACACTGTCCTTGGATCTTTCAGTGTACTTACAATCTGATGTAGCGATGCAGCCCTTGCTGCCGCTGTCGCCAAGTACATTGTGCAAGTCGTATGTCTCCTCTTCTTCCTCCCTCCTCTGGCAATTTATCTTATGCACATTTAAGGTGCGCAAAATATATGATTGTCGTAGTATACATGCTTGTTAGCTACTACCGTTGAACAAAAAAGTGTTCCCTCTCTCGACCGTAGCTCCCTCGTCTTGACTGTAGCTCGCTCATCTCGTCTCAGAGCTCGCTCATCTCGTCTCAGTTCTTAAAAGACCATGAGTTTTCCATTCATCAATGCAGATCGACCATGAGTTTTCCATTCGTCAGACACAGACACATTTCAAGGCAACAAGATGTTTTATTGGATACTATATACTTCTACTTAGGACCATTCTACCTCTTGATTCAGATTTCGGTGTACGACGGAGAATATTTGTACGCACATTTGGTTGGCGACAAGATCCATTGGCACTGGGCATCAATATCCTTCTCATATGGTTCACCCCTCTGAAAACAATGAGAGGGAGAACTGCATGACAGGACGACAATTCATACCGATACAGCCTGAGCCCAAAGGCACATCTTCGAAGAGATATTTTCGTCCTACAACATAGTTGGCACAATGGGATCCAGAGAGGTAACCTGACGCACCAAGGCAGACGAAGCAGGAATGCGAGTCATTCCACAGACTAAACGCGCCGCAAATTCTCGGGGCTGGTAAAAGTAGTGGGATTTGCCAGGTTGTGTGATTTGGGTTCACAGAGGGGCATCCGCTTGGTCTTTCGATCCCGCAAAGCGAGCGAGGCGGACAAAGGGACTGGAGGAACACCCCCGAACCTCGATCATCACAGACAGGCCGTAAACGGGGCCCCCCGTCGCTCCCTGGATGAAGAGAGCGAGGTTAGTTACCATAAAGAATATAAGTGTACACGACGCACCTTTAGAACGGCCATAAACATGACGCAAAGAGCTTCCTCTTGGGGAGGTCCGACGACTTCAGGCAACTCGGTCGAAGATGAGGTGATTTTTTTGGCAAGCCATTTATCGAGCTCGGAGCGAGGCCTGGCCCGCGCAGCCTGCGAAGTGGGTTCTTTCCTAGGGCGGAGCCGTGATGCAAGAGTAGGCGCATAAGGAGAGAACTTGAGTGGGCGTGGGGGTACGAGCTTCATTTTTGGATTCGTGAATTTGTGTTGCGGATTGCAGTCTTTTGAGGCAAGCCAAGAGCCGCATGGCAGGAACCGAGGTGAACTCCAGAGCAACGGGAGACAGGAGGGCCAAACGAAGGAGCGCCGCAGGAACAGAAGGGTAGCCAGGTATGTCGATTAAGGTGGGTTTATTTGTGCACGTTTACCGATCCTCCTTCTTCCGCTCTGTCATTTTTCCGGCTGCGAAAGACATGGTTTTCCCTGCCTGGACTTCTCAGGCCCCCTCACTTTATACCGCTCAAGACACTTGTGTTTGCTAGCCAGCAAACCTTGGATTTTAAAACGTGTCGCAGCTTTCTTTACAATCTCCGACTTCCATCCAGTGGCGCGCACCGTTTATTGGATGTGTAAGTGGCGAAGCCGGTCGGGAAGGCCCTCTTTCTTTCTGCCATTATCTCACCAGGCGCAGAATCCGTTGTGAGTCCCAGCTTTCGCACTGGTGTCCTAATATCAATATATCCAGGTCATGAATAACCTGATCGACTTACCGCTCACCCAACTTCTTGAGATACCACACTCGAGACCGATGCCTGCGGCGACTTTGAAGGCTTTACAAGCCCCATACAGCCATTCCTCTCCGCCCGTGGCTACCCAAGACCATATAGCACCATACGATATCCACGAGCACATTCTGCAGCTCGAAGAAGAAGTACAATTCTGGCAGAAGGCAGCCAGACTGAGGAGACGGCTCCTGAATGATGCTGGGTTTATTTTCGGGAATTCTTGGGAAGATGAGGACAGGGATTGAGTGAGACCAAGGCGCATCCAAGTGTATTCAATTTTTCTATGTACATTCCTTTCTCTCAAGCGTCGTCCAATAAAGCATCATTTCTTGGTATAAAAAATATAAGGAAGAAGGATCTGGACTTGGCCGCTCCCAGTACCCACTAGAGCCCGACCTATAGCGACTTGAGCCTCGTATGCTGCTGAAGCCCGCCCTTCCACCCTCAGTGTCGTATTGATTCTTGTTTGCAGCATAGCGCGATCGCTTCCCGGAGTGTCGTATTGCGCGTAAAGCTCCTGGAGTTTGGTTCGGGCCTCATTGACCTTGGCGTGGGCAGCTCCTAATTTGGTGTTATGCTCGCCGATTTTGGCATCAGCAGTTTGAAGAGTTTTTGCTTGTTTTTGGTCTAGACGGAAGAAATAAGCATGAGTAGCCACAGGGCGAAAGTGAGGCTGACCTTTTCTCTTGTAGCTCTTCGTTGCATTTACTACGAGGTGAACGGAGTGGTAGGACGGCTTAATCCCTAGGTTCTCGTAGTCCTACAATCCATTGAGCACTAAAATATTCCCAATGGAATTTTACTCGCCTGCAGAGCTCGCATTTTGAGAGCATCGAAGCGTTGCCCTTTAATGACACCACCTAGCAAGGTGCAATGAACACCCTCTCCGTTCACATCCCTGTGGACAGATTCAATGAGATTACTATGCCGCTCTCCCGCTTGCCAGACAACAAGCAGAATGCAACTTCTCTCCCAGCAAATCCCCAGGAAAACAAATTTTGACGATAATTTATCATTGACCCAGTCTGATACTCAGGTCAGTATGCGAGGAAGCGTTGGGAGATTGTAGAGTGGAGACGCACCAATAGCTGCTTTCCCTCCCCGCTGCTGGATCTTGGCTATGGTACCATCCCAGTCGGTATGGGTCATGCAAATAAGGGAGCACATGAGCTCTTTCACCTCGTCCGAGACCGCACAAGATTTTATGCGTCGGTAGACATGTACGACACACATTCGAAGGATTCGCAAGAGGTGCTCGTAGGGAGTCAGGCTTGACAGAAGCCTTGTCGGTTTGTGAAGATCCATGACGCCGACCCGAGTCTGAGCCACCGCATGGAGATGAAGACCGAGACCTATCGATAAAATGAGGTCTGTGTCTAAATAGAAAAGCAGGGATGTACCCTTCGCTTGGCCGCGATGCTGGTCGGCGGCCCAGTGTAAGATCATGCCTGAAAAGTCATCCAAGCTTTCAGCGTGAAGGTGCCTCCATTGAAGATCAGCTCCTGTATCCATGCGAACTATTGCTTCGATTTCTTGGAAGATTCGTTGGTGGTAAGGCTGGCTAAAAATATGATTATATTAGAATATAATCGATTATAATCCTAGGATTACGATTAAGTATGGCGCCGCCATAATTTCAGGCCTTAAAATTATGGAGCATTAGATTACATTACAATATGATTACATTACGGTACGGGGCCCATAATTAATCATAATATTAAGGATTGAACAAGTGGAGGGAGCAACTCAAACTGTCCTAATATGAAGCCACAATGTCATTCGGGCTCCATAGGGTGGCACACAACCTCTGCAGCTAAGTAGGAGGTGTACTGAAATATATTTAAGCATCATTTGGTGTTGTTTATCCCGGTATTTTCACGCGATGCTGGCATGTGACTTACTTCCGGAAGTTTCCGATATCTGATGGCTGGTTCAAAGTTGGTTGAGAGTTGGTTGAAATTTGATTGTGGGCATATAGGCACTTCAAAAACTGACACAGACATTGTTATTATGACAACCGAGGCCTGGAGACCCGTGGATTGGAGGCAGTGGGCAGGGTTCTGAACATTCAGAGCAGAACTGCTCTTGTGGGGGTCAATAAGCACACTCTTTTAACTTCGGGAAGAGGTGCAATGGAGGGACCATCCCAGGGAACTACTGGAGGAAATTTATTCTGAAAATGTCGATTAAATACGATTAAATATGATTATCTTACCATTACAATACATTACGATACGGGTACGATTAAATATCCGCTGAAACCTTGAGATTATATTACGATTACAGTACATTATGGCTGGAGACCATATTTAATCATAATGTTCCAGCCTTAGTTGGTGGGCTGCGGCAGTCTGGCGATTGAGATAGATTCGGCAGAATATGACACCTGATAACGATATTGGGGCATGCAAGAAAGATCAAGATACGAAGACGCACTGGTGTTTGCGTCTCGGTCCATGCACACCATTTCAAACTCTAAGAATCCCACAATGCGCTTAAAGCCAATGTTGCTTTGGATGTATTGCGCACGCCTGAGTCGGAGGCTAGCCTGTCTGCTCATGCAGATGATGATTCATGTCTTGTTTTGGTGCGAAGCGGCGGGAGGTTCATCCTCCTCGTGTTGAGCTAGCGTATCGTCTTCAATGTCTAAGATCTTGCGAATATAGTGGTCTGCTGGGTCTACATTCGCGTCCAGGAACTCCTTCCGATGAATAATCCCTGTTGGTCCGATAAATCAGCAAAGCCGCAAGGAAATACCAAAGACGAGACGCACCTTCCCAGTCTGTCCCCTTCGGAAAGTGCATCATCTTGGCCTGACTGATATACATATTAAGATGGGACCTGTTCGTGAGCGATGAGTGTAGATGGCTGAGAGTCGGGTTCTGGACATCTGGGAATTTTGCTCTGAGATGAGAGAGGACCGCCGGATGCCTAAGGAAGGAACGCGGTGTCAGGTCCGCTAAGTCCTCCCCCACGCTCTCCAGGAGTTCAAATATCTCCGCCCTGACTTTAGGGGGAGTCTTCTCGGGCAGAGGAATTGGATGGTGGTGTTCTCCTTGGCATATGACGAGAACGAAAGGACAAGAGCGCCGTGCATCTTCAACAGGCTCAAAGATCCGGAAACGTGCTTTGTATTCCAGACGGACAAGTGCTGGCTGATACAGCTTATTGTTGTTTTCGCGATCCCTATGCTCGGTTGCTGTAGATAGATAAGCAGACGTCAGATTTATGGAGTATGTCCCACTCACGGCAATTTAATTTCTTGGATGAGAAGTTGGCAACGAACGAGCACAAGGCTAAGGGGCCATAATCAAGAAGGCAAGCAGCCTCTTCGATTTGCTTGATGGCGTCCAAATTGTTAGAAAATATCGCCTCGAGGTACTGAAGATCGTAGGACCCATCAGCAATGGAAAAATCGGCCCAGTGATCCTTGTTTTGTTGTGAGTAGTGCTCGCACCTGAAAATCTGTCAGCGTTAATGTCTAGGAGTTTGGAAAGAAAAAATAATACATGAGAAACGGCTTGATTCCAGACTTGAAGACGATCCTGCCTTCACAAGATTCGGCCTTTGGATAGCCTCTTCTATAATGTCCCATTGGACCTTCCCCTTGTACACCCTTGATTTTGCAAAGTCGTTATGTATGCGGTGGTCAATTTGAAGATGTCCCTTTGAGGTGAGGAACAATCCAACCGGGTTTCACGCTCTTCTCTTAACCGTTGTTCAATGTCGAGGCGGCTTGCTCAAGTATGCGGCTCGCTGAGATCGTCCATGTCACCGAAAGGGCAGACCTTCATACCCTGGCCTGCGACGAAGCCCATTATCAGCGTAAAGCATATTCCTCCAAAAACATACATACACGTAGAGTACCGTTTGATACATCGCACAAGCTCGCCGTTGTAATCGACGAGGAGGGGACAGAAGACTTCCTCTGTCTTCCTCGATTGGCCTGCAGGCTTTCCCTGAGAGTATGCGAAGTCGAGATTCGGTGAGTCGTTTTTCTCTGGGTCAATCTGGAAAAGGTGCCCGATGGCTTCCTCCCCTGTTTCCGGATACTCTATATATGTGTTGGGGGGATAGCGGTAGAGGGTCGCCAGTTCGGTTTGCCTATTAATGAAGATGTCATGTTCGACAATGGTTTCCTGTACTGTCCTTGTTGGAAGCAGAGCGTCTCGTAGAGCTTCAGGTCCAATAGATAGTCGTGTCAGTGTCTCTATCATGTTGTTCAAGGAGGTCCGGAGTTCTGAGGGTACGAGAATCTCTCCAGGAGGCGCTTTAGCAAGAAGATCCCGGAGAATTTGGAGCTGCGGTCTTGCATCAATCTCCTCCACCGGGTTGAGGAGATTATCCAGTGCTATTCGCGACATATCTCACGACAGAAGGAACGACGAAGCCCCGAGGGCTCTTCGTCGCCGCCCTCGGGGCTTCCAGTGGCGAGGGTCTCCGCCATCTGTGCTTCGAGCGGAATTGCACCCCAGAGCTCTCAGAACCATCGGTGCTACAAAAAACCCGAGAAAACGCGCTGGAATCGCAACTCAGGGCTCCAAAAAAACAAGTATATTGGACATTTGCGGGAGGTTGTAGTCGATAGTTCTGGAGCCGTAGTTGTAATATATAGACTAAATGACATGGCCGTAGCCAGTGAGACAAAATGCCTATATGACTGGTCCTAGCCAGGTCCCGTGTAGGCCTCAAACGCTGCCTTTTGGCCCTCCTGGCTCGGCCGTTGGGCCGGCTTTTTCCGGCCTTTTTGCTGCCCTATTTGGGCCTCCGACCGCTATTTGCATGGTATTTGTTCCCTGGTCCCATCAATGCTCAATTACCGCTTGGGACGCTCGTCCATCAATACGTTGCCGTCCTTTCCTCCGATATACCCCGCGTCCATACCCGTTCTCTCCCATTATTACTGCCGTCGTCCGGCATTGCATCATTTCCCGCTCGGCACATCCCGTAACCCGACGCCCGCCCCGCCTCGGCATATCCCGTTACCCCCCGCCGCACCTCCTCCTGTTTTCACTTCTCGTTCCTTCTCTCTAATGCTGGTCTAACCAACTAACTTTATTTTTCCCTCCTTCACTTCCAGTTTCATGCATTTTTTTTTCGTTTTTTTTTTGCCCTACTGACTTTCCTTAAGCGTCCTGTCCACCTTTCACATCTTCAACCTCCCCAAATCTTCCCCGTTGCTACCATGTTGAAGACCTTTCGTCGTATTTGATCACAATCATTATGCCGTAACCTCACTTCGTATTTCTGCAAGTCCAAATTCACAAGTCAAAAAGAGCATAGTTATATTCATTGTGCGAGAGAAATCGTTAAGTATGTTAGACAGTTGTTACAAGTATTCTATGAAAGATACGGAAGTCCGAACAAAACACGGCGACGACCACGACAAACACAGCAATGACAATGAAAAGCATGTATCGAAAAGTGCAAGAGGCGCGCGTGCAGAAGTCCTGGGAATGGGCAGAATCAAGTGGGATTTGCGCTCGCGGCCTTTGCAACAGTTTCCGCCTCGAGCAGCCCCCGCAATACCCAGCCGACGTCCTTCACCGCCTCGTTCCAAGACTCAGGATTACCTCCTCGCTCGAGGAGCGCCCTCCCCCACCAGTAGAGCGTCGCAACGAAACTGAGGGCTCCGTTGGGTCCCGGGTATCGCATTGAGCTCCAGTTTGCCGAGGTCGGTTCGGGGTACTCATCACGCTGGAATCCGTAGGCTTGTCCGACGCGCTTCACGCGCCACTCAGGCTGCACCGGCGCCCACCACTGCCACCACATCTTTCCGAAGAGGTCGACATCGCCGATGTCCGGACCCACGCCCTTCCCCATCGGACCCCCCAGCACACCACGGCCTATGCCGACCCACTTCTCGAGCACCGCTGGGCGATTTGCCAACTTGGTGTTCCATGCCGCAGGCTTGCCGCTCATTTTCTCGTATCCGAAGCCGCGCTCCAACGACGCCCACGTCGCGAGGAGGCTGTTGTACGTCCCACCGAGGTTCACGGTCGACACCTGCGCGTAGATGTCTGCAAACCACTTTTCCACGCCTGGATCGCAAGGGGGTACCTCTGCGTTGATGCTCCAAGCTCGCGAGGGAGGCGGACGCTGTGGCGAGCTGCGCAGGGCGGCTAGTGCTGCAGCGGACGCCGGGGGGGGTGGGCCGCCCTGCTGCTGCTGCGAGGCAGGCGGCGGCGGGTTGTCGTGATGATTCGAGGGAGGAGGAGGAGGCGGCAGCGGCGGCTGTTGCTGTTGCTGCTGCTGCGAGGCAGGAGGAGGGCGCGGCGGCGGGCCTTGCTGCTGCTGCTGCTGCTGCGAGGGAGAAGGCGGCGGCGGCTCTTGATGCTGCTGCTGCTGCTGCTTGTCCTTCTTCAGCGGGCGCAGAAGGGGGCGCGGCGGCCCTTGCTGCTGCTGCGAGGGAGAAGGCGGCGGCGGGGGTGGCTCTTGCGGTTGCTGCCGCGAGGGAGAAGGCGGCGGCGGGGGCGGCTCTTGCTGCTGCTGCTGCGAGGGAGGAGGAGGAGGAGGCGCCGGCGGCTGGTGCTGCTGCTGCTTGTCCTTCTTCAGCGGGCGCGGAAGGGGGCGCGGCGGAGGCGACGGCACCGGCTGCGACAAGCCGTCCTCCATCTGCACGTCTTCCTCGTTGGCAATGTCGTCCCGCGCAGCATCGGACATCTCCACATCGTCTGGCAACATAATTCGTCAGCACGCGTCAACTTCCAATTTGTAGGATAGCACTTACCCGTTCCTGAGTTGCCGATGCACCCGGAGCGTCGAGGTATCACCACCGCCAGCTTTTTCGTCTTCCCCTTCTTGTTCGCGCACGCGGCTGCTTGGACCTCGCGCTTTGCGCGCTGTTCCTCCACGTCTCTCGCGTACTCGGGGTGCTCCAGCAGATAGTTGCGCTCGATTTCAGCCAGCGCGGCTTTGTTCCTCGCTATATTTGCAGCCCGCTCCTGTTCCATGGTCAGTGGCGCCTCCTCTGCTGCAGGTTCTTCGTCCTGGCTCGTTGACGCCTTGTTCGCGCCCGAAGGACGGGCATGTTTCTTCCGCCCCTCTGCCGCCTTCTCCTCGACATCAGCGCGCTTCCTCTTCTTCTTATCTGCCTGTTTCGCCACCACCACCTCCTCCTCCTCCTCCTCCTCCTCCTCCTCCTCCCTGTTCTCCTTCTCCGCCTGCTTCTTCTTCCCCTTCACGACGCTCCGCGCCTTCGATTTCTTTGCTTTGGCCTCACGCAAGTCCCTCTCCACATCGCTGTCCACATCGCTGTCGTCGTCCGATGACAAGTCATCTTCTGCTGAATCCTCCTCCTCCGAATCGCTGTCTGACCCGCCCCCCGAGTCCTCGTGGTCGAGCCCACCCTCTGGCGTAATGGTGTACTTCGCCTGGGCAAGGACGACCTCGAGAGCCGACTCTGCACATTCCTCGGGGGCTATAATTGAGACGCAATCAGAACGCAAGTCTTTTCTACCAACGAATAACACTTACTGTAAGCTGTACGGAGATACTCTTTGAAAAAATCTAGCACATCTCGATTGTAGCGCGCCTTTGACCAGTGGGCCCAATGACAGGGAGTTTCGCCGTGGTTGCGTCCATGCGATACGCTGCCCCAATTTCGATGTCAGATGCCGCGTAAAAACAAAGGGCTGAGATACGTACGTGACAGTGCGAATTTCCCCGCCGAACTGCGGGATTGGCCCTCCGAAGATGGCGACCGCGTGCATGCCGGTATATTCAGCGACACCTCGAAGGACGGCGGACATGAAGCTGCCCAGATTATCGATACACCTGTTTCGCCACCAATTAGTAAATTATATGTGAGACATTTTAAAGAAAAACGAACCGCTGGCGGTCCTCCGGTCTCTTGGACGGGGGCCCGTTCATCGCCGCAAAGTACTTGTCCCGCGCGCCCTGCGCATCGAGTCGTGCGCGTTTGCGTAAACCATCTTGCTCCGCCTTTGACAGCTCGGCAAAGAGTTCGCGGGCAACCTTCGCACGGAAGGAGGCGTCGGGGGCCTTCTTCCGTAGCGTGGAGCCATCATCCTCTACGCAAGATGCTTCCCAGCGTGCCTTGACCGCTGGGCCAATTTCTTCGTCATACGACTCGTGCATATATTGTTGGAAAGCCTGGCGGGCCTTTGGCGGTGAATTGATCCCAGCCAGCTTGGCCAGCAGGATAGCCCAAGGGTCTCTATGGCGGTCCATCCGGCTAGGGCGTTGAAGACGGCGAGCGTGATACTTGAGCCAACGTCCGATGCGCTGGTGAAAGGAGAAGTTAGGTCACGAGATTCGCGCCCACAGACATCAACATCACCAACTTACCGCGTTCATCATCTCGATACGAAGCCTCTTCGTTGTCATTTCTTCGTCGTCCAACTCCTCGGCCACCGGTGTTGCGAACTTGTCGTAGTCGGGCAGGGGGGTTTCCGGTTCCTCGTCGTCCGCCAGACGCCAAGAGATTCGTGCATGGAACTCATTGCACACGTCAAGCACATAGTCCCGTTCTGCGCGCCAACCGCGCTCCAACACGTCGGTATACGCCAGAATGTGCGGTTTTAGGATGGTTTCGCGCGCGCCCTCGGCCCAGAGTCTCAAGTTGCGACGGTCCTTCTTCCAGGTGCGTTTTTTTTTTGGAGCCTGGGCTTTTTTGACTTTGGTGGGGGCAGCCATGGCGCGAGAGACACAGATTCACGGACTGTGAAATCCCGCAGTACGATGTGAGCGTCCTCGTACAGTTTCCTCGCGACAGATGGGCTCACACTTTATTTAACAGTCAGTGGACGTTTCTGGCGAGGGAGAGAGTCAACGGGATCACAAACCAAATAGTCACACCGCTCTCAGAATGGGCCAAGGGTCCAATTGGTAAGTCATCAGATCTCCTTTTTCCTACAAAAGCCACGCGCGACTTACCCCTTCCTTCGTCCAGCCTTTCCTTTTCCCTCGATGACCCGCACCTCTCCCTCCATTGCCCCTTCCGTGGCCGCATACGCCGCTTGAATCCGTGCCACCGTCGGACGACGAAATGCCGCCGCTTCAATCTGTGGCACCGTCGACGGCTCCACTGCCCCAGCCCGCTGCCCCTGCGGCCGATGCGTCCGCGGCCCAGCCAGAGGTCTCCGAGGAGCAGAAGGTTCGTATGCGTGCCAAACGCCAGAAGGAAGACTTCCTTCTCCTCCACCAGCGCCACGAAGATTTCTTTCTCGCTCAGCGTCGTCGAGGTCGAGGCCAAGTATGTGACGGTGAGGGTGTGGAGCACCATTGGGGCTGGGGAACCGGCCTGACCGACGGTGAGCCGGCGGAGCGCGCTTGCGTGGAGTAAGTCATCTGGTATCTTTATCGCACCCACGCTAAACGCCCGATCCACAGCCCGGCGCCGAAGTTCACTGACGGCGAGCAGGTGGAGCGTATGTGGGCCGACTTGAAGTAAGTCTGTTGGTGTTCCTGTCTTTTTTTTTCCTTGTTGACGAGCCATCTCAGTCCTATCAGCGCCTCGACTCGCCAGATGGCACCGGGGTTTTGTCGCTCAAACTTGGAGAGCACCGGTGAAATCCACAAGCTCCGGGTAGGTCTTGCAGTATGGGATATAGGCTCTATAAACTCACCTTCATGTGCAGATTATCAGCACCCACGGCGTGCGTGATGTCCAGTGTGACTGCGACGACGGTCAGCACTCGGTCTACGAACATCGCCAGGCCTTCGCTTTCCGCGACGCTGACGGCTACATTGTGATCAAGAAAGACAAGAGTTGCTTGTTGGCGTTGGAATAGTTTACATTTTCTCTGCTGCCCTTGAAATATACGATTTGATGATGTGATTACATATGTTGTGCTACAACGTCCCCCCGTGACTTGCGCGTCGTTGTTGACCACCTTTCACTACCCCCGCCAGACTCGCGCAATGCTCAGCAGCGTTCAACGGCTCGCCCTTTGTTTGGTCCGTCTGGGTGTTGGGTGAATAATGCGGGTCGTCGCGTGGCGACTCCTGCTCCTGCCCACACCCATGGCTTCCCTTAACTCGTCCTCATTCCGCGCCCCCAACCGCTCCCAAATGCCCGATACCGCAATCGATTACGAGGTTCGACCCGGGGAAACGAGCCGCGACACTGGAATTCACTCTCAAACGACGGGCGCCGTGAGGTGTGGCAGGGCCTGAACATTGGCGTCAAAAAACGCAAGATTGCACCTTCTGACCTTCCTGATACCTATGGCGACTGGACACCTATCCCTGGTGATGGCGACGACGTGCGCACTGGGGCAGAAGAGGGTGAGGAGAGCGGACACGAAACTGGAGACAAACGAAAACGCTACGAGAGTTCGGTGAGTGGGTTTTCTTTTCTTTTGTTTATGATCATAGCGGCCTTGCATTCTTCGAGAGCTGTCCCAGGGGGCGTATCCGACCCTGGACGCGGCCCTCGACACGATTGTGGCCATTTTTTTCTCCTTTTTTTTTCTCGTCTTTTTTTCTTCTTGTTTGCCCTTCACTATGTCAATACTGACACCGATTCCTCAGGACAACCCTTTCGCCATGTGGCGCCCTCTGATGCCACGCTTCTTGGATGAACTCGCCAGACGCGAAGGGCTGGGGGATGATCACGGTCGCTGCGCATGCTGCCAGACCGCTTTTGCAGCCAGGGCGCGGCGCTTCCGCTGCGGTGGGTGCGGGGAATTCTACCAGTGCCTCGACTGTCTGCTAGCACGGCACGCCCTTTCACCGCTTCATCGCCCCGAGGTATGGCGACTCCGCCTTGTTCTGGCTTTGGGTACTGACTGGAGTTAATAGGAATGGAACGGCGCTTTCTGGGTGACGACAACGCTACAGAGCCTCGAGCTCGTGTATCAGCTGGGACATGGGGGCCATCCCTGTCAGCGACCAGCGCCTGCCATACGGCAAATGGTCGTTATCGACACGGAATACGTCCACCATGTCAGCTTCCAGTATTGTGGGTGCGATAAGTCGGACAGGGCCCCGAATCTCGAGCAGCTACTCCGAAACGGGTGGTATCCGGCGACGATTGTAGATCCAGAGACGTGCGCAACGTTCGCGTCGCTGGAGCTATTCCGTTTGCTCAGCGTCGTCGGAAACATCAATGTCCACGACTTCGTCGGGACATTGGAACACCGAACAAACGCAAGTTCGCAGGGGTCGGTACCTGTAAGTGGAACGATCCGGAGTAAAGCCCTCGACTAATACGTTTCTTTAGGATCGATATAAAGCCTTTGGGCGCATGTCTCGTCAATACGCATTCCTCAAACGGCTGCTGCGTGCGGGGCAGGCGCACGACCTGGAGGGGGTGTTGCAGACCAAGAATGGGGTGTGCGCCGTGTTGTGCTGGGCCTGTCCGCATGACGGGAAAAATCTTCCCGAGGGGTGGAGAAGAGTGTCGCCAGAGTTCCAGTGAGTACCGTTGTCTCACCCACGCGTATGATATATTGAATACATCTAGGTTTTTGTACATGCTTTTGCTCGCGATGGACGCCAACTTTCGGATGAAAAACCGCATACGTGCTAACGAACACGAGGACTTGCCCCTCGGGTCCGGCTGGGGCCATCTGGTCGAGGAAGGACCTTACAAGGAGCATCTGAAGAGCTATGTCGCCGAGAAAGACGTAAGTGCTACTCGCTCTCTATTTTGGATTCAAACTGAGAACGATTTCAGGTCAGCACTTGCATCGCGTTCGCGGCCCTGATGCAGAAAGACACTCGCCTTACCACGGGTTTGAGATGTTCTGGCGTCGGTGGTGTGGTCTGCGCGCGACACGAGTTGGTTAGACCACAGGGTGTAGGCGACTTACAGAAAGGAGAAAGGTACGTCGTGGACGCGATGCGAACAAGGGACCTGGCTGACTTTGACAACAGATATTCTAATATGGACTACATTCTCTTGTCATCGGTACTCGGTATCACGGCCATGTACCTGGCTATTTTCTACGATATCGCCTGCCAATGGCAGACCAACCTGCCGGAACGGATGGGCGCGATGCCCGCACACATGCGCCTCGATCTGGCGTTAATCGTCCTCCTCTTTGGCCTGCCTGTGTGGCACGCGGCAGCGCATGAGAGAAGCTGCCAGGTTCAGAATTCTCTGACCTACGTGGACGGCGTTGGGCGTACCGACGGAGAAGGGATTGAGAGGCTGTGGTCCCATTTGAATCCGCTGGCCTGGGCCACAAAGGAGATGAGGCCAGGCGCGCGGCACGACGCGATGGAGGACAAGATCGACCACCTAAATTTCGAGAAGAATATTCACCAGGGTACGTGTCTCGGTGCACATTTACAGGAGGCGCATTAACTCATTAAAACACAGAAACTACTCTACCTCGCAAACTCGTACTCGCAATCGACGAGCGTGACCGGCAGGTCGCCGCGTTCAAAGAGGTCGACAAGACACTGAAGAGGGAAGTGCGCCAGAAGTGGCAGAAGAAGATTGATGCCTGGAAGGCGGACAAAACGAAGCCGAACCTGTACGTGATGGCGGATGGTAAAGACGGTGCGTTAATGTATAACGGCGAATACGGGGGCGGTTGCTGACTTGGATATACAGGTGGTCCGACAGAGGCTGCGATACGGCTGTCCCTCGCCAAGGACGAAGCCCAAGAGGCCGCAACAGAAACCAAAAGGCTTCACGGAAGGAGTGTCACGTCGTTCTTGACGGTGGGGTTACAGCTGGAAGAGACCCAGTACGTTTTCTCGGGGCGTGGTCTTTGGTGTGCAAATGCTAATTTAATGCGCTACCAGACGTCGTATTCGGGTCGAGGCAAAGGGTCGTACCTTGCTCGCCTCGGACCAGAGCGAGCGGCTCACCGAAATGCGGCGCAGTTTCTTTACGAGACTGGGGAGGTACCGCAAGCTACAGGCGGTGTACATGCCCGGCGGGGTGGAGCAGGTCGAGGAGGATGAAGACCGGTGAGACTCGGACCTGCCGCCACCGAAAGCAGAAGAGGTCAAGCTCTACTTGCCATCGGGGCTGCGGGCGGCGGTTAGAGAGGACGGGTGCAAGAAGGGCCTGCCAGAGATGGAGGCCAAGTTGCGGGAGGGGCAATGCCGGGACTCGCTTGCGCAGCTGCGAACGCGACTGCACGCGAAGAGGCATCTACTCGACCACCGCGAGGATGGCAACGTGGCGGGGCAGAGAGCGGCGACTCGCTCGTACACGCTAATTGGACGCATCGGAGAGCGTGTGGATGCGGCGGCGGGGAAATACAGACGCGCGCGCCTAGCGCTGATCGCCCTGAGGGGTCGAGAAGCCGGGGACAAGTTCCGGGAGTTGACAGCGGCCGACGTGCAGCTCGACGAGGAGCGGGAGATCGACGCGAAGGCGCGAAGAAGGCTGGGCGAGATCGGCGCAAGGGGCCCGCATTGTCGTCAAAGGACCGACATTTCTCTTGGATATAGACGGAGGGAGGAGGGCCCGGGGAGGATGAAGCCGAGCTGCACGACTGTAAGTGGGGATTCGCCAGAGATGAAGATGGTCACTGATCTTGATATCTTCTAGCCGTGCGCGTGGAGTGGTCAAAGGCGAAGGCGCGGAAAGAGCGCTGGGAGGAGGAGGTTCAGCTGTTGCGCGAGGAAATGAAGCGCTTCCTTCGATGGCGCGCGCAGTGGTGGGAGGTGCGCCGGGGATCGAGGCGGGAGGCGATGTCAGCGGAGCTGCGGGGCGGGCTGGAAGCCTATGCCGCTCGCCAAGCTGCTGGTACGCGGGAGATCGCGCGGCGCTTCAAGAAGAGTTGGGACACGTCCGCCGCGACCGCGGTGCGAATGGCCGTGAAGGACGACTTGCTCATTGCAGAAGGCATGGGCGCTTTTGTGGAGGCGTCGGGCGAGGGAGAGGTTTCGGGTGTGGGGGAGGCGCATTCGGGGGAAGAGGAGGCGAGTCAGAGCACAGTCGCGGTGCAATCTGCCTCTGCGTAGTATTGGTGTGGTCGAGGGGCGAAATCCAGTGTTAATTACATTTTATTCCCTTTTATGGACTCAGGCGTAGTGGTAGTGATGTAGATGATGGCCAGATTGCGAACAGCGTTATATATGATCTTTCTGATGCTTGATTTATCTCGTTCGGTCGTCAGAATCCTTTAGGAAGGCCTCCGGGGTACCTGCCGGCCCCCTTTGAGCTTAGGAAGGGTGGAAATATAGCCCAGCTGAGCTGTGGCTAGGACCATGTGTAGAGGCAAAATATGTTTCTGGCTGTGTCCATGCATACAGTCTTTATAGTACACCTACGGGTGAGTTCTGTATCCGCGCTGAGTTCGCCGTGTGATGTGACAGAAGGGTGAGTCTTGTTTGGTGTCCTGACGGGCCGAGGCTGGGCATGTTTGGCAGAGCCAGCCGGCCACAGCCCCAGCCACGCGAGCGTCGGGGCCGTCGGGCCACGGGCGCTGCTCGCTTCCCGAGCTCAGCTGTCAACGGAGGCGCGGGCCCAAGGCGTTGGGAGCTTCCCCCGTGATTTTGGCAGCTTCTGGCCCAGACCGGAGCTACCCGAGTAATAGTAATTTAGTATCCACTCTTGCATAAATGGAACCACAAACATAAATACTTTTAGGTCAAATATATTCTTTTCCCTTTGCTCAGATTCCTTCCGTATTGTATAGGTACATCCTATACCTATGTAGTATGCACCCCCCGTGTCGATTCCGGTCGTAGGCGGCCCCAAAAGACCCAGAAGTCCGTCGGCACTTTCCGCATCAAACGTAAGCGCCAAATCCGGTAATCATCGGCAACATTTGCTCCTTGCAAAGTGAAGCACACAGTCTCCTCTTCCCCCATCTCGCAGGCCCTCGCTGCCATCCCCGCCCAGTGCCCACCACCACTTTCCCTCACTTTCCTCGCGTCCATATCACTCTACCACGCCCTCACCGTCGCCCGGCATCGCTGCCGTCACCCCGCCATCGCTGCGCGTTAGTGCACCTGTGTCCGTGGAAATCGAGGTGTTTCGGGTGACGGGTCGCGCTTCTCATTCGACCTCAGCACGTTGTTGTGACTGGCCCCACCTGGCAATCATGCTGAGCACCGTGTCAGCCGGCACCCGCCCCCAGCGAGCTGCGCAACGGTATCGCATCAATCCCGTAGCGCGTGCGAGAGCACGAGAGACCCATGTGCGCGGCATGCATGTCGGCCGCCGGTGGGGCCGGCATGGCGCAGATTTCACGCCGATTTCATGCTGCTCGCTGCTTCCTGCATCCCTTGTGTGTATTTTTGTGGCGCGTGCGCTACCGATCTTAAATTCATTCAATCCAATATTAATCCTTTAAATTCTTGCTGTGTGACACGCCGTGAGCTCAGAGGACTATGACGGCAGGTGTGTGTCGGGCCCGCACGTCCATGTTGCTGACACTCGTCGAGTTGTCGTCAGAGTGCCGGTGTGCCGACCGGATTTGGTGCTTACGTTTGAGGCGGAAAGTGCCGACGGACTGAAAACAGTTCTTCTGGGTCTTTTGGGGCCGCCTACGACCGGAATCGACTCGGGGGGTGCATACTACATAGGTACAGGATGTACCTATGCAATACGAAAGGAATCTGAGCAAAGGGAAAAGAATATATTTGACCTAAAAGTATTTATGTTTGTGGTTCCATTTATGCAACGTTTGATATGTCATACGTTCCGCCAATAAGACTCTCAGAAAAATACAATATAAGCGCGCGAGGCATTGGAACATACGCCTGGGAGTATGGATACATTCTCAGGACCGATTAGGTGTTCTGGCCCGCACAGTTCAACAAAGGCTCATGTTGATCTGGTGGGCTATTTATAAGTAATTTTTTGGGGAAAGCGCCGCAAAATGGGTACAAGTCGGACGGCAATGTATGAGGGAGTGCCATGCCAACACATTTGAGGCCAGAGGGACGAGCAGGGAGGGCAAGAAATAAAATCCATGAAAGCGTGACGCAGTCGCATGGTTCTCAAGCGAGATGCACCAGACGTTATAGGGCAGTGCTCCCCAACCGAATCTCATCAATCAATTCACCTCCTCAACATCTCGACATCCCCGATTTGGATTGCCCGCGAGCGCAGCGAGCGACTGCCCTATAACGTCGGGAACGAGACTACATCAGCTTGCCAGTGATCACTGGCTGCTTTTCTTCAACCTCCACCGCGACCAGTGGATCTTGGGTGTATCTCTATTCTTGTGCTTTTCTGATGGCTTAGCGTCGTTTTACACAGTTTGACATCAATTTTTTGGAGTCGGGACTTCCAACCAAGGAGATTCGAAGGAGGCGCCGGCGCACTTTCATTTTTTTTCCCCGACGGAACCACTTCGAAAGACTTCAAGCTGTAACATCAAGCTGGCTGTCCAATTGATTGGGAGCCCCGCTATTTTCTTCAGTTTCCGAGATCTGCTTGGACCCTCTCTCGGGCGCGAGGCTATGGTATTAGTATATCATGGAAGGCTTTCGAGAAGACTCGGCATCTCAGCTACGACCACTGCAAACTCCAAGCCTCTTTTGATTCAATGCCCGAGATACGATCCACTCGTGCTCCATATCAATCCATGTGTTTATTCCCCTCAATCTCTCTGTCCGTCTTTCCTTCCTTACGAACATGGCCGTTGACTGGCTCCAATGACCCAAGAAAAGCACCCTATTCAACACCACTGTGACTTGCGTTCGTAATGTTCACTGCCGGTCTACGTGTGTATCGTTATCGCTGTTCTCCACAGCGTAAAGCACACTTGGGTCTCAAGCCGCTCTCCCTTGCAATAGTTGGCGATCTACCTCCCCCGAATTCACCGTCTTCTGCACCCGGCTCTGTCTTCTGCTTTCGGCTTTGCAATTGACCGACGTGCTTCTCCAAATAAGGCTTCGGATTCCCCGGTGTACTATTCCAGGAAGACAGAAAACGCCGATGACGTCCAGCGTTCCTTGTCCTCGTCGTTCCGCCACTTAAAGCCCGACAAAACTGTCTCACTCGGTTGCTATTGTCCACGACCTCGCTCGGAAAGAGTGGCGTCCCGAAGGAAGAAGTTGCGCTGGCGAGACACCTTCCGAGGAACGATTTGACTCCTCGTTATCGCTTCAAACACGCACTCAACTAGTGCGGACCGCTCGTACCTCGTTCAAACGCCACCAGCCGACTCTAATTCGTCATCTGGGACCATTGAGGGGCCAATGGGTTCCACAGATTAATGAACACGTCCGGTCCACCCACCAAAATGGGGAGATTAACTGGTCCGGCGTGATAAGACCCTCCACCATACGCTGCTGTATTCTGCCTGACATTTAACGGAATGATAGGTACAGTTAGGGTGATTGAGCGACGATAGACTGTAAATACACGGATTATTTTAAAACTGGCTTTATTTGGTTCCGTTTATGTCGCGTCAGAAATTTCTTGGACGAGGCCCGTTGGCTAGCCAGTTCCGCACTTTTGCGCGCGACGATGAACAGCAAGTCCAGGAACTTGGGCGTCGCTGGTCAGCTGCGCAGACTGCCCACACCGGTCGCCTTGCTGATCGGTGTTCTCTTCGGCCTGCTTTTTTCCCGTGTCTTACCATGGTCAACGTCCACCGCGACGTGGAGGGGATATAATACTGTCGCAAAGTCGCGCCAGCAGAGTCGACAACCCATCCAACTTCCGACTTTGGACCAGCGGCAGCGGATATTCCATCTGCTCACCTCTCTTTCGCCGCATTATACCAAGGAGTGTACACGAAACACCCAACCGCTCTACCAAAAACAGGCCACGGAACGATATGCAGCACTTATTGGCCACAAGCCGCCGTCGCGTAGCTCATGGCTCGGTGGATTTGGCCTGGGAGGCAGCGTCGAGTTGGACCACGACTATCAGGGGAGCAGCACCCGGCGGGATGTCGTGTCTTCCGAGCACAAGTATTTCTTTGCGATAAATCTCTACAACTCGTTCGACGTTATCCCGGACCTCTTTGCGACCCTGTTCCGCGTCGCTGCGATCCTGGGGTACCACAACGTGTATGTGTCCATCTACGAGAACGGCTCGACCGACCAGACCAAGGCGCTGCTCCGCATTTTCGACGCGCTCACTCGGAGCGTCGGAATGCGCATCACCATCCGCACGTCCACCCGCACGCGCGGCGCGTTCAACCACCGCATCGAGTACCTCGCCGAGGTCCGCAACGCCGCCTTTGTGCCGCTGCACGAGCTGCGCGACGCCGAGAACGAGTTTTTCGACACGATCATCTTCATGAACGACATCCTCCCCTGCGTCGACGACCTCCTCGAGCTCATCTGGCAGTCGCGGTCCAACAACGCCGGCATTACCTGTGCCGCGGACTACATGTACCACGACGAGATCGGCGCCCCCGTCTTCTATGACAACTGGGTAGCCCGGGATATCAATGGCACCGCGCTCGAGAACGCGCCGTTCGAGGCCGTCTTCCACCACCCCTCGTCCAACGACCGCTTCCAGAAGCACCTGCCCATCCAGGTCCAGAGCTGCTGGAACGGCATCGCCGTGCTCGACCCCGCGCCGTTCTACCTCCCCCCGCACGTCCGCTTTCGCATGGCGCACATCGCCGAGGGCGAGTGCAGTGCGAGCGAGTGCTCCCTCATCTGCAACGACTACTGGGAGGCGGGCTACGGCCGCATCATGATGGTCCCGCGCGTCAAGCTCGCGTACGACCGCCGCGTCTTCGACATCATCCACCCGTCGCGCCGCAACCTCACCGCGATCCGCGGGTTCGTCCGCCTCGGCGGCCTCCCCGACGACCCGCGCACCGACCCGCAGGACCGCTCGTGGTTCGGCCCGCATGACCGGCTGTTCACCGAGGAGGAGAGCGACCCGCTGGACTTTGCGCCCGGCCCCGAGCATGGTACGTTCCCGTCGCCATGTTTGCCGTCCTTACTGACTCCAAAATTAGTGTGGTGCTGGGGCTGGGACGGCGCAGGCGACCTCGAGGGCCCCGACGTCGACCCCATCTGGGAGCGCATGTCGAACAAGTCGAGCAGCGCAGACGCCGTCAGCGTCAAGCACGTCCGCAGCCTCCCGTGAGCGTCTACTCCCCGTACTTATAGACGGTCGGTCCCGCATCCTTATCGTATTTAATATCCCTTATTACACTGCATCTTGGACATCTTGGGACTCTGCTAGACTGTACGACGACACATGTACAGTATCTACATCATTGCTTTGGAAGAACACATCTTCACGGAGAGTTCACTGGATACTGCATGCCGTACCGAAAAGCGAAAAAGTTGAGGGCCGCCCGATGAAAAAGAACGGGCCCTGACCAACGTGAATTAATGCCCCAGGTCGTGCTAATTTACATATATACACTATCATATTCTGGCCTTCGTGCATCCGCCGATCGAAGGCAATTTTGGAACTCAATACAGAGTAGCCGCCAAGTAGTCGAAGTTTGGCAGGAACGCAGTCATGTCCAGGTCGGCGATGTCCAGGTCGGTGAAGGTGCTAGCCTGAGCGTTTTCCACTGGGAATGGAAAGGGGCCGGAAGACTGTTGGCCAGGCATGGGTTCCATCGGCGCAAAGAAATCCAACGGGATTTGGGACCAGGTCGGATCGAGCTGGGCATTCCACGTGGGGGCAGCGTACGCGGCGGCCGGCGCCGGCGCCATCCCGTGCGACTGCAGCGCGTCCGTAGACGCACTCGTGCTGGCGGTATCCGCACCCGACGACGACGAAGGAGACGCAGACGAGGAAGCCGCAGGAGGCAGCTGCTCCCCTCGCTGCGCCAGCCGCCGCGCGATGACCGGTCGTAGCCGTTCGACCTGCACCATCTGCAGGATGTCCGCCGTCCGCGCCGCGGCGCGCCAAGTCTCGCCCACGCTGCGCAGGTGACCCACGCAAACCTCCACCTGCACGAGCGCCGTGCGGAGGGCGCTGTGCGCGATGCGCGGGCTCGCGGTGGCCTGCAGCGCGCGCAGGAGGAAGACGGTGCCTGCGCTGAAAATAGTTTGGAGGAGCGTCACGGGTCCGAGACGTAGCGTGTACAGGGAGGACCACGTCTCGATAAGCTCGAGAATATTCTCCGCTGCGCGGGTGCACAACTGCATAAATTGGGTTAGACTTGTGCGCGTCAGAGAGGGCTAGACGGAAAATGAACCTACCTTGACATGGTCGACCTCCCGGTCGGAGTGTTGGATAGGCTGCGACCGGCGGTTGAAGAAGGGCCGGTGCAGGGTGATGAAACACCACCAATACACGATGTGCATCATCAGCCTCTGCGGCGTCGACTTGGCACGGTTCGCCAATGTTATGTCGAGGTGGGGCGGGAGATGACTCTTCCAGTTGTTCAGCTCCAAACTATACGAGTAAGCAACGAACGATGTCGATGGCCAAACAATACGTACTCGATCTTGGTGACTTGTTCATCGATCTGTACCACATCCAGCCGATTCGTCGAGCAGACCAACCCGTTCCTGGTTAGAGCGTCAACGCTTGAATGAGGAAAAGACGACCCCAGACTCACACTACGTCAACAATCTGACGGGAAATTAGTAGAAGGGCGCAGCACTCAGAGAATATGAGGGTGAGGTAATTCGGCTGCGGGGCGAGCTTTGACGGAGGATAGTGCCATGGAATCTGGTCTGCCTCAACATCAACGAACGGCAACGGGGGCCGTCTTTCCACCGGGGGCCCGACGAAGTCTCTTCCGAAGTAAAGAGCCCAGCAGACGTCCTTTGAACGTAGTTTAGAGAGGCAGACCGCGATCCAGAGATACATACCAAGGAAAACATGGTCCAGTAACAACGATTTCTCCCAATCATTTCTTCGTTGGTGATTAGGCCGGCCTTGACCCACGCCGTGGGATCTACACCAAGACCCACTGCAGAGATGGCTCAGCAAGAATTGAATTTGGAGAAAAGCCGGCTCACGAGTCATGCCGATTCTGCTGCTCATTCCGAAAAACAGCTCTGCTTGTATTCGATCACCCAGGTCCGCGTGGAACGTGCCTATAAATGCCAGAGCCTGTACTAGACTGAGGTCCGGTTTCTTGCATTCAGCCTCTAGACAGGCACTGGCGGCGTTAATAAAGTGTCTCCGAGTTTTAGGATCACGCAGGTGGGGATCGTCGGCGAAATTGCAAGCCATAGAAAACAGGCCATTATGAAGCATTCCAGAGTAATGTGGTGTTCTGGGTGGTTTCTCCGACCGAGGAACGCGCAAAGCGCGGTACATGTCTCTGAGAAACATAGTCGGTATCACACGGCAAGTGAACATGGTGCAAAAGTTGAAAGCCAAGTCCAAGATCCTGAAAAGAGACTGAGAATTTGTTTCGAACACCGCGCAATCAGAACGCACTTGTCATGTTGTTTTCTAGTCAGGGCTACCTCGCGGGGGAGGTGTCTCGACCAATCAAGATCAGGGTGAGACTGAGATATATCCACGCCATCCAGTTGCAGCACGTAGGTGGCGTTTGGGTATTCAACCACCTCTGGCATTCGGGAAACCTCGTTAGGAGGCCGGTTACTGAACCTATGGGGCGCAGTTATTCCGTGCAGAAGGAGGCCGCCAAGGCAATCGTCCAGCTGAATTCATGTTAGTATAAGCTTTAGTACTCAGGAAACCCATCTTGCCTTCAGACGCTGCGTAGGCAACGTCAGTTCCTGGCTAATCTCCTCGTCCGAGTCCAGCAGATCTGTATCCGAATCCCCTCCTTCCTTGCTGCTTGGAGAGCCTCCAAGCTGCTGTGGTCGATATTGAAGGTGGGACGACACATCTTGGCACACGCATTTCCCCAGTATCCCTTCCAGTCGGTCGACGTACGCCTGTAGCGAATCTGTGCGCTTGCGCAGCGCTTCGAAATGCGCCTCCGTCCGGGGCTTTCGAGGAGCAGTATCTCGGCCCCATGAACACTGCGAATCGCGTCAACGCTGCACCTGTAGCCAAAACTGCGGATATGGCGCACCTCGTCATCCCTCCCAGACGCTGCGCATGTTCCACACACCGGTTTCACACCGTCGCATTTCGACTTCCTAAACCAGTCAAAAAAGCCGGTATTACCCCTGTAGCAACCTACTTACTTTGCCCGGCAAATCGCGCATGCCTGCGTCGCATAGGGTCCACGACCCTTAGGGTGTGTAGGTCCCTTGGGCATCTGGTGTCGTTTCGAATGTCGGAGGTTCTGTCCGCGACATCAGTATTTTATCTGAAAGCATGACTGATCCTTGGCATCCGCTTACCAAAGACAGTGATCAAGCCCCGCCTCCGCCACCGATGAAGCAGGATGTTCGATACTTTTCCGCGACTCGCGGTCGAAACAAGGTCCAAAGGTCCTCTGATATTGACAACGTATGTATGGTGCGGGAAGAAGGAGAAAAAGATTGCTTGCGATCCTGACGACCAACACTATTTTAGCCGTTTAACCGTGTTCACCCTGACTCACGCGCCGATCTTGCAAGTGTGACCGTGACAAAGATCACGTGCGCATCTCGCGCCGTGACATCACGCGTCGCGACGAAGACAAAAAAAGCCTTCGAAAAGCAGGAACTCAACACACTTGCAAGATGAATTACTGTTAACAATATCACGGTACATACAACATTCAATGTCCATGGTTCTTCTACATCTATAGTTTCTCTGTGTCAAAATCTCACATCGGGACGCTCACGCAGTCGGCTTTGATCCCCGTCCAGCGCGTTCGAGCGTTCCCTCCGCAAGCTCATATGCAGGCCGATAATATTGCCGCCCATCGGGAGAAACCGGCGTCGCAACACCGTTCTCATGACGCGTGTGTGTGGAGGAGATGTAGTCGGAGAGCACGGTGGTCGGGGACAGGCTCGGTGTAGCCGGCTGCGGCGTCGAGTGCGTGGACGAAAGGACCGTCGTGAGCGCGGTCCCGGGCGTGAGGAGCGCGGTCCCGGGCGTGAGGAGCGCGGAAGACGAATTAGACGGCGCAGATCCCGGGATGTCGACCAGGAGGGCCGGATTAGGGAAGGTGTTGTACGTCGAGCCGAGGGAGGTGTACCTGGGAACAGGGTGAGATTGAAAATATGTATGGAGAAAGCCGGAAGACGTACCCATAATCGTACAGGTCGCAGTACGGGACTTTCAGTTTCCGGAGGAACGTCCACACGTCAGCGTAATCCCAATTTATTATCGGGTTGATGCGCTCGAACTGCGGCCAGCCTGGGTCAGTCATATTGCGGTGCGATAGTGTGGCTAAGGAGTGGATTATGAGCGCGCGTTCGTTGAATACAAATATTACCTCAAGCGTACCTCCATGAGGATCCCCGCGACGCGTCCCGATGAGGATCGCGTCGATATGAGGACATTTATTCTTGTAAATCTCTAGAGCCTCCTTCATTCCCTCCGAACCCTTGGCCTTGCCCACAGCTTTGGGTGCGGCTGCCATATAATCGGCGCCACTACCGGGTGCGGGCGTTACCACGCTCTCCACCCGCTCCGAAGCCGGCCGACAGTGGAAAAGGTCCAAATTGTATCTCTTCGCCGACTCGTCGATGAAGGTTTCTAGCGTCGCGAACGGCGACGGAACTGCGATGTAGACCGCCGGGATCGGCTTCACAGGTTCAGAGGGCGGCAGCCGTCTTGCGAGCGCCCCGGCGTACAGATGCAACAAGACCGTGCCTGTACCGCTGTTAGACGGAAACGCAGCAAAGATACCACGACCCACAATCTTTTCCGCCATTGAAGCTGATAGACACGCGTTCCTGCCTTGAGAGCCATATGTTATCTACAAAAATGAGGAAACCTTCAAACCCCCCACCTACCCATACGTGTCCAGGGCCTCATCGATGACGGTCAGAGCTTCCTTGACCAACGGCGCCAGAGAGTCTTGGGGATCATCAGCCAGATCGTAGACCGTTTTGGCGACCTGCTTGCAGTCCATGGTAGGGAGACAAGACTCGGAATCGCAGTGAGTGGAGTAAGCCAAGGAAGGCGAGGAGCGCGAATGTAGTCTCGGATCCAGACGTTTGGGTGACTCCGGATCAGCGGACCGGTCGGTTAACAGAAAATGATGCACAGAGAGGTCACCCAAACGTCTGGTGCACTTCGCAAGCTGATCCCCCCATCGAGTCACGCTTTGCTTGCTCTCTCGTCCGCCATCCCTCCTAGGCCTCAAAACCTGTTGTAGTGTATCTGAATCCCTCCTAATGACCTTCCCTAATTTTCCCTGAAATTCAGACCCTCGTTTGAAGCTTGTCTGGGCCGCGCAAACTAATAATGTGATTTGGCCCTTTCAGCCAATTTGTGCCCTCTGAAAATTATGAAAAGGCCTGATTCGACGCAAGGGGCTTAGTCGAGTCAGAAGCGACTAATTGAAGCGCAAAAGATGGGTATACAGTGAATAGAACGCGGACCTGCAGGATGTGTGACACAAAGTTGCGTGACCCGATGGGGGGTGTTACATACGAAATGCCCCAGACGTTCTGGAGGGATCCTTGCACTACATTTTTCAAACTCCGACCCGAAATGATCCGAAACACTATTATTAGAAAATTCTTTCCCGCGCACTCCCACTCGGACTTATCCCTCCAGAACGGATGGGAACGAGACTACGCGAATGAAGGAAAGGATAAGTTAGGATCTGATCACGTTCCCGCTTTCAGACGTTTCTTGACTTCTGTTCTCAGTCGGTTCAATGGCTACTGTCGTCCTTGTAACTGGTGGTACCGGGCTGGTTGGGAAGGCTCTGCAACATGTCATCGAGACAGAACCCGAAGGCTCAAAATACGGCAAGCGGCCGAATGAAACGTGGATATTTGCCAGCTCTTCTGAGGGAGATCTGAGGTCTGTCGTGGTGGCTCGTCTGAGCTCTGGGATTTAGCGGATTTCCTAGGGACTCTGCCCAAACGCAGAAGCTGTACGAAAAGTACAAGCCAACACATGTCATTCATCTCGCCGCGCTCGGTGTGTTCACCACTCGTAGCTTGCCCATTCTCTAATCAGACGAATGTGCAGTCGGCGGGCTCTTCAAAAACATGAAGTACAAGGTTTGAGCGTCGCAAACGAATAGAAACATCTCTCGAATTTATTATCCGACAGCTGACTTTCCTTCGGGACAACATCCTGATCAACGACAACGTCCTGCACGCGTCGTACACGAACAAAACCACCAAGCTCATCTCGTGTCTCTCAACCTGCGTTTTTCCCGACAAGGTCGAGTACCCCCTCGACGAGAACAAGATCCACAGCGGACCCCCGCATGAGAGTAACTTTGGTTATGCCCATGCGAAGCGGATGGTTGATGTACAGAACCAGTGAGTTGTCTGAGCCGGGAGTTGCGGTGCATCCTGACGCCGTCCAGCGCGTACAAGGAGGAGTTCGGGTGCAACTTCACCTCTGCGATCCCGACCAACATCTTCGGTCCCCACGATAACTAGTGCGTTCCGTTACTCTGCCCCTCTCTCGCAATACTGACTTCATTGTAGTGACCTGGAGGACGCGCACGTCATCCCTGCCCTCGTGCACAAATGCTACCTCGCGAAAAGTGCGTTTCCTGCTGTTCGTGCTATTCCACGGATTCTGACTGCGGCCCGCACAGAAAACGGCACCCCCTTCATCGTGAGCGGGACAGGCAAGCCCCTGCGCCAGTTCATCTTCTCCTACGACCTCGCGAAGCTCTTCATCTGGATGCTGCGCGACTACGACGACGTCGAGCCGATCATTCTCTCCGTCGGCGAAGACGAGGAGGTAAGCATCAAGGAGGTGACCGACGCCATCGTCAAGGCAGTCGGTTTCGAGGGCCACTATTCCGTACGTCTCCGCTGAATCCCCGCATCACTCATGTTTCTGACTCCTGCCTAGTTCGACACGACCAAGGCAGACGGTCAGTTCCGGAAACCCGCGTCGAACAAGAAGCTGCTGGACCGCATCGGCGGGTTCCAGTTCACGCCGTTCGAGCAAGGTGTGCTTGACCTCATTCCTCTTGAATTGCGACTGACACAATGGGTAGCGCTGGACATAAGTGTCAAGTGGTTCGTCGAGAATTACGACACGGCGCGGACGGGGAATAACAAGAAAGCGTGAGGATCCCGGCCATCTAGGAATAATACCATCATAGACGTGAATTGGAATGCAAACGAATACAATGTAAATGCAGTATCTTGCGAGCGGCCTGGGAATGCGAACACGCCAATCCAATGATGATACCCCATCGTCTCCGAGTCAACTAAGGATGATTCAATGCCTTGATTTGACAATTCGGCTGGAGACTCGTTTTTCGAGAAATATGTAAGCCACTATGGGGGTAGAAGATTCTATAAACTGACCTGTTCCAGTGTTCCCGCGGAAGGATTCCTGGACTACCTGACTACTAGCTGTGTGTTGTCCCCGCGACACATTCTTGGCAACAAAATTTTGTCCATAATCGTCGAAAAAACTCTCGTCGACACTGAATTGGAAATTCTCGACATCGAAGTGTTCTTCTTCCAATAATGTTGCCCACAACGGGTCTTCAAGCTTCCACTCTTCGAACCAGAGAGTCCGTCCCGTTTTCACTGCCGCGAAAGTTAATTTGGGGGAGAGTTGCGGCGGAACGACCTGCCAGGCTCGGGCTTGGCTTCGACGGGGCTTTCGACAGAGATATTCCTGTTTTCAGGGACATTGGACTCTTCCGATGCATGGATGGGACTTGAGCGACTGGTGCAGTCGTTACCACACTCTGTCTGTGTGCCAGCGTCCCTTTTGTGAACAACAGCCACAAGGGTTTGGGTTCCAGCTGAGGCGAAGTCCCGGGGCTCGGTGGCAGGCAGTCGAGGAAGAGCTGAAGATGGATTGGTCGCCATGACTTGTGTTGCGGACACTGACTGCGATAGGGGTCAACCCAGGGGCCAGTGGCGCCGGGCCGCAATCGAAAACACCCAGAACTCGAGCTCCGAGTCTGCTCCTCCACAGACGAAATGGTACTTGAGGCAACTGCCTAATTTTATGTAATCCGTCCAAAGAATGAATGTACATCTACAGTGCAAAGTTTTAATTCTGATCCTCAATCATGCTCTTCGATGCCTTGAGATCAGCCTCTACCATCTCCTTCACCAGCGACGGGAAATCGAATACCATCATAGACGTGGAACGGAATAAAAACGAATACAATGCCACTATCTTGCGAGCGGTTTTGAAATCCACACAGCACTTCATCTCGAATGAAGATGATTCAACGCCCCGACTTCACGATTCGGCTCGAGACTCGTTCTCCAAAAGATATGTAAGCGAGCGAATCAAAGATTCCCGTGAACACTGACCTGTTCCATTTTTTTCGTAGGAAGATTCCTTGCTTTGGGTTTCGATTTCGTCCTCCGACATATCTTCAAGTTCGTCGACATAATTCTCAAAAAAGTCCTCGTCCGAGTCGGAAAATTTGAAGTTTTCAATATTGAAATTACGGCCTGCGTCTTCAAACAATATCGTCCACACTGGGTTCTTGATCTTCCACTTTTCGAGCCAGACAGTCCGACCCGTAATCACTGCCATGGAATTAGTTTGGGGGAGACTTGCGGCAGAATGACCTGCCAGGCTTGGGCTTCGCTTCGAGGGGGCTTTCGACAGAGATATCCCTGTTTTCAGGGACATTGCGCTCTTCCGATGTACGGATGGGACTTGAGAAACTGGTGCGGACGTCGTTGCACTCAGTCTGTGTACCAGCGTCCTTTTTGCAAGCCGCTGCCGCAGTGGTTTGGGTTCCAGCTGAGGTGAAGTCCCGGGACTCAGCGGCTGGAAGTTGGTGAAGAAGAGCTGAAGATGGAGTGGTCGCCATGATCAGTGTTGCTGTTAGGAAGGTCTCGCTGTAATAGGGGTAGGACGCCCAAAGTGGTGCGGTCCGAGTCCACGGGCCGCGGCCGGAAATACCGAGAGCTCTCGAGCTCTGCCGCAGAGTCGCAGACGAACTCGAGGTAGCTGTGTAATTTTAATCCGCCCAAAGAATGCAGATCTCGTCCTCAATCGTGTTCTCAGACGCCTTCGGAACATCTCCTTCACCAGCTACGCGAGTACACGCTCTTCTGACATTTCACGGACTGGATGATCGAAATATTAATTTTGGCGGCAGATTGCAAACATCGCAAGAGATCGACTTGGGGGAAGGTCTATTGAATGAAGCATAATCGTCGCGGCCGAGAAAAGGCTATCCCGTTAAGTTCCTTCATTTTAGCAGCTGCTATTCAATGCTAGCAGGTTGTTTTGTCAGAAAACTGAGAAAGGCATCTCCTCGAAGGTCCCGGCTTCAGAAAATTAATCCCAGCCCACTGTAAGCTGCGGCATGGGACAGAGCCATCGTAGTAACGTAGAGTCCACCAGCCTTGGTGAAGGTTTAAGTTCAAGAGCGAGTCATCAAAGGTGATCCCGGTTCCGCCAAAACAAAGCACGCAGTCGCCTCTTCACCTCCACAATGGACGTCGATATTCCTGAAGAAACTGGGCAGAGCAGCACGCAATACTCTCGTCGACAGAACGTGGTTATCGTCGATGAGCAGCATCCCTTTGACTTGGATGGCTACATATCCAACTACACCGGTAAATTAGGCGCCGACGCGTATTCAATGTCTTTCTCTGTCTTACCTGGATATTTTGAGGGCGCACTGCTGTCGATCGTCTCATCCATATCATATCAACATGCCCCACGCTTGCGCCAGAGGCATTCCAGCTTGCGGTTCAACACATCCACCAGTCGCGCGACCCAGCACTGTACCAGGCGGTAATGTCCGCGTACGACCAGATCAGCGGCCCCTCCGACACGCCGATGCCCAGTGCATTGGATCTCGCGTCTCTAGACACAAGATGGGCGGACGAGACTATGGCCAAGAACCAGGCGGAGCGCTCGAAACTAGAGGTAGAATTGAAGACGTATTCAAACAATATGATCAAAGAGAGCATCAGAGTATGTTATCTTCCAGCTGGATTTCCCTCCTTTAACAATTTGCAGATGGGCCACCGCGACCTCGGTGACTTCTACCGGTCCGTTGGTGAATACCCGACTGCATTAAAACACTACACGAAGTCGCGTGAGTTTTGTACTACCAGCCAGCATGTTCTCGAGATGTGTCTCTCCGTGCTTGAGGTATGTCCCCTTTCGGACCCGGTTCCGCCGATGAGCTACTCAATTGTTGCAGCTCCTCATCGAACAACGAAACTTCTCCCATCTGCCCACGTACGTCTTCAAAGCCGACGCGGCACTCGACGCAGCCTCGGCAGCAGCGGCGAACGCCAAGGAAGGCGAAGGCGCTGCTCCCACCGCTGCCCCGCTGCTGAACAAGCGTAAAGTTGTGTCCGAGGACCGCGAGCGCGTGCAGTCCAAGCTTGATTTTGCCACTGCCCTCTCCAGCCTCGCGTCCGGCCATTACCAAAAGGCCGCACATACTTTCCTCAAGCTTGGCCCCGCGAAGGACTTTGGGGACTGGATGGGCAAGGTATGTCCTCCCTCACATTATCTTTGGGACTGACGGTAATCGATTGACGTAGCTGATAGCCCCGGGCGACATCGCAGTTTATGGTGTGCTTTGCGCGCTCGCCAGTCTGCCGCGCTCGGCCCTCAAGGTGAAGATCCTGGAGAACTCGACCTTTGGCGTTTACGTCGAGCAAGAGCCGTACGTCCGCGAGCTCGTTGAGGCATACCTCAGCAGCAACTTCAAGACCGTGCTCGAGCTGCTGAACCGCTATTCATCCCGCCACGCGCTCGACATCTACCTCGCGCCGCACGTCGTCGAGCTGACGAACATGATCCGCAACTGGGCGGTCGTGCTGTACTTCCAGCCGTTCGCGTCGATCAAGCTTGACCGCATGAGCGGTGCGTTCGGCTGGACCGTCGAAGAGGTTGAGGAGCAGGTCGTCGCGCTCATCCAGTCCGGATCTATTCAAGGGCGGGTGGACAGCCAGAATAAGGTTTGTGTATACCTCCAGCACGCCGACTTGATATTTACACGTGTGCCCAGATCCTCTACGCGAAGCAGACGGACTATCGGGCGGAGCTGTTCGCACGCGCTATCAAGGTCGCGCGGGATATCCAGTCGACGAACCGGAAGGTTCTGTTGCGTATGCGTTTGTACGTCCTTCCTTCGACCGCTCTCTTCTCCCCATTCACCCTCGCACTCTCCTCAGGCAACAAGCGGACCTCACGATTAAGGCGCCCAAAGGCTACACCAGCTCGATGGCAGATTTGCTGCAGGATTGAACGCTTATCGAAGTCGGGTCCTCGTTCCTTTTTGCTGTAGCTATAGCTATGTTGTGTCTGCAATTCCTCTTTTTGGCTCTGACTGCCATTTCAATTTTTCTGGGCGATCGATATTTGAATGGCTCCGCAGGCTCCTAAACTTCATCCTGTATAATGCTGTTCCGAATAGGTGCGTTCCGTTTACTCGCTCGTGTGGTGTAAGAGACGGTATGCTGCGCATGGACTTGGCGACTTGCCGTGCGGCGGAGCTGGAAGCTATATTGCGAGGAGGCGAGGTGTGCGCCGAGGACAAGGTGAGCATATCCGGCTCTCTTTTCTTTTCGCCTTAGCTGACGGTGGAGTAGGAAGATCATGAGCTGGTTAAGATGACGTTCAGCCTACCAGGCGCGCCGAGTGCTACGCATTACCTCGAGCGTGTCCCTTTTATTGCTCCGTTGCAAGCACCACACGCATGCGCGTTCAAGTTCGAAGCACAGCTCGAGCAGGGAATCGTCGGGCCTGTGTTTGCAGGCACGCTCAGCATGTCGCTTGAGACGGACACAAACCGAACGGCAATGGTCGACGATCGTGCGGTGCCCGTAGTTGCGAAGGTCGCGATGCACGCGCCAGAGGCGGCTCTGCTCCGGCACGAGGCGGCCATGTACGCGCGCGCGGAGAGCCTGCAGGGCGGCGCGCTTCCGAGGGTGTTTGGTCTGTTTGAGTCGCCCGCGCTACGGCATGCACATAACAGTGGGCATCACGGTGACGGGATCACGGTGCTTGTAATGGAGCATCGCGGCGCGGGCGTAAAGCGAATGGGCGCGCTGAGTTGGGGGCAGCGGTACGTCCACGGTTGCAATGTCCGCGCAAGTTGTTTATGGAATACATCCTAGCATATCTCTCTACACCGCGCTGCAGGCACTGCACGCGCATGGCGTGGCGCACGGTGACTTACGAGCGGATAACATCGTTGTGTCGCGCGCGGGCGTGCCGACCCTCATCGACTTGTCGCATGCGCGCGCTCATGTGTGCAGCGGGGAGGGGCGCTGCGAGGAGTTGAGAGAAGGGCGCGCTTTCTTTCGGATGGGCGAGTGCGCTGCGCGTACATTGGATCTGCTCGATTCCTGTTATCCGCTCACACGTCCGTCTGCGCTCCCGCCGCCCGACTGTTGTTATTCAATGGAATAATTGCGCATCGGAGGCGGCTCAGGCGGTGTACATGCTCATTTACTTTTTCAAGTTCCTCCGCTAACTATGACAGTAACCCAGTCTCGTAGTACGATTCCAACGCACGCGCTGCCCCTTCGTATCGCTCGTCAAAAATCATGTCGACATAACGGTGCCAGCATGTCGCGGGATCGGCCATGCACGATGCCTTGACGTACTCCCAGTATTCAGGATACCACCCGCTTTCTTGCCAGTCGATGATCCCGATGACCTTGGAAGTAGTCGGGGACACGATGATATTTGCGTCGTGCAGGTCGGTGTGGGTGAAACAGATGTCAGTGGTGTCAGGGAGCGCGGCGCGGAAGCTCTGGAAGAAATCACCGTCGGGATAACCTGGAAGGCAGTTTGCGAGGGCAGTGAGTGAGTCGTTGAATGCTCGGACGGTGGCGAACGGTCCGGCCCCATTGGGATCCTGGCAAGCGTCCCAGACTTGGTCGGTAATGGGGCCACGTGTAGGCGAGCCTGGAAGAGGTCAGGGACGGTCGCGAGGGTATCTGCGAGCGCACCGATGAAATTATGTCCTCGAGGTTGGCGAAGACGGCGTATACACCTCACCATCGGCCGGAGCTGGGCGGCGACGTCCCGGAGCTCTTTGTCGGAGAAGGTGTCTAGGCATGCCCGAAGTGACCTGCCCTCGAGATATTCCATGTAAACGAAGGATTCCCCTCCGTCCTGGCACCACCCATAGACCTTCGGGACAGGTACTTGTGGACAGTACCGTGCCAGCATCCAAAGTGTCTGCCCCTCCGATATCGATACGCGCCGTCCAAATTTGACGACAAGACGGCGATCTGGGAAGCACAAGATGTCGCAGTCCGTGCCCTCGTCCAAAACAACGACGCTGGTGTCCAATTTTGCAGCCCGAACTTCGATCACCGTAGGCAGGGGCTTGGGATGCGTCCAGTTCCCGAGGAAAATACTGGGTGCCGATGGGATGCAAGCTATATCGACGACGCAGGCTGTAGCCGCCTCCATTTTACACGACAATAGGTGTTGTCGAGTTCACGAAATTTAATAGGGGCTTACTACCCGATGTAGCACTAGATCAGTGATCTCGGCTGCGATCGGGTATATTTTGCGCTTTGACCACAGACTTACGATTATTTTCTCCCCGGTGTAGCCCGGTGTGTACTCGCACATGGCGACCGAGCCACAATATGCTATGCTGCATCCAGGTCAATGTGCGGTTTCTTTGTTTCCTCAAGTTTTGATGAGCCCTTCGTCCTTTCGCTAAACCGAAGAGAGCGAGCGGAGCGCTAACCACCGTTTCTCTCTACAATGACTATCGTCGAGACTTTTCAAGATCTCCAAGTCACAAAAACTCACTCGCAACAAACGGGCTTCAACTGTTGTCAGGTTTTGTCTCGATGGCTCGTGTTATCCGGCTGTAACTGTTAATTAACGGGGCCTGAAGGGGTTGTTTTGTGCCTCAGCGAAGATCTTCACGATCGGAGGATCTCCCCCTTATGCTCTCGTCCGGCGAGGATCCTCAGCCGAACCAAGTTCAATTCGGACCACCGTTGTTTTCAAGTTGTTTTGGTCTTTTCTCTCAAAAAAGGACGACGTCGACGGAACAAACCCACAAATGATATAGAATGAATTGGTTAGGTCCGCGCACATTCTTGTCCTTCCTCTTCACTGATACAAATTTCGAATCAGCTTCAAAGTTCAACCTGTTCAAGTGCATCTTATGAGTTTTTTTTCAATTTCCTTGCCGCCCGGCTTCCCAGTCACGCGGCCACCTCCTCCCTGTTTCACGCTTCTTCCCTGCCGCCGGCTCCTTCGGCTGTTCAGAAGTAGGAAGCCCTGCCCTCGAAGCAAGGAAGAAGAAGACCGAGACGGCATCTCACTGGAGGCGGTAAGAGGCGGTACCGCTGAGCGACTGATCCAAGAAAAAAGACGACTGACGCCGAGTCCGCGTCGCAACCTGGTGCCCGCCGCGCAACGCCAGGCGCGCGTTGAAGAAACTATCATACGTCTTGTGAACAGGAAGTACTTCGTCCGTGATCCGATACAGGCATGCAGATGGTTTTTGTCCCGTCAGCCTGACAGTGAGAAAGTTGAGCACGGTTGAATGTTTGATGCTACCCACAGAACGGAGATAGAGTCAGTATGTGATCCGGTATGGGTTTTACTTCAACGACTGACAACAACGCAGGTTGAAAATATTATCATTCTACCCCACACTCCCCACAGAGCCCAGAGCGCGTACTCACTCCGTGATCCGGGATGCATGCAGAGTGGGTGGAGAATTTTAACTGTTTCAAGACCGCAGGATCCGAACAAGCCACGGGCACGGCGACAAGACGACCGGCGACCGTGACGGGAATCGAGCGCGGAACACAAGTTGAAAGCAACACGCGGGCGCCGCTCAGCGAATTGCCCATGGCAAAATAGCAGGACGGACAGAGCCCGGATCCTCTCGCGTGCCCGCGCGGCCTCGAAATGTTTCGTACGTTGTGTACATGCGGCGTGTCCTGCAAGTCTGAAACTGGAATGTAACAGGGTCAAAATGGACTGAATGTTGATTACAGGCCTGCGGGCATCAAAATGGACGGAATGGAATGCAGGCTCATACAAATGGATACGTGGCGGCGAGCCCGGATGCCACACAAGTCCAGGCGACAGGACCCGAGTAGCTGAGTCCTTGAGCGAAAACGAATGAAACGTGGGCTGAAACCCGGATTGCTCGAATTGAATGGGAAGGGAAGTTGAGCCCACAGAAAGAAAGTCCTTCGGTCTAGATTTAGTACTGGCCTCGTTCCGACGTTCCTGGCAGTTGAACGTGCGTAAGTAGAGACCCAGACATGCGTTGAAAGTGTTACTTGAAGCGTCAGATGGGTGTGGCAGAAATGAATCATGTCGATGGACAAAACGCCGTCGAGACCCGCCAGCTGCAGGACAGTGCAGGACCGTTTCTGGGACCATGTGCTTCCGTTGCACCCAGTGGAGGTAAACTTACGCGAGGGTGATTGAGATATCTGCCAACTTGAACTTGAAGGTTGGCGACTGTTGGCGAATAGGGACCGTAAAACGACCGTGAAAAGACGAAAAGCAATTACGTGGAGCACGGGGATGTAGAAGGGAGTGGAGTGGCCGGAGGAGCGAAGTCCCTGTTTTTTTGGGGGGCAATTCAAGGGCAAGCTAAGGCGGATTCAGAGGGAATTGTTTTTTAAGGCGGCGTGATCCATCAGTTGACCGTTAATTGAATAGCGGAGCTATCAATTGCCTTTCTGGGCTTGTCATCCACGGTCATCCACGCAAACTGCCGAAAACGCGAATTGATTATTGTCCGCTGAGACTCATTCTTCAAGCAGCTTCAAGCACAGCTCAGCGCAATGGGTGAACAAGGTTTAGATGAGTATGAAGCTGGTCACCCCGCGGATTCTCGTCAGAGGCAGATCATATGCCTTTCGATACGAATGAAAATTTGTAAAAAATCAAAGCTCGTTGCAGCCGCAGGCACGATCACTACCCCAGATTCTCCAACCGCCAGGTCGCACGACTGCCCGGCGCGGCAAAGCCGCTAAACAGTGATACACATAGCGCCTAGAGCTGTGCATGTGGACTTTTCAAATAGAAACCACAAGCTCCTCCCGCGCCTGACAGCTTCACTGTGGGTTATTTCGAGCGGCTCTGACACGAATCTGCTGGGATTTCTACAAAACAAAATTTCAAGAGGATGCTGGACACAAAGCTCGCATACGAGGGCGAAAGCTGAAAGGGGGTACTCAAATGTGGAGTTTCTTTCAGGTCCGCAATCGCGACCTGGTGATTTTTAATGGGAGGTCAGCTGACGGAGTCTATCAGATCCCCATGTTACGCTTCTCCGTGAGGTGATGCGGATAAGTTTGTACTAATGTTGCCGCGCTATAAAACCCGCGCCGCCCGCTGGTGCTTCTTCGTGTTAACACCCAGCACACTTTTTCAACCTTCCCCCGCCGCATACCGCAAACATGCCCGGCGGTGCTGTAGTGTTTGGAACGACCGACACGTCCCGGATTGAGGCCCCGGTGACCTTGAAGACCTATCTCATGTGTGTCTTCGCTGCCTTTGGTGGTATCTTCTTCGGGTACGACACCGGTTGGATGGGGGGTGTCCTCGGCATGCCCTTCTTCATCAATATGTACACCCATATGCCCTACCCTCCTGCACCCGTCGACGCCGCCCACCTGCCAGCCTCTTTCTCCCTCCCTGCGTGGGAAAAATCGCTGATGACTTCTATTCTCTCTGCTGGTACTTTCTTCGGCGCTCTCGTTGCTGTAAGTGCCAAATAATGTTCCTTCTGGAAATGGACCTTAATCGGCTCCCAGGGTGACATTGCCGACATGATAGGGCGTCGTCCAACCATTATTATGGGTGCGCGCTCTTGTTCGCTACAAATGCAATCTGTCTAAACACTGTGTAGGCTGCTTCGTCTTTGCCGTCGGTTGCATTCTCGAAATCGCCCCGTTGGATGTGCTGGCTTGCTTCGTCATTGGTCGTCTCATTGCAGGCGGTGGCGTCGGTTTCATTTCCGCCATCATCATTCTGTACATGTCCGAGATTGCACCCAAGAAAGGTGAGTACTTTTTCAATCCGAGAAATCAGAAAGCTAAGCGAAGAATTCAGTTCGCGGTGCTCTTGTGTCGGGCTACCAATTCGCCATCACCATTGGTATCCTGATCGCCAACTGTGTCGTTTTTGCCACTCAAAACAGACTTGACACTGGCTCGTATCGTATTCCTATCGGTGTCCAGTTCCTATGGGCGCTCATTCTCGGCACCGGTCTCATGTTCCTTCCCGAATCTCCCCGGTTCTGGGCCAGAAAAGGAGATATTGAGAAGGCCACGATTTGCCTCGCGAAAGTCCGCGACCAGCCCCGCGACTCCGACTTCGTCCAGGATGAGCTTGCTGAAATTATCGCCAATCTCGAGTTCGAGCGCGCACACATCCCTGAGGTTGGCTATGTCGGCAGTTGGCTTGCGTGCTTCAAGGGTTCGCTCTTCGATGGTTCCTCCAACATTCGCCGTACCATCGTCGGAACTGGTGCGCCCTGCCAATCTATTTCGCTGTATCTCATTTTAATTCATTTTTGCAGGTCTCCAGTGCGCGCAGCAGTTCACGGGTATCAACTTCATCTTCTATTTCGGCACTTCCTTCTTCCAGACACTGGGCACGATCAGCAACCCTTTCCTCATCTCGCTTATCACGACTCTCGTCAATGTGCTCATGACCCCGATCTCGTTCTACATCATTGAGCGCTTCGGCCGCCGCCGCATCCTGATCCTCGGCGGGACCTCCATGGTCGTGTGCCAGTTCATCGTCGCCATTATCGGAGTCGCCACGCCGCAGGTACCCGGCGGCAATGCGGTCAAGGCCGAGATTGCGTTCATCTGCCTGAACATCGCGTCGTTCGCGAGCACCTGGGGCCCCGCCGCGTGGGTCGTCGTCGGCGAGATGTTCCCCTTGCCAATTCGGTCCCGCGGAGTCGGCATGTCTACCGCCTCCAACTGGTTCTGGAACTGTATCATCGGTGTCATCACGCCGTACTTCGTCTCCGCAGATAAACTCAACCTGGGTCCGAAGGTGTTCTTTATCTGGGGCTCGACCGCGGTGCTGTCGACGCTCTTCGCGTACTTCTTGGTTTCAGAAACTAAGGGGCTGTCGCTCGAGCAGGTCGACCAGATGCTCGCGGAGACGTCGCCCCGCACGTCGGCCGGATGGAAGCCGCACGAGACCTGGGCGGCGGCGAAGGGGACGACGCACGACAAGGTCGAGACGGACAGCCACGATCACGAGAAGGCGCAGCACACGGAGCCGGCCACTGTATGAGCGCCCTGCTCCTCTCCCTGCTTGTTGTCCGCTGTCTCCGTCTCCTGCCCTTCCATCTGGTGCTAGAAGCGCTGATGAACTGTTGTTGTGTACACCATACACCATACATAGTCACCATTTACTACCTTCTTGCCCTCAACGTACTAACAAGAAAATATCGCGGCTCTCCTTTTAATTGTCGTCCGATTATCCCTTCTTGAATTTGCTATACGATGTATGATATGTTTTGTACGATTTTTTCACGATTTTTTTGGACGTACGAGTAATGCGAAAGATTTGGATGAAAGGGAAGCCAAGATTGTGGAACCACTGGCATTTATTTACATTACGTTCAGCGCGTTCGCTCTACGATTTGACTCGGATTCAACGCCTGAAGAACTGTCACCACCTTCCATATTTTTCCTTTTTTTCTTTTCTTTTCAGTACGTCAAGCGGAGCCCCTATTGCCGATTTGGACAGGCTATCAACATCCCGAAACAGTTCTTCAGCGCCTTGTTCTTGACCTCTTCGTCGCCTGCAACTCATGCCATTTGCACCGAATTCGAATCGGGAGGACGCGATCTCGAGAGACGTAGCACCAAGCTGTCTTGTCGGCGAATCGAACACACCCAATTTCCCCAATTACGTCGACACTGTGTGGGAGGCAAGGCGGGTTCGTGTGGGTCAAATCACAACTCAGATGTCTGGATGCTCTTACTACCTCTCTGCACCCTATCCTGTGGAAAAACAATGCTGACGAAGGAGGAGGGAGAAGAAATGAAAATTTATCAAATCACTTCCGCCGTTTCGAGGCGCGCATTCCCGCTGGTCGCTCACCATCGTATGCTCCTGGCAACGTGATCTAAGAGCGGACAAAAAACGCGTCGCGGAGCGAGTCCCAGAAAGGTTATGCCGCTTTGGCTTGGTTTCAAGATGCGGAACTATCGCTGGCTAGTAGTGCTGCTGGCAGCTGAATGCTTGCATATTGACCTCCTGAAGATAGCACTCTAGACACCCATGCCTCCCTCACCTCCTCCATCCTCCACAGCCCAAGTGGTACCGTCATTCGTTTCCTATACATAGCTGGCCTGATGAATTCAACAGGCCGGCGTTGTATGTTTCTATATGGTCGCTGCTCTATCTGTAAGTCTTGTGTATCTGTAAGTCTTGTGTATGAACTCCAAGTCTTGCCCAACCCAAAGCTCCGAGCAGATGGTCATGGCGTGTGTGCACCCACTTTGGCTCAATCCGTGTATTTATCTCAAACGGGCAGCAATAAATGGGTACTAAATGAAACCCCCGCTCCTCTGTTCTTTCTCGCAACGCAGCAAACGATCGCAGTCTTCCTTTTCCTGGTAGCGGACGCCCTGCGCTTATTTCCGGACCGTTTGTCATTCGACCTCAAAATTTGCAAAGGCCTGGTCCCTATGGCCGCCCTGGGTATTCTCGGCCTCAGGTGCGTCCATCGGGCTGTCCACGCTTGGGCCATGCTAAATTTTGTTACACCCGGTCCAGTCTCAGCAATTACACATTAAAATACGTTGATGCGTCCTTCTACCAAGTCGCGCGTGGGCTTGTCCTTCCGTTCACCGTTTGCGTCTCCGGCGTTGTTCTGCATAGTCGCCCGTCCCTGCGCATCCTTTTCTCCTGCACCATCGTTACTGTGGGCTTTTTCGCAGGTGTTTTTCTGGACGGCACCGCGGTATCCCTTGTGGGCGTCGGCTTTGGCGTGGCGAGTTCCACGGTCACCGCAACACATTCTGTGGTTATCAAGCAGAGCCTGAACATCGTTAATGGGAGCACAATCCTCCTTTCGTGGTACACCAACCTCATGGGCATATTCATGCTTGCGCCGCTCATCATCCTTGGCGAGGGGACTAGCGTGATCAAACTGCTCTTCTTCGATGTTGACGAGCCCGGTGTAGTGCCCGGCGCAACATCGCCTCTGCGCACCTTCGTCGTCGGCTCCCTCCTCACCGTGCGTCGCGGAACACGTCGCGGAATACACACATGAACCCGAGTTGACCCATCCTCCATTCATTTAGGGTGCCTTGGGCTTCATGATGAGTCTTGCGAGCTTGCTCTCCATCAAGGTGACCTCCCCGATCACGCACATGGTTTCCTCCGCCGTTCGAGGTGTCGCCGCTTCCGTCCTCGGTGTGTGGCTGTTCCAAGAGGTTATCACTGGGTGCGTCTTTCGTCGGCCGACCAAATTTGATCCTATACTAAGGTGCCTTCTCTACAGTGGACGCGCTGCCTCTATCGCTATCATTCTCGCGGGATCGGTGTACTATACATGGGTCAAACACCAAGAGACGGAAGGCGCTAAGGCTGATGCATATGACCATGTCTCGTTGAACGTTCTAGAGAGAGGACAGAAACCGCACCCCGAGTAATTTAGACGTAGATGCTGAACCTTGGATCAATTCTGTAGGGTCCGGCGTGGCGTCTGAGACGCTTATTTCTGCCGGTTCCGACAGTCGCCTCATCGGTGTGGTCAAAGGCGATTGCAGTCAACGGGGAAGCCGCAAAGAAATCTATTCGAGGCCAGCGTACCGAACATCTGCGTTTTGTTCCAGCCATGCGAGCCATCGCTTTAAATACTTCCCGCCATAACACACCGTTGCAGAGTCCCCGACGACGCACTGAAGCAGAATTTATCAGGACACGGACTCATAATATTCCGGCAACTGACTGACCAGATGCCGTTTTGCCCGCGTCATGGCGACTGCTCAGATGTATCAGTCAATCCCCAAGCTAACAATGTCAGATATATTACCGTTCAGACGACGTTTCTCCTTCAGAAATCCGACCTCCCTCTGACAATAAGCTGATCAGTGGTGATTCGCATCAAAAGCAAAAAGAAATACCGTCTCGTTGCTTCTGACGAGGCTGATGATCACTGCATCCTTCTCCCGGCCTTGCATGCCATCGACCGTACCGATTTCCAGCTCGGGACCATATTGCGGTCGGATGAGCGATGTGAGAAGCGTCACTTGTGCCTGGTACCTGCGTAGAAGTCAGATCCTTCCCTTGGCGCATACACATCGGACCTACGGAGAAATGACAGCTATCTGGGCGGGTAGAACGCCGGCGCCGATCTAAAAAGACGCGTCAATTCTGTGTTTTAGCGAGAAAATGACGATCTCGCCAGCTTATCCACCCAATTCTTCACCACCGTAGCTTCATTCTCGTTGCAGCGGCTCCCTTCGTCGTTATCGCCCTCCATCCGCTCGAAATATTCGCAGCCGGCTGTGTCGAAGAACACGACAGGGGTAGCTAGTATCTCCTTCTCGTCGTCCGCAGAATCTGCGTGCGTCTCGGAGAGATCCCGGAGTAGATGAGATGCAACGGATGGGGAGGATGTAAGTTTGGACGAGTATAAGGTTTTGGAGGGGAAGGCACATATATCGGAATGCATTCTAACAGTGAGAGTTAGTGCGGGTGAGTGCGGGTGCCGCTGGTAAGAACCACCAACCGATATTGGACCTGGAGCATACGCTTGATACTGGAGCCATACATCTTCTCGAGCCGGTCGAACAGCGTCGTCTCTAGCGTACGAGGTGCTCGAAGCAGAGGCACACGACCTGAAGGTTTATCTTTCTTCTGGGGAGCTTCGTTCCGAGGCGGCTGTTTTGGCGTCGCGGCTTCGTTCTCCGTGTCGCTGCTGCTTGAAGCCTCCGAGTCTGAGCTATCAGGTTCGGCTAGCGGTTTGTCATCTGTAACCGGCGACGGCTCAGCCTTCGTCTTGTCCTTTTGGATTGGCTTCGCTGTTGATGAGGTTTTAGACGTGGTCTGAATTTTTTCTCTAGGTTTCTTGTCGACAGACAGAACCGTCGGCGGCAGCTGCATCGGGTCGCCTGCCAGAATTAATTTCTTGCCCTTCAGGATGGGAACCCAGCACACCTAGTCCGCCATCAAAACACGAAGATGCACAGTGGGTAAAAAAACCTCACCGCCTCGAGGGCCTGGGTTGCCTCATCGATAATGACCACATCAAATTCGTGGTTTCGAAGTTGCCTCCCTCCTGCGGAATGGCAAGTTGCCAGAACGACCTGGACCCGTAAGATGACCGGAGCACCCCGAGAACTGGCAATTAATCTTACCTGCGAATCCGCCAGCACCGAGTTTACCACGCCGCCTTCGCGCTGGCGATACCTAGGAGCGTGTTCTCAATGAGAGGCATTAAAGCCAAACCAAAGTCTAAGGACTCACTCTTTCCGCAGCGCTTTAACTTCATCCCACATTTTCCGCCGTTCCGCACCGCGCGGGCCTTTACCCTTCACCCCTTTGCCCTTTCCGGACAGGACCCCGATCGCGGTTTCGAGCTCGTTCTTCACGTCCTTCGCTAGGGTAGCCTGAATTAATATCCCCATCAGCTTCGTTCGATAGACTTTTCATTTCGAGCACCTGTTCTGTCCGCCCAGCTTTCACGTCGAGAGTGGAGTCTAAGATGCCCTGATGTGACATAACACGCGCTGGGTGCCCGATTCTGGTGACCCTCAGTCTGCTCCCTTTCTCGCCTGGCGGGAGAGCCAGTAATCGTTCGAGGATGTTGTCGACGGAGAGATTTGAGGCACCGCAGACGAGTAAACGAAGTGGCTTGGGATTTGCGGGCGATACCGCAGTCAATTGGCGGATAATCTCGATCAGTGTATGGGTTTTGCCAGTCCCTGTGAACATAATTGTAGGAAGAGACTGGGAGGGCAAGAATACGAACCGGGAGGCCCATGAATACAGGCTACCTCTGGAGCCTGCAAACAGAATTTGACTGCTTCCTTTTGGCTGGCATTCAGAGCCTCGTCGAAAAACTGGACATCGGGGATTGGGCTGCCTTCGGATCGGACTGTCATAGCTAGAAGAACTTGAATTAAACGGTGCTTTTCTGCAGTAACCTTTTCATCCTGTGAGCAATTCAGTTCGATACCGAGAAGCCAAACAGCTGAGAAACAGACCGATATCCCGCTGGTTATTCTCTCCAGCTGGTCAAACCGTTTTATCCATTCTAAAGTGCTTACAAAATAAGAAAAGCGCGTTCGAATTTGTTTAAACGTACGAACCTATCATATGTAACGCTGTTGGCAAGCTTCAAGACGCGACAACGCTCAGGCAGGTCGAGATCCTCCGAGCTTGAATCAGACCCATCGATGGCAATCACAATCCTGGTGTCGGTCACCTAAGTGGCGAATTCAGTTTGGCATCCAGATACTATCCGTCGAGACAGACCCGATATACTACTACTCCCTCAGCCTGCGACCCCTTGCTCTCCCCAGTGGATTTCTTAGCAGCAGCCGCCTTTTTCGAAGGGCCCGCAGCCGAAACATTCGCCTCGATCCGCGCAAGATCGCCTGGCCGAAGCCCGTGCGGCGGAAAAATAGGGCTCGTATGATACGCCGTGGGCCTTTCTAGCTCTACCAAGCTGCGCTTGCGCGTGAACGTTAGGTTATGGCTTCTGGACGCGAATGAGATGGGGGTAAGCACGTTTTGCCACCGAGCCCGATGTTCACTCCGACTACTCCTAGGCCACCGAGGGCGAGTCCCTTTTGCTCAAGGAGCTTGGGTCCGCAGTTGGAGAGGATGAGAGAGCTGCGGTCGACCTCTGCGGCTCGTTCTTGCGCTAGTAGAAGCCTTTGCCGGGCACAGAAATCGGATAGACGCGTTTCTGAACTCATTTAATCGGGTCGTGGACTTTCTGGGACCGTCTGAGCGATGCTGAACGAATGCTTGAATGGTCAAGGAGAAGACCCAATCTATCATGTGATCACGGAATTCACGACAAGAATTTTGGAAAAACCTTGACTTTTCTCGTGCTCCAGGTACATATGTAGTACTGGTGTGTACAGTGGACAGATATGTGTGTTTAGATGCAGGGGATAATATTACAGATGTACGTAGAATAAAATGAGAGAGCAGCGATCCCGAAGTCCGTAAAAGTCCTTGATCAAAACACCGTTACATCCCGCCCCACTGACCTTGTTGCTGCTGCTGAGGAAAATATCCCATAGGCGCACCGGCCGACCACGGCTGCTGCTGCTGCTGTTGTCGTTGTTGCATCCCTCCGCCATACTGCGGCTGCTGGAACGACGGCTGTGGCGAGGACCCCATAAATTGGCCTTGCGGCTGGGGTGACCCCATGAACTGCCCCTGCTGGAACTGCGGCTGGGGACTGCTCGACATGAACGGCTGAGGGCTCGGGCTCGAGTTGCCATACTGCTGATTGGGACCGAGCATCTGGTTGCCGAATGTGGGGGTCATGGAGGATGGAGGCTGCTGGAAGCCATACGCCTGGGGCGCCGGACTGCCCTGTGGCTGCTGCATGGGCTGCTGGCCCTGAAACATCGGTGCCGGGCTCCCCTGCTGCTGTATAGGCTGGCCCTGAAACTGCGGCTGCTGCGGTGCGAATTGAGGTTGCGGGTTGTACAACGGCGCGGCGGGGGCGTAGGACTGCGAGGAAAATTGCTGCTGCGTAAATTGCGGCTGCATTTGTGCGGAGTAGGGAGAGGAAGGTGTGAATTGCGGTGGCGTGAATTGAGATTGATATGAGCCAGCAGACATGCCTCCCATTCCCATCTGCATCTGTGGCTGATACCCTGAATTCATGCCCATCGGCTGCTGCTGACCGTATCCTTGGAGCGGCGCGGACGATGCCTGGAATTGAAGGGGAAGGGACGAGCTAGAGGCCGGTGCTTGGAGAGACACCAGGTCATTCCATACACCACCTGCCTGCTGCGGCGGTTGCTGTTGTTGCTGTTGCGGTAGCGGTATTGGCTGCGATGCCTGGGGTTGCCGAGGTGGCGTTGGTGGAACGGGCTGGGAAAAGGTCCTGGGTGGCGGGGGCTTCGCTTCGGGGAGCGTGGTACTGGATCGCAAAGGGGGAGCAGACGGCGGCTTGGATGCCGAAGGTGCAGAACCAGCGGTCGACGATGCTGGCCGGGCAGGCACTGATGACGCGGAGCGTGAAGGGCCCAGCTTCGAAGTGACGAGAGCAGAGCGATCAACGAAACTTTTATATTCGTATTTCGCTGCGTCGATGGTCATTACACTTTCTTTCCGCCGAAACGCGAAGACGCACATCGAATGAACTGTTCCATCTCGCTGTCCCGTTCCCCATCCATTAAGTTCGGTGGAGGAGGATGCCGGGTTTCGTTCGGGTTGTAGAAGTGGTTGGACTTGATGTTTCCGTTGTTCTTCATATTCTTGGGCAAACTGTAAACGGAGCCTGCTTAAAAGCGCGAAATGAACCTACCTCAGTTTGTTCTTTCGTCCATGAGTCCATCGTTAGACTCTTGCTAAGTAGGAAATCCATAAGAATGCAGAACCATTGAGGTGATCCGGACGTACACTTTCGTTACATGTGTCCCGATTTTTCGATGGACGCTCGCGCAGCTCACACTATTATCTACATGAGCGGTATTAACCGAGGACCAAAGTAAACCCACCATATGAATATGCCGAGACTGTGCGAGGCCCAGCGAGGATTCTTGACCTTGCAATCCGCGCAGACATCTAAATCTGATTATTCCTCTGACACCGCGTCAGTCAGTGAACACTCGCCGTTTCCTGGCTGAGCTACAAGGTCAAGGAGAATCTTTTGATTCCGTTCTATTGTGATTTTGTTGAGGGACATTGTGAGCTAGCATATGGGCAGTCAACGCCCAAGTTGTTTCGCAGAGACCGTGAATCGGGATTCGGCAATTCCCTCGGCGCGTTCCCTGTCACACGTCACAGTTGCTCTTTGACACAACCACGACCTTGTTTCTCGATGGCTTCATGAGGATGCGAAAGATGAAAAGCGGAAGTGATTCATGATACCCTCAACGATGTCTGTTTCGGGTTCTTTACGGTGAGTCCTGCTGGATTTTGTAAACTCTCGCTGAAACGCCCGCAGCTTCCATTTTAAGAATCGAATAAGAACCATCTTTGAGTCTGACAAGCTTTCACCGTGCGCAAAGTGCGCCTGCGTGTGTTGGCGGCACTCGCACTCGGTCGCCCCGAATATGTTCCGCGGTAATGATGTCGTTGTATCCCGTTCAAGAACCGTGTGAGGCCAAGTGCCACGATGGCTCTGGTAGCCAATAGTGCATGTGATTCGAACGGCGCCCACAGCGCGCATCCGCGGAATTCCACTGCAGTCTTTGAGGAGCTCGAATACCAGGGATAGCCTCCAGAAAACCTACCCTTGGATTTCTGACCCCAGAAGTTATACAACGGCAAGCCAGACCGAAGCATCTTTGACGACCCACTGCAGACTTTACGTGCGTATTATGTCCCCACCTTCGGTGGAACAACGAGTTTTGATCAGCGGGAGTGAGTCCAATGGCATGCATCACTAATAACGCCCGGGGTAAGGAATTCGATGTGAACTTTCCGTCAATCCCGGTGTTCATAAGTGGCCAACCAGGATCCTCGGATCGCAGATGTCTGTCGTATTACCCATCCGATGTTGTGTTTTTCTCGGAAAACGCTTATCAGTTGGAACCACCCTCTACGGACTCCAAGAAGGATGCCTCGAGGATGGCCGCGGATCAGTCCTTATATATGCGGCTTTGTGCGCTTCATGGACGGGCAGCTGCGACAGAGCAACAGCACACCTGCTCTTCGACTTCTTCTATTTTGGTAATTACTTGTGCACGCCGCGTCCGGGGTCCAATACTGGGAGATATAGAAGCAGCAGTCTTCATTCTCGCTTCATTCCTCCCTCCATGTCGTCCACGGCTCATTCTACGGCCAACGACCAAGAAAAACAAGCCAGCCCCGAGTTGAAGGATCTTCCGGCCTCCACCTCTGCCATCACCTTTCCGGAAGGCGGTGTATCTGGCTGGTTGACTGTTCTAGGCTCGTTGAGTGCTTTTTTCTTTGTTTCAACGTCGCAAATTCGAACCGTACGCAAGCGCGCTCATTTTATTTTCAACATTCGGTGTCTCGCTGTCGTTTGGGGTGTTGGAAGACCACTATACTGTGCGAAGCTTCGTCTTTTTGCACTAACATCTGGCTGACTCCGTTCAGCGAATTTTCCTCAACGATAGCTCAGCCTCTGATGTCAGTTGGATCGGATCCATGCAGTTGTTTCTGGACTTCAGGTAATTTATCCATCGGTCACTGTTCCGTGCTCAACGTCCCCAGCATCGGTCTTCCAGCCGGTAATTCGGGTTGTCCTCGTTCACGCTCCAATTCATCTCCCGGGTTCCAGGGAAATTGTTCGATGATGGACACTTCCGGTTTCTCATGCTCAGCGGCACTACTCTCTATCTCTTTTCGTAAGAATTCTCGACGCTCCAAGATACAGTTCTGACAAAAATGCGACCACAGTTTTTTCATGCTCTCGATTTGCGAGCCCAACCACTATTACCAAGTATTTCTTTCTCAAGGAGTCGGTATTCTGGAATTAACAGTTTATCGAACTGAATGTATCTATCTAGATCGGTATGGGAATCGGAATGGGCTTGGTCAATTTCGTTCGGCGTCATTTGTTTCTATTTCGCTGATTCTTCCCGACAGCTCTTCGTCCCGGCCGTCTCCTTGCCATCCCACTACTTTCGCTCTAAACGCTCCCTTGTGATGGGAATGGTATTTGCAGGTTGGCGGTTTCGACCAATCTTCTCCCTCGTTCCTTTCTCATTACATCGTAGGGTCCTCCCTGGGTGGCGTCGTCTTCCCAATCGTCTTGAACCATCTCATCAACGGCCCGGTTGGCTTTGCTTGGGGTATCAGGTGTGTATTGATTTTCCTGTGCGTCAATTGTGATTTCAACCACGAGTTAGAATCGTGGCTTTCATTACAGCCATACTGCTCGTTATTGGCAATCTCCTTACCAGACCTCGCCTACCCACAAAAAAGGAGCGCGCCCCAGAAGATAATGCGGTGTTGAAACTAATTTTGAAGGACTTTCCTTACTGGCTGAGTGTGTGGGGGTACGTGTTGAAGCTTTGTAACCACTGCTCCCGTTTACCGCTTCGCAGCGCATGCCTTGTGCTTTGGGGTCTCTTCTTTCCCTGTAAAGTCATCGCTCCATATTCGCCACTTGCCCTTACACAGATTGGAAGATTTTTATCTACAGCTTTTTGCGGTCCTGCACGGCGTTGATAAAGGCGTCGCGTTCTACACGGTGTGTCACACCAGCACAGTTCTAGTTGTTTTTCCAATGAGATTGTGCCTTTGCAGATCACCGTCCTAAATGCGGCCACCGTTGCAGGGCGACTGATCCCAAATTTAATCGCTGATAAGTGGGGCGCCTTGAATGGTTAGTCGAGGGGCTTGCGATCGTCTTCATCTACTCATTCGGGCCCCTCAGTCGCCATTCCAATGACGACGGTTTCCGGCGGCTTGGTCTTTGCGATGCTCAACCTCCAGTCGGTCTCAAGTCTGTTTGTCTTTGCCGCCTTCTATGGATGTGAGATGCTCGCAATCCTGATGTTTTTACGACACTTCTGACGGAAAAACCCCAGTCTTCTCGGGAGCTTGTGAATTTATTTGCTCCTTCGGTAGCCCGCATTCCGTTCTGACGCTGCAGCCCAGTCATGTCCCTCCTTGCCGCTATAATGTCCTCGTTTGCGTTCTCGATCAACGAAATCGGGTTGGTCATCCTATCTTCGCATCAAACCTTCTTTTTGACGCGCGCTCCTTGGTTAGGTCCCGGATCGGAATAGCGATGTTCCTTGCATCCCTACCACTGCTCACCGGTGCGCCTATAACCGGCGCCTTCCTTCACCCGCCAATCTACTCCTGGTGGCGCGGAGTCACATTTTCGGGGGTGCGTTACGTTTACTCCGAGTTCATATATTATATCGCTGTTCTGACCCTCTCGCGCAGGTGGTTCAATTAAGTGGCGTCACGCTGATTGCGATATCCCGCTCGATGGTGGTTCGCAGGAAGGGGACCTGGCGCGTCTGAAGACTTTGAACATCTTGAACTTTTCATCGGGGTGTATAGATCCCCACACGCTGGTGCCTTATTGGAAGACGCGAAGACGTATTTTGAGGACATTTATATATGTGTACCACTCTACACGGTACTTGAGCCACAGTTACAGTATCATACTTTATTTTTCCAAAACACAAACCGCGAGTTCAATTTCTGTTGACGTTTGTTGTGCTGTGTCGTCGCCGCAAGGCCTCCGCTACTATTACATACCGCGCTCAATGTCACTCACTGGGGCTGGGCCAGAGGGCGAAGTTGCTCCCCTCCAGGTCTACGCATCCTTTCCATTTTCATCGGATGAAGAATACCAGGTACGGTGCGCGTTTCTGCGGACCGAGTTGCCAAGCCGATTCATGCGATTCTGGTGCTCGAAAGAACGGCCTCGCAAGCATCCTCGCGAGCGGCGCTCTGGACAACGACCCCCCGGAAGACATAAGAGAGGAGATCCTCCGCCGTACGCGCGTGTTCTACTTCAATCGGTGAGCGATGCATTTCGCGACCGCGAGAGACATCCAACGCGTCGGGCCCAGCGTTACGGGCAACACGGTTACCATGGATGAGGCGCGCGAGTTCGAGCAGGCGCATAAAGCACAGGCGAGCGCCGGTGACGCGTCGCCCTCCGCTGCGGCTCCTCTAGACGACGCGGCAGCGAACGCGGAACCGGCCGTGCTCTCATTCGCGCAACTGCAGGCACTCATCGAGGCGGGCAAGGCGGACCAGATCCCGAACAACAAGATCATCCCTGACGAGCTGAATGTACGCGTCTCATACGATACGGTATGCCTCATTGTTGCTGATGAATTCCGCGTCGCAGGACGCAGCGCCCAGTGAGTCTGCTGCGGTTGTACGGGAAAAGCCTTGGGAGGTAGAATCTGGGTCTGGGACTCAAGCTGAGACTCCAGTCCCTTGAGCTTGAGCCTTGATCACCCTTGAAAATAATCTGTACATTTAGCGCTAATTCGACCGGTGTTCCTTATCATGAGAGTAGTTCGCGACGCGTGCACAACTCGAAACCCCGAATGGCCTCGACTTCAAACTTGTTCCCCAGCTTCCATTCTGTCCGCTCTTTGGGAGTCAGAATAATCACCTACCGTTGTTCATTGTCGTGGGCGTGTTTTCCGCGGGCGGTCGCCTCTCCAACACCGCTGTCTGGGACTCGGAACAATCACCTACCGTTGCTCATTGTCGTGGGCATATTTTCCGCGGACAGTCGCCTCCTCAATAACTGTGGACCCACTGTCTTTTCCGCCGACCAGAGAATTCTTGATGGACCCACACGAATCTCTTTCCGCGGAGCGCTGAATGCATCGTCCGTGCTACTGATTGAACGGAGTCTTTGGGGTGGCATCTTTCTGCCGGAACCCAGCAGCCCGCTTCGACAAGCACGCGCTTCAGATAGATAAGGAACACTGGATTCATGGGTACAGTCAACATAGACCCCGCTCATTGGCACAGTTCCCCCTGTTCCGACTCCACAGCGAGCTTGTGTCCAAGCGCGAGCTTTCGGAAGATGTCCAAGAAAGTATCTTGGCCCTGTGCGCCGGATACAGCATACTACCACAGAAAATGAGCGTCTGGAAACCACCGACTGTACCTCGTCAATGCTTACCTTGTCGTCCACGATCACGAACGGCACCCCAGATACACCTGCCCGTGGTCAACAGACTATACACCCACCGCGACAAAAATACTCACCCATTTGATACGCATCCGCAATGTCCTTCCCGACCTTGTCCTTCAGATCGGTGCCTGCCAGGAACGTACGCGCCTCCGCCGCGCTACCGAAGACGCCCGCCTTCTCGGCGCATTCGGCGAGGAATTCGTGGCTCCCGACGTCCTGCTCGTGCTCAAAATAGCCCGCCCACACCAACTCGATGAACTTCCGCTGCACCTCCTCGCCGCCGGTCTCGTACGCCTTCGCGATCAGCCGGTGCGAGTCCGTCGTCTGCCGGACTGACCCTCCGTCTGCAGACAAGCTCGTCAATAAACTGTCAAGCAGCAGCTACGCAACACCACGCACACGAAAAGTTGATCCCGACGGGCTTCCCGCGCGCGATCATCTGGCGCTCCATCACCTCGAACTGCGCCTTGCCGAACTTCGCGCTGTATCGTTCGCGCTTGTTGAGTGGCGTCTCGGTCGACAGCGTTGGGTCGAGCAGGAACGGTTTGAAGCGCAACTTGAAGTCGAGCGGGAGATTCTCCTTCTTCGCGGCCGCTATCGCGAGCGAGATCTGCTTGTATCCCAAGTAACAGAATCTATGAGAGATAGTCAGCTGGGAAAGGAAGCGGGTCGGCGCGCGTACGGGCAAATGGTGTCGCTGATTATTTGGATTGGAAGCGGTCTGAGGGCCATGGCTGCCATTGTGGTGGGGATGAGTGGGATGGTTTGCTACTTTTATGCGTGGGGGTGGGGACGGCTAAATTCACGGCCGAGGCGGTCGTATTTGTGCGTCCGGTGAAGTGCTTGGAAAAGTAAGCATTTTCGTGCTTCAGTCAGCGGATGACATCAACGCATGCTCGTAAGTTGTAGTCGGGCGACAAGGGTGGATCGTCGAACTGTTGCACACAGGCTCGGAGAGCCTCAGAAATGATAGCGCAGATGGCGCCTGCGGTGAACTGGAACTTGGACTGTTGAATTCAAGGAGAATGTGATCTCTTTCTGATGCGCCTGTCTCCGCACAATATGTAATTTGCCGCCATCAACTGCGAGGCGGCGCCTGCTCGAGCGCAATGGCCTCACTAGCACTGATTCACTGCGGTGGAAGCTGGACAGAGGGACAGAGATAATAATGGTGGATTGCAATTGCAATGTCGAGTCTGTAAGTACTGTAAATGCCAATTATAATTACAGTGGATGGAGTGATTTTTGTATATGGGATGAGATGCAGCAAGATGGAAGAACCAAGGAAGTCAGAGTCAGTACACACACGCAAAGCAAGGCGTCGTCAATCGTCGCTATCGTCGTCGACCTGTGGTAATGTGAGCATGAGCAGGAGTAGTGTGTGCGCCAGGAGGAATACGTACCACCATCTTCCCGCGCGCTTTTGTGGCCGCAGCGCGCGACGAGCGCCCTGTTGCTGCAGGGGCAAACGTGAGTTGCGACTGCGCTGCGGGGGCGGCTTTTTTCTTCGCTGGAGCCGCCTTCTTCGCCGCGCTGATAACGACTCGTCAGACAAAATCAAGGTCGATGTACACAAGTAGAACTCACGTCTTCTTAGCCGGTTTCGCTGGCGGCTCGTCCGAGTCGTCGTCATCAATCTCTATCACGTCGTCGTCGTCCGAGTCGGTCTACACCACCGTGAGCGAGGATTCGATAGAGTGTAAAGTACGCACGACGGCCTTCTTTCCGCGCTTCGCCGGTGCCTTCTTCGGCGCCGCCTTTTTGGCTGGGGCTTTCGCCGGAGCCTTCTTGGCGGCGGCTTTTTTCTTCACGGGCGCTGGCTCCGAGTCGTCGTCAAAGTCGGATCCGCCTCCGCCCATGGGCTCGTCGACCATCATCGAGTCGTCCGACTCCACCGACGCTGCGGCCTTGCCCTTGCCCTTTGCCTGCAACCAATAAAAATCAGTGAAATATGATTGGGTGGGGTGGGGGAGGAACAGACTTTGGCGCGGGAGGCTTGGCCGTCCTTCACCTTGTCGGCGTACGCCTTGTCCTGCTCCGCCTTGGCTTTTGCGAGCTACGATGCGGTAAATATCAGAGGAAAGCGAATAGAAATCTGCCCAGCCCACCATCTCATCCAGCTCGTCCTCGCCCATCTCATCGTCGTCACCCGTGGCTTGCGCGCTCTTTGTGAGCTTTTTGAACGCTTTCGTCACATATCTGCATGCAAGAGTTAGAGCATCCATCAGTGCGGTGCGAGCTACGCACGTCTGAATCGCATGCGTATCGTCCTTCTCCACAAACATCGCAATCGCGTCGCTCATCTCCATCTCGCCGAGGAGCTGCAACTCCTGCGCCTCCAGGTACTTCTTCACGAGCGTCGCGACACGCACGCGCGCGAGCTTCTCCTCGCTCGTCAGATCCGCATCCGCAGGGTCGTCCTCGAACTCGGGCTCCTCGGCCGTGACCTTCCCGCCCCGCGCCGCGCTTTTCTTCGCGCGGTGGAACACGAGGACATCGCGCGGGTTCGCCAGGTGCCCCTGGAACTCCTGCCCGAACCGGATCGGGTTCGACATCTCCGACACGCCGGTAGTGTCGACCTTGAGCCGGACGAGCGGGAGCATGGCCGGGAGCGGCTCCTCGCCGTCCTCGACCGCGCGCGCGTTGCGCTCCTCCCACTGCACGTTCGCCTGGTCGATGAGCGCGTTGACCTTGTTCTTGAGGAACTTGGTGATCTCCATCTGGTCCCCGAGGTTGAGGCCCTCCTCCTCCGCGATCTCGCTCAGCACGACGCTCTCGATGACGAAGGGGCGCACGGTGCGCAGGGGGATGGGCGTCATCTCGAACTCCTTGCCTTGGATTTGGAGCAGCGCGACGTGCCTGAAGGCGGTGATGAGTAGCTACCGATGAAGATGAAGAAAATGTAGTACTTTTCTAGTGCCTCTCCGTCGGCGAGGGATGTAGCGACAGACGATCCGGGCTGCGAAATGTAGTACTGCTTGCCTGCAACGGGCTCGGGGACAATCCGGCAGTCGTGCTCGTGCCCCCAGATAACCAGATCGACCGAGTCGTCGAACAGGCCCTCCGGGACGAACTCTTGCGGGCCGTGTTTTACCCTTCGACTGGTTAGCATCGGCTGTCGAGGAGCACAAAGGAACGCACCGGTTCTGGTGCAGCAGCATGATGTTGAACCACGACCCCTTGTCCTTGGGCATAAACATGCGCACGCGATTGCTTCGGAGCTCAAAGTGCATGCGCTGGTCCTTGACGTTGCCGATGCCGTAGAGTCCGAGGTGGGTGTTGCCCTTGCGCAGCAGGATGGGGCGCACGGCGATGCCGGTGTTGGTCGCCTCCGCGTCGGAGACGGGGAGGTCGATCTTGCCCATGTAATTGATCAGACCGGTTACCGAGAGCACGTCAAGCGCGCACAACGCGCCTTCCTACGACCAGGTGAGTTTTTGACGCGTGAATACAAAGAGAGCGCGTACAGAACCCGCGCCTTGAGGATCGTCGTGGTTGCCGTGTATCGAGAACACGGGTATGCTGACATTGAAGTTGGGGTCTTCGTAGTTTACAGCGGGGAATCTGTATATAAACTGAGGGCCTGTATTTGACGAAGCGACGACGCGACGTACGAGAAGCCGTCTGCTTTCCCCTCGTCTGGATCACTGAGCAATTCTACTTGCACCGGCTTGTCGCCTAAGGTATATTCGCGCAAAAGCGCAATGGTCTTGTACAAGCAGTCCCTCGAGGGCTTGTTTTCGTGGAACAGATCCCCAGCAAGAAGAATAAAGTCCACCTATTTTGCTTTCAGACCAGTGGCAAAAAGAAAGACCTCAGGCGCACGTCGTGCTTCACCGCCAGCTGGAGAATTTCGCGGAACGTGTTTATAGAGTCCTGGCCACGAACTGGGTCGCGTTCCATGTAGCCAATGTGGTTGTCCGTCGCGAGCATGATTCGAATTGTGTCGTCCGGGACTGCGACCAGATGAGCCTCATTCACCGAGCTTCAGTCCAAGGCCTTACATTCATCGCGGTTGCGGATTCCTGGCAATGTACCCACTGGGCCCTCGTCGTCGCTCATGGCAGTAGAAAGGAAAAGGAGAAAAACGCGTCGCGTGAAGGAAAGGAGCAAGTCCGAATAAGGCAAAGGTCCCCTGCATCCTACCACATTGCTCTGTAAATCCAGTGCACGCCAGGCTCCAGCGATACGAGTCGTCGCGTCCAATCGTTTACACCATAGAGGCTGAGGCTAGTAGTAGATATGGCCAAGAAGTCCAAGGCTCAAAAACTGGCCGCGCAGGAGAAAAGAAACGATGACAAGCCCGTTCCCAATATCCCTCTTTCCGCTGGTTATTTCCCCTTTGCTGGATACACCTCAGTTGTCGGCGTCCACACGACCCTACTAGGCTTCTCTGTGCTTTTCCTGCCGCGTACCACCGAAGTCTTTGAATTTCTCAGACCCGAGATCGACTTGACCCATATCACGCCTAAAGATCGGCCGCAGCATCCGTTTCTCGATGCTCTCACTCTTAGCCCGGTCTTTACGCTCGCGTGCATCTGTGCCGGCGCGACGGTACTTCAGAGCTGGTGGGGCGGCTGGGTACGCGCGTGGTGGATAGATTACGCTCTCCAAGGCGCGGAACTCGAGCGGCGGATAGACAGGCTGCGGATAGATGAGCGCAAATTTATTGCATGTACCGTTTTCCTCTCAGCGCCGAATCGGAAATTGACTACAGCGCGTCCACAGCACCTGCGCGATGCGTGGCTCGTGACGGCAGCCGCGTCAATATTTTTTCACGTCGTTTTGATTCTCTTCGGAGCTCCCCTCCTTAGGTATGTCTTTTACACGTTTGCGAACATTCATTCATTCTCGCAGTCATGTCTGGCAAACGTATCTGCTCGCGCTCCTGCTTTCGGTCTTGGTTGTGTTTCCGCCCGCGTATACAATAGGCTCCCCTTCGGACTCGCTCATGAGCTGGATGACCTGGGTCCGACTATTCGCTGAATTCTCGTAGGTGCTTCTTCCTTCACACCTCGCGCATTCATTCTTACACCCTTTCGAAGTGTCCGCACGCCAGTCGAGCGCGCGATGCTTTATCCCGCAGTGGGCACCATGGTCGGGTGCTGGCTCGGCGTTATCCCGATCGCGCTAGACTGGGACCGCCCGTGGCAGGTTGTTGTCGACCCCATCGTCCTCGGAAACATCTTGCTAACGTGCACCGCAGGCATGGCCGCTGACGCCGGCGCTGGGCGCTGTCGTGGGGTATATACTGGCCTCCATCGCTGCCCTAACAGCCAGCGCTATCAGATTTTTCGCCGACGAGCACATACGTTCGCTACATACGGCAAAAGTAAAAACAAGCTAGGGTACTGTACAATACTTCCTAATTTTTCAAGATGGTATCATCGCGGTGAACAAGGTCTCCGCATGCAGAAAAAGTCCAGTCTGATACCAGAGGTCTTTCGCGAGGTCCTTCAGTTACGCATCAACGGTGACCCAGCTCTCGCGCTTCGCCCTGAAGACGAACAAATGCATTAAATAAAACCCATCAGAACCAAAACGGAAAAGGAACTCACGCTTTCCCCTTCTCCTTCCCGGCACCAGCCAACACAAGAACCACTGTCTTGACCTCAAAACCACGGAACGTGAGATCAAGCCCAAGCTCGCGCTCCGCCTCCGTGCCGGCGGGCCGCAACGCGAGCGCCGCCCCATCCTTGACGTCCTCCAGTAGATTCGTCTCATACGCCGCCTCGACACCGAGCCCACCCGCGATGCGCAGCTGCGCCTGGGCGTGGCCGCCGAACGCTTCGTAAAGCCGCAGCACGACGGTCGTGGCGCCGCCCGCTTTGAGCGAGTCGTCCTCGCCGCGCTTGACGGTCTCGAGGAAGACATTGGGTGCACCGCTGACGGCGAAGGGCGAGTGCGTGGTGTCGAGCGAACGGGCGGAGGCCCCGGGGCCCAGGGCGCGGACTGCGAGAACCGTGAGCGTGAGCGTGATTGTAGAAGGGGAAGAAGGACGTACTATAGAGGGGTGAGTTGAAGAGGTACGCCGCAGTGGGCACATCCGACTCGAGGAAATGGCCCTTGTGCGGCATGACGGCCCAGGAGAATGAGTGTTCGCCTACAGGGAGCAACTGAGTATCAGAAAACGGAGGGAGGATGGGAAAAACAAACCCTGGTCCTGCTCAGCATCGGGTTCCGTCGCAGCACGAAGCAACGAGATACGAAGGACGTTGCTCTGGCAGGCGAAGCCATACTTCGATTCGGAGAGGAGCGCGACACCGTACCCGTATTCGCTCAGGTCTGCGTACTGATCAACTGCGCATTAGCGGAAGCATCGGATTGAAACGACACACATACCTTGTGGCCGCAAACCTCGAACTGGCACGATAGTAGGGTCAGAATCTCGCAATAAACGGGAGGGCAACGAGGGGAGAAAGACAGTCGAAGACGCTCGCGGACGACAGAACCAGTGACAGTTACCCGGTACCAAACCCAAACCCAAACAAAGAGCACAGAGCACGCACCTTCGCCATATCCCAGGTCGTGTTCTTGTGCGTCGGCCGCTGCACCCAGCCAAACTGCGTCTCGTATGTTGCGTTGTCGTTCGAGATGGCCAGCGGGAGTTCGACTAAATTGTGGATAAGATCATCATAATCCAAGGCAGACGAAACAAGCCAAAAAAAACAAGCCAAAAACATACACTTGAGGAACTCGTGGCGCTGGTGCCAATCGACCCATGCGTCGAAGCGGAACATTCCACGCGAGTCGAGTTTGGTCGACGCTGTACGGATTCAGCGTTGCATCTTCTCCAGAAGCAAGAAACGAACCAGGAACGGCATCGAGCGAGATCTACCCAGTGAGGTCAGTATGAATCAAAGAGTAGATACGCAGAGAAGAAACATACCGTAACGCTGATGAGGCTCTCGCCATACTTCACCTCCGCCCGCACAGACGCGCGCAACGGGCCCTGCGCCACAACCGACACGCTCGCAAACTCCAGCTCCGTCGCCTTCTCCAAATGATGAATCTCCACATCCCACGCGTCCCAGTAGTTTGGCCGGTCCTCAAAGATGACGAGCCCGCCCGTCGCGCCCTCCTGGATCAACTCGCGCCCGAGCTGCACATCCACGAGACTCGTGATGCGCCCCTTGGAGATCGTGAGCTGCACGCTCGCGTTCCGGAGCACAAAGTGGTCCGCGCCGTTGGTGTACACGGACACGGGCGCGAAGCCCCACGCCTCCGTCACGGGCGGGGCACCGAGCACCGCGGGTCGCCCTCCGCCCGCACAGTGCACGACCGCGTACCCCTCGCTCCCGTCCGCCGCGAGCTGCGCGACCTGCCCTCTCAACAAGCTGTTGGCGGTGGCGTTCGCGCCGCCGGGGAGCGGGACGCGGACGACCTCGCGGCGGGGGAAGAACGTCGTGTTGTACGCGACGAGCTGGTCGAGCGCGGTGGCGGTGGTGGCGGGCTGCGTCGAGCCGCCGAGTATGACATCGAGCGCGTCGTCGAGCATCTTCTGCCCCGCGACACGGACTTCGGCGTAGAGCGCCTCGGCGTCATCGTACACCATCCCGCTGCGCGTCCTTAGCCTCATCCTGATGCGCATGGAAAATAAAATGACTTACATGGCGGAGCCGGGGAGCACGTCGTGGACTACATCCGCGCGTCAGTAAGTAAACTTCCACATAACAGGAAGACGTACACTGATTGAGGAGCACCTTCTCCCAGGCCTTGTTCAGCGTCTCCTTCGGGTAGACGTACTTCTTCTTCCCGGCGAGCGACGCAAGTGTTGCGACGTGCTCGACGTCGCGCAGGAGGATCTCCGAGTGCCTGTTCCCTTTCTTGATCGAGCCGTGCGACGTGTACGTGCCCCGGTGGAACTACACAACATCATTAGCGTCCCAGCTGGAAGAGACAGAAAACGGCGGAAGCGGGCACACACCTCAAGATACAGCTCGCCCTTCCAATTCGGCAGCACCCTCCCACCGTCCGAGCGCTCGGACAGGTGGTCAAAGAACTCGTCCACGGAGTGCCCAATATTCACGGGCGGCAGCTCGCGGTGCGTGTTCGTCACGGCGCGAATGCGGCGGAGCTGCAAGTCAATCACTATCAATTCAGGAGGTATGTATGCATGCATGGAAAACAAACGCACATTCTCCAGCATCCCGGGCAACGGCCCTCCACCTCCATCCCCGTTCCCAAACACAAGTAGCGACGTGTCGGACGACTCGAGGTTCTTGTGCCCCGCCACCGCGCGATTCACGTCCCCGACCGTCGCCTGCGCGGTGTACGTGTCCACGGGCGTCATGTGGCACAGAACCTGCGTCCCGTCGAGCCCGACCCAGTTGAACGTCGTGTGCGGGAAGTTGTTGCTGTGGGTAGTGTGAATATTCAGGCTCGCTTGGAAGAATCGGACGCACATGTTATTCCTATCCAGATTCGTCAACATCGACGGACGCATGAAAAAAAGAGGGAAACTTACCACGACAGCTTCTGCGTGAAAAAGTACTTCATCCCCGCCCCGCGCAGCAGCTGCGGCATCGCCGCCGTGAGTCCAAAGCTATCAGGCAGCCATCCAGTCTCGCAGCTACAGTCCGTTAGCGAGCGCCTTGCAACCAAAAGACCTTTCTTACCGCACGCCAAACCGACTCTCGAAATATCGCTGCCCAAAGACCATCTGCCGCACGAGCGCCTCCCCGCTGGGCATATTCCCGTCGTGCTCGACCCACGCGCCGCCGACGGGGTGGAACTTGCCGTTCTTGACCTGCGCGGCGATGCGCTCGAAGAGCGAGGGGTATTGCTGAAAGCGTGCGCGTTCAAAGAGAGTAACAGAGAAAAGAAGGAAAACGCACCACCTCGAGCCAGTCCCACTGCACGGCCTGGCTGCACGCAAAGCGGTGCTCCGGGAAGCGCTCCATGAGGTCGAGCTGCGTCGCCCAGCTGCGCGCGGTCTTTTGCTGCGTGACGCTGTAGGGCCAGAGCCAGGCCGTGTCGATGTGGCAGCTGGGGGAGAGGGTTGGTTGAGGAGATGTAAGCGAAGAAAGAACACCCACTGCCCAATCCCCCACACCAAGCTCCGATTCTTATCCGCATCGTCCGACGAGTCGTCATCGTACACACCCGCTCCGCCATCGATTTTGTCCCAGTCCTTGCCCTGGGAAAGTCGCGTGTTAGGAAGAACGCGAGTTTCGAGCTTTCGAGGAGACTCACAAACACTCCCTGCGCGACCTCCCGCGCACGGTTAATCGACGACGGGTCCCGATGGTCGAAGGTGTTCATGATCGCGTTGGCTGCGGTGAGCGCTGCGTTCTGAAGCCTGTAAGACGAACATTGAGTCAAAAAGAAATTAAAACACGGAAAACAACTCACGGCGTATTCCCCGGCAACGTATCCACCAGCTCCCTGAGCGTCTTAAAATCCCAAAGAAGCCGCCACGCGTCCTGGTTCGGGACGACAATGTCTGCCATCGCGAGTTGGAAGGAACGGTTGGGCTGCAAGTTAGGTGCGTTAGTATGCGCTTCGAGATGAAATGAAAAGCAAAGCAAAGGAAATGCACTCACATCCGGCGGCCCAATCCCGCCCCCGCCCATGCCAAACATCCCGTTACAGCTGCTCTCGATGATGAGCGTGTGCTTGCCGGCCTTGCGCGCGGCGGGCGGGATGATGTACTCGACGCGGCGGTCGCCTGCGTAGCCGCCCGTTATGCCTGCGCGATTTACAGTGTTAGCATAAATAAAGTAAAGGTAGAGACATACCCTGCAACGGCACCCCCTCCTCGTCAAAGATCATGGCCTCGCACCCCGGGTCGAACTCGAACGTCACGCGCTCGTAGTCGCTGAACTCGGCCTCGGGCAGGCGCAGCTTGACGACCCACCAGTGGTTGGTCCAGCTCGGGCCGAAGGACTCGCCCTTGTGCGCTGAACGGAATTCGCCGGCGGCGTACTTCTCCATGGCGTCGCCGAAGGTGGGCTTGGTGAGGCCTGGGGCGGACCATCTGCGCACAACTTGTGAATCTGTATATGGAGAGCGGTGGAAGAAGCGACGTACACCTCCAAGCGCACATACTTGTCCCCATCCTCCTTGCGCTCATACAACACCGCACCGAGATTGACGTCGCCAAAGTGGCCGCCGTTGAACTGCCCCAGACGCGCCTGCGTGAGCGACTTGATCCACTTTGCGCCCGAGCCCGGGTTGAGGGTGGGGTATCCTGCTGCTGTCTTGGCTGCCTGTGCGACTGCGACTCGTCCCCCGTGCGAATGCCCATGCGGATGCCCCGTAGCGACCTGAGTAACGACAGGAGGAGTGCTCGGGGCCGGATACCGTGCCGCGCGCTCGTACGCCCCCGTATGCGCGGCGTGAGAGTGGTGACCGTTCATGTGTCTTGTCTTGCTATCGTCTGCTTATTTTCTAGTTCTTTCCTTATCTCCTAGTTCTTTGGTGGTCGAGGACGGAGGTGAAGCGGGGTAGTGACGGGGTGATGGCCAACCGTGCCGGGCCGGGATCCGCTGCTTTGCATTGGTCGCCCAACGTATATTCGCGCAAAAGCGCAATCGTCTTGCACAAGCAGTCCCTTGAGGGCTTAATTTCGTGGACTAGCAAGGATAAAGTCCACTGGAACCCAAGAGCAACCCGCTTGTTTTGAGAACAGTGGTAAAAAGAAAGATCTCAGGCGCACGTCGTGCTTTACCGCCAGCGGAAGAATTTCGCGGAACGTGTTCATAGAATCTGGGGCACGAACTGGGTCGCGTTCCATGTAGCCAATGTGATTAGAATTGTGTCGTCTGGGACTGTGACCAGATTAAGTTTCATTCACGAGTCTTCAGGTAGGTCCTATACATTCATCGCGGTTGAAACGTTGAGGATCCCTGGCAAATGTCTCCACTGAGCGCTCATGGCAGTAGGAAAGTAGTAGGAAGGAAAGGGAGCAAAACGCGTCGCGTAAGTCCTGAACGGGAAATGCCGAAAAAGGATATAGGCTCCTCCGTTTGAACGGCCATCTGCTGTCCCTTGTATTCCCCCTCCTTCTCCCTCAGATACCCTCCAAAACTGCTCCGGTCTTGTCATAGACGGCTCCAATCCTAATGGCTCCTCCACCTGCTCAACCACCGGCCTCTCGCGTTTTCCGCCCTCGCGTGCCCGCTCCGCCCACGCCACTCCTCACCTCCCTCCTGCCAACGACGTCCAGCCGACCGCTCGCCCCGCTTCAACGACCTCATCCCGCCGCGCCGCAGCCGCATCGCCACGACCACGGTAAGTGCCCCTTCCGTTGTCCCCACCCATATGCTATATCCCCTGCGCCGCGCGCGCTCGTCGACTTCCCACGCTCTTCCCTTGTACGCTAACACACCCACCCGCGCGCGCGTCCCATCCTCCCCTCCTTCCCCCTGCCTTTCCTCGCCCGCGCGCAAACAGACAGCTGATCCTGTACTCAGACACAGTCCTGCAGCCCATCCAAATCCGATCCGCAACGCATCTACCATCGCCGACGCCGAGTCGAGCAGCGACCGCAGCGCGCGCGCCGACTCCTCAAGCACGAACGAGTACCTGTGCAGAAACGGTTAGATGGAGAACGCGGAGGAATAAAAGACGAGGTACGCCCCTGTTCTCGTTCTTTTCCCCCTTCTCCCTCTTTTCCCCCCTTCTCTCCTTCTGTGTGTATCGCAGTCCCGCAGACTCCGACTCCCCCGATCCGCACGTACGCCATCGACAGACGAGACGCGAGGAGCGCGCCAGCCGACCTTGACGCAAAGCACCCTCTGCGCTCGATGTCCGCAGACTCGGGGACGCGGCGCATTCGCTGCGGTCGCGCGCAAGCACGAGCTGGGAGTCGCGTGATGCTGCCCCACTCCGCTTCTACCCGCCGCCGACTCGTTCGCCGCAGCTGACGAGACGGCTCGCACGTCCATCACTCCCTTCCCTCCCCTTCTCTTTCCTCACGCTGACCCACCCGCAGCCCATCCGCATCCGCTTCCGCCGCGCCGACGCCCAAGCCCGACTCGAACGGCTCAAGATCCAGCCCGCGGACTCCTCAAGCTCACTCACACACTGCGGATAGACGGTTAGACGGAGGACGGACGCGGAGATGGGTACGGGAGGTACGCACCCGCCTTCTCCTTCTCATTTCCCCCTTCCCCCTCTTTTTCTCTCCTTTCTTTCTTTTCTCTTTCTCTCTTTCTTTTGGACTCGTCGTCCCGCCGACTTCGCCTCGATTCGCGCGTACGGCGCGGTTCCGTCGAGACGAGACGCGAGCGGTGCGCGCAGGTCGTGCACGTATTCGGAAGACACGCCAGCCGACTCGGAGCGCCCTGCGCGCTCGATGTCCTGGGACACGCCCCGGGCGCGCGCGCGATTCATCGATAACGCGGGCGCCAAGCGCGCTGCGACACCCGCCCCGTCTCTCGCCCCGCCCTACCGCGAGCTGCGAGCTGCAGCGCTGCCGCGCCGTGCCCGCATTCCTTGCCGCTCGGATCCAGCCCGCTACTCCGTGCAGCGTATGCGCTGCGCGCGAGTCGTCTGCGACGGCGCGCACGCCCCCGCCCGTTGCGCGCGTCGCACGTCCTCATCGGCTGCCCCCAGCGCGCCAATCCCAGCGCGCCAATCCCAGCCCACGCCGCTCGCTCCGCCCCAGCGCGCTCGCGCCGTGGCGGCGCCGTGCGTGCGAGTACGCTACCTACCTAATTATCCATCTGACTAAGTAGATAGCTGCTTTACATACGTACTCAAAATCTACCTACAACTACAATCACAATTACGAATTTGTACTCTTTACAAAGTGAATGCAATTGCTTCATGTCTACATATTCTGTGAGAATTGAGCGCGTGAATGGAGAAAATCAAAGCAAACCAAAGAAAAGGACTTGCGGGGATTCGGAATCGCAAGGCGGGCGTAGAATATGAATGCTGATAACAAAAACTGACAAAAATGAAAAGAGTCAGCGCAGGTGCAGGACTTGAAGCAAGTGAATTCACTCACAAAATCAAGCCTGCAGCGCACAAGTCCAGAAATTAGAATACTGCAGACTGCGAATCTAAAATTCAGGTCGGTGAGCTTGAATCGAACTGAATGAATTGCTTACCTTCGTGACCGTAGGAATCAGAACGAGCTATCAGAACGAGCGGCGTTGAGATAAACGTAAAGATTGAAGTCGGGCTGGATCAGTGGGAGGTAAGCGTTCACGCAGATTAGCCAAACAATTGAACGCTTTACCTTGTCCGAGAAGGAATGAAGGATAACGGGGCTTGCTGGAATACGCACCGGTTTGAACATCCGAAACAGAATGGAATAAAGTCGCTGGTAAGTTTGGATGCTGCGTCAAGTCCCAGAGCGTTTGCGACTATGCAAGGAATGTAATTAGCTCCGAAATTCGACGAATAGAGTATATGGTTGAACGTTACTGACCGTGATTGAGAGTCAAGTCCGAGTTCAATAATATTGAACATGAACTTGAAGCTCGACTGAGATATTGAAGAGTCAGAGGGGCGGGTTTCGAAATTGGGGACGTCCTAAAACCCAGTAAGATGGAGTTCAATATTTGACACTTGGTCCACTCACACAAGTAAGTCGACGCAAGTTGTGGTTGTGGTTGAGTTCGTGTTGAGTTGAGTTTCCATTGACCGCGAAAGGTCTGGTTGGTTTGGAGGTAATCAATGCGAGCTAAAGCAAGTGAATTCAGTGAGCCGTTGAACTGAGAGACAATGTGTAAGGCTTACCATTGACGAACGCAACGTCTACACAAAAATTTAAGTAACTAGACTAGACTAGATTGAAATAATCGTAACAGAAGTCCAGCTAGATCTACGTCAACTTGAGAGTGGGCGGCAAGGCAGACATTGACCAAGTTGAACTTGAATTTCACGACTCGCCGGATCTGAATCCAACCACGGGTTAGTTACAAAATGAACGCGGAGGTGAGCCACACACGTACCTTGTGCGTCAAAACCATTCTTCGTGTAAACCCGACTCAACCTAGCCCCACATACAAATGGACCGAACGCCGCTGCAAGATATTAGCAGCTGAACTAGCACACATAGAATGACAAGTCGAGGTTTACCTAGAACTACTAGAATAGAGGTGCAGAACAAGGTAAGTCAATCGAATGAAGGTCAGATAAAAATCGAACGTACCATGGGCACGAAGCTTGAACCAGACCAAAGGCTTAAGATTGAAGGTGAAAAATAATTCTAATCATTGAGTTAACACGAGAGGTTCATTAGTAAACTGAACACGACGTACCTAGCAATCTGAAGATAGCCCCGGGGTCACAAGCCAAGGCGAGCCAAGTTGAGGTCGTCTAAGATGAGCCAGTAAAAATGAAGTGAAGGTAAAGGTAAATCGAACGCACCTGTGAGACCCCGATCCCAATCCAAATCCAAATGGGACACGACTCAACGTGGCTATGGTTGAACTTGTAAAAGAATAGACAAGTCAGTTGAGATAAGGTCAAATGAGAAAGAAACAAACGCACCTTAGATGAGTATGGACAAGCTAGAACGTGAGTCGCTGCTGCGAAGTAAGTCAGTCGAGACTCGATCCCTACAACCAGTCAAACGACAGTCAGTGATGAGCTGAATCCCGCAAATCCATGACTACCTTTGCAACGAAATTGTGCGAGCAGTCCGAGCTGAGTAAAGGCATTGAGTCCAATTCTGTTCAACGATGGTCTCGGCGTCAATTCGAGTATGTTTTACTGAAGTTTCACCTACCTTGTAAGCTAGAGGTAAACTTCAGATTTGAAAATTTGGTCAATCGGCGTCTACAGCTAGTTAAACGAAGGTCAATAATGGACTAATAGAACACCAGAAGATAAGACCTACCAACGAAAACATCCGAAGGAAAAGTCTCGCATCGGCGCAGCTGAATGCGAGGCCGGTTAGACGATGTAGGAAGGCTAGACAAACATAAATAAAAGTCAGTAATGGGTTGAAGGCTTGAAGCACGAAACTCAACACATACAACGGAATTCTTGAGAGCGGAGTTCACTTGTGGTGAATGAAGTGTAGTGCATTCAAATCCTGTAAGCAGGTCAGTAAGGATATGGGTTAGAAATAAACTGAGCGCACCAGTAAGGAAACACTGATCACCAGAAAAGAAAGGCGAGTCAGACAACTAAATCGCGATTGAACTCAAAGCTGACCGGCCTTTGAAGGGTCAATATCTTGTATTGAAGTGGAAAGAACGCCATCGTCAAAACTATAGACCTATATAGTGTCAGCAGAAAATCTAAGGGATAAAAGGAGCATAAGACTTCATTGAACGAAGAACAAAGGACCGACCTTGCGGGTCAACGACGAGCTTAATCGGCCTAGAAAAAGGTCAGTGAAGCTAAATGAAGGTAGGCAAATCAACTAATGAAGGCAAACGAGTTGCAAAAGAGTTCCTTACCTTGAAGGACCGACGGTGGTGGTGGTCGATGTCCAAGACACGTTGTGGGAAGTTGGCGCCGAATCGGCTTGATGGTCCCGGCGAACCCCGAAGCCCAAAAAAAATTAACGGTCAAGGGCATGGGCTGGCAGGGGCAGGGCAGAAATACAGTGAGACAACATATCAAACTGTGTTCTATGCCGGGACGCCGCGGTGGATGGCCGAAGGGACTCCGAGGTGAGGAGGAAGGAGGAGGAGGAGGGAAAGTGGGCGGATGTTGAATATGAGAAATGTGCTGGACGACAGGGAGTTATTATACAGAAATATAAGCGCGACGTGGGAGAGATAGTGGAGTGCCAGCGCATTACGCCGACAACTCCGATTCCGCCGTAGTGGAACCATGTAAGTCCGTAAGCGGACATGTTGAAAGAGTTCCAGTTTGCGCGAGCTGTTTATGAGCAGTGCGTTTAAATTTTTGATTCTCAGCATTCTGAACCTGTACGGTACCTCGTCCGGTGCAAGGGCTTGCACGAGAACCAAGTGCGAAAAAGTTGACCGGGCGAAAATCCTCCAATAGAGACTACGCGCAACAGTGAAACTGTTGCAACTGATAGATTGCTGATGGAGGTTACGTACCTTGAGTTCGCCGCTGATAAGAAAAGGTACCGCGGCGGCCAGAATGTTCGGGGAGCGGAATTCATGGGAAACACAATTCCGCATATTGCTGCGTCCCTGAGCATCTGGAAGGCACAGGGGCTAAAGGGGCGGCTTTAACAGTGAGCTGAAGTACTCACGTGATATTTTAGCCGAGATGGAGCACCAGCGGCGCTGCAATGTTGAATTATTTGCAGAACCGGACGTTCTTGAACCACATCTCGTGTGGTCCCCGTGAGGCTCTAGAATTCCGCTGGCATTTTGAGGAGGTATTCATAATAACGCTCCCACGCCTCGGCTAATTTTAAGCGTCTTCAAAAATTACAGTTGAGATGCCGGGGGATTTGAACCACCTTCCTAATTCGGACGCAGGCGTAGTGGCACAGCCGCGCTTTGGCGCGGAAAAAAAAATCCGTGCAAGGGCATTTTTGGGCCAGAAAGTCGGCAAAAATTGTGTCGTACTCGCCCATGAGCCGCCCTTGATTTCTGGAAATCTCAACGGCGGCCGTTATCTGGGGCAAAAAAAAGCCGATATTGCGGAAAAAGCACCCAAAAACGCGCAGGAGTGGGCTGTTGAAGCCGAGGGCGCGGGCAATAACGGCGTTAACCCCAGGCATAGCCGCTGCCCCATAATTCCGACGGAGGGTATGAAATTGGGGCCATAATAGCCTGCCGATATCTAGCGGCGCGTAAGGACGGCCAAACATCCCCGCCTCCCACGTATGCGCGGACGCGCTGTGCGACGTCTCGGAGTCGGCGGTGTTGAGCGGCGTAGTGGAGCGCCTTCGTTTCACCATCGCCGCACCACTCACCGGACGTGGTGGTCGGCGCAGAGTGTGAGATGTTGTCGCATCAAAAGTTGATGCCGCTCAACTTTACTTCCCGCCACTTCCACTCTGTTCACCCGCTCCTCATCTGCTCACCGTTCGACCCTCGCCAGCATTCCAACGTATCCGGGCTATCTGCCAGACTCATTCGCATGGCATCGACACGTCACCGGAGTTCAATTATCGGCTGCTTGCCAATCCGGATGTGTTTGTGTGCTTCTGAGGCGCCGCGAAGCCGTGCCCGATAGCTTCAAAACCACATATATATCGCGGTCCCGCGACTCTCTCGAAATGTCTGGTGAGTTGCCGTTTGCACCTTTGATGCAGTTTTGCTCCTCAAAACTCACCTTTTCGTTCAGAATTTTCCAAGTACATTGCCCCACGTCGCCCGGAGGCGCCGAGAACGCGAAGACAACGTATCGAGCTCCCGCGACCGGCCTGGTGAGCTCCTGCGCTTTCATGCTCTTTTTGAGCGTAAAAACTCACTTTTCTAACAGAATTTTGCCGCCGGCAGGCACGCCCCACGTCCAAGCATAATGCGCCAGATGACCTGAGCATTCTAGTTGCCTCATGTTGCGCGGAGGCGCCGCGAAGCGGCGCCCATAGCTTCGAGACAACGTATCGAGCCCCCGCGAGCAACGTTACACCTCTCAGGTAAGGCCCATTCCGCTTCTGTTTCTAATGGTCACTTTGACCTCTAACGTGCGCTTTTTTTCCAGAAAAAAAAGCCGCCGGCAGGCACATACGGCCATCGCGCGCACTGAGCCGTTGTGCATCTTTTGGGATGTCTGGGATGTCTAGTGTACCACGGAGGCGGCGCCGCGCAGCGGCGCCGATGACCCGAGACGACACATCGCCTTCCCGCGAGCGGGCTGGTGAGTCCTCTTTCTTTTTCTGATTTGATCGTATTCTGACGCGCCGAAGCTCACTTTTTACGGAGAATTTGCCGCCGGCAGGCAAAGTCCCGCCTCAAAGTGCAATGTGCCGTGTCTTGCACTCATGACGGGTGTCCAGTGAGCCGCAGAGGCGCCGCGCTGCAGCGCCGGTAGCCCCGAGACGACACGTCGGCTTCCCGCGAGCGGGGTGCTAGTTCTTATTTTGCTTATTTTGCTCACTAATTGGCCTTTTTCTCCCAAGATTTCGCCGCCGGCCGGCGAAACCCCGCCGTCGCGCATTCAGGGCACCCGTCGCGCATTCAGGGCGCCGCTCTGCGGCGTTCCAAACTTCGGCACCATATTTGGTTTTCCGCCGAGCGGCTTTAAATTGCAGGTGGGTTCTCCTTCTGTTGTCTTATTGGCACTTAGATGCTCTTTTCATGCAGGTAGTTTGCCCTGGAGCGCTACGACGCTACTATGCGTAGTTCACGCAGGTCCGGTTTAAAAAATTGATTTTGAATGCCCCGCAACCGATTATGCGAGACGCGAGTGATCTGAGTCCGCTCCGCGGCTAACATTCACATTCCAGCGCATCAAAATTTGAGATTTATGCGCCCCGCGACCGACACTGCGTGCGTCTCGTGTGCTCGCCGCCCGTTAATGTCTTGCGCGAGCCACCAATGTCAAAATTTGATTTCTGAGTGTCCCGCGAGCGAGATCCCGCACCACCCATTGGAGCCTCCCGATGCTGACGCCACCTGTGAGCCGAGTGTCCCATGGGGATACAATCCCTTCCAACCTTTTTGGAGTTCCCGCGAGCAGGAAAATCCAGCTGGTTTCAAGTCCTTTCGCCTTGGCTTGTTGCAATTGAGGTGCAGCCAGGAAGGCATCCACCGACTCGTCTTCAAAAATATACCGTGACTGCTCCAAGTGAGCTGTCACGAACTCTCGTTGTTTGTGTACACCCATTTCCCGTCGGAACACCCGCGCGCCTTACTCTTGGTGCTGGTGCTGATTGCCTCGCCGTCTTCCGGGACGCTGGGTTTGTTACCCGGCGGCCCCCCTCATCTACTACCGCGCGTATCTCGTTAAGGTCTGAATCTGAAGATCATCAGATGTATTTCCGGGAATAAAACGCCAACTTTCTTACGACAGCCTTCAAGCGGCTCTTGCTTTCGTACCACCACCATCCCCCGTCTCTCGTCCTTATGGCCCTCCTCGACGCTGACCTCTCTCCACCATCACCGCCTTCGACCATCGGCACCTTCGACCTCGACCATCGACACCCTCAGCACTCTCCAGTCTCGCCGCGACATTCATGGTGGGTTCTTCCCCATCTCTCTTCCTCCTTTTTTTTCCATTACTTTCCTTGTTACATTCTTCTCGTCTTGCCTACCTTTCTTTACTTCATCTGTGCTCTTTTACAACCTTTCTGTTTCCTTTGCATCCCATTGCAGTTTACTTCTCCACTTTTCTCTTGTGCTTCTTGCCATTTTCACTCCATACCATTCAACTTGTCTCTTCCACGTAGCTCTTTTTTCCCCGATTTTCTTCCCCTCACTTTTCCTTTTTGATTCCCACGCTGACTTCACCTCCAGACCACCCTCCCTCTTTTTTTTTGGCATCCCTCCCGTCCTGCCGACACCTCTCGCCGCCAGCGCATTCCATCGCACTCAACACCCCCACCCATTTAGTCTACATACGTGTAACCTCGGTACCAATTCCTTTTTTTCTCCACCCAAAGACCTTCGGGACGGGGAGACTATGGTAGTGCGAAAGGCGGAACCCCCTGTGGACTTGGGCCACTTTTTCACTCCTAACCTCGTTCTATGGGCACGAACACAGCAAGCGAGTGATAGTCGAGGCTTTTTGGCCCATTTGCTGTTAGGGTTAGAGGTTTTCTGGAGGAATTTCCTATTTGGGATGCGTGGATGAGTGGTGATTAGTAAGCGGGGCGCAGTACAATAGTCAAGTCAAGTCAAATGTAAAGGAAAAACAATATATTGCAAGGTACAGAATACATGGAATTGACTCTCGAAATACCACTGCCCACGCCTCCCCGCTGGGCATGTTCCCGTCGTGCTCGACCCACGCGCCGCCGACGGGGTGGAACTTGCCGTTCTTGACCTGGTCGGCAATGCGCGCGAAGAGCGACGGGTATTGCTGAAAGCGTGCGCGTTAAAGAGAGCAAAAGAGAAAAGGAAAACACACACCACCTCGAGCCAGTCCCACTGCACGGCCTGGCTGCACGCGAAGCGGTGCTCCGGGAAGCGCTCCATGAGGTCGAGCTGCGTCGCCCAGCTGCGCGCGGTCTTTTGCTGCGTGACGCTGTAGGGCCACAGCCAGGCCGTGTCGATGTGGCAGCTGGGGAAAAGAGTTAGTTGAGGAGATAGGAAAGGAAACAAAAAACACCCACTGCCCAATCCCCCACACCAAGCTCCTGTTCTTATCCGCGTCGTCCGACGAGTCGTCATCGTATACACCCGACCCACCATCGACCTTGTCCCAGTCCTTGCCCTGGAAACGTAACGCGTGTTAGGAAGAGCGCGGATTTCGAGCAGCAGAAAAACTCACAAACACGCCCTGCGCGACCTCCCGCGCACGGTTGATCGACGACGGGTCCCGATGGTCAAAGGTGTTCATGATCGCGTTAGCTGCGGTTAGCGCCGCGTTCTGAAGCCTGTAAGACGGAATAACAGTGAATTAGCGTGTGTCAAAAAGAAATTTAAACGACTTGCGGCGTATTCCCCGGCAACGTATCCACCAGCTCCCTGAGCGTCGTAAAGTCCCAAAGCAGCCGCCACGCGTCCTGGTTCGGGACGACAATGTCTGCCATCGCGAGTTGGAAGGAACGGTTGGGCTGCAAGTTGGTGCGTTAGTGTGCGCTTCGAGATGAAATGAAAAGCAAAGCAAAGGAAATGCACTCGCATCCGGCGGCCCAATCCCGCCCCCGCCCATGCCAAACATCCCGTTACAGCTGCTCTCGATGATGAGCGTGTGCTTGCCGGCCTTGCGCGCGGCGGGCGGGATGATGTACTCGACGCGGCGGTCGCCTGCGTAGCCTCCCGTTATGCCTGGCGAGATTTATGGCGTTAGCATAAAGGAAGTAAAGGTAGAGACATACCCTGCAACGGCACCCCCTCCTCGTCAAAGATCATGGCCTCGCACCCCGGGTCGAACTCGAACGTCACGCGCTCGTAGTCGCGGAACTCGGCCTCGGGCAGACGCAGCTTGACGACCCACCAGTGGTTGGTCCAGCTGGGGCCGAAGGATTCGCCCTTATGCGCGGTGCGGAATTCGCCGGCGGCGTACTTCTCCATTGCGTCGCCGAAGGAAGGCTTTGTGAGCCCAGGGGCGGACCATCTGCGCACAAACGGTCAATCTGTGGATAGAGAGCGTTGAAGAAACGACGTACACCTCCAAGCGCACATACTTGTCCCCATCCTCCTTGCGCTCATACAAAACCGCACTGAGATTGACGTCGCCAAAGTGCCCGCCGTTGAACTGCCCCAGACGCGCCTGCGTGAGCGACTTGATCCACTTGGCGCCCGAGCTCGGGTTGAGTGTGGGGTATCCTGCTGCTGGCTTGCCTCCTTTTGCCGCTCCCTGTCCCCCGTGCGAATGACCATGCGAATGCCCAGTAGCGGCCTGAGTAACAACAGGAGTGCTCGGGGCCGTATACCGTGCCGCACGCTCGTACGCCCCCGTATGCGCGGCGTGCGAGTGGTGCCCGTTCATCGTTGTCTTGGTTTGTTTTCGTCTCCCAGTTCTTTGGTGGTCGAGGAAGGAGGTGAGTGACGAGGAGCAGTGATGGCCAACCGTGCGCTTACGTGCAGTGGGCCGAGATCCGCTGCTTGTCCCGAACCTTCACTCTTCAAGTCCGTCTCGCTGCTGTTCGAGGCCGGTTTCTCGCAGAAGACTTCCGTCTGCACCCCTCCGACCCCCGTCGCCGGGCACGAGTACGGGCAATCACCGTAGAGAACACGGGACTTCGTAGTTTACAGCGGGGAATCTGTGTAGAAACTAAAGGGCCAGACGACGCGACGTACGAGAAAGCATTTGCTTTCCCTCGTCTGGATCGCTGAGCAATTCTGCTTGCACTGGCCTAACGTGCTTATATTCGCGCAAAAGCGCGCAATCGGCTTGTACAAGTAGTCTTATTTTCGTGGAAGAGATCCCAGGCAAGAAGAATAAAGTCCTGAGAGCAACCCGTTCGTTTTGGGAAAAAGAAAGACCTCAGGCGCACGTCGTGCTTCACGGCCGGCTGAAGAATTCGCGGGACGCGTTTATAGAGTCCCGGCGACGAACTGGGTCGCGTTATATGTAGCCAATGTGATTAGAATTGCGGCCCTCGTCGCTGCTCATGGCAGTGGGAAGAAAAGGGAGCAAAAACGCGTCCCGTAAGTCCTGAACGGGAAATGCCGAAACAGGATATAGGTTCCTCTGTTTGAACGGCCATCTGCTGTCCCTTGTAATTCCCCTCCTTCTCCCTCAGATACCCTCCAAAACTGCTCTGGTCTTGTCATAGACGGCTCCAATCCTGATGGCTCCTCCACCTGCTCAACCACCGGCCTCTCGCGTTTTCCGCCCTCTGGCGTGCCCCATCGGCCCACGCCGCTCCTCACCGCCCTCCTGCCAACGACGTCTGCCTCCACAGCCGACCGCCCGCCCCGCTCAACGACCTCAGCCCGCCGCGCCGCAGCCGCATCGCCACGACCACGGTACGTGCCCCTTCCGTTGTCTCGACTCATGCTATATCCCTGCGCCGTGCGCGCTTGGGATTTCCCGCTCTTTTCCTATGTACGCAAACGCACCCACCCGCGCGCGCGTCCCATCCCTTCCCTCCCTCCCTCCCTCTGTCTTCCCTCGTACGCACACAGACAGGCACACTGACCGGGTCCCGCAGCCCTTCCGCATCCGATCCGCAACGCTTCTACCATCGCCGACGCCGACGCCCGAGTCGAGCAATGACCGCAGCGCGCCGACTCCTCAAGCACAAACAACTACCTGTGCAGAAACGGTTAAACGGAGAACGCGGAGGGATACAGGACGAGGTACGCACCTGTTCTCCCTCTTTTTCCCTCCTCTCGTTTCTCTTCCGTGTGTATCGCAGTCTTGCAGACTCCGACTCCCCCGATCCGCACGTACGGCTGTTGCGTCGAGGCGAGACGCGAACAGTGCGCGCCCGGCTCATCGCAACCCATCGACAGACGAGACGCGAGGAGCGCGCCAGCCGACGTTGACGCAAAGCACCCTCTGCGCTCGATGTCCGCAGACTCGGGGACGCGGCGCACTCGCTGCGGTCGCGCGCAAGCACGAGCTGCGCGAGTCGTTCCGACTCGCGTGCTGCTCTGCTGCCCCACTCCGCTTCTACCCGCCGCCGACTCGTTCGCCGCAGCTGACGAGACAGCTCGCACGTCCATCACTCCCTTCCCTCCCCCTCTCTTTCCTCACGCTGACCGACCCGCAGCCCATCCGCATCCGCCGCGCCGACGCCCAAGCCCGACTCGAACGGCTTAAGATCCAGCGCGCGGACTCTTCAAGCTCAATCACAAACTGCGGATAGCCGGTTAGACGCAGTACGGACGCGGAGATGGGCAGGGGAGGTACGCACCCGCCTTCTCCTTCTCATTTCCCCCTTCTCCTTTTCTTTCTCTTTATCTCTTTCTTTTGGACTCATCGTCCCGCCGACTCCGCCTCGATTCGCGCGTACGGCGCGGTTTCCCCGAGATCGAGACGCGAGCGGTGCGCGCAGGTCGTGCCCGTATTCAGAAGACACGCCAGCCGTCTTGGAGCGCGCAAGTCGCACCCGCGCGCCCTCCGCCCTCGATGTCCTGGGACACACCCAGCGCGCGCGCGGTTCATCGACAACGCGGGCGCCGAGCACGCGCTGCGACACCCGCCTCGTCTCTCGCCCCGCCCCGACCGCGAGCTGCAGCGCTGCCGCGCCGTGCTCGCAGTCCTTGCGGCTGTCCTCGGATCCGGCCCGCTACTCCGTGCAGCGTATGCGCAGCGCGCACAACCCCGCCCGTTGCGCGCGTCGCACGACCTCCTCGGCTGCCCCCACCGCGCCGATCCCACCGCGCCAATCCCAGCCCACGCCGGTCGCTCCGCCCCAGCGCACTCGCGGCTCGCGCCGCGCCGCGCTCGCTACCCAGCTAAGTATCCATCTAACTAAGTAGATAGCTGCTTTACATACGTACTTAAAATCTACCTACCTACATCTTGAGTACAAATTTTGAATACATTCTTTTGCGGTGTACGAAATCTGCGGGTTTGTGAGTCGAACGGAGAAAAATAAAGAAAGACGGGCACTTGTGGTCGCAGGCCTGTTCACGCAACCGGAAGGCGGACGTTTGGAATGTGGATGCTAACACAAAAAGAACGAAAAAGTCAGCGCACGCGCAAGAGTTGAGTGAATTGAAATGAAGACTCACCACTGCAGCGCGCAAGTCTAGTTCCAGATTTGCAGTACTACTGCAAATCTGGAATTCAAATCAGTGAGTTGGATCGAATCGAATGGATGAATCGCTCACCGTAGGTGGTTGAACTCGGGGGCTGGTTTGAGTTTGAGTTCAAAGTAAGCATTCACGCAAATTAGCTCTCAAGAAACTGACTGGCTTACCTTGTCAGCCCGAGAATTTACTGGTTGAACCATCGGAGGATGGAATGGAGTCGTTGGTGGGTTTGAATGCTGGGACTTGAGTGTTCGCGACTAAGCACAGGGTATCATTAACGTGGAAAGACAATGTTGAGAACAATGTTCACTGACTTTGAGACACAAGTCCGAGTTCGAGGAGAACTTGAAGTTCGAATGAATCCGACAGCCAGACTGGCAGGTTCTAAAATTCGGAGGCTCTGAAACAGAAACACGTAGTCAGTAAGATGAAGTGATGTTGAACGCTCGGTTGACTCACAGGTAAGTCGACGCGAGTTAAGACATTGAGTTGAGTTGGCGTTGAGTTGGCTTTGCAATTTGTGTTTGACTGCGAAAGGTCTGGTTGGCTTGGAGGTAAGGGACTAACGCAAGTCAGGTAAGTGAGCCGTCGAATTGAGAACAAAAGGCTTACCATTGATGAACACATGTCTACACAAAAAACTGAACTAGACTAGACTAGATTGAAATAATCGTAACGAAAATCTAGCTAGATCTACGTCAACTTGAGAGTATGCGGCAAGGCAGACATTGATCAAGCTGAACTTGAACAAGACTCGCCGGGCCCGGATCTGAATCCAACCACGGGTTAGTTAAAAAATGAACGCGGAGGTAAGTCAACACGCACCTTCAGCCTCAAGACAAAAAAATCTACTTGTAAACCCGACTCGACCTAACCTCACTTCATCCAGATCCACTAGACGAAGCTGCAACTACATTACTGGCACACACAAAGTGCGAAGTCAAAGCTTACCTAGACAATCACGACTGTAGATACAACACAGAACAATGCAAGTCAACCGAATGGAGGTCAGGTAAGGATCGATTAGAACGTACTTTACTGTTGCGAACGACAGTCCTGACTTCGTGGGCACGAAGGTTGAAGAAGGCCGTAGTCTGAGAGAAAAATAACGGAGTCAATCGTCACGAAGGTTCATTAGAAAATTGAACGCGACGTACCGGGCACTTTGAAGATAACCCCGGCATTCCAAGCCAGGGCGAGTCAAATTGAACTCGTCTGAGATAAGTCAGTGAATATGAAGTGAAGTCAAAGGTAAATTGAACGCACCAGCGAGACCCCGACTATCCCAATCCCAGTCCAAATGCGACACGATTCGACGTCCCGATGGTTGGACTGGAGGAAGAATAGAAAGGTCAGTCGAAATAAGTAAGGTCCAATTAGAACGAAACTAACGCACCTTGGTTGTGTATGCATAAGCTAGAACGTGTGTACTACAGTCTAGGTATAGAGGTTGACTATTTAATTCCAACCCGAAGTGAGTTAATGAGAAATTTTGAACGAGACTAGAGATAATTTCGGCGTGCAAGGGCCAGGGTAAGTCGTCTAGAGTAGACTACAAAGAGGTCAGTAAACGGGAAGCTAAGTCAAAGGTCAATTCAACGTACCTGGCGGGCCCGGGATAGCTAGCCTCGCTGATGCAAGATAGCAGCAGCGTTCGAATCCAGCTTGAACGGCAAGCCTTGAACTTCAATTAGTCAACGAACGAGTTTAGAAGGACGTTAATGAGACGTACCTGGACCCAACAAGACTCCGAGGTGACCCGACGCTTAAAACCTAACAGAAATTTGAGGCGGAGTCAGAAAATGAAGGGTCAGAGCGAGTATTCAAGTCAGATATATACCTCTACATTGTTGGACAGTCCTAACGACCTGGATTAGACCCAAACAAAATCGAGTCAATGAATCTGAGGCGGGACTAGAGTCAACGAACCAAAGGTCAGTAAGGAGCGTAAAAAGTCAAGACTTACCTCGCAGCGGCAATTCAACAAGTCACGAGGTAAGTCAGTCGACGCTCGAGCCCTACAAAGAGTCAAACGACAGTCAGTAATGGATTGAAGCACAAAATCAAGGGCATACCTTCGCAACGAGATTGTCCAAGCAGAGGTAAGCCATCGAGTCCAAGCTTATTCGACGGTCAATTCGAGCTATGACTGAAGTTGATGACTTACCTTGAGTTGGAACGAAGCCGACAGCGCAGAGGTAAGCATCGGGCTTGGCAATTTGGCCAATAAGTCTACAGACGAAGGTCAGTAACGCATTGAGACCATGAAAAGAAACCTTACCACGAAGATTTTTGGAACAGCAGTCAGCGCGGTTGAATGCTAGGCAAGTCAGACAAGATTCAAGGCCTAGAAGGATTCAAACGATGGTCAGTAATGGTATAAAGCAGAAAAGGTAAGGAAATACATGATTCTCAAGACTTGAAGTCAATATTAGCAAGTTGCGTTCATTTGAATGAACGCAAGTGAAAGTGGACTTTGTAGACAAAACTATAAAGGCTTCAAGAAATAGCGTTAGAAAAGAGATCTGTGTAATGAAAAGGAAGTGCAGTACGCAGTCTGTGGCTGCTGAACCAAAAACCAATCCAAAAAACAAGTTGCCCGTTTGCGGATGAACGGCGGGGTAAAGCGGGCTAAATGAGCTTGGAATAAGCTAATGAAAGGTATGTGAGTATGTATAAGAGCCTATATGGGCCCACTGACCTTGGTTGGCCAATTTGCGACGGCGCTAGTGGTGGTTCGGGTCCAGGAAGCAGGCGTGGGAACGGCGCGCCGAGGTGGCTTGATGGTGCCGGGAAAGCCCGAGGGCGAACAAAGGGAAGAAATAAAAAGATTGAGAGAGCTGCAAGGGCAAGATGAGGGCGGATGAGTGATTCAAAAGGCTGGCCACGGCAGTGCCGGGATGCCGGTGACCCCGGAACCTCGGAGGAGGGAAGGAGTGGAAAGTGGGCGGTAGATGTTGAACATGCTGAGTTGGGTGAGGCTCGGGGGTTTATATACAAAAGCGCAAGCGCGACGTGGGAGAGACGGTGGAGTGCCAGCGCACTGCGCCGACAACTCCGATGCGCCGCAGTTGGTCCGGAAACAGACTTGTTTCGATGTTGAAGCGAGAAATTCAAAGAGTTCCAATTTGCGTGAGCGATTCATTAGCAATGTTTTCAAAATTTTGATTCTGAGCATGTTGAGTACTCACGGTAGGTGTTCCGTTGCAAGGGCTTGCAGGGGAACGAAAACCCAAAAAGTCGACCGGGTGAAAATATTCCTATAGAGACTACGCGCACCATGAAACAGGGCCAACTGATAGATTGGTGATTTGGATTACGTACTTTGAGTTCGCCGTTGATAGGAATAGGTAGCGCGGCGCCCGGAATGTTCGGGCAGCGGAATGCATGGGAAACACGGTTTCGCATGTTGCTGCATGCCTGGACTACTGTGGGCCACAGGATCTTCAGGAACGGCTCGGAGAACGGGGTGGAGTACTAACGTGATTATTTGGCCAAATCCAAGCGCCAACGGCGCTGCAATATTGAATTATTGGAGACACCGTATATTCTTGAACCACATCCCCTGTGGTCCCAGTGAGGCTCCAAAATTCAGCAGGCACGTTCGGGAGGTTTCCAGGATGTAATTCTCACGCTTCGGCTAATTTTACACTCCCTTGAAAAATTTAAATCGAGATGCCGGGGGGGATTTCAACCATAACTTCCTAATTTGGACGCAGGCGTAGTGGTGTCACATGCGGCCTGTCGAAAAAAAAATCAATGTCAGACCAGTTCGCGGCGAAAAATGCCAGTAAAATCAGGGCGCACTCGCCTAATGGTCTCATTGGTTTGTAGAAATTTTCGGGGTGGGCTTTGTGGTCAAAAGAAAAAAACTCCGTGTTGCCAAAAATCAACCAAAAGGGTGCACTTGAACCCGAGGGCACGGGCAGGCACGGGCATACGCAAGGCAGTAACTGCTCCACCAGAGATCCGACGGAAGCCTGGGCTGTCCGGGCGTAATGAGGTAGCGAGGTGATGGCAGCGCCTAACACGGCAAAAGGTGGCCGCCTCCCAGGGTCCGCAGAAACGCCGTGCAACGTCGCGGAGTCGGCGGCGGAAGGTGGAGGAGCGTGCGTGTTTCAGTGTATCCATCGGAGATTCCACCGCGGTCGATGTTGCTTGGAGTTGACGGCGCGATGTTGTGACATGTTGTTTTCACATCAGATGCCGCTCAACTCCTCCACTCGTTCAACCCGACATCCACCTGGGCCTCACCTCGCCCTCTCCTAATTGTTACAAACACCCCAATGGACCCAAAACACTCAGCCTTTCCTTGGATTCATCTCCGTGGCCCGAAGATTGTCGGCTATCTCTTCTGCGACAACTGAGCCGCCGGAGCTGCTTGAAGTGAGGGGAGCGGCTCAGAATCCCTGGTGAGTACCTCTCCTTTTGCCAATCTCATACCGTTTCTACACTCTGAGCCTTACTTTTTCGCCAGATTTTTTGCCATGCCAGCACAACGCCAGCAAGCACAATCCAACATGTCTTGCACTTGTCCCGGGGGCCCAGCGTGCGGTAGACGCTACTCGCAGCGGTGATCAGAGCCCCGGCATGACCTATCGCATTCGCGAGAGTGCTATCCCTCGAACACCTGTGCTAGTCCACGTTGAACGCAGGCGCGCGCAGCGGCGCCAATGCATTCGACACCATTCAACAATTTCCTGCGAGCGCCTCCCACATCCTGGTAAGCTCTATTTCCAATTTCTCATGCTGATGCTAATTCTGTGTCTTGCAGCCCACCTTTTTTCGATTGTCTTGGCCGCCAGCAGGCATGCACGGCCTCCAAGCGTCTCACAAGTATGTGTGTTAGCTGGCGGTGCGGGGACGCGCCGCGCAGCGGCGCAGATAACTCCGACACCACATATCGTCTTCCCGCGAGCGGTCTTTCAATCACGGTGAGCCCTCTTTTCATTTTGCCTTGTAATCACCTTTTTACGCTCTAACGCGCCCTTTTTTCCAGATAATTTGGCCGCCGGCAGGCAAGTGGCGCCCTCAAGCTCAAGGAGCCGGATATTCGACTCTCGCGTGTCCAGTGCGTCGGGAAGGCGCCGCGAAGCGGCGCCAAAGGCTTTGACACGACGTATCGACGTCCGGCGAGCGGACTTACAATCCTGGTGAGCCCCTTTCCTATTTTACTTTGCAATCACTCTTTTTACGCTCTAAACTCACCTTTTTTCCAGGAAATTTGGCCGCCAGCAGGCACGTAGCACCTTCAAGCTCACTGAGCCGGATACCCGCCTTTCATGCGTCCAGTGCGTCGCAAAGGCGCCGCGAAGCGGCGCCACTTGCTTCGACACGACGTATTGAACTCCCGCGAGCGGGCTTTCAATCCTGGTGAGCCCTCCCTCTATTTTGCCGTGTAGTCTCATTTTTACGCTCTAACGTGCCTTTTTTCGCAAAGATTTGGCCGCCGGCAGGCAGAATCCCGCCCACAAGCTCAATGAGCCGTGTGTTCTATTCCTGGCGGGTGTTCAGTAGGCCGTGGATGCGCCGTTCGCGGCGCTAATTGCTTCGACACCATATATCGCGTTCCCACGAGCGGTCTTCTGATCCTGGTGAGCCCTCCTTTCATTTTGTCTTGTACTCTCATTTTTCACCGTCTAACACGCCCTTTTCCCCAAAGTTTTTGCTGCCGGCAGGCAAACCCCAGCCTTCACGTACAATTAACCGAGTCCGAGCTGTCGTGCATTCAGGGCGCCGCGAACTTAGACACTATATTTGGCCGTCCGGCGAGCGGCCTCAAATTACAGCTACATACTACGTAATAGTGCTCTCTCTCATATTACACGCACCAATGCACCCTTTTGCTATAGGGATTTCGCCGTGGAGCGCACTAGGCCACTTTACGTAGTCAGCAAGGCTTTGAGTCTGGTTTCAAAGAATGATTTCTCGGCGCCCCGCGACGCGAGTGATCCAAGTCCGCGCCTATTCCCGCACCGACGCTGCGAGCATCTTTTCCTCCCGTACTGCAACTTGTGTTCATTCCCTCCGTTAATGAACCTTTGTTTTCAAAATTCGATTTTTGAGCGTCCGGCGAGCGACACCGCACCACCTTCACGGCCTCCTGACCCCGACGACCCCCGTGAACCGACGCGTCTCATGGGATGCAAAACCCTTTCAACATTTTTGGAGTTCCCGCGAGCGGGAAATGCAGCTTCAACTTCATTCAACTTGGCTTTTTGAACTTGACCTCCAGGGAGGCCTCCAGTGTCTCGTCCTCCTAAAAAATACACCGTAACTGCTGCAAGTAAGCTGTCGCGGAGGTCCAGGCCGCCGCGCTTACCTCGCCAATTTTTTCTGCTCCATGGATGAATCATGATCTGATGTATTTCCGGCCACAAAACCAGTTTTGATTTACGAAAGCCGGCAAGTGCCTCTTGCTTTCGTACCACCACCATCCCCTCTCCTCTCGTCCTTATGACCCTCTTCGACGCTGGCCCCTCTCATCGACCATCGCCTTCGACCTCGACCATCGCCTGCGACTTGAAGACTTCGACTTCGACTTCGATACCGACCTCGACCTTCAACCTCGACACCTTCGACCTCAACTACTGGCAACCTCACCTTCAGTGTACCCCCCACCCGCGCGACCCTCATGGTAAGTTCTTTGTCGTCTCCTTTTTCTTTTCTTTCTACATACCTGTTTGCTCTTCATCTTTCTTGCCTACCTTTCACGGCCGGCCCTTTTCTTCTTCCCTGCTCTTACACGAGCCTTGCCGTGCAATTACTTTGCGTACCATTCTACGTAGCTCTTTGTTTCCCTCCAAGTTTTTTTTGACGCACCAGCTGACGTTACCTCCAGATCCCCTCTTTTTCCCCCTGAAGACCTGCGCGACATGTAAGGTATTTCCTTTCACCTCACAATTTTTTTGACTCCCACGCTGACTTAACCTCCAGACCACCCTCCCTCTTCTTTTTTGACTAGCCTCCCGTCCCGCCGACACCTCTCGCCGCCAGCCCGTTCCATCGCACTCAACACCCCCACCCATTTAGTCTACATACGCGTAACCTCGGTACCAATTCCTTTTTTTCTCGACCCAAAGACCTTCGGGACGGGGAGACTATGGTAGTGCGAAGGGCGGAACCCCCCGTGGACTTGGGCCACTTTTTCACTCCTAACCTCGTTCTATGGGCACGAACGCAGCAAGCGAGTGATAGTCGAGGCTTTTTGGCCCATTTGCAGCTAGGGTTAGAGGTTTTCTGGAGGAATTTCCTAATTGAGATGCGTGGATGAGTGGTGATTAGTAAGCGGAGTTACGGTACGCGTACAAGCAAGTCAACTCAAGGGACTCGCGCAATGTAAAGGAAAAACAATATATTGTAAGGTACAGAATACATGGGACCGACTCTCGAAATACCGCTGCCCACGCCTCCATGTTCCCGTCGTGCTCGACCCACGCGCCGCCGACGGGGTGGAACTTGCCGTTCTTGACCTGCGCGGCGATGCGCGCGAAGAGCGACGGGTATTGCTGGGTAGCGAGAATGAGGGAGTAAAGTAGGCTGAAAAAAAGAAAAAACCCACCACCTCAAGCCAGTCCCACTGCACGGCCTGGCTGCACGCAAAGCGGTGCTCCGGGAAGCGCTCCATGAGGTCGAGCTGCGTCGCCCAGCTGCGCGCGGTCTTTTGCTGCGTGACGCTGTAGGGCCAGAGCCAGGCCGTGTCGATGTGGCAGCTGGGAGGAGAGGGTGAGTTGATGAGATAGAAGGGAACAAAAACACCCACTGCCCAATCCCCCACACCAAGCTCCTGTTCTTGTCCGCGTCGTCCGCCGAGTCATCGTCATACACACCCGCGCCGCCATCGACCTTGTCCCAATCTTTGCCCTGGAAACGTAACGCGTGTTAGCTAAGAATGTGGATTTCGAGCAGCAGAAAAACCCACAAACACCCCCTGCGCGACCTCCCGCGCACGGTTGATCGACGACGGATCCCGATGGTCGAAGGTGTTCATGATCGCGTTGGCTGCGGTCAGCGCTGCGTTCTGGAGCCTGTAAGACGGAAGAACATCAAATTAGCGAGCGTCAAAAAGAAATTTAAACGACTTACGGCGTATTCCCCGGCAACGTATCGACCAGCTCCCTGAGCGTCGTAAAATCCCAAAGCAGCCGCCATGCGTCCTGGTTCGGGACGACGATGTCTGCCATCGCGAGTTGGAAGGAACGGTTGGGCTGCAAGTTAGGTGCGTTAGTATGCGCTTTGAGATGAAATGAAAAGCAAAGCAAAGGAAATGCACTCACATCCGGCGGCCCAATCCCGCCCCCGCCCATGCCAAACATCCCGTTACAGCTGCTCTCGATGATGAGCGTGTGCTTGCCGGCCTTGCGCGCGGCGGGCGGGATGATGTACTCGACGCGGCGGTCGCCTGCGTAGCCGCCCGTTATGCCTGTGCGATTTACAGCATCAGCATAATGGCATCAGAATAAAGTAAAGGCAGAGAGACATACCCTGCAACGGCACCCCCTCCTCGTCGAAGATCATGGCCTCGCACCCCGGGTCGAACTCGAACGTCACGCGCTCGTAGTCGCGGAACTCGGCCTCGGGGAGACGCAGCTTGACGACCCACCAGTGGTTGGTCCAGCTGGGGCCGAAGGACTCGCCCTTGTGCGCGGTGCGGAATTCGCCGGCGGCGTACTTTTCCATGGCGTCGCCGAAGGTGGGCTTGGTGAGACCCGGGGCGGACCATCTGCGCACAAACGGTTAATCTGTGTATCGAGAGCGGTGGATAGACGACGTACACCTCCAAGCGCACATACTTGTCCCCATCCTCCTTGCGCTCATACAACACCGCACCGAGATTGACGTCGCCAAAGTGCCCGCCGTTGAACTGCCCCAGACGCGCCTGCGTGAGCGACTTGATCCACTTTGCGCCGGAGCCTGGGTTGAGCGTGGGGTATCCAGCTGCTGCCTTGGCTCCTTGTGCGGCCCCCTGTGCGACTGCGACTCGTCCCCCGTGCAAATGACCATGCGAATGCCCAGTAGCGGCCTGAGTAACGACAGGAGTGCTCGGGCCCGTATACCGTGCCGCGCGCTCGTACGCCCCGGTATGCGCGGCGTGCGAGTGGTGCCCGTTCATCGTTGTCTAGGTTTGTTTTCGTCTCCTAGTTCTTTGGTGGTCGAAGAAGGAGGTGAAGCGGGGTAGTGACGAGCAGCAGTGATGGCCAACCGTGCGCTTACGTGCAGTGGGCCGAGATCCGCTGCTTGTCCCGAACCTTTGCTCTTCACGTCCATCTCCGTGCTCTTCGAGGCTGGTTTCTCGCAGAAGACCGCCGTCTGCACCCCTTTGACGCCCGCCGCCCGGCACGAGTACGCGCAATGACCGTACGGAGACCGAGAACACGGGGATGATTGAAGTTTAGGTCTTCGTAATTTACAGCGGGGAATCTATGTAGAAATCGAGAGCCCAGACGACGCGACGTACGAGACGCCGTCTGCTTTCCCTCGTCTGGATCGCTGAGCAATTCTGCTTGCACTGGCTTGTCGCCTAATGTATATTCGCGCAAAAAGCGCGCAATCGTCTTGTACAAGCAGTCCCTCGATGGGCTTATTTTCGTGGAACAGATCCCCGGCAAGAAGAATAAATTCCACCTAAGAGCAACCCGTTTGTTTTGAGAGAAAAAAGAAAGACCTCTCGTGCTTCACCTCCAGCTGAAGAATTTCGCGAAACGTGTTCATAGAGTCTTGGCCACGAACTGGGTCGCGTTCCGTGTAGCCAATGTGATTAGAATTGTGGCCCTCGTCGTTGCTCATGGCAGTAGGAAGAAAAGGGAGCAGAAACGCGTCGCGTAAGTCCTGAACGGGACATGCCGAAAAAGGATATAGGCTCCTCTGTTTGAACGGCCATCTGCTGTCCCTTGTAATTCCCCTCCTTCTCCCTCAGATACCCTCCAAAACTGCTCTGGTCTTGTCATAGACGGCTCCAATCCTGATGGCTCCTTCACCTGCTCAACCACCGGCCTCTCGAGCCCAAGTGGTACGGTCATAAGTCTCTGAAACGTGGCTGGCCTCATGAATCTAACAGGCCGGTGTTGTATCTTTCTATATGGTCGCTGCTCTATCGGTAGGTCCCTCTGTCCGAATGCCTAGTTTGGGGCCATCTCAGCGGTATTCATAGATGGTCATGGCGTGTGTATACCCGCTCTGATTCGACGCGTGTATTTATCCCGAACCTACAGCAATAAATGGGTTCTGAACGAGACCCCTGCTCCTCTTTTCTTCCTGGCAACGCAGTTCATGGTTGCGGTCTGCCTTTTCCTGATAGCGGACACCCTGCGCCTGTTTCCGGACCGTTTATCATTCGACCTCAAAATCTGCAAAGGGCTCATTCCGATGGTCGGTCTGGGTATTCTCGGCCTGAGGTGCGTATATTGGGTGTCGTACACTCCGTCTTTCCTGACATCTGGCGCAGTCTCAGCAATTACACATTAAAATACGTCGATGCGTCCTTCTACCAAGTCGCGCGTGGCCTTGTCCTCCCGTTCACTGTCGGTGTCTCCGGCGTTGTCCTGCATAGTCGCCCGTCCCTGCGCATCCTCTTCTCTTGCGCCATCGTCACAGTAGGCTTTTTCGCCGGTGTCTTCCTGGACGGCACCCCGGTATCCCTTGTGGGCGTCGGCTTTGGCGTGGCGAGCTCGACGGTCACCGCGACGCATTCGGTGGTTATCAAGCAGAGCCTAAACATCGTGAACGGGAGCGCCATCCTCCTCTCGTGGTACACCAACCTCATGGGCATATTCGTCCTCGCGCCGCTCATTGTCCTCGGCGAAGGACGCAGCGTCCTACAGCTGCTCTTCAACGTCGACGAGCTCATCACTGCGCCTGGCGTCATGTCCCCGCTGCGCACCTTCATCATCGGCTCCCTCGTCACCGTGCGTCGCGGAACCTCGTAACGACCGAGTTGGCTCGCTCACATCAATTCTTTCATTCAGGGTGCCCTCGGCTTCGCGATGAGTCTCGCGAGTCTCCTCTCGATCAAGGTCACCTCGCCAATCACGCACATGGTTTCCTCCGCCGTTCGTGGTGTCGCCGCCTCCGTCCTCGGCGTCTGGCTATTCAAGGAGGTCATCACTGGGTGCGTTGGCGTTTTCGTGGCATAAATAGACCTGATGCTAACGCGCTGTCCTGATAGCGGCCGCGCTGCCTCCATCGCCATCATTCTCGGGGGCTCAGTGTACTACACCTGGGTAAAACACCAGGAGACGGAGGCGGCGAAGGCGGCTGGGCCAGCGTACGAGCGGGTCCCTTTGAACGATGTGGAGCGAGGCCAGACCAAGCCGGAGTAGGTGTAGATGCACGAGGAGGGATGCTGAACTTCCTATTTTATTTGCGTAGACTGTACCGCGCTGGTTACTTATACATAATAGAGCAAAACCGAAAAAGAAAATCGTACGAAAGGGTGTGGTTTCTGCACCCACCGCCTGCCCGATACACCGGAAGAAGTTCGCGGCCAGCTAATGATCGATCTGGTTCGCATATGGCAAAACGCCTGAGTCTGTGGATGCTTGTACCGCCGCGCTGCAATGCACGAACTCATCAGTAGAATCCACATAATCATCCTTAACATGCACGCACGCGTTACATCCGTGTCCTCCTCCCCAGTGAGACTGCGTAGGCGGCGCGGTCTACGCAAATGCCTGCACTTCCGCGACAGCCTTCATACCACCGTCCCCGACGTTCGCCCGCACCCACGCCAACGCGTCGGCGATCCGCGCGGGGACGTCTGCGGCGGGCGGGAGCGGGAATGCTTGGGCTTTTGAAGACATGAACGGAGCGAAGGCGCGCACGATCGCGAGCCAGTGCGGGTCAAAGAAGAGCTCTGGGGTGCACGTGGCGTCCTTGTCCTGGGGACGTTGGTGCGCCGCCGGCGTGGGGACATCGAGCACCTGCGGAGCTCAGAGTCAACCGACCGTCAACTGAGATTGAGAGAGCTGTGTACCTCGAAGAACGCCCTGCCATCGCGGTCGCCGGGCTTGCTCAACGCGAGGAACTTGGTCGTCTCGGCCTGCTGTGTGCCGTGGCAGACCTCGGCCGTGAAGCGGACATGCATGTGTCCAGAGCACCATTGTGTCGGCTTCAAAGCCTTGAGGAGAGATTCCAGCGGTGGGGATCCGAGAGTGTTGCTCCTCACCTGTCGTATATCCTCAGTTACATTGATGATGGGAGGAAAGATAAACTGACGGAGTTTGCGAACCGTGGCATTTCACGGAGAAGGGCAGCTGTGTCGCCGTGTCTCTCGATTGCAAGCGGCCAGTCGTGCGACATGAAGATGTCCACCTTCTCCCCGTTATTTTGTAACTGGCAGGATATTGGTTAGAGTTTTGGATCCCAATTCATCCTGAGAACCACACACATTCATTAGACGCGTAATATTGAACTCGCGCGTGTGATACGCAGAAGCCAACGTCGATGGAATGTACGGAATCCGCTCGAAATGGCCTGCAAACTGTTGAGATTGATTCAAAGCGAAAGCCAGTGTAGTACCTTTTGCGAAATTCCCCGCTTTGTGTATTCCACTGGAGCCAGCGATGCGAAGCCATCCATCCACGAGCACGCACCCGGCGTACCCAAGGAAATAGATGTTAGGAGCAAGCCATCCGCCGTGGAAACTGAACACCTTTAGCAGTATGCAACGCGCCGAGACATAAGTACGACGCACCATTCCCACATGTGCCCCATAGCTTCGTGGTTACCTCCGACAACGATGGTCAAGATGGGCGCCGTTTTGCGTCCAGCGTAATAGTTGTGGAAGTCGCCGAGGATGCGGTACTTTGCCGGCGCGTTCATGGTGTATAAATCGGGATTGCAGCGCGCAGTCCCCCAGTGCTGCGCGCGCGGCCATGAAGAGCGCGTCGTGCGCTGCCCGCGTCCGCGAGCACCACGCAGTCGAGGTTCAGGCGCCAGAATTTTTTGCCCGCGAGGAATCCCAGGTTCGCAGGGTGCAGCGACGGGTGCGCGAGCGTCTGGTGCAGGAGCGTCGACATGTCGTGCTGTAGGTCGTCGAGGGAGAGGTGCGGGTATGCAGACGGGGAACTACCTTGTTTTGCATCGGTTCGATAACGATAAAAAGAGATGCAAAAGAAAACCCACCAACTTGAAGAGACGGTACACACGATCCTACCGCCATCGACGCCGTCGCCGCCACCTAAGTCCACATTCTCGACCTCGACTTTGGCTGCAGCGAGCACCTCTGTGCCTCCCCCGCTGTCGTGCGGATTTTTGCCGATGTTGAGCTGTTTGCGAGAGGTGCGACACCTGTTTCGATGTCGCGAACATCGCGCAGAGCACGTCCGTCCGCGCGTAATGGGGGGATTGGAAAGCAGGCCAGACAGGATGTACGAGTTTTCTGCTGTGGAGGTCGACATTGAGCCCAAGCATGGATGCTGCCAAGTCCAGCGCGTGCGCTTTGGGCGTTTACCGTCCGCAATGGGCCGGTGCAACTGTACACATTAGTACTTAGATTTTCACATCCAGGGAAAATAATGATACTAGGGTGTGGATAAGTGATGATACAAATCTATGTGCGTAGAGGGCTAGTAGTGTGCTCTAAGGCACAGAATGGCTAGTAGATGCGATACTATAGGTGCTTGAAGTATCGCCGTCATTGTAATCGTCCTCATCGAAGTCGTTATAGTCGTCCCTCGGAGTAGCTGTCTAGCTCGTCAACCTCTTCGTCGGGCTCGCCCTTGATGGAGAACGACGGGTTGGTGGCGAAGGTCACTGAGAACGAGGCGCGGCGGGGAGGGATGGGTCACGGAGCGGTGGCGCGACGGGCCGGGGGTGGCGTTGTGCCGGCCGGGCCTGGCGGCGGCGGGGCCAACGCGGCGGGGGACGGCGGTCGTAGTGCGGGGGGGGGGGGGGGGGGGGGGGGGGGGAAGCTGAGCGGCGGCGCGGCGAGGCGGGGGAGGCATCGCGGCGGGAAGTGTCGGGGGAGGCGTTGCGTCGGCCTGGCCTGGCGGCGGCGGCGGCGGCGGCGGCGGCAGGGGTGGGGCGGGAGAGCGTGCGCAGCTGAGTCTGAGAACACATCAGTAGTGCTACAGGCAATTACAAGAAGGGAACATACCGTGTTTAGTATACAGATAGATGGGAGAATAGACGGTCAATACCTATGGTGGAATGGTGGACAGCTACAAAAGGCGAGGTAAATCAAACGTGCGCGACAAAAAAAAAGGACGGCCTGGCATACCGACACGACCACTTCTTGCTTCGACCATATACAGGTCCGCCGCCATGACGAAGGCGACGTCTTCCATGTCTGCGCGCTCGAGAAGCTCGGCCCGTTCGGCCCAGGACGCTGCAGCGACGATTTGTTCCGGCGAGATGTCGACGGTGAGCTCGGGCGGCTGGTGGATGGCCCGCCAGGGTTGCCGCAGAGCGAGGAGGACGGCCCCGCTCAGGCCGCTGTCCGCCACGGCCTGAGCCAAGACGCCAAAGGAAGCGTCGAGGAGACCGTTCGCGAGCTGGCGGTGGGCGGCGGCGGGCACGGGCACGGGGAGGTCTGCGATCATCGACAGTACATGCGCTAGAGCTGCGTCCGCGGCGCGGCGATGCTCGTCGGCGGCGCGGCGGGCGGCCTCCGCGGCGAGGCGGGCGAGGCGGGCGAGGCGAGCAGCGTCCGCTCCAGGCTGAGACATGGGAGTGGAGGTGCTGGGAATGACGTAGTCTCATTTCCCGACTGTCACGACATCCCAATCTGGGAGCCCTGTCGTGACAGTCTGGAACGTAACCAGTCACTTAGCCGGACCCTTGCGCTATGATTTCCCGGTTTTGAACCCTCTCGTTCGCTCATCCCCGTGTAATTTTCGGCCAAATTTTGGGCGGAACATACAATCTAAATTGAAAACAAATACTTCTGCCTACTCAGAATGATGCTCTGCCCTCCCGTGAGGCCAGCAAGGGCTCTTGAACTTGGGTGCGTGGCAGTGCAGACTGCGTGTGAATTCATCTGATGATCATTTTGGCTGCGGTTGGAAACCATAGCGCAAGGGTCCGGCTAAGTGACCGGTTAGGTCCCAGACTGTCACGACAGGGCTCCCAGATTGGGATGTCGTGACAGTCGGGAAATGAGACTAGGAATGACGGACCTCCTGGCATTTATATATGTTCAGTTGTTTGGCCCGCCATTCCCCAAAAAAACAAGTGCGGGACAGTGACGTCATTGCGGCTGAAATTGTTTTTTATACATCTCCTCAGCTGGCTTTCTGGACTCACACATCCTGGAGCGCTCAGCGCTCAACGGTCAACATTCAACAGTGAAAAGTATTTTGTTTGTTGCTAACAGCGGACGTCCTTATGTGGCTTCGTTACCCTCAACTTTCATGTTTCTGTGCGCGTCTTTGACAATCGTGCCGACACCACCCACTTGAAATTTTGGATTGGAGTCAACCGCGCTGCAGTCCCGCCCTCTTTGGACATGTGCAAACCTTTTGTCTGTGGTTCGCCTTTTCGAGGTAGTAGGTGCTCCTTTCTTTCCCCACAGCAATCCCGGTCCTCGTGTGCGAATCGTCGCGTGCAAAGCGCCTCGACCGCTTCTTGCGACTCGAGCAGACTCGGCGTGTATGCTGAGTTGCTACGCTCTTTACTTCGGACGCACTTCCGCTCTGATTTGACGCGTGTATATCCCGTACTGCAGCAATAAGTGGATTCTGAACGATACTCTTGCTCGTCTTGTCGTTCTGGTGACGCAGTTCTTGGTTGCGATCTGAATTTTCTTGATAGCGGACACCCTGCGCCTGTTTCCAGCCAATTTAATCATTCAACCTCAAAATCTGCAAGGTCCATTCCGATGGTCGGCCTAGGTATTCTTGGGCGTCGTCCACCGTATTATCTGACGCAGTCTCAGCAGTTACACATCAAAATATGTCGATGCATCCTTCTACCAAGTCGCGCGTGGGCTCGTCCTCCCGTTCACTGTCGGTGTCTCCGGCGTTGTCCTGCACAGTCGCCCGTCCCTGCGAATCCTCTTCTCCTGCGCCATCGTCACCGTGGGCTTTTTCGCCGGTGTCTTCATGGACGGCACCCCGGTATCCCTCGTGGGCGTCGGTTTCGGTGTCGCGAGTTCCACGGTCACCGCGACGCATTCGGTGGTTATCAAGCAGAGCCTGAACATCGTCAACGGGAGCACCATCCTCCTCTCGTGGTACACCAACCTCATGGGCATATTCGTCCTCGCGCCGCTCATTGTCCTCGGCGAAGGACGCAGCGTCCTGCAGCTGCTCTTCAACGTCGACGAGCTCATCACCGCGCCCGACGTCATGTCCCCGCTGCGCACCTTCATCATCGGCTCCCTCGTCACCGTGCGTCGCGGAACCTCGTAACGACCGAGTTGGCTCGCTCACATCAATTCATTCATTCAGGGTGCCCTCGGCTTCGCGATGAGTCTCGCGAGTCTCCTCTCCATCAAGGTCACCTCGCCAATCACGCACATGGTTTCCTCCGCCGTTCGTGGTGTCGCCGCCTCCGTCCTCGGCGTCTGGCTATTCAAGGAGGTCATCACTGGGTGCGTTGGCGTTTTCGTGGCATAAATGGATACGATGCTAACGCCGACTTGATAGCGGCCGCGCTGCGTCCATCGCCATCATCCTCGGGGGCTCAGTGTACTACACATGGGTAAAACACCAGGAGACGGAGGCTGCGAAGGCGGCTGGGCCAGCGTACGAGCGGGTCCCTTTGAACGATGTGGAGCGAGGCCAGACCAAGCCGGAGTAGGTGTAGATGCACGAGGAGGGATGCTGAACTTCCTATTTTATTTGCGTAGACTGTACCGCGCTGGTTACTTATAATAGAGCAAAACCAAAAAGAAACAAACGTGCATCAGGTGTCCTGCGTCCAACGCCTGCTCAATATGCTGGAATCAGTTCGCAGCGGACAGCTAATAATCGATCTGGTTTGGGATTCGAAGCATATGGCAAAACGCCTGAGTCTGTGGGTGCTTGTACCGCCGCGCTGCAAGGCACAAACTCGTCAGCAGAATCCCCATACTCATCCTCAACATGCACGCACGCGTAACATCCGTGTCCTCCTCCCCAGTGACGCTCCGCGTCGGCGGCGCGGTCTGCGCGAACGCCTGCACTTCCGCGACAGCTTTCACACCATCGTCTCCGACGTTCGCCCGCACCCACGCCAACGCGTCGGCAATGCGTGCGGGGACGTCTGCGGCGGGCGGTAGCGGGAATGCTTGGGCTTTTGAAGACATGAACGGAGCGAAGGCGCGCACGATCGCGAGCCAGTGCGGGTCAAAGAAGAGCTCTGGGGTGCGCGTGGCGTCCTTGTCCTGGGGACGTTGGTGCGCCGCCGGCGTGGGGACATCGAGCACCTGCGGAGCTCAGAGTCAACCGACCGTCAACTGAGATTGAGAGAGCTGTGTACCTCGAGGAACGCCCTGCCATCGCGGTCGCCGGGCTTGCTCAACGCGAGGAACTTGGTCGTCTCGGCCTGCTGTGTGCCGTGGCGGACCTCGGCCGTGAAGCGGACATGCATGTGCCCAGAGCACCACTGTGCCGGCTTCAAAGCCTTAAGGAGGGATTCCAGCGGTGGGGACCCGAGGGTGTTGCTCCTCACCTGTCGTTCATCCTCAGTGGGATTGATGATGGGGGGAAGGATAAACTAACTGACCGAGTTTGCGAACCTAGGCATTTCGCGGAGAAGGGCGTCTGTGTCGCCGTGTCTCTCGATCGCAAGCGGCCAGTCGTGAGACATGAAGATGTCCACCTTCTCCCCGTTGTTTTGTAACTGGCAGGATACTGGTTAGAGTTCTGAATTCATGGGAACCACACACATGCGTTAGACGCGTAATATTAAACTCGCGCGTGTGATACGCAGAAGCCAATGTCGAGGGAATGTACGGAATCCGCTCGAAGTGTCCTGCAAAACCATGTTAGGATCAATTGAAATCGAAAGCCAGTGCAGTACCTTTTGCGAAATTCCCCGCTTTATATATTCCACTGGAGCCGGCAATACGAAGCCATCCATCCACAAGCACGCACCCGGCGTACCCAAGGAAATAGATATTAGGAGCAAGCCATCCGCCGTGGAAACTGAACGCCTTTAGTAGAATGCAACGCGCCGAGGCATAAGTACGACGCACCATTCCCACATGTGCCCCATAGCTTCATGATTGCCTCCGACAACGATGGTCAGAATGGGTGCCGTCTTGTGCCCAGCGTAATAGTTGTGGAAGTCGCCGAGGATGCGGTACTTTGCCGGTGCATTCATGGTGTACAAATCTGCATTGCAGCGCGAGGCCTGGGTGATACGCGTTCATATCCAGTACAAAGAGTCGGGGAAGGACATGCGCACCTCGAAGTCCCCGCAACAGAGCAAGAGTTCGACTGGAGGATCATTGTTGTTTGTCGCCTCGGCGTCCAGGCGGTGGATGGTTTCGTAGATGGTGTCAAGTCCGCCGTGCGAACAGCCTACAACAGCGATACGCATCCCTCAAAAATTTACTGCAGGTGAATGGTGAGAGCGGGGAATACGAGCTCGAGTCACAACGGTTCCGACTGGAATTTCCAATAACAACACAGTCAGATTTCTCTCCGAGTGTGCACAAATTGCATTGAGACGCAATTGAGACGTGTACAGACCCACAGACCCACAGAGGCCCATGAAAGGTGGGTTAAGCTGCAGATGCCGACTTTGGAAAGGGTCATTCATGTCCATGGCAAGAATCGATGTAATACAAGGTCACCGACGTGCAAAACGATCCCGAGCCTTCTGCCCTCGCCGAACATCTTCCTCTTTCAGCTTCCCGTTCAGCGCATCCCACATTTTCTGGGCATACTTTTCTCCGCTCTGAAAATATCGTAAATCAGCATGTCTATACAATATCAAAGTAGAAAAGCGCACGGCAATGAACTCTCTCATCTGACCGGATTCTAGTTCGCCCGATCCAAGCACTCTCATTGCTTGCAGATTCGGAGACGACGCCGGGGGAAAAGAGAACACGAGCAGCAGCCGCAGCGGCGTCGCCGCCTCCTCTTGCGGCAGCGCGTCGAGGTAGTGCACACACGGCCCCTTGGACGACGTGGCGATGTTCAGCGTCACACACACCGGCCACCGCTCCCGCCCGCCCAGAACCTCGCCCTCGTCCCAGTAATCCGGTAGCTCAAAGTCCACCGCGCGCGAAATCGAGCGCGTGTCGAAGCCGCTCTGTTGCGCCTCCGCATCGTGGTCCACGTCCATCTCCCCGCTCTCGACCGCGCGCGCGCCCGGCGTCGCAGACGCCTTGTACTCCACCGCGCGCGTGCGCGGGACTTTACAGTCCCACAGTGCTGCGCGCGCCGCCATGAAGAGCGCGTCGTGCGCGTTGCCCGCGTCCGCGAGGACCACGCAGTCGAGGTTGAGCAGCCACGACCTTTTGCCCGCGAGGATGCCGAGGTTCGTGGGGTGCAGCGATGGGTGGGCGAGCGTCTGGTGCAGGAGCGTCGACATGTCGTGCTGCAGGTCGTCGAGCGCGGGCGTGGAGAGGTGCGGGTATGCAGACGGGGAGCTAGCTTGTTTTGCATCCGTTCAATGAAAATAGCTAGAGATGTAAAATAATACCCACCAAGAGACGGTGCACACGATCCGACCGCTGTCGACGCCGTCGCCGCCACCTAAGTCCACATTCTCGACCTCGAGCTTCGCTGCGGCGAGCACCTCTGTGCCGCCCCCGCCGTCGTGCGGATTCTTGCCGATGTTGAGGTGCGCAGAACCGTTTGCGAGCGGTGCGACGCCTGTTTCGAGGCTGATGGTGCGAAACTCGTGTAGAGCGCGTCCGTCGGCGCGTAATGGGGGATTGGATAGCAGGCCAGACTGGATGTACGATATCTCTGCTTTGGAGGTCGATATTGAGGCCATCGCGAAAAGTACAGTCCAAGTAGGGTTTTCTCGATCACAAGTGCAAATTCCCACGCTGCACTGTAGCGCCCTCTCGAGAATCTGAGTGAAACTTATCCATCGCCGTACAGTGACCATGCACAAATACAGCATAGATCGTCAACAAACTACTACTACATCTCAAACGTCCAAGTACAAAGCGGTAACATAGATTCTCAGTCTGTCCAGCATTCCTGTCCATTCACTGCGTCGGGCGCCCATGCCCCGGCTCGGTCCGCTCATCGAAGTCCGCAAACGGATTCTCCTTGTCGTCTACGCCATACCCCGGCGCGTCCTCGCCGAACCCCTTGGCAGCGGGCGGTGCGCCCGGGGGCGGCGCATACTGCTGCGGGGGCGGCGCGGGGTACCCGTACCCAAGGTTCGGCACGGACGCGTTGTACGGCGGGTTGTAGTGCACGGGGTATGCGGCGAACTGGCTCGACGGCGCGCGGATGGTGTTGGCGACGCTTGTGGGGTCGAGGACTTGGCGGTAGTACCCGAACGCGAGCATGGAGAAGAAGAGGGAGAGGACTGGGGGGGTGATAAGCGTGAGCGCAGATACGGAGGGTTGACGTACAGATGTAAAACAGGAGCGCGACGATGTCCTGCCATGAGTTGCGGTCGTAGGCGCTTTGGCACCATGCAGCAGCGTCCGCGGCGTCGAGGGTTTCGTGTCTCGATGGACCAAAGAAACCAAAGGGATAGACGGCGGTAGTCGAGCCGTTTGTCAAGTCCGTGCACTCCTTGAGGATATCGGACTAGATTGAAACGTCAGCGGGACCTAGCAAGGTACCGGTAAGATGGACCTTCGATGTGAAGTGTACGACGACTTCAAACAGTCCGCCACCAGTGGCAAGGGCGACTGCGCCCAGGGACAGATATGCATAGATTCTAACCAACGCCAACCGTTGCTGTGCAGCGCAGTCAGCATTTGCGCAACACGAGAACAATAAAGACCGACTAGGACAGCGGCGATAACACCAAAGGTCTAGCGAAGAATTAGGATTGGCCACACGCAGCACACGAGGCAGCTTACCTCAATGAGGAATACGGCCATGTACACAGCTCCAAGAACTATGGCAAAGGTCGCCAGTTTGGGCACGCCCTCTGTAGATGGTTAGGACAGGATTAGCCGGACTACACCGCGACATACCCTGCTTGTCTGTATTAATGCTCCTGAAGAAGCCGATCTAATGTACACATGTCAGCCACGAAATACTTCGCAAGTCAAGTGCATACGCCCCTGCAAGAAAGGGTCAACAAGGGAGAATTGAATTAAGGACTGCACACGCACGAGAGTAGCGACCAAAGCGCACTCAGAGACCCCACTGAAACGATAGGTTATTTGACGCCCGGATTGCCCAGCGTAATCGGCCGCGTACCAGCGATTACCACAGGTCGTAGATTCGATCTATACGCCCGGTTGAATGCAAACCGAGACGCGCCTAGCATTCGGATTAGGTGCTGGTCCCCGTTGCGTGGAAGTTTACTTGCCTACTACAAAGAAGTCAGTATCTTATCTTTGAGCACACCAAGGCCTGCCAAACGCACCTGGGGGAGGAGGTCTTGTGTTGTTCATTATAAGGGCTTAAGGGTGTGTAGAGTACAAAAAGCAAGCTGAGGAGAAGGTGGGAGAAGGGAAGAAAGAGGTATTTATTCATTATTGGTTGCATCGCCTTTACCAATTGACTTATGTCATCCATTGTCGATGCTTCCGCAGCAACCCTGATTGTCTCTCTTCACGACCTCTCTAAAATTACTCGAGCGCGCTCTGTCGGCCCTATCGCTATCCCGTTCTCTGAGGAATTGCTCCGGGAGCCCTGTCGATTTTTTTGGACTGGAAAGAATACTTTTTCGATGAGGTCGGCCGTGTCGCCCGAATTACGCCGTGGACAGGAGCCAAACTCACTGCCTCGACGGTCTTGTCTTGGTTTTGTCTGGCTGCGGGTCCCCGTGACGCGGTAAATCCTTGGTCAGAACCTTGGTCAGAATCTGGGTGGAACGAGCTCGGTCCTCGGTCTCTTCAAGTGATGGTATCTGTTCAGAGTTCCTGTTGGCGTCCGTTCGGGTATCCAAGTTCCAGTAGGCCATGCCGCCGCCTTTTATACCTTGTCGCCGTCCTTTGACTTCCCCGAACTCTCCCCGTTATTATGCCTCGTCCCCCTCCCCTCCAACTGCAGTGTATGTACAACGAAATCTGAATCCAACGGTACTTGCGCTGACAACTCGTACTCAAGTCGATAACATGTTTCCTGGCGCAGGTAGCCTTGTCCTTGATTTTTTTTATCCCTTCAGTTTACCTCTTTTCAGTGCGGCCTCGGATACAAATGCAATCGTTCATCAGCGGCGTTTATCAAAGTAATTGGCGACTCTTGGTCCTCAGCCGTGAGTTTTGGATTTTAAAAGGGCGTCTCCTCGACCACCGGTCATCCCCAAGTAATTTCGACTTTGGGTGAACTGGGCTCGGTCGGGTCGGCGTCAAATGCTTTGTATTGCGATCGGGACATTCCTGATTCTTTTGCCCTAGTCACGACCATCAACGCGCTACGATTCTTTCTCGCGTAAGTCGCAACACCATTCATGTACATAAATAGATATTCACCAGTTATAGGGTTGTATGTTTTTGGGTTATGCCGTGGCGCCACATTCACGCGGTTAGGTAGAATGAAGCTTTGGCTGACCTCGATGTCGACATTGCTCGTAGGTCCAAACAAAAGAACTTGGTGACAGATTTCTGACTTCTTAGCCAGAAAACAGTCCCCAGCTCGCGCGTGTATCAAGGACGCTCGTCATAATATACACCGTCGCATGCGGAATCGAGCTGTTCGGTGCCTTCAGTGCATATCTGGTACAGTTCTCCAACGACCGCACGGACCAGCCTCATCTTTGAACAGCAACGGCGCACGCTCATCCGCACTTACGCGTATCTTGCAGTCCTCTCGGCCGTGCTCCTCGCTGGGGCAGGCGTCGTGATTACGGCCGCCTACTTTACCTTTGCTGTCAGTCGTGCATGCCGTTCGCCGTGCCAGATTTTAACATATTACAGGATGACCTGATAGAAGAATGCATAGCACTGGCCACCGCAGGACAGCTTGCGTCCAAATCCACCTTCGTACGTCCCTCTTTCCTCAGCAGCAATACATACCTCTGATCTTAATACAAAGAGAAGCGACCCCTGGCCCAAACCCGCACTCTCCCCCTCGGACGCCCAGATCCGTACGCCACCGTCCCTCCCTCGCAATAACCAGCTGTTCATACTTACCATCCCCGGAGAGTGCCTCGACGTCTGGAGCGCCGAATCCACATCCCAAGTCGCCGCCTTCGCCCTCTCCTACCTCCTCCCGTCGGCCTTCTTCTGCGGCGTCGCGTACGTGTATTACCGGCAGGCCGCCGACCCGACGCACCCCGCGAACCTCGCCGCGCGTGGCTCCGCGATCAGGCTCGAGGCGCGCGGCAGCGGCGTGCTGTACGAGCAGCTTCGGGACGGCGACTCGGATGCGCCTGCGTCGGGACGGAGGAAGCGGCGCCCGACCGTGTCGCCGCGCTCGTACCAGGCCGCGTTGGGCGTCGCGCCGCTGGCGGTGACGAGCGGCTCGTCGCTGTCGCCCGGGCCGCCGAGCTTCAGTGTCCCGGACGCCGACGCCTACCATGGTTTTCGTCTTTCCGCTGGCTCGGAGGACGATGCATTCATCTGAGGAGACGAGGGCCTATGTTTCTACCTGATACTGGAATTCAGATATTATTGAAACCATATCTCCGGAGAGAAAGCTCTTAAGCTAGCAGGAACAGCAGAATACGGTCACGTCGGCTTTCGGTCGATCGCGATCACAACTCGATCGAACCTCGGTTGTCGGCCTATTTAAGGTGGTGGCTGACGCCTGAGTGCTGCATTCGCTCTTGGTCTTGACCACCATGCAGAATTTTCCGCTCTTCACTTCAGCGCTCTCCATGCCTCAAAACAACCCCACCCTCGCCGGTTTCACCATCGGTGTCATGTTCACTCTCTCCTGCGTCGTCGCACTCGACCTCGTCAAGCACGGCGTCCTGCTCCTGGTCTCCGTTTTGGTATTCTTCGACTTCTATGCGCCCGCCCTTCCGAGTAAAACGAAATCGACCGCCAGCAGCGAGCACGACGATTCCCAGGACGTGTTCATTCCGGGCGGGTGTGAGTTGGATCTAGAGGCATTTTCCATCAAGGGATTTTTGTTCTTGATACTCTTGGTCTTGGTGTTGCCATTGGTTGTCGTTGCGGTCGAATGGCTGCCTATCGCAATGGGACTTTTACTTCTAGTATCGAAGCGAGTCTTGGTCCTACTTTCCGCCTGTATTCTCGTCTGCGTCAAGATTGGCGCGTGGATCAGGATCCGTCTCCAGCCTGAGATCTTTCGACAGCGACATTACTCTAGTCGATGGTCACTCAAACCCGGTGTCCTCATCATCCAGTGGGCCTCCCGCTCTTCCCACGCCCCTCATCCCATGGGTCAAGAGTGTTCTCGACTCCGGCTTTGCAGAGTTTCCCGCCTCCCCATTCAGCATGGTGGTCCTCGAGGCGAACCATGGGCAAACACCGGGGTTCAAGACATCAATGCTCGCCCGCCAGGCCGCTCACGCACGGGCCAAGGCGAAATGGATGAGGATGTCGCGCGCATCGAGCGTTGCAAGATCAGGAGCCGGCGGGTGCGCCTCTGTCCCAGGAGAACCGGCCTCGAGAACACCGCCAAATGGGAGGCGGTGGAAGGGCCCGAGCCCATCGACTACACGGCTCCGCCCGCTCTCGACCCTAAATCCTTTGTCTGGGTATCCTCGCTCGGCAACGGCGCGTTCGGTCGGATGAAAGCCAAGGACATTCGCAGTCAAAAAGACCCACAAGGCTCCCTACTCCGATGGAACGATGGAAAAAGCCGCTTTCGAGGTGCTCGTGCACCGCTTGATGGAGAGCAGTTTGTTCATTCTGTCTCTTCACGGCCTTCGGGAGGACCACAGACAACTCATCCTGGGATGAGTCCTGTTCACCGATTTCTGTGGTCACCTTCTTCGAATCCGACTTTGGTTGTAGCATGGGCCTTCGCCAGGTCAATTTTTTCTGCCTCTGAATTGGTGAGTGTCTTTCTCCATCGCCTTCTCCGCCCCAGCTCATAATGTCTCTAGCTCCCCGCCGTTCGCGCACTTCATCAGCGGGGCTTTATCCACCGTGCTATCAAGCCTCTCACCGGCACTGGCCACCTCCAGCTCACGAAGTTCGACGCGTATTTCGGAGAAGCCGTCGAGGACTACCGGTTCGCCGACAGGGAGGAGTTCATTTTCTCGTCTCGCCGCCAGCAGCCATCACCTCCCCACACTGGGCGTACGAGAAGGTCGGGTCGCCCGGGTATCTGGCGCCTGCGAGAATTCTTACAGTTACGGAGTCGATTTTTGAGTGATGGGCGTGACGATATACCAATGGATGGTCCCCACGAAGGTGAGATATCTTGATTCATTGCAAGGCTTACTGACGCTTGTTTTGCAGTTCCCTGATCGGGTGAATTGCCGAAGTGCGCTGATAGCCAACTGATAGCCCAGAAATGAACGACGGCGTGCGGGTCATTGCTGAGGTACACCGTCACACCAAGACGTTCACAGTCGCCTCCAGCAACTCCATTTTGGCAAGGTTGCCGGACCTGTGCTCTGTGAGATTGCCAGACAGATAATCACAACACGAAGCGGTATCGCGGCGGGGACCATGCTCTTCTGGTCATGTTAATAGGATATTGCCACGGGGAAGCGAATCGCGATATATAATGGAGTAGTCACCCAGGTACAATAGATAATAGGTGTAGTGAATGTTACAAATGCGCTGCCATTTTCATCCGCTCTACCTCCAGATCATGGATCTGGTCTTCGATGTCGTCGCGCTCTTCCCATTCCGCGTCCATGGATGAAAAAGTCCTTTCTACGACACCATTTAGCCAGAAGGCATCGAGAGTCGGGCTTTGTGCAACCGTTGATTGGATGACGCTCTTGGCGACGTCGAGGCTGGGCTGGGGGTGTTGCTCGGCGTGCCGGCCCTCTTTTCCAAGGCGGTCCATGACGCGGCGACACGCTGCGAACTGCGTGACTGTCTGTGACCCGACACCACGCAAGACCTTCATCGCAAGGTCGCGTATGTGAGGCGCGACCCCGGTGTGCTTCGTGTCGAGGTCGATAAAATAGCCGACTACGAGTGTCGTTAGTAAAGTGGGAGATCTCGCATGAATTGACGAACACCAGTTGAAGTTGGCCGCCTTCAGGGTCTCGATCTCCTGGGCTGTGAGGTATTGATGCCGGGACTCGTCATCGATCGCTACACACCCTCAGTAACGATAGGCGTGATAGAAAATATGTCGGGACATACCGGATAGGATCCCGTTGAAAACCTCATATTCGAGGATCCTTTGGAACTTGGGCCGTTTGCGGATGAGGCGATGTAGCTCGGTATCGATGGCTTCAATACGATCTTGACGGAAGCTTTTCAGCTCGGCCAAGCTGAGAGACAATGAAGCTTGGAGCCTTGAAGACAGAAAACAAACGTACATGGTTCGCGTCTCTTGCAACGACGCCTTTCGACTCCGAGATCGCATGGCCTGATCCTCGTCGCGGGCAACGCGGAAGACCGGCGTATTGGCCGGAGTCAGCGCTGCGTCCACGGGTGCCCAGGCGTGCAAGTCCTCGAAGCTCGCCTGCTCCACGTAACACACGTCCCATGAGGTAGAAGAGGGGAGGCCTGCGTGAGTGCGGGCGATGCTGTCAATCGCGACCTTGAAGTCGGGAGTTGACGGCCCCGAAGACGGCAGGACGCCGCGAGCGATGAAGTTCTGATTACGAGTGTGGAAGACGACGACGGCGAACATCGGGCGTGTGGAGGGGTAGGGTGTAGAGATAGGCTGTGGTGGTTGGAGTTGGGATTTGGAAAGGGGCTTCGCGACTAGACTAAGATTCACAAAAGATTCATGTGATAATGACGTCCCTTCCCAATGTAGTAGTTTGCCTGATCTGGCAGAGCAGGCGTCGCGCCGCTGGCGGTGACGCGTCGAGCTTTAGCGTCCCGGGCACCGACGCCTACCTTGGGTTTCGTCTTTCCACTGGGTCGGAAAACGACGCGTTTATCTGAGGACTCGAGACTGGTCTCACGCTGCAGGCGAGTGAGAAGCTCCAATGATGTATCTGTTTGCAGTGAAAGTTTATGTATCTGGAATCTACACTGAGAGGTTGCTTTACTTAGGACTCGGCGGAAGATTGAGCGGAGAACGCAATTATATCTAAGTTCCCGGTGACTGCACCATCCACGGTCACTTATAGCGCGCAAACAAGGGTGCAGCGGTCGCAGATGCCTTCTGACAAGTGAGGTACGAGCTTCATCCAAGGATGCAAGAGACGACTAGGAAAGTTCGGGGAAAGGCAATGACGAGACGGGTCCCAAAGGTTTCGTCGAGGATGGCCCAGAGAAGTGGCCAGGGCCGAAAGCAAGAGTTGCTGCGCTAAAAGTACAGCTGAGTATACAGTCTAAATAAAAGTTTCCAATGTAGTGTATGTATTAGTTGCAAAAAAGTCCTTCACGTCAACACTAGCCCTCACGTCGAAAAGACCCCGATAATTTTGAAGATGGTGACGCCCTGGCCCTCCTCGCCCATCAGCTGACACTCGACAAAGTGCGAGCCGCGCGAGACGTAGTGGTCGATGTAATACAGCGCAGCCGTCGACACGCCCACATCCGCCGCGTTCTCGATCGTGCGCGCCCCCGCATAATTATCGTCCACCCAGCACTCGACCGCACTGCCCTCGCCGACGTCGTCGATGGGCTCCTTGAGGTAGTACACCGCGACGTCGCCCGCGCCCACCATGATCGGCACCCGCAGCTTGCTCGTCGGCAGCGACGAGTGCCAGTAGTGCGCCGTCGCCTGGAGCGCGCCGCCGCTGCCCGGGTGCTGCGCGTGCCAGCCGGAGCCGTAGAAGAGCGACGGCGGGAGCGGGTTGATGAGGTCGTTCGCGGACACGCAGAACGGCGCGATCTCCTCGAAGGGGCGGCCGCCTTTGGGACGCGTGGCGATGCGCGCGCGGGGGAGCTGGAGCGCGGGGTGGAAGAGGTTGGAGGTGGAGGGGAGGACGAGCTTGGCGTCTTCGCCACCGTCCTCGTCGGGCACGCCTTTGCGCTGGCCCAGGCCGCCGAAGATGCCCAGGCCATCGCCCGCGGGGGGGTCGAAGGTCGTGCGCAGGGGCACGGCGTCGAAGGCGGCGCCGGTGGCCACGGCCCAGGCGGTGCAGATCTGCGCCTGCAGGTACGCGATGAGCGCCTCGGAGATGAGCTCGTGGCCGAGCGGGGACGCCAGCACGGGGTCTGTGTAGAACTTGAGAATCGAGTCCGGGTCGCGCATGTAGTCGCCGTAGAGCATCGGCTTGATGCTGATGTGCGGGACGTCGTAGAACTGGGCGACGATGTTGTGGAAGTGGTCGGGTCCTGCGAAGCCGTACCTGGTGTGGATCTCGGGGCTGAAATGGCCGAGGAGGAGGACGGCGGGCTCGTCGGGACGGATGAGGATGGAGCGGATGAGGACCTCGAAGTTTTCAAGCGCGTCTGCGGACGCCTCGTCATCTACGTCCAGCTCGACGATAACCAGGTCCGTCGCGTCGGGAATGTGGTGCGTGCTGCAGAACGCAAAGTACTCCGAGTTGGTGCGGCGCATCGCACCGTTCGTGAGCTCGGACGCCGGGTGAGGGAATACCGTGTTCCACCACTGGAAAAAGCGTGAAGGGTAGCATTTGGGCGATATTGGGTCGTCTCCAGAACCGTGACACGCAGAGACTAGGCAGAAAATGAGCAAACGCGAACTGAAAAATGTAAATTCTTACTGGATCCCCCCACAATGCTAATAGTAACCGGCTGGCCTGTCAACGCCTTGTTCAGAACGCGTTGAATACGGGCCCCGCTCCCTAGATGCAGTCTTGACTTCCCCAGCGTCACTGGACCGTGCTTTTGGCCAACCTCGTCGCCGGGGCCATAGATCGGACAAAAGTCAAATGGGTTCGGGGCGGCGTCAGAGGCATTCAAGTAGTTCTTCGGGGTCAAATTAAGGTTAGAAAACGAGTAGGTCGGCGTCTGGGCGGTTGGAACGATGTAATGAGTGAAGGTGACCAGGAAAAGGAAGAGGCCGAGGATAAGCCAGATACGATTGGTGACGCCAAAGCTGCGCTGGCTGAGACGCGACGGCTTCTCGCTGTCTGAACCCATGTCGGATAAAGATGAATGGCGGGAGAGAAGAGGGCCAATGTGCGCCTCTCTTTTCCCGGCTCGACGTTGCATCTATAGTCGAGCTTCGTGGGTATTGACCTGTCGCTCACTCTGATCCTGACGTCCATCTCGCTGCCTTGTTCGCTCCGAGACTCGGCCACAGAAAGCACGAAAGAAGAGCTATTTCTATCATACAGTAATTCTGGCTCAACATGGGGTACCAGCATTTTTCTGGGCATTTTTTCTAGGCCTGCAATGATATTTGGAAGCTCTTGGAGTTCAAGGGTAGGCGATGTACATAACCGGTGTCGAAAACCCTGTTTCATCGTGCTGGCGAGGCGAAGCTAAGTTGGCAAGACGCACAAAACAAGACGCAAAAACGTTTGATTCATGGCCTAAAGTCGCGAATAATCCTCTCAAGCTGCTCTGGCGCCTCTACTGGCATCAAGTGTCCAACGCCCTCCAAGACTGTCTTTGTGACAGACGCCCCTGCTCGTCTCAGGACTTGGGCAACCCTCTCATCGACTCGCTCAGCTGTCTCGATTTTGTCAAGAGCACCGACGACCACGACGACAGGAATCTTCAAACCCTCCGCTGTCCCGCTGGCCAAGTTCTCGTAATCTTCCTGTGTACCGTATTTGGGCCACGCCATCCTGGCATTCTCGCTTCCACCCACGCAATCATCGACCAGAAGACGCCGTTCGTTGGCGCCGACATTGGATCCCAGCAAGACGTGCTGTAGTGCGAGCTCGGCAGACTGGCGCGACGAGTACGCCGTGATCTGTTGCTCGCGCATCTCGGCAGGCAGCTCCAGCTTCCCCATCGGCGCCGGTCCAATGAGTACGAGGCCCTTGAGCAGCCCCCTGAGGTCGCCGCGCGCCGTTAGCACCTGCGCGATCTTCGCGCCCATGGAATGCCCGACGATAATGAGCCCGTGCTGAAAGAAACCCGCAGCAGCCAGCGTCTTGTCCGCCTGGAGATGCGCGATTAGCGCCGCGAGGTCGTCTGCGTTGTCGGTGACCTTGTACGCCGCGGGGTCGTCAGGTCCTGTGGACTTGCCCCACCCGCGCAGGGCCGGGCGGATTAGCGGGAAGTCTGGGCTGAGGCGGGCTGCGAGCGCGCCGAAGGTGCGGGTGGAGCCGCCCCAGAAGTGAATGAAGAGGATGGCAGGGTTGGAGCTCCCTGTGCTCGGGATTGAAGTGAGCACCTCGAGCGTCGTGTCGGGAGCAGTGGTGATGGCGTGCGACGACTGCATTGGTGGAAGTTGAGAGGTTTTCTGTTGTCCCATCTTGTTTCGTTGCACCTGTTTTATACGTACTTCGCTCTTTTAAATTTTCGTGTGCGCTCGCTGCCAATTGCACGCGAACGTCGGACGCGCATCATGATCGAGTTCGGGCTGACGAATACTTCATCCGCTCTGCTGCGGATTTGAAAGACGTTGTGATTCAGGTTTTGTCATTTACCAATAAGGGGTCTGAAACTTTCCGTCTTCGATAACCATCGCACTGAAGCGCGGATAAATCCGTTTAGCACCCAAGTATCTGGCGATACAGCGAGATTTTGGGGGATTTTGCGTTCATCCTGTTTCGCGGTCGATTCGAAATTGTAATATCAATAACGGCAAAGAAAGGAAGAGACAATGCGAACTCAACAGCTTCCCGTGCTCGGGTTTTCTTGGTGGTGCGGCCTTTGTGCGGCCTTGTTCTTCGACCGCTTTGGGCCGGATTGTGCGGAGTCCGAGATGCGAGTTCGGAGGGGTAGAGTCAAGTTTCAGCGGGATGTGAGACGACGTCAACTTGCCCTTGAACGCAAGTAAAGCTCAACTTCGCTCAACTTGCGAACCACTGCTGATGTGATCACCCATCATTTCCTTTGTGTCACGTGACCGCGACTTCCGACACAACCACAACCAAACCACAGCTATCCGCCGTGCCTTGAGCAGCGAACACCATGGAAGAGGAGGAAGAGCTGTTCATAGATCAGCAAGGCGCACCCCTGAAGTTCTACTTTTACAAAAGTATCAAACAGGAGGGAACTCGTGGACCAAAATTGAGGTATTCCAGTTCATCTCAACTGCGATCGGTTTCGCAGCTAACAGACCAGGTCAGCGGCGGTATAATCAGTACCACGGACGCAGGATCCAATGTCATTCTCGTGAACCCCAACGATGTATCTGGAGATCTCCAGCACGCGTACAAGACACACACAAATTTTGAATTGAAAGGAGTGCACGTCGAGCCGATAAGCTGGGTAAAGAACTGCGAGAAGAACGGCAAATGCGTGCATCGTTTCATTCAAAAGGGCATGGGCGGATACAGAGAGTACGTGTAGAGCTCGTATCCTCTCCGATTCCATCTAATATCAGTCTCAATAGGCGAACAGAATCCACAGAGGAAGACCATATACAAACGTCTAATGAGAAACGTAACCTTCGTTCAGTTAGACCCAGAATATCCTATATATAACACATCTATCCAGGCGGAACTTATCGAAGGGGAGTACGACTGGGCGAAGCGCCATACTTGGCAAAGCTGGCGCGAACGGTATAAAAAAAACCAGGCGTGGTTTGATGCCCGTATTACCGCGTTGGCTGCAAAAATCAAACCTGCTCTGCACCAAAGATACCATCTCAACCGGAACGCTCCTCGGCGTTCTTTGGCGAAACGCAACAGGTACAATGAGATGGACAGTGCCGAGGAGGGGGAGGGGAGGGGGAGGAAGAGGAAGAGGAGGAAGAGCTGGAGGACGACGAGGTGGTGGAAGTACGAGATACTGGTGCGACAAGTCGAAAGCGTCCTATCTCTGGTTCCGGGTCTGGGCAACGCAATGCCAAGAAGCAGCGGAGGGAACCCACATCTCTTACTGACGGGGCCCAACATACTCCGTCCAAGGGGAAGAAAAAGGCGCCCCCCGAGGATGGCGAGGATTACGACTCCGAGTGAGATATTCATATGATTCTATTCCAGCACTTCGCTCAAACTCGTCTTGGTGCCAATAGCCTCTTCGATGATCCTACTCCGGACCCATCACAGCTAACCTCACCTCCTCGGTTTACTCAGCCAGTCACCCAGCCCGCTCGCAGTTCGCAGTCTACTCTTGTAGGAACTGCTCCACCCCACGATGCTTCTCCCCCAGCTTCACCTGCGAAGGTTCAGGAACTTCCTCAACCCGAACAGCCCCCTGCGTTTCAGTCCCTCCCATTCAAATTGGTTCTCGACCAACTCCTCAGGCGAAACAGAAACGTGTTCCCAAGCCCACCTATCGCGCCACGCGCGCTCGGTCCAGTTCTCTTGGGCCTGACGTCGATGTCGTTGTCCGAAAGAATAGACGGAAAGGGAAGAATAAACCCCTGGAAACCTTGGTAGAGATACGGGTAGAGGAAGAGAAGGAAAACACGTCTACAGGCACGCTTTGTCGAGCTGGAGGCACTGAGGAGACGCAGGAAGTTGAAGATTTTTCAATGGACACCGACGAACAAAGTGGGATTCGGATGGAGCAAACCCGGTCGACGATGTGGACCTCATGCCGCCCCGCTTGGCTGCACGCCAAACGACCGGACCGTACTCCCTTGAGACGGACGATGCTCAGACGGACGTAGCCCTCAGTCACAGACGTGGGTCCTTCTCCCCCGTCGCTTCTTCGGCAAGAGACCCTAGAAAAGTCTCAAGAAACTTCCAGGGAGTCCGGAGGCTCAGCAAGCAGTCGGAAAGTGTCACCTCCAAAGTCGCTTCCTCTCCTCGCCTTGCGCAGAACTCTCCGCCCGACGTCTTCACCGGCCCCTCTCGTCGAGGGCCTTCGATCGACTTTCAAAACCCGCAATATAGCCAAAGCGTGGCAGGCCGCCGCTCTCTTTCCAGAAAGGCCTCGGTGTCGAGTGCAGAGTCCTTCCCTTTAATGGAAACTCGCGCCAGAACACTCAAGGAAGAAATCAAGAAACAGGAGAAGCACACGCCTTATAGGCCGCCTGTAGGCACTCGAGCTGCTGATGTCGTCAACAGTGGCAAGAGGCGGTGATTTCCAGTGGATAGTTCAAGGACAATTTCCTCCTTGGCGTGCTTTGGGTTGCTTAACGCGACGGGCCGAGAGGTCTTTCTCTACTCCGAGCGAGAGACCCAGAAGTGCGAGAGGAGCTCGATTGGCCTGATAGGATATCTGCGCCGCTCTCTGCGACGTTACGTCGTAGACTGAATCGGGGACTCCGATAAGCAATTTGCCAGAATTTGGCAGGGTGTAGAAAATAAAGGGCGCGTAATGTTGCACAGTGCGGTCTTGGGACACAGATTTCGGTGGAATTTTTACCTGCAATACGATGCACGATGAGAGAAGACCCGACACAGTGGTCACAGTCGCACGGATCAGATTTTTTAATTATCTGACTTCTCCGGTCATGTTTGAGCGGTTCCTTTCAACCACCATGATTCACCAGTTCTCCACCGCGATAAGTAAACGGTTTCCGGGCGGCAACAAAGATGAGCCAAACATGGAAACCATCGGCTGTGCGACGGAACGCGTGCTCGACCGTGTGCAAACCTTATCCAGGTCCTTACGCCCATTTCACGTAGACTCCTCGGATTCCCTTTTCTTCTTCGTTCTTCTTCGACGACTCGTTCTACTTGCCACGTAGGACAATAGAGGCTACTCAGAGCTGGTTCTGTCTAGCGGTCGCCTTTCTTTTCATCCTACTCTGACTCTCAACTCGGTCGACACACTCTCTTTACGCTTGGACTCTGGAGTTCACATACTATGCTGTTCCAATTCACCACTCTTTTGGCGTTGCTCGTTGCGGCGAACGGGCTCCCGCATGGACGGCGATTCCAGGCGCGCAGTCCCCACAAAGATACGGCCCCCGCCGATACGTCGGACTCGGACTCTGTTGATATGCCGCCGTCCCAGTCGCCGGGAAACGCCACGGCGGGATGCAGCGGGACGTCGAACTGGCAGTTTGACGACACCAATCACGCGAACGTCACGATGGGCGACCGGTCTTTCCTCGTGCACCTTCCCGCAAACTACAATCCCACTATACCCCATGCGCTGGTCGTCTCGTTCCATGGCTTCAAGGTAATGGACTTTCACAGTTTTACTGACGGTTGATGACTTGGTATTCAAGGGGAACGACAAGAAGCAGGAGAAGATAACGGGGCTGTCGGAGAAGGGGTTGACGCTGAATGGCAACGTGAGCGCGAGGTGGTGCAGTCCGAGAGCGGGTTTCTGACGCAAAGCCAGGGTCTTGTTGCCGTGTATCCCAACGGACAGTTCGGGCCAGGGAAGAACGGGAACGAGAGTATCCGCGCATGGCAAGGCGCTCCGTACTCCCCAGTACGTCTCGCCTCCTCCCAGTATCTATTCCGCTGACTCTCTCCGCCAGCCCGGCGTCGATGACGTGAGCCCCTTGTCCTTCTAGTAGTTCCCGAAGCTCACCCAACTTGTAGATCGCGTTCACGCAACAGATGGTCCAGCAGCTGTCGGCCAATCTCTGCCTAGACTCGAACCGATTCTACGCGTCCGGAAAGAGTAACGTGAGATGCTTCCCCGCCTCTCCCATACTGCCGCTGACGTCTTACAGGGCGGCGGATTTACCAACCTCCTCGCATGCACGCCCGCGACCGCCAGCCTATTCGCGGCATTCGCGCCCGTCTCAGCGGCGCTCTACGCTGGCGCGAACCCGAAGAACTGCACCCCCGGGCGTGCGGTTCCGATCATCAACTTCCACGGTGTAGGCACCCATTTTTTATTTGAGGCTCTGGGGCTCTGTGTCTAATTACCTCCTAGCTCGCGGACAAAGTCATTCCCTTCGACGGGCAGGCCGCAGACCACCAGAACAGGACCGAGTGTGCGTCTCGACGCGTTCCTTCTCGGTCTGTACGCTAACATCACCCCAGACGCGACGCCCAACATCACAGAATTCCGGCAAGCCTGGGCGGACCGCAACGGCTGCGCGTCCCTCAGCCCCAAGCTCGCCGCGAACGCCAGCCTGAGCCTGGGCTTCAACGCCGTCGTGTCGCACCCGTACAAGAACACGGTGCTCAAGCAGTCGGACTGCTCCGCGAAGAACAACCACGCGGTGATTAACGGGTTCACGGTCGACGGGCTGGGCCACTCGTGGCCGAGCACGGCGGGGCTGGATGGCGGGGTGACGACGTTCAATGCGACGACGGCTAATATTTTGCCGTTTTTCGATATGCATTCGATGGAGTAGGATTAGGATTTTTTTTTACTCAGAACGGGCGGTGGAATTGATTTCCGTGGCTTGATGATTTTCGTATGTGTGCGCTACAGGACAATGCGCTCAATTGCTGCCTGCCCTACGACCCACTAACAGAACGAGAGACAATTGTTTTCGAATCTCAACTGAAAACAATGGGAAAAAGGCCTCACAACCCACGAAGTGACAACGGGCTCCGCGCGAGGTCTCACTGCCAGACATGGAACAAGACGGACAATCGATGTCCGCCATTCACAACGCTAACAGAGGTTCCCCTGGTCAAACCGAAACCTGGCAATCGTCCACGACGACGCGAAAAAGAACTCCGGATATTTCTTCATCGGGCATAGCATAGAGTTTGAATGTTTATGTATGCATGACATGGGACGGTATGACAGAGAGAGACCACCAGCGACGAGATATCTACTCTGCGTCGACGACCACCGTTTGCAGACCCTACAAACGAATGAGTTTTGCACACAAAGAGACCGGAGCACCACACACCTTGAATGAAGGGACCGACACGAATGAGGCGTATGTGTACAGCTTCTCTTTTGCGTTCTCCTCGTCATTCCGCTTGCCTAAGATGCACGAGCATAAGTTATAAATTTCGCAGCAGAAGGACGGCGACGCACGCTCCAGCTTAACGCGCAGACGGTGGGGGACGCTCTTGATCCCGCGGGCCCAGATCTCCTTGTTCAGCTCGGGGTCGATGCGGACGTCCGTGGTGCCCATTGTTTTCTGGGCAAAGTCGATGACGGACTTGACAGCCCACGGGGCGCGCTTTTTGAAGGAGCGGCCGTGCACGCGCTTGTGCATGTGGATCGTGTACTCCCGGGTGACCACATCCTGCAGCGCGGAGCGAGTCTTACCGCCGGTCTAGCAGCAAATAACGGGTCAGTCGAAATCCTGGGGTAGCTCGTGCGATTGCGGGACCTTTTTTTTTGTGTCGGGGCCTGATAGTACGGGGGTCAGACAGGGTCAAAGACAGTAGGACGTTGAGGACGATGGACTGACCATTCTTGCGGCTGTGGATGTCGATGAGCAGAAACCTTGTGGTGGCGATGTCCTGCTTAGTTGCACGTGATGAATGAGCACGTGAGGAGATGATGGGATCACGGGCCGGATTTGCCGCGTCCCTCTCCGTCTCTCAGCCTGTTCAAACAATTCATACCTTTGGAACCGACGCGTGTCAACAGTCTCAGGCCTCAGGGCTAGCATGACAGAAACGACCTAGCCCTGAATAATGCTGAATTATCGTTCAGCCGGGTTTATTCAAGTTTCAGCGCGAATGTTTCTTCAACGAATGTTCCCATGCGTACGCGCCATTTCCCGACCGTACCATTGAAATCCAACGTGGGTGGACTACTGCATTGTGCCTTGGCCGTCATTCATCCACGGCGGCCTATTTTCAACGAAAAATGCATTTTCTGTTGGTATGATGGGATCATTGATGGCTGCACAATAGGCGCGACAAACGAACATCCGAATGCGGACATATAATGGGACTCTCACATCGAGCACAATGGGCCGGTTCCTTTGCCTGCATTCTGTATCTGATCCAGGTCTCGATGACATTTTGGAACAATGCCCCTTCAAGTACAAAGAAATGATCGCCCGGAATCTGATCTTGTGGCCACTGTCTTGCGCGTATAAAAGGAAGACGGCTCAAGCACTGGTTTCCTCAAGCAGCTCTACCTTCGAGTTACTACTACCACAGTCGTTGTCTTTGCAACCTCCCTTCGTCTTCTCCGTTGCAATCCCGCACCCTCTTTCCCACCACCACCACCCAACACCTCACAATGCGTTTCTCCACCGCCCTCACTGTCTTCGCCCTCTTTGCCGCCTCTGCATCGGCGAGCTACACTCCCCTTCACCGCCGCCAGTCTGTTCCCAGTATGTTTTTTCTCTCTCTCTCTCTCTCTCGCAAATATTTCTTGTGCTCATTTACTTCCCCAGGCTGCGCCAACAGCTGCTACGCCAACCCGGACCTCGGGAGCTGCAAATCCGGCGACAACACCTGTCTCTGCAACAGCAGCACCTTCGTCCAGGGCACCTTCGACTGCGTTGAGGCCGCCTGCAAAGGCCAGGACCTCGCCGACGCCATCGCTGGCGCCGCTGCGCTCTGTGCCGCCGCAGGCGTCAACCTCCCGTCTGCTTCCGGCGCAGAATTCTCTGCGACCGCTTCGCTCGGCTCCACCGCCTCCTCTGGTGCCGGCGCGACGTCTGAGGCCTCCAACAGTGCCGCCGGCGCCTCCACTGCCGCCGCCAGCAGCCCGGCCCCGTCTACCACCACCAACGGCGCGCTCTCCTCGACCGCCAACACCGCGTTCCTCGGCCTCGCAGCCATCGGCGCGCTCGCCCTCGCTCTTTGAGCCCGCCGCGACATACCTCCCCATCAAAAGGCTGCCTCACGGCTCTGCCTGCCCACCGCGCCTCCCTCCCTCCTCCTCCTCATCTTGCATGTACCCCACCGCCACCCGCGACCCCGACTACCCCTTCACGCATTCACGTACATATACTTACTTTGATCAATGCCTTCACGCTTGCTTGCCTTGCCTTGCCTACGCCCAGTCGTAGTTACTACACATGATTCGCTATCTATCTGCATCGTCTGTATCTTTATCTTAACTACTACTCCTCTGCGCATCCCCCTATATTTTTAGTTACTCGCTCTTGAATGAAGAATGACTTCAAAAACACACTTCCCCGTCGCGTCTATCATAAAATGTGAATCAAACGCTGAATGCGAACGAAAAAAATGGAGTGGCTTGAATAGGTGTTTTTGGCTCGAACGGGACGTTCCTTTGAGAGCTCGCTACGATTTTCGCCCACATGCTGCCAGGGAAAAGAAGTCCTTCGTTTCCCATGAGGCGGTCGTGGGGCATAGGCAGCTGTGGGCGTCTTCCTGATGCTGTACCTGAAAATTATGCGAGCTATGCGACGTAAGAGCTGCCGGAGGCCAAAAACGAGGACTTGAATTCCTCCTGCCTTCAATTAGTCGGTACGAAGGCAATAAATGCACTCAAGTGGGGGGACCGCCTCCTTTCTCCCTCTCTAGGTTCAAGGCGGAGGTCCGCAGGCATCGAGCAAGACAAGGGGCAGTGGGCGCATTCTGATGAAACTACGCGACCTTTCGCGACGGCTGCCATTGGCCCGAAAAATAATGATACACGGCGCGCACCCATACGCAGCTCCCTACTCAGGCACGACATACGGCGTCCCCTCCAAACTCCCCCGCTCCCTCTTCACCGCGCCCTTCACCCGCGCCCACTCCGCGCGGTCCCCCTCCGTCAAACCGAGTGCAAAGTCCAGCGCGCGTACATGCACAGGGCTGATGTCGCACTTCTCCTTGATCATCGCCTGCACGTTCGGCGGGAGGGTCGCGACGCGCGCGGCGGGCGGGCCGACGATGTGCTGCCCCACGCCGCACCCGCAGAGGCGGCAGAACGTCGCCGCGCCGAAGCGCTTGCCCACGGGGCTGAAGTACTCTGCCAACGCGTCGGAAGGGGAGATGTGCATCGGGACGCGCGTGCGGGGGCGCGGGTACGTGTACATCCCAGCGTGCTGCAGGTGTAATATGTCAATGAGAAAGCATTATCGCGAGGAGGAAAGGAACCGACGCGAATGCAGGAGCTGCAGTCGCACTCCGCAGTCTGGTTGTTCTCCATGTCCGCCGGGCCTGAATTCTCGAGCAGCCACGGGCTCTTCAGCGCGAACGTGACCGCCCCGCAGTGGCAGCTCCCGGGATAGATCTTCTCCCCCTCCACCAGCGGCTCCTCAGCGAGCTTTGCCAGCCCAGGAAACACGGGCGGCGTATACAGTTGGTCGGGCGCGGGGCCGGACACCTCCTTGACGCCGAGACTCCACAGGTCGACGTCGCGCAGCAGGCGCGCATTGAGCGCGACTGTGCCGTCGGGAGATACGATCCCAAACGCGGTCCCGCACGTCGCGCAGAAGCGGTGCGCGAGCTGCTTGCTGCCGAACGCGTAGTCCGCGAGGACCCCCGCGCCGAGGCCATCGGTGCCCGCGCCTTTCGTGACGGTGAGGGCGGACGCGGGCGGGAAGAGCTTGAGGTAGCCTTTCTTGGTGCAGATGGAGCAGGTGCAGGACTGTAGGGGGGTATCGGCTGTCTCCAGAAGGGGGAGGACGACGGAGAACTTTATGGCGCCGCAGTGGCAATTTCCTTCATAGGTTTTGGTGCCCGTCATGATCTAGTAGGGCAAAGGTTGGCAGAGGGGCGCGACAACCGACGTATGATAAAGATCTCTTGGTGAGCGCGACTGAGTCGACCAGTGTCCAATTTGACTCATAGTCGGAAGATAAGATGGTGCTTTGCTGCGTTGTTGTTGGTCCACCACTTCAAGTCGTCGCCAGCCACTATACCGTACTGGGTAAAGTTCAGGTAGTGGTGAGGGGTGAAGAGAGGCTACATTGTTTATTGACAGTAAAAATACACCAGTGATACGCTACGAAGCCCGCATACCGGTCACTGAAGTTTGGACAAAATTCCTACGGAAAAGTCTGCGAAATAAACCTGTTGGTCCAGAGGAGACGCCCAGGTCGTGTTTGACCCTCCGAAGAAAGTCTGCATCTGCATACCCTGGATGGCCCCGCTGTCTTTGTTCGTCATCGCAACCCCCGTTACGCTGATAACGCTCTTCCCACCAACGAACAACTCCAGCTCCCCGTCCGCCTGCCCGACGGTATTGAGCTTCACGCGCTGGCTCACCGTCGTCCACTTGCCCGTCGCCCACGTGAAGTTGCCGCGCCCGAGGGACGCGCCGTAGGTGGGGTTGCACTCCGCACTGTTAGTAGCGCACATCTTGGCGTTCGCGGTGAATGGCGGGCCGAACTTCTTATCAGGGAGGTAGGTGTACAGCTCGCCTGCGCCGTCGGTCCGCCACATGAGCCGTACTGAAAAACATGACGGGTCCCGACGACCACCGGAGCACGATACAGCAGTTGTCGCATTGTCACCGCCGTCTAGGAGAAGAATGAATTGAGGTCGGAGGCACAAACAGAATAATGATACATACAGAGACCAGGCAACTTCCCGCCCAGGACGAAATTGAAATTTTCTGGAAAATAGACGGAGTAGCCGAACAACGCCTCTTTAGCCGTGGTGAGATCCACCGCGGCCGGTCCGGGGGCGTAGAACGAGAATCCACCCTTGGGATCTTTGCTCGGAATGTATGACCCCTTCGGATACTTCGCCTGCATGGCCTGCTTTCCGTCGGGGGCAGCCATGTAGGTGTGCGTCATACCAGACTCGACTTTCTCCGGCCTCAGAGTCGCGTCCGAGAGCGGAAGGGCGCCTGGGGCACCAGGGAAAGTCGTCCAGTTTGCGACAGAGGTGGATATTGGGAAGAGAGCGTCGAGGCTGGTGCCCCCTCCTCCCCCAGTAACATTACCGCCTCCTGGCGCCTGCGTCGGGATGTTGCTACCTCCGGTGCGCGTAGCGGTGTCGGTGGTGGTCGGGTCAATGGATGAGATCGCCGTCGAGGTGCTGCTGTGTTTCCGTGAGGCACAGTGTTTCTGCGACTTGCTATGTTTGCGTTGCTCGATGGACTTGGACCGAGCACTTGGGCTGGTCATAGCCGACGTTGTGGCAAGCAATATGAAGAGAATCAAGCGAAAATATAATGAGCGGGTGTGTGGCATGGTGAGTCGTGCGGGAGAATAGCCTGAGTTTGGCGGTTTAGATTGCACAGAGAATGTGTTGAGTAGGTTCCAGGGCACCAGGCTAGGTTTCCACAAAAAGTGTGTCGTGAATATGCAGACCCGTCGCCATAGATTCTGGTGCTTAAATAAGGTCGCGGGTTTTCGATGCCGATGACGCCGTGGTGAAGTCCGCCGTCTTACAGCAGACGATGCGCGTTGCCACAAGTTGCGTCGCGGGATAGAGACACGGGCATGTAGCTCGCTTGCCCGTGACGCCGAGATATTCCGCGCGCGCGTCGGGCGGGCCGACAGCGCGTGTACATCCCCTTGTGAATACAAAATCAATGCATTGTTATTTCGAAGGAGGAAAGGGACTGACGCGGATAGTCGCACTTCGCGACCTGTTTGTGGTCGACCAGCCTGAGCCAGTGCTCGCATTGCGGTGGTAGTTACGGGATATATGTTCTCTCCCTCCACCAGTGGTAGAGATTTGACAGCCAAACGAACACCAGACGGCGTATACAGACGGCGTATGCTCTGGTCCAAGGTTAGGTGCCTCCTGGACGCCGAGACTCAGGCGGCCGCACTCTGAGCGCAACGTCGTGGAACACGAGCTTGAACGCGACCTTGCACATCGCGCGGAATCGGTGCCCGAGCTGCAATATGCTGCAGAACACGTAGTTCGGCAGGACGCACGCGCTTGTGCTCGGCGCTGAGCAGCAACCATCCCAAACTTGACTCATAATCCGAAGACAACTTGAAGCCGGTGCTTTTCTGCGTTGTTGTTCTTAGTCCATAAGCACCCCAAGTTGTTGACGCCGGGCTCTTGGTACAGAAGTCGAAGTTGAGATGTTGGGAGACAAAAGCAAAGGACCAGTCACGGTCTTTACCGGGTCACTGACTGGTCACAGAAAGATCGCTCTGCCTCGCTAAAATGCTACATTAATCTCTTGTGACTACCGGTACATATTACAAAGGCCGCATACCGACACTATTTGGACAAAATTCCTACTGAGAAATCACTGAAATAAACCTGTTGATCCAAAGGCGACGCCCAGGTCGTATTCGACCCTCCGAAGAAAGTCTGCATCTGCATTCCTTGAATAGCCCCAGTATCTGTGTTGGTCATCGCAACCCCCGTTACGCTGATGACGCTCTTCCCACCAACGAACAGCTCCAGCTCCCCGTCCGCCTGCCCGACAGTATTGAGCTTCACGCGCTGGCTGACCGTCGTCCACTGGCCCGTCGCCCACTTGAAGTTGCCGCGCCCGAGGGACGCGCCGTAGGTGGGGTTGCACTCCGCGCTCTGAGTAGCGCACATTTTGGAGTTCGCGGTGAACGGCGCGCCGAACTTTGGGTCCGGGAGGTAGGTGTACAGCTCGCCTGCGCCGTCCGTGCGCCACATGAGCCGCACAGAGAAACACGTCGGGCTCCGGCGACCGCCGGAACACGAGACAGCAGTTGTCGCATTGTCACCGCCGTCTAGGAGAAGAAGATGAGGTCAAAGGGACGAAGAAGGCTGCAACGGTACGTACAGAGACCGGGCAACTTGCCGCCCAGGACGAAATTGAAGTTCTCTGGAAAATAGACGGAGTAGCCGAACAGCGCCTCTTTAGCCGTGGTGAGATCCACCGCGGCCGGTCCGGGGGCGTAGAACGAGAATCCACCCTTGGGATCTTTGCTCGGAATGTACGACCCCTTCGGATATTTCGCCTGCATGGCCTGCTTCCCATCGGGGGCAGCCATGTACGTGTGCGTCATGCCGGACTCGACTTTCTCCGGCCTCAGAGTCGCGTCCGAGAGCGGAAGGGCGCCGGGGGCACCGGGGAAAGTCGTCCACTTGGCGACAGAAGTGGATATTGGGAAGAGCGCGTCGAGGCTGGTGCCACCTCCTCCGCCGGTAGCATTGCCACCTCCTGGCGCCTGCGTCGGCGTCGGAAGACTGCTACCTCCCGCGCTCGAAGCGCTGTCGGTGGCAATCGGGTCAATAGATATCGCGGTCGAAGTGCTGCCGTGTTTCCGTGAAGTACTGTGTTTCTGCGAAGCAGTTTGTTTCTGCGAGGTACTCTGCTTCTGCGAGGAAGTGTGTCTCCGTTGCTCGAGGCGGTTGGAACGAGCATTTGGGCTCAGTGGGAGAGTCATAACCGACGTCGTGACGATCAGCGTAAAAAGAGCCAAGCGAAGATACGATGAGCGGGTGTGTGGCATGGTGAGTCGTAAGAGATGATAATGTGAGTTTGGATAGCGTAGAAAGTTTGTTGAGTGGATTCCAGGGCACCAGGCGAGGTTTCCAGAGCAAAGTTTTGCCTTTAATATGCGGACCCGTCGCCATAGATCCTGGTCCTTAGATAAGGCCGCGTTTTCAGGCAGCGGGTTTCTAAAGCGCACTGAGTTCCAGGCTGAGTCCGTTGTCGTACAGCGGAAGATGCGCGTTGCGCCGAGTTGCGTCGCGCAATAGAGACGCCGTGACGGGCATCATCCAGAGAGTTCGCACACGAGGTCAAATTTTAACGAAGTGGCGCTCCTGGCTGAGCCGGTGCAGTGACCCGCAAAGTAGCTGAGCCTTGAAGCTTTCACAAACGGGTGATGTGCAGCTAGTGTGAGCCTCTCAGGTTGGAGCTCAGCGCTCAGCCGCGGAGCCATTTCATTTCTGCCAGTGTTTTGTGTTCCCCGTCCGTCCAGGAAAGAAGCGAGAGCGAGGGTTGCTGGGGACGACCTCCGTCTGTGTTCTCATGGTGAAAGGAGCCTTTTTTTCACTGGCGCCATGGCAGTAGAGAGTCCGACTGTCAGTGACAAAGTCATGGTCACTGGCAGGAGCTACGAGTAAACGGTGGGCCGGCCCGACTCGTTGATTCCATCATAATTTACGTTATTCTCGTTGAACTTGCTCCCAACTTCCTCAGCCTCATCCGCGTCCGAGTAGACGCCATGGGAGGTTCTGCTCCCCAGGTTTCTCTTTCTCCTCCTCGGGATAGGAAGGTAGCTAGGTCTGCCTCCCACGCCGCTCGACAGGATAAGGCGAAATCTGCCAAAATCAAGGCAGAAAGAGAAGACTCTGCCTCAGTGCCTGCTGGGCCCGGGGTGCTCACGATACAAAAACTGAAGGGTGACATACCACCTTGCGAAACCCCCTCCAGCTATGCCATCGACCACGAGAATCGTATCGTGTTCTTCAACACCTATAATGAGGTTTTGAAGTATGGTTCGGAAATCTACGCCTGCGACCTCAAAACGAATACCTGGAAAAACGTTACGGTGAGATAAATGTCGGGAATAATTTGAAAATTCTCTGAAAGGACACTTCGCAGCAAGGAATACAATATCTACCAGGGCTTCCATTTGGGGCTCCCGAACGTGCAAGGCAACTTCCTTCACGGTACGGAGGAAGCATGGCTTTTTACAAGGACAAAATTACCGGGCAGCGACTGCTCCTGCTATTCGGTGGGCAGGTGAACGGAACGGAGAAAGACGACCTCGGGGACGTCTCGAGTGAGTTGCTTGCCATCGACGTCGACCGCTTCAGATGGTGGGTCGTCGACATCGCAGGCGGACCTATCGCTGCCCGCGTCGATTCGCATCTTATCGTCGTCGATGATCAGCTCTTTATCTTTGGTGGGAACACCTATGAAAACGGGCAGTTCAAATCGACCGAATCGTACAATATCGCCAGATACGCCAACAATCGCTGGACCTGGCAAGTGCGGGACGTGCCTTACCCGCCGCATGTTCCAGCCTTGGGCTTTTGTTGCGACGCTGTCGCCATCCAGGATGTGGAATCCCCTAAAATCCTCTTGACTGTGGGCTGTCGTGATATCAATAATACCGAATCGGTGAGTGGCCAATCTCGATTCCAATGCCACATCTAAACACCGTTCCCCAGCTGGAGTTGGTAGCCCGCTCCTTTGTCTTGTTCGACATTGGGTCAACGAGCTTCACGACGCAATTGACGGATAACGGGGATTTCCCTGGGGTCGTATCCTGGTACGGAATGTACAACGTCCCCGGAGCCCTGAAGGCCGATCCGGCTTCAACATCGGCCCTTATCTGCACATTCCACACCGATTCTGATCCGCACCCCGAGCTATATATTTACTCTCTCCCTCCCCAAGGAGGATGCAAAAAGCTCGGTCTGCGCCAGCGTATCGCTGCGACGAAGAAGACGTTCGAGTTGTTCGCGGTGGTAGGACGGAAGATGTATCTGTTCGGCTGGACAAAGGACAAGTGGGACATTCTCGCGGAGATCCCTCAACATTGGATTTCGGCTTGAAGCACAAGCAGGCACAAGCTAGTTTTACATCGTTCGTCATGTTTGATTTGACATAACAAACTAGCTGTAGCATTGGGAAGAGAAGAGCCTTCTTTTCACTGAAGAGTCTGAGTCGGCCTCTTGTCATTGGGCCACAGATCCGAGTCGCTCTGCCGACAGATGCCGGGTCATCTCATCAGTCGTTGTTTGCTTATACTATGTGTACTCTTGTTTGTAGAATCGAACCAGCTGGGCCTAACTCACTCCCAACTTGCTCCTCGTCCCAATAAAATGCGACGTTCTGCTCCGCGAAAAGCAGCCACCGCTCCTCATGCCGCTCGACAGGATAAGGCGAAATCCGCCAAAATCAGGGCAGCAAAGGAAGACGCGGCCTTGCCTGCCGCCAGTGGGCCAGGGGCGCTCGCGATCCAAAAACTGAAGGGTGACTTACCACCTTGCGAAGTTCCGTCTAGCTATGTTATGGACCACGAAAACCACACCGTATTCTTCAACACCTACGATGAGGTTCTGAAATATGGATCGCAAATCTACGCCTGCAACCTCAAAACGAATACCTGGAAAAACGTTACGGTGAGATAGATCTCGGAAATAATTTGAAAATTGTCTGAAAAGACACTTCGCAGCAAGGGATACGATATCTACCTAGACTTCCATTTGGGGCTCCCGAACGTGCAAGGCAACTTCCTTCACGGTACGGAGGAAGCATGGCTTTTCACAAGGACAAAATTACCGGCCAACGACTGCTCCTGCTATTCGGTGGGCAGGTCAACGGAACGGACGAAAACGACCCGGGGGAGGTCTCCAACGAACTGATCGCGGTCGATGTCGACCGCTCCGTATGGTGGGTCGTGGACTTAGTAGGCGGACCCGTCGCTGCCCGCGTCGAATCGCATCTAATCGTCGTCGACGACCGATTTTTTGTTTTCGGTGGAAAAACCTATGAGGAGGGACAATACAGATCGACGGAGTCCTACAGCGTTGCGGAATACGCCAACAATCGCTGGACCTGGCAAGTGCGGGACGTGCCTTACCCGCAGGATGTACCACCCCTGGGTTTCTCTTGCGACGCAGTCGCCATCCAGGATGGAGACTCCCCCAAAATACTTTTGACAGCCGGATGCACTGATTATACCGATAACCCTGGACCGGTGAGTAGTCAATCTCGACCCATAGGCCGCATCTAAAAGCATTCCCCAGGTGCAGTTGGTAGCCCACTCCTTTGTGTTGTTCGACATCGAGTCAACGACCTTCACGACGCAAATGGCGGATAACGGAAATGTCGGCTTTCCTCGGAAGGTATCCTACTACGGCATTTACGGCGTCCCCGGAAGTAATCCATCTTCAAAATCCGCCATTGTCTGCACATTCCATACCAGTACCCACCCGGAGCTATATATCTACTCTGGAGTCCCTCCCCAAGGAGGATGCAAAAAGCTCGGTCTGCGCCAGCGTATCGCTGCAACGAAGGCTACGTTCGGGTTCTTCGCGGTGGTAGACAAGAAGATGTATCTGTTCGGTTGGACGAAGGACAAGTGGGATATTCTCGCGGAGATCCCTCAACAATTGATTTCGGCTTGAAGCCCAAGCTAGATTTACATCGTTCGTCGTGTTTGATTTGACATAATAAAGTAGCTGTGTAGCATCGGGAAGATACGCTAAGACTAACCGGGGACGCCGCCTTGGGATCTGTACCGACGCTCGAACATTTCCCGCCACTCCTCAATATTGAAATTTCCTCCCTGCGAAGGCCGACGGTCTGCCTCGAAAACAAATCGCCTGGGCCAATTCATGCTCTGCACGCGAAGGTACTGCAGGCGTGCGTATTGGTCGAGCTCCACTTTTCCCCAGTCGAACATGTGGAAGAGAGGGCTGTTAACATCCCAGCAGGCGGTATCCGGTCCAATGGTGTAGTCCTTGGTATAATGTACAGCCTCGTCTCGCGCTGACGGGAGAGGAGTGAATTCGTAGCCAGTTGTTTCGTCTAGGAACGTGAATGGGATAAATTTGCCTCTTGGTTTCGGTGGCTCCGCGTTTGGATCTTCGTAGTCCTCGACGTCCAGGAGCTCATACTCATTGTCAAGGCAGATGGACAGAAACTCCAAGCCCTGCAGATGAGGTCCTGGCGTAGCCAACGCGGCGTACATGCTCTGTCCAAGATTCAGTTCAGGTAGACTCGTTGACGCTCAGCATTTAGCACGCACCTCCGAGTTGTAGTCTGAGTCGTACTCCCGGGCCCAGATCGCGAGGGCACGGAGGTTCGGGAATAATCCGCATACTTGACCAATGAAATCTGCGGTAAGGTTGTGGCACCGGAGATCCAGCGATACAACACGCTCACGCTCCTCGATGGCCTCTAGGGAGGGTACGAAGCAATATGAGGCTAATTGCGCGTTCGGGCTAGGTATTGCCAAATGCCGCACAGGTCGTCCCTCCATCAGGTCGTTGATCATCTCGTCTGGGCCTTGGTAGCAATTCAACTGCGGTACTGTCCCCGGCTCCAGCGTGAGCATCACCACGTCCTCAAGCCGGGCTATGTTGTCGAAGTCCCACAAAACAACCAGTTCCTCGAGCGCCGGGCACAAGCCGATGAGGGTCTCGAACATCGACGCCTGCTCAGCGTTGTGCGGGAAAATCGTCAACTTGCGCAGATATTGAAAGGGGCCCATGGGGATGAGCGCCATGACGAACGTATTGTCCATGTTATCGTCCCAAGTGATGACCAGACTTGTCGCGCTGTGACACAGGATGGGAATCAGCGCTACAGCCTGGGCGGAGAACTCCCTCGCCGGGTCAGTGTATCGGTAGACGGCCATACCGGCCATGATACTCTCAAGCCGTTCGGCGGAGGCCATCGGCGGCCTGGACACTATTTTCACGCTGGACCCGTCCGTTCGCGATATCGACAGGCTCCGCAGGTTGGGGAAGTAGTAGAGCGCTCGAAATACGCCCCCAACAATCTCCTCAGCCCTCGTGGCGAGTTCGTCCCAGAGCGGGCCCGCGACCGAGTACGTGTCGGCCCAGGAGCTTGTCAACAATGAGCATGTCCGCACGTTGGGCGCGATGCGCTGGGAGATGTAGAATTTGAGGCAGGCCACAATTTTATCACGAGTGGCGCGAGTGAGGTCCGTTGGGGAAGGTGTGAAGCTGATAGATAGGTCCCGGAACATCAAAGGTCGAGCGAGTTCTTGAAATTCCCGACTGGTCAGCGCTGGGTTCGGGAGCTCCCGCGGACTCAGATATTGCAGGATTTCCTTGTAAATCACCGGCGACAGCGTGCCATTGTTCATTGCTGTGGATTGGTGAGATGGTGGAAAGACCTAAGAAACGGGTGGCATGGGTGAACGAATCAAATGACACGGCACAAGGGCTTACCAGAGAAGGCGGGGGAATTATAGCGTAGCTCAGGAAGCCCAGGTGGCTTTATACCATCAGCGCTACCCTCAAGCATTGTCTACAACATGGACCTATTTGGACCAACAAAGCCGCTTAGTTGATCTTTCCAAATCGGAGACAAGGGCACATTCAAGTCCAAGCAAAATCGCCACCAACGTGCTGTCGTCTCCCTGACGGTTGTTGGGAATGTTGGTACGGATGATAGTACTTCAAGTTCAAGCTTTTGGTCTTGACTTTCTAAGTATGGGCGGATATGCCGAGGTTTTTTTTTTCTGGCTGAAAACGAAGTCGTCGGGACCAGTCTCGTGAGATTGTCCACCAGTCAAAGGAAAAGTACAAGGGAGCTCCATCAGTACGGGACACGAGGCGACGGAGGGCAAGGACCGCGGCACTCAAAGTACGTGCCTGGTGCCAGTGCCTATTTCTCAGTCGAGATCGTAGCTGGAATTGCCCCACGCTCGGGCGAAGAGCGAAGAGCTGAGCTTTGCGTGTAGTACTTTGTAAGGGATATTTTCTGGGAGACGCAAAAAGATTCAAATGCATGGGTTTCATTATATGTATACGTAGAAACAAACCAGTGAGATGGAAAAAAAAAATGTGCACCACGCTAACGAGCCCAAGCAGTTGTGGGACATAACAGTCGGGAGATACGGAGGTGTAGTCTATGCCTTGCACCATTACTTCATCTTCTGCGAGGGCCCTCACAATACGTTCGTCCACTGGTGGGGCTGAGGGAACGAGTTTGAGACCATGAGGGGATGAAGAGAAAAGGCCGCGCGTCGACCTGCCTTTTATACCCGCGCGCCGGGCCGGTCTGAGCGAAATCACATGATATCGTGTTCTCACCCGAATTCGGAGTTCTTCATAAGCACTCATGCAGCTATATCCTGGAGCGCCAATCGAGACTCGACCGAGCCTGTGAGTCCCCGTACGGAGACAAACCCTGGCTCAATATTTCCAGCCTCCCGAAGCTCGCAATAAAGCCATGGATCAAGCCATACCCGGACGACCTCATTCTGACCAATGCGCACGTCGTGCGGCTGGACACCAGATCCGGCTTATTACCCGGGAAACAGACGATAACTATCAAAAATGGCATGATAGTCTCTGTCAAATCCGCCGATCTTCATAAAGATGAAGGGGAAGTAAAGACAGTGGACCTCAACGGAGCTTATGTATGCCCGTGAGTGTCGACCTTTCACGATATCCTCGCAATATCTAGATTGCTGGTAGCGGCCTGATCGACTGCCATGTCCATGTGACTGCAGTTCCCGGAGTCAAGGTAAATTCACTACGGTATGGTTCAAAACTCGATTGAACTATCATTACAGAACATGGGTGAATTCGCCCAACTTCTCGAGCAAGATATAAACCTGCGCACCGCATATGTTTTGAAAGGTGCTTTCATTTTTGTATATACTCAAGGTGTGATCCAATTTATAATGTGTCAGAAATGCTCTTGAGGGGTTTTACCACCGTTCGTGACACTGGCGGCGCATCGAAGCAGATTGCGCTCGCAATCGAGGAAGGTTTGATCCAAGGCCCTCGGCTCATTCAATGCGGAAAGGCGCTTTCTCAAACAGGTTTTCAACAATGAATCATGAGTCTTGTACATGGCTAATTCCATGCAAGGCGGACACGGCGATAGTTTGCCTGGCATTTCCGGCGGGTCTGCCACCGGATGCTGCGGCGGCCACTCCTCAGGTCTAAGCCGCGTCGCGGATGGCGTTCCCGAGGTTCTCAAGGCGACCAGGGAGGAGCTCAAGGCTGGAGCCGATTGTAAGTATGATTCAACATTGGCATGTTGCATCCCATGTTTGCATATTATCAGTCATCAAAATCATGGTCGGAGGCGGGGTCGCATCGGAGACCGACGCCATCGAAACTGTCCAATACACTGCCGAGGAAATCCGGGCAATCACCACAACTTGTAAGCAGATGGGCGGGAAAATGGGTAGGCTTCCCCCGCTTGGATCGTTGACTTTTCTCACATGTTGCGGCAGCCATCGCGCATGCATACACCGTCGATGCAATTCGCCATGCAATAGATAACGGAGTCACCGGTATAGAACATGGCAACCTCATTGACCCACCGACCGCGAGACTGTAAGTGCCGGTGTGTTGTGGTCGAAAGATCGATTGTGACTTCATTTCCCCAGGATGGCCAAGAAAGGGATCTACGTACGTGCAACTTAGTTCTGGATCTCAATGAACTGCTCAGCACCCGCTTCTCAGTTAACACCGACGCTCTCGTGTTACGGTTTGTATTCCTGATTTTTCAACATGACAGATGTATGAGGTTGCTTGCCTTCGAAGGTATAATGGTTCGGCCACCTTTCGAGGACTTCCTGCCTCCGGACGGCAAGATAAAGAATGCTCAAGTAATGGCAAAGGGCCTAGAGGCTCTCCGAATTGCGCACGAGGCTGGTGTCACGATTTGCTAGTCAGTACAATTTATTTTGGCCCAAACACGATCCTGACTTGTACTTGAGCGGCTCTGACCTTCTGACATCCCTCCACGCGCTGCAAACGGAGGAGTTCGCAGTCCGGGCGGGCGTTCTGGATTCCCGTGAGATCCTGAAGCACGCAACGACGAATGCCGGTATGTGTTTATGTGGACTTGGGGCCCCGCTTGACTCAGACGCCTTGCTAGCACTTATGTTGGGGAAAGTGTCCCTCATCGGAACGATAGCCGCTGGTGCATACGCCGATCTGCTAGTTCTCGATGCAAACCCTGTCGAAGACGTTACCATCCTTGACCGACCGGAGGACCATTTATTCGCCGTCATGAAACAGGGAAGGGTTATCAGCAGCCGCCTCGCGGGATTGGCGGTCGACGCTTAGTGTAAGTTGAAGACGACCGGCGTAATAATTGCCCAAAGCGACAAGCAATGTGTACCATAGTTGACGTTAACTGTGAAGGATTTCGCGTATACTAACGAGGTACTCAATTTCATCTGTGAAATTCGGTGAGGACAACGATTTTGATTTGACCGTTGAAAACTGCCCCACCTTTCCGATAATCGTCTGGAATCATGGTCATATTTTCTCCGTTCAACTGCATTACGACCTGCAACGCGTCCGAAACGTGAGCGAGGTGGCTACACCAGAGCCAACAACAAACCGCATTGTCCGAGGTATAAGATGCCCACATAGGACCTGCACTCCATTAATTTCGAAGGGTTGGAGTGGCTTTCTACGAACGTTCGTTTCCGAGACCATCATTTGGGTCCAGCGATGTCACGAAGGAGATCTAATGGTCGTGTTGATTACATAGAGACATTCATTGCACAGGAGAAAAACGCCCACCCAATAGTCCATCATTACGCTGCTGAGGCTCCGATCCGAGGACCCGGTGGGACCCACGTCGCCGTATACGAAAGGGAGTTCAGAGCCATGCGAGATTCCAAGGGACGACTGCATTTGGGGTTGGGTGAATAGGTAGGAAAATGATTTCAGGCCCAGTGCAGCGACCGTCTGGGTTAAAAACCGGCGCTGGGCCTGAAAAGCTATGTCTCCTTCTACAGAGTTTGAACATAAAGGCTGTCGAGGATAACATCCGAGACCTACCTATCGCAGAGGCGCGCTTATACTGAGAAGACTTTCCGAACGTCTCATTCCCCGTGTTGAAGGGTGAGCCGAGGGCTGTGACGTTGGGATACAACTGAAGGATTTTTTGAGCAGCAGCCTCGAGATTCGACAGGGAATCAAACGGTGGAGAGAAGCTAGCAATAATGAGTTCGTCGATACTCTCCCCGTCGAATGCGACGTCTGGGGTAAACCTCGTTCCCTTCGCGAGAACAAATCATCTTGAACATAAGGCAGATCCTCGGGGAAGAGGAACTTGCTTACTTCGTCGAGGTTCGTCCCAGCTATAAACTGCCGGCAAGACCAATTGCCTTGACTTATTGTTACGGAAGGAAGAGTAGATAGCAGCCCATCGGGCCCGTCGAGTGCTGGAGCCCATGGATAGAGCATTCGAGTTTTAGCAGTCGCAGCGGACCAACCGGACAGAAGCTCTGTCGAATTGGCATTTTGCAGACAAGCCAGAGTATTTGACGTGTTCTGTACTGCATTGCAGCTTGGTACTCCGCCGACAAAATTTTGCCAATCGCTTTCTCCTCTATCCGCTGGGAATACGCCAGCAGTTGCGGCGGACCCTGATTCGAAGATCTGCAAAGCATGTCATGATCAGGTCTCCTCAATAGATCCGCAGTTGCAATTCGCCGTACCGCTGCTCTAGCTAAACCCGAAATATCACGGAGAAAGAGAATTGCGCTCATTACAGTGGCTCCAGAACTTTGCCCAGCTAAAGTGACCTGCACGCTGTTGGTGTCGGTATCGAACAATGAACGAAGGTGCCTCACTTTTGAAGGATCACCGCCGAACTTCGCAATGAAACGCTGGACCCATTGAAGGCAAGCCATCTGATCATGGATACCCAAATTCAAGCTACCCTTCTGAAAGGCCTCGGAACTTTGCGGGAAGCCCAGCGGCCCCAGCCGATAGTTGAAAGACACATAGATTATTGGTGTTCCCTGACTTTTTATCAGTTTCGGGGTAGTTGCCATCGGGTGCTAATTGCTCACTCTATTGACGCTCTGTGCCACAATTTCGCTTGCGTCATACTGTCCTGCGCTTCCGCCGACAAATCCGCCCCCATATCTGAGGTTCTTGATTAAGTGGTCGTTTTCCATGGACTTGAAGTAAATGGCTTACGCCCAAAACATCTGCGGCCACCGATGAGAAAATGAAACAAGCAATATAGGTTAACACTCACCACCGGCAAAGACGCGTCAGCGGGTAAGTTTGAGGGACGAAATACGTTAACTGTGAGGCAATCTTCTGACATGTCCTCCGTAGACATGCCCTTGAGGATAAAACAGCTCAGCTCTTCCAGGTGACAAGATACTATTCAAGACGCACCAATTGCAAACAGGCGTATCCGAAAGCTGAGGCATTGAATTCACCCGCTGGTAGCTCAGTTTTCAGCACAGGGGGGAGGAACCTCAACGACTCTTTTGGCGCTTCAGCGAATGGAATGCCTGTTATCGGCTTGTACACAAATCGTGTTCTCCAGAATGGGAGACGACAAACCACCAAAGAAATCACAAGCGAGGGATGAACCCACGATGACCTTCCCTGAGACAGTGGTATTTCCTAGCTGAACTTGCGGCGTCGGCCAGCTCAAGGAAGCCAAAACAAAGACGGTGAAGAGCATGGAGGTGATCGTTCGACTCCCCCAAAAGCAGTCCTTATGTACGAGGGGAACCAGCCGCCCAAGAAGTCGACAGAGTAGGCTGCTGGCTGCATTCTGGGGCGATAAAAAGCCTCTTCTCAAAAGCAAGGGTGCTTTTCCAGCGCGCAGCGGCGTTCATTACATAGCCGCTGTACGTAGTTGGAACTATATGCGTTAAAGGGGTCAAGCTACCACCGTTGTCTCCATTCGAGATTTTTGGAGGCGACATGGGGTGAGGAGGTAGCATTTGCTGCTGAAGTGCTAATGTCGCCCAAGTTCTGATGCACTGACCGGATTTTGAGTCAAAGGATAACTTGAAGTCAATGACAGAGCGGCGAAGCAGGATTCCGGAACGTCGTAGAGCGGTGGCGGCGCAGGAAGCATTCAGAGCCAAAAGCTACGGTAGCCTACCAGCCACCCCCATCCTGAGGCTGATTCGGCCTTGAAAACCCGGGGCCTAGAAAGCCTAATTCGAAGTTGAACGGACCGGGAGACCAGCAGCCTCAGGCCGTAAATTCGAGGGGGAGGCCGCGGAGACCAGCGAGACGAGACCAGCACAGCAGATAACGACTACGCTATTAGCCAGATTATTTGGTGCACCCGTCCAAGACGCAAAGCTGGGCAAAAGCTGGAAGCTCAGAAGTCGCCCGCCACTCTCCGGTCACGCAAGGTCACATTACGCTTTTTTCCTCTCTTTCCTTTACCTTTCTGGATGCCTTTCGGGGAGATCGTCTGTGGCTCTCCAGGGAGCGGGAAATCGACTTATTGCTACGGGAAGCATCAGCTCTTCACGGCTCTGAACCGCCCGATATCAGTGGTGAACCTCGATCCAGCAAACGACTCGATTACATATCCTTGCGCCTTCGACATCTCCTCCCTCATAACTCTGCAGGATGTCATGGACGAGCACGGACTCGGGCCGAATGGCGGCCTGTTATACTGCATGGAATACCTCGAGGCCAACTATGACTGGCTCGAGGAAAGACTTGAAGCACTTGGCAAAGACGCCTATGTCCTCTTCGACCTTCCAGGGCAGGTCGAGCTCAGCACGAACCACGATAGTCTGAAGAACATCGTGGAGAAACTGACAAAGAGCGGATTCCGCGTGCGTTGCGTCGCTCTAGGTCTCCCTGTGGTTCATCACGAGCAGTCCAGTAGCTGGCCGTCGTGCATCTGTGCGACGCGCATTATGTCACAGATGCCTCGAAATATATATCCGTGCTCCTCCTTTCCCTCCGGACGATGCTTCATCTCGAGCTCCCGCACATCAACGTGCTTTCCAAGATCGATTTAATAGCGCAGTACGGCGATTTGGGTGACCTTCTGCCGCGTCTAGTCCCCACAAATCTGGCTGGCTAATGTGCCCTCAGATTTCAATCTCGACTTCTACACCGAGGTGCAGGACCTGTCTTATTTGGAAAACGCGCTTTCCACGTCTACTCCCCGATTTGCCGCCTTAAACATGGCTATAATCTCCCTCATCGAGGACTACAGTCTCGTCGGCTTCGAAACCCTGGCCGTCGAGGTGCGTATCGCGCAGGGTCTGTTTCGACTACTGATATCGTGTTGTAGGATAAAAACTCGATGCTCCACCTCACACGGGCCATCGACCGTGCCACGGGGTACGTTTTCGTCCCGCCACCAGAGTCGAATGCGCCTCCGGGGACGGTCGATGCCTCGGACGCATCCTCCGCCGCAAGACCAAACTCCTATGCGCTGTTTTCGAGCGCCATTGGCCCTATGCACGGGCCTGCGGATGACATCCGCGACGTCCAGGAGAGGTGGGTCGATGCCAAGGAGGAGTGGGATGAGTATGAAAAGGTCCAGTGGAGGCGGGAAGGCGAGAAAGTACGTGACGAAGCTGCCAGGGCCGGTAACATCCGCGAACGGAAATCACCGGGGGACGTAGACATGAAGTGAGGATAATTTGTAGACGTTGACGAAAAAATCGAGTATGGGTACGTTCAGCGCTCAGCCCTGCTTAGCCCAGACAATGTAATTCAGTTTAAATTGGCAATGCTTGTCTTCCGTCTACCCGAACCAACGATAATCCCTGAGCGCGCCGCCGTGGCGATGTCCTAGTTGGTTTCAACCGGACCAAAAGTCTCCGAGTTCAACTTCAAATTTTATTCTGTGTTCAATATTCACTTAGAAGCAATTCGACGACAAAGATTCGATTATATTCCATTCCTCTTCCCGAAACCATACTGCACTAAACCATAGAACTTCGCCCACTTAATATCTGTACCGGAATGTTTTGTTTTCATGGTCGGTTACTGCATTTTTCTGATTAAACGAGCCGCCAAAATGAACGCAAGGGCTTACAGTTCATCCACTCGATATTTTCGACCTCCTTCGACTCCCCGCTTTCGATTTCCATCTTCTTGACAGCATCTCTCGCCCTATTCTGCCGACCATAGTACACACGCAGTCCGACCGCAAAGAGCGCTCCCACTGTCTGTGTGACAAGGAGCACAACTTTCGCCGGTATGAATTGCGGGGCATCTTTCGGCTTGAAGAGCTGCGGGCCGATTATGTTACCGACCGCAAATGCGCCGGCGATGAGAGCATTGGTTGAAACCCTATTAAGAAATGTAGAGACGGAGATGATAGACAGAAAGAAAGAAATACCGTTTCGTCTGGCCGGCGACATTGGCCGTCGTAAGAGAGAAGTTCAAAAACAAGGTCACGGTTTCCTAATAGGTAATTAACCGTGAACTCTGTTTGCATTGGCTGAAAGCGATGCGACTTGCCATGTTAACCAGATAGATTCCGGCAAGAAGACCTGCTCGGTGTGAAGACGGAAGGAAGGACATCAGAGCCGACCCAACTGCAGCGAGCACGGAGAACCCCGCAAAGACCAAGGCGCGATTCTCGGATTTGTGGCCCAGATAAGCCGCAGCGAGACAAGAGAGAAGGGTCACGACTCCGCTCGGCATATTTAATAGGGCACTGCGTTGAGCAGAGAAGCCAAAATTGCGGATGAGCGTGGTTGAGTACAGCGTGATGACGCCGGAAGACATGGACGGCTACCAACAAAGAAGATTGAGCGACCTGGGAAGGGTTGAGAATTATAATCACCGTACGAGAATTGTCATTGACGTGAGAAACCAGATCTGCGGGTCCGCAACAAGTTCCCGTATGTGCCGCCATTTGAAGTGTGTATTTTTTATCCCGGTCTGGTTGACTGCGACCCGTTGGATAGCGGCGCGTTTCTCCGCCTCCGTCAGCCATGCCGCCTGCATAGGCGAATCCGGCATACAGAGAAGGGCCCAAGCGCCTGCTATAACTGTTACACATCCAAGGACGATGAACATAATCCGCCATCCCGCGAGGGCTTCATGGGTCACCTGCTGGAAGCCTACAAGATCATAAATATCGGCCCGAAAATGCAACCAAAGCTTTTACCCCACGAGATGAGACCCCCGAGAATTTGAGCGACACCTACCCCGCCCGCTTTGTGAGTTGCAAAGCTCTGAGGAACGCTAGCAACTCACCTAAACCTCCGTACCATATCGCGAACCGCCATATCGCCTCAGATTTGGTGTACCAGATGCCTGGAGCCTGTCAGTCTCGCTGGAACTTGTCGGAGGGTGTGAAGTTTACCTACTCGTTATCAGCATCAAGCACGGTGGTGTGGCCGCCTCCAAGATTCCTATCAAGATGCGGCATGCAAGCAGTCCATGGTAGTTCGTCACTGCTGCTGTGCACGCGGTGACTATACCCCACAAGATTATATTGACGCCGAGCCATTTGCCGGGTCGCACTTTTTGTACGATGTATGCTGGGACGCCCAAATGATGAATAATTTTTGGAGGGAACAAGTCGGCGGAAATACATACCTGTTGGGACCTCGGCGACCAGATTCGCAATATACGTGGCACTCCCCACGTTGTTGAAATTATTCCCGATGAGATTCAGATCTGCGGTGAGTCCCATAACGGCGGCATACTTCAAGTTGGAAATATAATTAGATGTGAGATAGGTTGAAAAGGTTCAAACAGAAAGGCTCACATTGAGATCACTGGTTCGGGGGTCAACGAGATGATAGATATTGTATACGATGGGGTGTACTCACACTTTGTCAAGGAACTGGAGTGTGTAGGCTGCCAAAGCAATGGGAACGATGTGACGATCTATCTTCCGCACCAGCCGTACGTGCGCCGCCGCGACTTCCTCATCAGATCCGCTTTCTGACTGCTTTTCGAGATACACGATCGCCTTGTCGAGACTAGTAGAGCTGCTGTTCGCAGCGGCGAGCTCGATCTTCGGGGTAGATCCAACATCGTCCGTTTTCTCGGGCAACATCGTGGTGAGCGGTTGAGTCGGTTGACCTTCGATCCGCTGACCAAGGCACTGTGATTATTGTTTTGTACCCCCAAACCCACGAATGGCAGGAAAACCGGACATGGAGTTAGAGACCGGATAGCTATCACAGAAGGCTTGTAACGGGGCCAGTAGGGCCTGTAGTATCCTTGGCGGCCCGTCGGGTTCGGGGATGACAGAATTAACAACATTTGAAAGAGAGGGAATGAGGGGTGCGTGCGGCACACAACCTTACAATCGCCTCATGTTTTGGGCTGAATAATGGGAGAGTCGACCGTGCACTACTGCGGACTGGTTTATCCATGCAGCCACTGTAGGAGGCAAGATGTGAACGCGTTTGATATCGCCGGCCATCAGCGATCTCAGGCTACTTGAACAACAGTTGAACTCGGACTGGCCCCAACGGTCCAACCAACCTCTTCGAAGTTACTGACTATTTTGTAGCGTGAACGAAAAGAAGGGAACTGTAGGAATTTATTTTTATTGACTTGGACAGTTTTAAATTCGCATGCATTTTCAGGCTACATAATTTATGCTCGAGTAGAACGGGTTGAAAAAATTCCAGGAGTCGCGGTATGCGTTCCACCGTATTTTGCGGGAATCTGTCCGCGACGTCTTCGCCAACCATTCCACCGCGGCCCACATTTATTGACCGAGGTCGTCGTCCCCACCCAGTTGTGAAGCTGCTCCGTCCTCGCTGTCTGACGTGAGCCCGAATTCCATTAATCTGGACAAGTCAATTGCAACTCAAGGTGAAGGGGACGTACAGCTCGATCCAGAGACGGCATCGAGTCGAGACGGAGATATCGAAATATTCAATGAGCCAGCGTAATTTGTGACAAAAAGTACTGGAGTAGAACGGATGAAAAAAACAATAATCGCGAAGACTGCGAAGACTGGATATATCCAAATCGCGTCATACACTCACCAAAGAAGACGAGTAGTGCGAGCGGCTTCCCGACGCCGTTCTTCGCACGCGCGAGCAGCGGCATCTGGCCTGCGCGAGCGGAGCCATTGGCGGCGTCGACTCCGCGCCGCCGTTCCGCACCTCCCAGAGCGCGCGTGGAGCACCGGACCTGCGCGCATCGACTCCCAGCAGTGCTGCGCGGCAGATGAGCATGCGCTCGACTTGGCTCGGACGCAGTCCGGCGCACGCACTCGCATGCGACCACTCCCAGTCCGTGCACGGAGGGGCGCGCTCCATCCACCACCTCACCCCCGCGCGCCAGCGGCGGTCTTAGAGGCGCCGCGTCCCGCCGTCGCCGAGTCTGTGCAAGCGAGCGGCGGCGTCTGGTCGGTGCGCTCCGCTCGAGGCGGCGTTTGTGACACCAGGTTCCACACACCGCACCGGCCTGGTCAGCGCAGTCCGCTCGAGCGGATTCATCTGTGCGACCACGAACATGGGTCTGTTCCGCACACTCCCCCTCCCGAGCCCGCGCCAACATACGCAGCCGCTCTTGCGCACATCGGCTCTGTGTTGCCCGCTGCGAACTTCGCTGCGCGCGCGCGACCCACTGCGACGGACCATACACCACCACTTCGCCGCTCGCGGTCCGTGCCGTCGCCGCTCGCGGTCCGTGCCGTCGCCGCGCGATTCGAGACAGTGCGCGCGCTCGAGGCGGGGGCGGCGCGTTGCTGAATGATGCGTGGACGCGCATCTGAGCACTCGGGAGTCTGCGGCGCAAGCGCCAAGAAAGATGAAAGAGAGAGAGAGAAAGCTGCAGACGCACTTCATGCCATGAGGTGCTCCGTCGAGCTTGAGAGCTTGGGCAGGGGGCGCTGTCGTTGCGGGTGAAGCGGGCGGTGCCTGAATATCTAGCGAATGAAGGTATAAGTTAGTCAGTGAAGGAAAGCGGGCAGAGAGCGGGGAACGGACGGCGAGGACGGCAGGATGTACATGGGCGGCGCGGCGCGCTGGCCAAATGCGTGGTGGGCCAGCGTGCGAGGTGGAATCTAGGGAGAAAAATAAGCGACTCGGAGCGAGTGAGACAAGGAAGCGGAGCACGTACCTTGCACGCGCCCGCGCCCCAGGCCCATTCCACAACGCGGGCACCTCTCCCCGTCCTCGCGCACCTCTCCTCGTTCCCTCTCAAAACTTCCGTCTGCGTGGTAGAGGTGAGTGAGACAGAGCGGGTCAACGCGAGCGGAGGTGGTTTGAGTCGACGTCGGGGCGGAGGCAGGCAGACTCGGAAGAGGAGGCAGATGCGGGGCTCTTCGTGTCCGTGTAGAGGGTAGAGGGATATAATTACGGAAATATTTATTGTACAGTACCCTAGCTGGTTTTTACTTTTGCTGTATGCAGCGAGCGTATGTGCTCGTCGGCGAAAGATCTGACAGCACTGGCCGTCAGAGCAGCGATGGAGGCCAGTATGTATCCAACGACAGCGCCCAGCGCCGGCGTCAACGGCCATGCCCGCGATACACTTCAGCAAGATGTATCGGGGGACGATAGGGTCGACAACAACCTGCCACGGACGGTCCCAGTCCAGTGCGATTGGGATGACGCCGAGCCAGCACCCGACAATAGTACCAACGGCGGGGTAGAGCATCGCGCGCTCGACTGGCGAGCGGACGCTTTGACAGGGCGTAAGAATGAATGTGAGAAGTGTGAAGGCAGAAGCACCGACGAGAATTCAGCGAATAGCCGTACCCAGGTCATCCAGCTCATCAGCGAGTCTGAAGGGGAGCCTATTGTATACGCTGGCGGAAATACGACCAAGACCGAAAGCAGGAGGGCGAGCAGATATGTTTGCCAGACATGACTGCGAGAATAAATGCATGTCCGCAAACGTGTCAAAGACATACCTAAGGAGGGGAGCTCCGAAGAGAATCAAGACAACGTGAAAAAATACGGACGCGGCTGCCGTCGCGAGCCATGCATTGCGCAGGTGCTATGAACGCGCTGTGATTAATTTCCGATTCGGCGCTGAGAAGAAGAGTACATGCTATGAATTTGCGCTCGTCTATTCGCAGCCTGTCTATCCGCCGCTCGAGCTCCGCGCCTTGGAGCGCGTAATCTATCCACCACGCGCGTACCCAGCCACCCCACCAGCTCTGCAGCACCGTCGCGCCGGCACAGATGCACGCGAGCGTAAAGACCGGGCTAAGAGTGAGTGCATCGAGAAACGGATGCTGCGGCCGATCTTTGGACGTAATTTGGGTCAAGTCGATCTCGGGTCTGAGAAATTCAAAGACTCCGGTGGTGCGCGGGAGGAAGAGCACGGAGAAGCCTAGAAGGGTCGTGTGGACGCCGACAACTGAGGTGTATCCAGCGAATGGGAAGTAGCCAGCGGAAAGAGGGATATTGGGAACGGGCTGGTCATCGTTTCTCTTCTCCTGCGCGGCCAGTTTTTGAGCCTTGGACTTCTTGGCCATATCTAGGGGGAAACGAGTGGACGCGACGCCTAGTATCGCTGGCGTATGTCGCAAAAGTCCGTTTTGGGTGATAGGTTAGTATAAGGGAATATAAGCCCTCGTAAGGCTGTAAGGTTATTCGGGGGCCTATAAAGCTCAGAAATTCACTATCTGCGGTTATAAGGTCTTACGAGACTTATAAGGGTTATAAGCGCTTACTCGACTTATTGGAGCTTATAACCCCCTATAGTCGAGCCCTTTACGCAAACGCCAAAACGTCGAATGGTTCCTCACTTTTCTTTGCACGCTCACAGACGAGTAGAGAGGAAAACAATATTCATTCGCTGAGATACTGTGCTACAGGACTAAGTAATGTGAATGGGATGCCCGCCCAGGCCAGCGTGAAACGCGTGTCCTACGGTAGAGGCGTGCACTGGGTGTTGGAATCAGAAGGAAGCCAAAGGGGAAAGCGCAATGCATACCATGGGTGCAGCGGGTGTTGGCGAAGGGTGTTAGGACGTTGAATGTCCATGTGGCGCAGTAAGTGGGATCCGGAAGGAATAGGACGGGCGACTCACCTGTGGGCCCTAACTAAAACTGCGAGGCGGATGATGGTGGGAGCTGAGGCGGCATGAAGTGCACCTGCAGCTTTGCATTAGACATGTCACGACACAGCGGAAGTAGCGACGCACCAAGCAGGAACGGGCAGACGATAGGAATTGGGGCAGCCGAGGGGCAGCCGACAGCGGAGTGTGGTGGTTGAGAGCAAGAGAGGTGGAGTCACGGCGTCACATCGCCGCGACTTATATCCGTTGCGCAAGCATGACGTCACCCAACGTCATCCCTCCACCAATGGTCGCCGTCAACCTCCCTCTCGCCTCCCAATCTCTACCCTTGCCGTTGCCCAACGATGCCCGCGATACGTCGATCCCACTCTAGCACCACCCACGTCTCTGACTCGGAGCCAGAGAGAGCATCCGCACGGTCGCATTCGCCACCATGCCAAACTCGGACAAGGACTGCGCGTCGTCGAATTCACCGTCCACGGCGCACACCCCTCTCGGATAGCTCGAACGCTGACACATCCTACACTCACACATCCGACCGAACTTCGACCAATGAACCCTCCTTCGGCATGGAAGCGCGCCTGATACATATCGAGACGGAGATTGTAGATCTGAATCCGCAGCTTCGTGCCGCGAAAAAAGGTGTGTCTCTTCACGATCCAGCAATATGCCTGCTCATTTCATTCAGTCCCTGCCCATCCTTCCCCTCCACCCAGTCCTATCACCCGACACGAGCGCGCCATGGAGGACAAGTGCATCGGTGGAGACATCCCGATCAGCGCGGTGGACTGCCCTCTTGTCCCGCTCAGTGATATTGACGACGCCGTGCTGGACGAAGTGGGGAGGCAGCTGGAAGCTCTCCATAGGCAGCTGGACGAGTTCGAGCAGCTCGTGGAGAGGGATGAGTCCAGGAAGCGGAAGCGTATACTTGACAGTGTATAGTCTTTCTGCTATTTTTCTTTGAATCAAAATATCTTCATTTCGTATCGTGTACAAGTGAGTTAGGCGTCCTCGTCACTGCCGGCGTCATTCTCCGGCTCCTCGTCATCCATCTCCTCCAGTGCTTCACGCCGACCTTCCTCCGCTTCGTCATCTGCGTCGACCCCGGCAGCCATACCCTCGTCCGAGTTGGGATAAAACTTGCTGTCCCACTCGCGGAAGACGTTCATGATGCTGGGCTTCTTCTTCGCCAGTCCCTCCGTCAGGAGCTGAAGGTAATATTCGAAGTCCTTCTGCCAGTCGATTCCGGACATACCCCCGGACGGTAAGAATTCCTCGTCGACGGAAAAGATCCATCGAAGCTGCAAAAGAGATTTAGAAGGATCAATGAGCATGACGAGTACAACGTACCCAAATTGCCGCGGCCGCTATCATCCCTGGGGTAGTGCGTCTCAGCCCCCAGAGATTTGCGACAGATTGTACCTTCGGCATGGGGCGATTAGCCTTCATCATGGCTGCGGAAGCCGCCCCGAGAGTAATGGTGGCGTGCACCTTGAAGTCGGTTTAGTCCAGGCAGACGAATAGAAGCTTCGGATTACGCACAATGAACAGCATCGGACCGAGAAATATCTTATTCCGGTCATACTTCCCCTGGTACTCTACGTGAAGCAAGGGCACGTTGGTGGAGGAGTAATAGAAGTTGTTCGGGTTCTTGCGCGTTGGCTGGAGCCCAACGAGCTTGCGAAACTGGCGGCGGTCTTCTGGCGACGAAAGGTCTGCAGTCGTGCAGTCCCACAGATCGGGATGGTGACGCAGCCGCGTGCGGGTGAAAGACCGCTGGTCCGCCATAGCAGATGTAAACTAGCGGACGTTAGAAGTAAGCTTCAAAGTGACAAAAGAAATTGTGACGTACTGTCGCTGGGATCCAACCATTGAAATCTTCGGACGCCCTGTACTCCTCTGGTATAACGGTGTAGAGATCCCTCAACGCACCCTGAGTCTTGTTACCAGGCTGGCCCTTCTGCCCAAACCGATGCGAAGGGTCCCAGCTCTCGTCCTCCTTCGCCGCCCATACATCCTCTTCCCTGCCAGCTGGCAGCCACAACATCAAGGTCGCCGCACACTTCTTCCCGGCAGCCTGAATGAACCGGAAGTCGGCGTCGACGGTCTTGTCCTCGATGGTGTCGTCCGCGGCGGTCCCGGTGTTTGTGACGTCAGCCAGAGCGTTACGATGCGTCTCGCGTCGGACGCGCTGCGAGTTTGTGTGGTCTGCTTCATAACGACGAGCCGCCTGCTCGTCCATATGATGAGAAGACCGCTGGGTGGGTCGAACATGGGAACGCACCTCATATAATTCATCTCGGGTCATCTCGGCTCGAATGGGGGGCAGCTGGGACGTGTCATTCGAGTTCTCGTCGTCAGAGTCGTCGTCGGAGTCGCGTCTCTGCGTGTGAGCCTGTGTAGGACTCTCGGGCTCGATGCGTGCCCGTTTCCCGAGCCGTGGGTTTCTTACGGTGGAAGTTCTTGTTCGCTTGTGGGCCATTTGGAATGGGGGGGATGAGCTGGAGGGAGGCCACACTGCGCCGTATTTAAGGTGAGCCCGGACGCAGTTGGAGTAGAGTGGAGCTGTCGCAGATCATTGTGGTGGTTGGCATTCACGGTGTCGTGATCAGTGACATCACGACGTCACGCAGCGCTTCTACCGCTTGACTCTCATCATACTTGGAACTCGATGCCCCGCAAACCAAAAAACCCGAAGACTTGTCAGCACTGCGATGGACACTTTACCTCCGGAATTCGGAAGCATGTCGAAGCCTGCGGGAAAAAGTATGCGCAACGGCGTCTGATGCGAGAACGGCGCCACATTCGCCTGCAAAAGCAAGTCGACCACGGGAATCGCCGAGAGGCTAGCCCAGGTGCGACCAAGCATCCTTAGGCATCCAAATATCCGCTCTAATATGAGGCAGTTCAAGCTGCTGCAACAACGACACCGATCTTTAACGAACCTCCTCTGGTCGACGCTTCTCAGACCGAAAATGGGACACCGCCTCCGCGCGGCTCTGCCTCTCCTGCTCTGATGGCTGTAGACGACCAACCTAGTCGGATCCAAATCGAAATCGAATAGCATCCCCACAGTGGAAAGGGGTGTACCATCATCCCTCTCGATTCTACTCGGGGTGGCGAATCCACATCGACTCGTGTCCGGCGTCAACTCGTGCCAACGGGGAGACCTCCGTGGGCACCTTTCCCATCACGCGCGGATTTTACATGGGCAGAAACAGTCTACATGATGCCCGAGGCCACGATTGCGGCACAGCTGAAGGGTCTTCACTCCAACGAGTGGTGCGACAAGAGTTACCTGACGATCAAGACCGTGGACGACCTTAAGATGTATCTTAAAAGAGCGAAGAATTATGTTGTGGAGGTGAGTAATCATTCCAGTAATTCTTGCCGTGTCTTTGAGTTACATTTAGTTTCGTGAACACGAGTTTGAAGCGACGTTCGAAGGGGAGCCGTGGCATTTCAAGTTTTTCTACCGCGATCCATGGGAGTGGCTTCTTGATCTTGTCTCGGACCCCACTCTTGTCGACGAAATTGTGTGGTACCCGTCTCGAAAGTATCTAGTCGTTGACGGGGTTCGACAACGTCTTAGGGACGAGGCGTATAACTCGGATACATTATGGGAGATGCAGGTGTGTTTATTTCTGTCTTTTGAGTTGAATTTTACGAGTCTCGCTGCAGAGCGCACTTCCCTTTGTCCCGGGGATTCCTCACTGCCTATTGCCAATGCTGCTATGGCTGGACAAGGGACGTGTATCTTCTCACACAAACATGCATCCCATGATCCTCCGTCCATTATTCCTCCGCTCAAAAATTCGTAATGCATCTGGAAATGGTGGCGGTGAACTAGCCGGATTCATGGTGCAGGTATGAGATCTCGCGTTGTTGTATCATTTGTGCTGAGCTTTGTTGGTGTTGAGGTTCGGGATCGAAAAGATCCAGCTGATCGCTCCCAAGCTGAGAAGATACGTTTCGCCAAGTTCAAGCGAGACGTCTACCATCGCGTTTTGCGGACTGTTTTTGTGGACACCCTGCGAGACAAGGCGGCTGGAGGTAAATGTGTACCGTGTGCTGACTCCATCGAGAGAGTCTTGTTCCCATGCATTCCCATCCTTTCGCTCGACGGCGAGGAGGCTTGCACATGCGCAGCAACTCGGGGCGCTTTGGCTGACTTTCCATGCCCCCGCTGCCTAGTGCGCCATGACCAGTTGCATAATTTTTTCTCCGCAAATCTGGAGTTTCCCTTGCAAACAACTCAAACGATGAAGGATGTTTACGAGAAAGCCAAGTTTGAACGCTTCAAGACAGTCGCAGAGAGTATGCTTCAGCAATACGGACTTCATCTCACCGAGGTAAAACTAGTACCAACGAGTACACGCGGGGCTGATTATTTTATGCCATAGAATGCCTTCTGGGCTTTGCGCGGCACCGATGCATATAAAGCTATCTCGTACGATCTGTTGCATTCTGACGACAGCGGAAAATGGGGGAAGCACATCTGGCCGCTGCTTCTGGACGCTCTGGCCGATTTAGGGTTGAAAGGAATGGTAACGGTAAAGTGAGTGCCCACTTTCCCTCCACAAGTCGCGAATTATTCAATCTATCATGTCCAGCATGGCCAAAGTTCCTCGCTGGCCGGGCCTCAAACACTTTGACAACGTGACGACTAAAGATATTAACGACGGCCAGAGTTGGCTGGATATTGAGAAGGTAGGTGCCTCACGGACTTGGCGTACATAAACTGACCACCGTATCGACAGTGCATCTTGCCGTGTGTCGTCCAGTTACTCCCGAAGGACTCGCCATTCATCCACGCCATCCGAGCGCACCTACTGACGCGGATGATGATGGGTCTGCACTGCATATCCGAGGATCAAATCAAGCGTAAAGACACTTACCAGCAGGAGTACGGCAAACAATGCATCGTAAGTGTTCAGTAGTGGGTGAGAGAGGTTCTGACGACTCTTCAGAAATTATCCGAGAAGTATGGCAAGTCATTTGACTTTCCAAAGCAACACAGTCTCTATCATTCCACCCCCGACATTCGCGACAAAGGCCCTCATTCTGTCTACTGTACGCGAGTCAATGAGGGGTTTCACCAGGAGACTCGGGAGATCTATGCACGGCTCAACAAACGGAATGTCGACGAACAGGGAAGTGAATTCAATTTATTCGAGACGCAGCACTGAAACTTTGCTTCTAGATGACGGACCTTGACGCCATCAGGGAAGCAATGGCCCGGATCCGAATGACCCTCAATCAGTACGATGCTGAGATTTCGGAGCGAACATCAGAGATGGCCGAACGGATGGACGTGACTCCTCGAGAGATTCAAGAAGTACCGGACGCGCCGAACGAGGATCACTGGCGACTCGGCTCACCGCAAAATCTTATCAACTCCCGATACGCGATGAAGGAGACTGTCTGGATCGATGATACGACACGCCAAAATTTCCATTCTGACTTGCGCTCCTTCGTGCGGAACACATTCCCCGAGGAGCCACTCCGGGAAGACGGAGAGGAAATAATCACGGTGCGATCCTTTCTGTGTTCAGTGCTCAACTTTCCAACTAAATTGTTACAGATCCGTCCATTCCGATCCATTTATCTCCACTATACCTCGCTCGAGGACTGGACAGATCAATGTGATGTCTTACGATGCAACCCGTCGTTCCAGGTGAACCACGAGGAACGGTTCGATTGCGTGGCCATCAACATGGACGACGACCCGCTGACATTTGGACGAATGCTTTTCTTATTCCAATGTCGTCTCCCGTCTGGTCGGACAGAAGACATTGCCCTGGTGCGACTGTTGAAGAAGTCTACCTGGCGGCCCAAGACTATGTGGAAAAATTGCCGGATTTTTGAAGAGGGGCGCACAATGTTCATCCTACCCCGATATTTTGTACGTGGAGCTCACCTCGTGAATTGCTTTGGGTGCAGCAAGGAAGAATCCACATTCTACCTCGACGATGTAGCGGACTTCGACTGGCTGTTGCGTGCCGGTAATTGAATATATATTCTATATTTCACTTTGAGCAGTTCCGCGAGCTTCAAGTCACTAAGAGAGCTTCAAGATAGCCTTGAGCAAGCCTCAGGTCTCACAAAATACTGTCCATGGGGTCACAAACTTATAGGTACTTATAAGCCCTTATAACCCCTTTATAATCCACTTATAAGTCAGGTATAAGCGGCTTATAAGTCTGTAACCCTTCGTAAGGCCTTATAAGCCAAACCGGACTTTTGCGACATAGCCTGGGGCGAATTTAGACCGTTGTTGGTGACCAAAAGCGCGACACAGCCACACGTGCTTCTCTCCTGGCTTGAACCTTGAACTCAGCGTAGACTCAACTGTGCGTACGACCGTATGCATCTGCGTTTCAAGCTGATATATTCCGTAGTGCAATGATTCCACCCTCTCCGCAAGCGTCTGCGATGCGTATACCCACTGCAGAAGAAATCGCGCACCGCGAAGCTGCCCGGACTCGACTCAGAGACGTTCGTGCTCAGATCCTAGCCGCAGAGAGGTCCCTTTGCTCTCTAAAGAAGGCAAGGAGGACCCTTGAAACTACGCTGGCCGAATATACATATCCAGTGCTCACTTTGCCCACCGAGATCGTGGCACACATCTTCGACCACTTCCTCCCCGTTTACCCTCAATGCCCTCCGATATCCGGTCCTCTTACCCCAACAACTCTGGGACAAGTATGCCGCGACTGGAGAGAAATAGCTTTGTCCACTCCTACATTGTGGAGAGCGATCTCATTATCCTTGCTCTTCGACGACCGCGGCTTAGAGAAGAACCTCCATGTCCTTAGAACTTGGCTGAAACGCTCTGGGCCTTATCCAGTTTCCATCCGACTAGAAGGTCCACAACCAGTCCGCCACGAAAGGGGAATTCATTCCCAAAAGCTCGAGCCATTCATTGAAACGGTCATCGCTCAATCGGCTCGCCTGCAGTATTTGAAAATAAAACTCCCTCTGAACGATATCCCCCGTTTCAAGCACATGAATGTGCCTTTGCTTCGCAGCTTTAGCATAGGCTCGGATTCACTTTGGGATCCCTCTATTGAGGCACCCCAACTACGAAAGGTTGTCTTGGATCGATTCCACAATGTTTTTACGGCGCTTATCCCATGGACCCAATTGACGACACTTCGCATACAAGACCTTTTGCCCCACGAATTTATGGATATTTTGCATCGCACTGTCAACCTTGTTCATTGCAGGTTTACCATCTTCACATCCCAGCATCACGGCGATGCCGACCACATCGACCCGCGACCCCTCACGCTCTTGCATCTGGAAACATTAATTCTGATGATGGATGGTTGGGTCAACGACGACAGCGCGCTGCCTGGATGGTTCGGCCTAACCACCTTCCCATCTCTGCGTAAACTTCAGGTTTCGGCTGGACTGCTTCACCCAGACCCAATCTCCACACTCCTCGCACTCATATCGCGTTCGCGCTGCAGTCTAAAAGAGCTGTATATCCCTATGGATCCTATGCTAGCTGATGCATGTCGCACAGCTCTGCCGACTATCCCACTGATCCTCTCTGGTCGCAGTAACGACATCGGCCACAGGCTGTTCGCCGACGACTCGTCGATAATCAAATTTGGTGTTGAGTCAGACAGCGAGGACGACGGGGCTTCACAATTGAGCGGGGACGATGATCTTGCTGCGATGCTTTGACAAAGCATCGGTTAATAAAGGTGGAATGGTTTAATTGGCGAGGAAGTCGCGGACAAGTACCCGCATACCGAGACTCTGTCAACTTGTGTTTGTAGCACGTCTTTTTTGAACATCCTCTACTCGGACGGTCATCTCGGCGCGGAATTAAGGTCTTCGCATCTTCCAAGAATCCGTATCGATTCATGAATGTTCAACCTATGATTTTTAATGCCGCCACCCAGCTGACTGCTCGTTTATCTGAGTTCCGATTCAATCATATACCGAATCTTATCGCATAAAATGCAGTCCGAGCGAGTCAACGCCGCGGGGAACGTCAACACTCTGTTCGACAACAATGTCCTACTCGTCAGTCCTCTACACCGCTGCGAGTCCTCAAGGTAGTACTAGGAACGTGTCTCGTACTCTTTTCTGTTTTCTGGAATCAGTTGTACGCCACAATTCTAAGTATCTTCTAATACACCATGCCTAATCCTTTTCCTCTAATTAGCTAAACGCGACAAGACGCGCAGGTTGCCGATGGACTCCGTCACATAATCGGGAACGGTGGTCGACGCGTTCGGACCTGTGATCTCCGCCTCCGTGGTGATGCCTATGGAATGTTCAACGGCCGCAAGAGCGAACGGATGTCAGTTCGCACCTGTGAGAACGAGGAGGGTCGCAAGCCCGCCATTCTGGCCGAACAGAATGTCCGTGTTCAGTCTATCGCCTATCATCAGGGTGCGCTTGGGATCGAAGTCGACCCTGAGGACCGGGAGAACGTCAAGGCTCCGCGACGGGCGTAATTATCAGGGCTTACTTGGCTTTGATGCAGTCGAGCATTGTGCTCGCAGGTTTCCCGATGCTAATGGGGTCTTTACCGAGCGCATAGCGCAGCGGGGCGGAGATGGCCCCTGCGCCCGGTAAGAGCCCATCGCCGGCCGGGTACGTGCTGTCTTCGTTCGTCGCAAGGAAAAGACACCCCGGGTTTCTAGTGAGATATTGGAAGGCCTTGGACAGCTTCGTGTAATTAATGCTGGTGTCGAGGCCGCATACCACAGCGGCGACGTCGGGATCTAAGGTAAAATTGGCCAAAGTAAAGGGTTCGAGGGTGCTGTCGCCAGGGTCCTGGGCGTGTCATTCTCAGTATATTGTCTTTCAAGGAAAGCCGCTGAGCTCACCGTTCCTCCGAGGAAATTGACGCCTTCGTCGCGCAGCTCCTCCTCCATGCCCTTCATCCCGATCACATAGACCTTCTTGTCTTTGGGCAGCTTGATTACTGAGGAGATGTACACCGCCGCGGCGTATGCCGAGCCATAGATTTCGTCCTTTCCACAGGAACATGGTTAGACTGATTCTGGAGGTCCACTTGACTTGCACTCACAACATGCGCTTCAACCCCGAGCTGGTCAAATTTCCCCTTGTAACTTTTCCTGGATTTGGTGGCGTTGTTCGTCACGAAGAGGACTTTCTTCTCTGCGCCACGGTGTCAAGGTGTGGATTCTGAGCAGCTTTGGAGGTAAGGACATACGTCGACTCCGCAAAAGGTCCAGCACTTCGATTGCCCCATCGATTAAGCGATCACCGTGCCAAAGGACTCCGTCGCAGTCGAACATCCAGGTATCATACTTGTCCAGCAAGGTCTCATAGTCAGCGACAGAAGACAGACGAGCACTCATTTTGGAAGAGCCTGGAGGTGGTACGTTATTGGTATCGGTGCCGATAAGGACTCTGCCGACTTCGGCACAGTTCACCCATCTCTCCTTCTCGTCCCTCCGCCACCACGGAGAACCATCTAAGGGTGATTGTTCCTCCTCAATTGTATTATGGTCTGCACCCTACTTCCACGATCAACTCGAGGCAACCCCGGGGCTTTCTGGTCTTTCCCTGCAACAAACACGACCCAAATGTCGATAACGATCCAACCAACCGGATACCTTGCGGATACCGGTTGTTTTTCTCTGGAACCCTCCGATATCACCGAAAAGCAAGATCCATACAGCCCCGTCACGGTGGGCGACTTCTAAAAGATGCAAACTCTACAAGACTATCAGTGTTTGGTGTTCTCCTGTTCTCCTAAAAAATCCTCTGCGGCAACTCGAAATGTGCGGTCGTTGTCCAGAATGAACACCGTTTCTTGACGGAATATATCCAACCACTTAGGCTCTCGTTTTGCGATCAACGCGAACTGTTTTAATTGTGGAAAGAACTCTGCATTAAAAATATTCGACCCCTTCAATCAAGCCTCCTTTGTCCTCCCGCTCACACGTAGCTGTGCGCGGTTTACTCTTCGCCTTCTTTGCCCCAGCCACATCAGAAACGCCCTTTCGTGTGTTTTTGGCCGCCGGACTTGACAGTGGCGTAGTTCGCAGCTCATACAGCGCGTCCAGGCTTAGCGTCTTCAAGTCTAGTTGCCATGCAACCTCGTCCTTCACAATCCTTTCTATGGTGTCCATCTGCAGTTCCATCTTCCCCAGGGCCGGGTATATCGACGCCGCCAACATGGCGCGCGCTTCAGCGGACATCAGCCCCATGAATTTGCTTCCTGCTTCTAGAACCTTTGCTGGGTGCTGTGCTTGTCTAGCCCGCATCGAAGCTTGTGGCGGCCTGTCGGGAAGACTTGCCGATCGGGTTTCAGCTTTGCAGCTCGACGTTTCAAGCAACTCTCTGGAGAGGCAGACCGCATCGAACCCCGGAAGGGCGCTTAATTCTGCCAGCTGACAACACAATCAGCACGTCCACATGCCCCACGCAACTGGATTACCTGTCGAAAATCCCTGCCCACTAATCTTGTGCGAATCTTGTGCAGTCTGAAGTACTCCTGAATTGTGTGGATGATCTCGATTCCGGGGTGTTTAACCAGGTCCTGATAGACGGTCTTCCGTTTCCGCTCATGGCAATGCAGCAACTGGACCCGGCAAGTGAGCTTAGCATACTGCACAAGTCGCTCCAATTGCGGACAGAGAGTTCGCTGCTTACCGGTCCAACGGCGATAGAAATAGCAGTGGCGCCTGCTTGCGCGCAGACTGCCGCGTGCAGGATGCTTGAGCACAGTATCAAGTTCGTGTGGATTCCCGACGCCTGCAGCTCCTTAGCGGCCGCAACGCCGGCCTCCGTGGCGGGGATCTGGGTCTAAATTCAGACTAGGAGAAGAGCAAGCCAATCAAGACGAACGCCAATGAGGATTTTGTTCTGGTTCACCCCGTGCATGCGAAATAGATTGACCAGGCGTTTGGCACTTCTTATGAGCGCTGCAGCATCCCCGCTCTTCCTCGTATCCACGAATGTGAACTGTGGGCCTCCATTCCGATCCAAGATGGCCACGCCTAGCTCCACCACCTGAAAACTGCTCAGTCGGGGCGACATTCCCTGAAGTGGAATAACGCACAAAACGCTCCATTGCATTCTGCACCAGCCGGCCGTCCAGGGAACTCCCGCTGCTGTAGCAATCTGCGTTCAACCTCCATTAAACAACGGGAGAAGAGTCATTTACCCTTCCTCGATAGCCTGTCGAACGGCGACCCACAGATGATAATACACGTCGTCCCCCTCGGCTTGCAGGCCGGCGAGGACATTCGCCGGACTCAAGCCCGTCCCGTTCAGGTCGCCCACCGACAACGCTGGACATCAATTAATACAAGTCCGGTCACGGTGGCACAGCAAACTGCAAGCCTAATCTTTACTTACTGGGGAAATCGAGGGTGTCGCCAATGACGGCCGTGTTCGCAGCGGCCAACGCGTCGCGAATTGTGATGGGCTTGGGCTGGGGTTTGAGCTTGAGCTTGGAGGCGCCCTTGGCTTTCTGCTCGCGCTCGGCGATCGGGGTCGCGTTTTCCTTGTTTTCCTTGCGCAGCGAACGCGCGCGCGCCGCGGTGAACTGCGCGGCGGTGTCGGTGGTGACTCCGTCTCGGGTTATCGGGGGAGGTCGGGGATACATCGCTTATTGCGTCGAGGACCTGTATTCTTAGCACGAACGCGAAGTTCGGGCAAGCAGCGCTGAATGGGAGAAATTGGAATCAGAAGAAGATGGATGGATATCAGGCGGGTTGCCAGTGGCATTGAACAAAGAACCTGTTTGGCCATGGTTTCGCGTTGTTTTCTTCGCTGAGAATCATTGTCTGCTCAAAGAGAAGTAAGTACAAAAGTGCTTTGTGAACATACTTGTACGTGTATGACGCGTTCAATACTTCGACGTGTATGCCGGCAGGTCTGTCGATTTCGATCGCCGAGGTTCGTAAATTTTCACATAAGATCGGCATACTGGATCTTCTATCAACAAACAAGCTTCTCATCTAGTACGGTGGGTCCGCGTGTGGGCGGTGGAAGCAAAGGGAGGAAGAGTGTATAATTGAATATTAATTTTGAGTAAAGGGAAGAAAGCAAGGTAAAAGCAATGCGATGGAACCTGGCGACGAGGATACAGACATACAAATTTCAGAGCGTAGTTTGGGCCGATCTACTGAAAACGTAACGCGGGTCTAACGGTGTAATGGTGCGCGTTCAGAGGAATAACCGTGCCAGTTGTCCATACCATGATCCGGAATCGTCTGCGAGAAGGGCGGGAGGGTGTAGTGTCCTTGGCTCGAATGCGACGATGGGTGGTGGGTGGACTGGTGGTGGTTGGACGACTAAAAACGGATGAGCGACCTGTTCGCACCGCACAAATGGCTCAAACTCACAGCGTAGTCGTCCTCCGCTTTTACAGGAACATACTGGCTCCCGGGCTGAGAGTAGCTTGACAAACCGTGCGACGCCGCCAACGTCGGTCTATGGTTGACCGGAGAGTTGGATGAGTGCATTTGGGCGGGCTAAACGGGGGGGAACAAGCAGGAAATTCGTCACTAGGATCCAAAGCGCATGGCTCGTAGGACACGCCTATGAGGGAATAAGACTCGCCGAAAACGGGGGGCTTGACGTCGAGCTCGATCCCGACGGTGTATTTGGGATTTGGAAGGGCGGCCCGTTTAAACTGAACATGGAGCTCGGGGGACCGGAGCTGGAGTGGTTGGATGGGTGTGACGTATAGTGGTGAGGTAGTGTAGACTGAGGGATCGTCAAGGGAGGTGGTCGCGACAGGGCGTCATGAGAGGACCCTGGAGGGCTCTGCTGGGAGTCGGTAGGTCGATAGCTTATGGGGAATATATAACGGACTCTACTCACAATATACGGATCGTCCTCCATCTTCCGGCGCTTATAATCGCGGTCGCATGGGCGGGGGTCACTGAACGACGTCAGGGAATTTCGACGACCGATGTCGAGGGGAAGCGGTCGCCCGTTGGAGTCGGAGAGCATGCGATGTAAGTCATCGTTTTCCTTCAAAAGGCGGGCGTTTTCTTGCTCCAGTTCCCGGATTTTTGCCAATGGCGGGGGCAGCGCAGCGACTTGCTCTGGAGTGAAACCCAATGCTGTCTGGAGCTTCGTCACGGTCTGCTCGAGCTGAACGACGCGTCAAAAGTGAAGAAATGGTCCCGACGACGTCGTACGGACCTGCTCGATGTAAGCTTTTCGTTTTGCGCGATGCCTCGCTTGGGCCTTGGCGTTACGGCTGCGCTCAGGGCGCTCAGAGTGTGCCGTATGACCGCTTACAGACGACATCAGGTGTCACGTAAGTTGAGGAGAGGCAGTGGGATCAGGAGAGAGATATTGGGAGAAGGGGTATTATAGGGAAGTCGAGGGAGCGGGGCGTTGGTTGTTGCTTTATGTTGTCGCTTCGATCAAGCGACAAAACCTGTGAAACTGGCAAATACCGACCGTTCGGTCCATTTGGAACGCACAATAAAACTGGCGCCAAATGGATGGCAAAAGTTGGCCGGGGTTTGATCTGGGGGATTTCTAGATTTCATCTAAGCTAGATTGAGGGACTACCTTTGCTTTTCGCCCGATATCTCAGGCATAAAATTTGAGGATAATCCCCAATGTCGCTTCGGCAAGAACGGCCGTTGCTTCGACCAATTTGATTCCGTTAGATCAGGAATTGATCCCCGTCGTGTGTTTGCAGCGGTGGACATTTTCCAAAAATGTGGCGTTCCTGGACTTCCTGACAATCCAAAAGGGCTAGTGGCGACCTCGCCCACTCCGACGTTCCCGTCGAAAGAGCCCGCCTTTCCGAGGGTCCATGGAGGAGAGAGGTGAATGTCCGCCGCCATATATTATCACCTGCTTTGGCAACCCTGCAACCCAGAGGGTTACAGGGTGGTTGCATCCACATGTTTTGGGATCGGGGGAACGGTCCAGCCTTGCTTGGAATTACGTGAGACAAAACAGGTTGAAGGCCCGTTCGAAGTGCCGCGGAGTATGAATTCGAACCCACCGCCGGCAAGTAAATTGCGCACTGAATATCTCCGGAAAACGGAGACAGAAACGGAACCAAAGTTACGTACCTCCCGTCCTTTTCGGGCTGGCTATAGTTCTCCGCCAAATATGCTTTCGAATTCCCTCCAACTTTCGACTAGAAAAATTATATCAACGCCAGCACTAAGCTCTGATTTTCATCCTGAGCACTGGTTAATTTCCTCGCGTATCGGGGACGCGGACGGAGAGTGGGACTAATTTTCTGACAGAACATGAACGCCGACGTTAATGCGCGTCCACGCAACTTGCGTCGCCCGAACACAATGCGTGGCAACATCCTCGACTGTGTGATTAATTGAGCGGACAGGTGAGATGGGAGGAAAGGTGTCCTGAGTGAAGACCTTCTGATATGATTTGTTTACCGCGCGGGGGACGTCGGTTCACCTCTGGCATCAAGCATTCCGAGCGCCCGGGGTATTCGCACTTGGACGTTGCCTGTTCGGCACGGAGAGCGCATGCCCGGGAAGCAGCGCAGGTCTCCGATCGATACGGTATCGACGCAAGACAGTGAGCCCAGCGGGGTGCCTGTCGAGCATAGACTTTTCACTCCATGACCAGGATATGGGTAAACAGCCTGCACTGGTCGCCGAATCGCCACAGTAAGGCCACCACGACGTCTGGAGGACCGCGGCCAAATTTTGCTTGACAGGTAAAGACTCGTGCGGCCCCACACACACAAGGTTCACATCGGAGGATCTTGCCCGCTTCACCGTTCCAGATTGAATCCGCAGGAGGTAAGCGACGATTCGCTCAAACATGGGCGAGCTTTGTTCAGTGGCCGCTATCTCCGTGCGAGCAGAGAACACAAGGGGTAACCCAAAAGGTGGCTTATATCGCTCTTGCTGTAGAAGATTCGAAAGGATAGATTTAATCAGTCCTCCGCACATGCACACAAGCCTTCGCCAGGCTTCGTAGCTGATAAGTAAGGTCGGCCCACACCAGTCTGATCTCCGCTTTGATTTGCCAGACTCTCCTCGTGCAAACGCTTTTAAAGGGGAAAACGAGGTGACGGAGGAAGAAACGGCCGCAATCGAGGAATAGAAATCGCACCTGCCCATCAGCAAGGACCGTGGCAACCACCCCAGATGTCAAACTCTAGATCGCACCGTCTAGCAATTCAGGTCGCCGTGCCGTCGGCCTGCTTTTCAATCGTCGTCGTCCGAAATGACAAGTCGGTTTGTCTTGCGCCGGCTTGGCGCCCCCATCGTCTCCTCGTCCGAGCTCCCCGCGTCTGGCTGGACCGCCGATAGCGCTTCAGACAACCCGCCAGGAATATCTTCGTCCATCTCGGAGGACTTGGGCAATGTCTCTGGCGACGAAGTCCCCGCTTCCGCGTCTTTTGGTTTATAGCGAGGCTTCGGCTTCGGCCGTGGGCGAGGTTGCGGCGGGGAGGCAGATTCCTCTGGTGCAGCGCCCACGGGGCGCGATCCAAACACGTCTGCCTCGCTTTCGATGTCGCCATCCCCCTCCGCTGCTGCGGCCGAGCTGCTCCTGCGCTTTTTCTTGCGTTTAGCGGTGGCCTCGCCCGCTGGCGCATCTTTCTTGCGCCTCTTCTTGGTCCCCGTTGGCTTCATCGTCGGGTTCTTGCCTGTCTCGGCAGCCTCGCGCGCAGCCCGCTCGCGCATCTCCTTCTCCTTCGCCAGGAATGTGTCGATATCGCCGTACTCCTCGTCGCTATCCTCGATAAACTGCGCCGACTTGAATTCTGCCGGCTTGGGACCCTCCTTCTTCTCTTTCCTCTTCTTGCGTTTCTGTGGCGCGTCGCTATCAGAATTCTCCGCCCCGTCACTCGGGTCCCCATCGGACTCGGGGGAGGACGAGCGCGCGCGACGCGCTCGACGCGTCTTGGTCAGGAGGTCGCTCGCCTTCTTCCCCTCGAGGTTGATTGGCGTTGCCAGGAATTGGTCGATAACCTTCAGCGTGCGCTTCAGATCGGCGGGCGGGACGTCCTTGCCGACAAACCACTGGATCTCCGATGTGTCCGGCTCTACAGTATTAAATAGAGTCAGCCTTACACTACTTGCTTTGCGCGTAGGGAGCGCAGAATAGACACAAACCTTCGGGCTTGAGCGTGAATTTTGCGAGCCGGAAGAGAAGCTTGACCTGCGGGTTTCGAGTGGCGGCGCTCGCCTCCCTGTCGGTTCCATATGGAATCACTGTCCGTACGGAGTGAGCAAAAGCAGCCAGCCGACAAAGGAGACTCACCGAAATCGACCATCTGATCACGCATCTCGTCCGACGGGGTCTCCAGCTTTTGCGCCATCCGCTTGGCCAGCACCTCGTCGTCAGCCTCGTCGTCGGATGGCGCGTCAGCAGCCTTGGCCGCCTCCACCTCATCTGCGATCCTCTCCCACTGCCCGATTACCGTCACCAAGATCTGCGGCCGTAAGAGTCAGCCGCCGCCAAACACTCGGTAAATGGAGGATCCGCGCTCACATCCTTGGCCCAATTGACCCACTCGATATCCCCCGCATCGACCAGGGCCGCGATCACAATGCCCAGCTGCTCACTCCACGAGAACCCGCGCTTGACCTGCACCTCGCCTGCGCCGGGCTTCTCCGCTCGCAACGCGCGCACCCCCTTCTCCGGCGGTTCCCAGCTCGAGAATGCCTTCCACTGGCCCCGGTTTTTCGGGAAGAACGCCTGAAGTACAGTTAGCCTTCAAAAAGACGGGGTCCGGGAAGGAAAGATAAACGCTAATGGCGCATGGCGAAGGATGCGGACGCGGACAATAAGCAAGAGACGTACTTCGACGGCTAGGAATGGCTCCTCCTCGAGGGCCTTGAAGAACTTGCGCAGGATGTAGTTGACCAGCGAGACAAGGTCACGATGGGGTTGGTCCCGCGGGAACGTCTTCTGCGCGGCCAAAATGGTCTGAAAAAGATACAGTGTGGAGACCTTGATGTAGGTGAGTAGGAGGTGCGACCGAGAATGGGGGACAAGACATACATTGAAAAACAGCCCCTCGGCCTTTGCGCGCACGGCGACACGGTGAAGGAGGCTTACGACGCGACGGAGGGCGTCAGGCTCGGTGCCCAAGTCCTTGAAGCGCGCTAGCTGCAGCAGAAGTGCGCGTGTGATTTCGGCGGAGGCGAATTTCTGAAGGTACGTTAGCCATCATATCTGTATCAGCGAGCTCCGACATACCATCTCAAAGGCATCGAGAGAGAACATCGTCTCCCGCGCCTCCTGTTTCTTCCGCCGTTCCTCATCAGCGTCATCCTCCGCCTCCTCGTCTCCACCCTTCCTTGCGCGCTTCTTCGCCCGGCGAACGTACACTGCCTCTCCTCCGTCGCTCCCGCGCTCCAGCATGCGGACCACAGCGTACGCAAAGTGCACAGCAGCATCGAGGAATGCGGGACCACGCCCTGAGGCCGTCGCCGCCGAGCACGCACGAAGGCAGTCGAGCGATAGGTCCAGTGGGGCGCCAGCGTAAATGAGCTGCTGTGTCAATGTCTGCGCTGCTTCAGCGTCAGCGTCGTCGGCCCCGGAAGACGACGACGAGATGGCGTCAAGAAGCAAGAGGATCTGCGTGAGGCAGCCCATGCCTGCGTAGATGGCCGTCCATCCCTTCGGCTACGGGCACAATTAGCAAACATACACCGAAAATTGGAATACGTTCATACCTTCTCCTCTGTCGCTTCTCGCATGCGTTTGAGTACCCATGAGACGAACCCACTCTCCGCTGCGGCGGCCACGTACCCAAACTCGCGCTTCTTCTCCTTGTCGTCCTTCCCATCCAACAAAAAGAACGAGATCGCCCATCGCACGACGGCGAGCAACCACGTGCCAATGCGGTCGCCCGTCGCCCACGAACGCTCCATCCGGATGTCCTTGAGGAGTCCGGTGAGGAAAACATTGAAGGCGCCCTCCTTGAGCAGGGCGCGTGCAAAGTCGCGGAGCACGGTGCGCGCCTCGGGCGTAAGGTCGTCCGCGAGGGCCGCCTCAGCGGCTGGGACGGCGCGGGTGCGGACGGCTCGCTTGCCCGCGTCTAAGAGAAGCGGTGTCGGCGCGGTGGTATGCACAAGTGCTTTGGCGGATGATTTGGCCGTTGCCTGCACGGTGATGGTGGTGCCGAAGCGGGGGTGACGGCTAGTGGGAGGCGGAGCTGAGCGCGCTTCTGCGGCCAGAAGGCGCTGGAGGGCAGGCTATAATCCACATATGTTAGATGGTTACAAGGACTTGGTTGGAGACATACCTTGGGTTGCTCTATGAGAGTCATTGGTGGTGTCCCTCGGAACAGCAAAAAGAGAATCTCGAGAACGAGCGTGTTCCAACTTCCGAGAAGCGGGTCGGCGTCGGCATTGGCGGCGGCAGTAAGTAGGAGATCAGTGAGCTGGGTCTCTTGGAGGGCGCGTACGAGACGTGACTGGAGACCTTCCGAGTCACGAATCGCGGCGAGGTTGCGTACGATATGCAAGATGAGGGCAGCGACCTGGTTGTCGCGTAATGTGCGTTCTCTCGGTGCTTTCGCGAGAGGTGGCAGAAGGATACCAAAGAGGGCGGACATCACAGCGGGTTGCAAGATAGCAGCCTTGTAATGACGGTGGCTCTGGCGCAGTTGAGTAAATTCGGCCCGCTCGTCGGGTTCAAGCTCTGCGAGCTCTTCAGCCATATCGATAGGCCAAGTCATCGCCGACATGAGATCAGCGCATGAGATGGCGCGTTTATCCTCCACCTGGCCGGCTCCTGCAGTCTGCAGCAGTATCGGGATCAAGTCGTTCGATAGGACGCGTTTTTCCCAGAAGATTCGAGCCACAGTCCGTTCATCGTCGGTGTCATCCTTCCTCCACAGTTTCTTCAAGTCTTTGAGACATCCGTTGGCCTCGTCGCCCATACGATAGGTGCCCGCCTCATAGCCACCAAGCGCGTCGACGACACGGCCGATAACAGGCTCAAAGAGTAGGCGGCGAGGGTTAAGGGGTTTCTTGGTTATAGGGTCGCGAGGGACATCTTGAGGCTCCTCGTCGCTGCTAACATCGGACATGGTCGTCGCTTCAAAGACGCGTCGGGTCACGCGATTTCTCGAGTCCGTTGACAGCCTGTGAATTAAGGTATTAATTAATTAATTATCTAGTTATTATAGTTAAGGTTCAGCAGAACAGATCTAGAGACGCAACAGACTTTCGGATTGTCAAACTACTCGGAGACTATGTAGAGGCTCTGTTTCTGGAGCGCGGGTCCTGGCCAACCCTCGTGGGAATCATTGGGAATCAGAGCAAAATTCAAATGGGATGTATCAATGCATCGATTAACGGAGCTCGTGGTCTAGAAAACCAGACGCTATAGCGCGTACTACGTATGTGGGTCCGATGAAGGAATTTTTACTTTGAACCTTACCCAGCTCAGACATTTCGGGGTCAAGACCCGAAGAGCTAGCGTCGCCGCGGCGTAAGTAGTTGCATCATCCGTGATCTGGCCAGCATTCGCAAGAGACTCACAAGCTCGGTTTGTACCCCGAATCTGCTTTGAACTCAATTTGAATCTTGGGGCTTGGACCTGGCCGACTGGCGGCGCACGGTCCGACAATTCTCATTCAATTTCGAGCTCACAAGATCCAGTCATAGGAGGAGATAACACTGGATCTTCCGGACTAGCCTTTATCGAGCCTGAGCTGTTAAAGACCTTTGCAGGAGCACAACATCATTTTGCAGTTGGCGAGAGTCGTGGTGTGACCGCGACGCGTCTGATCCGGATTGACCCGGTGCAATCAAGCGTCGGGCCTTTAAAGCTTTACCTCTCTCCATCTTCGTAACAACGTTCCGTTCCTCTCTCGCACAGCGAAACCTGCAAAAGCCCGGGACCTATCCGAACCGTGCTTTACTTATCTGCGGCGCGCGGCACAAAGTTCCCTGGAAATTTGCTGGGAATCAAAGATCACCCGGCGACTCGTTGTTTTCAGCTATTGTTCACCAGGTCACTTCAAGTTGGTATATAATGACGAACCCGACAATAAAACGCCACCAAGATGCCCGCGGCCTGCAGCCTCTTCAGAAGCGGGATGTTCGAATCTGATTTTTCTTTCTTGCGCTGTGGAGACTTTCCATTCCCCGTTCCGACCGCGGTATCAATTGATTCCTTTATGCATTTCCCCCTCGTGGTTCCATCATAACGATTGCACTACATAGCGGGACGCGCCGCCGCCGCTCATTCTGATTTCCGAGGAAACCAGTTCAGCACCAATCTCATCATGCTCGGATGTTTTTTTCTTCTCTACGGCTACTTGGCGCAGATCTTATGTCGGGCGGCCGCCGCGATTCAGGTTACTCGCAGCGCTACAAGCTTCTTGGTGAACCACTCTATACTGTCCGTACTATGATTGCCAACAGAAACACTTTCATGATAGCCTCACAACTTGTTTTTGTCTTCTTATCCACGCCTAACTTTTATTGTAGACCGGTCCATCCGCAGCATCTTGGTTCTAGCCCCACCGAACGCCACTCAAGTCTTCTACCGTGTCTGGTGACTATCGCCGCTATCCCCTTGTGCCGTCTTTTTTCCATGACCAAGCTTCATTGATTCTTGTCAGATATATTCAGACCGGGGGGAAATGGACATTTGGCCACCCAGGGTCCTTGTTCCAAGGTCCTACGGCTGTGCTGAACGTCTCTCGTCTTTGTCGGACGACTGCTCTCCAACATGAATGAGGAGAAAATGAAAGTGAACACCCGGCCATCAAACACTTTATAAGAATATTCGGCTTTTGATCGCTTTCCCGCCGCACCCAACTTTGAACCTACCGTCTTATGTACAGTATAAAGCGACGCGCGCGAGCGGCAACTACGTAAGCGTCTTTCGTGCCACAGCACGCATGGACACCAAGGCATCCTCTGAGAAGGGCGACGGTACAGACTCCCCCTTCAAAATCGCAACCGCCAGTTCCACAAGTCTCGACAAGGCGATTCAGTACTTGGATGAACATGCAGGCAGCCAATCCGATAGCACTCTGGTCGACCATGCTCTGCTTGTGCGAAAAATTGACAGGCACATCGTGCCCATTGCGCTGGCTGCTTACACACTACAGTTCCTCGATAAATTGTACGTATGAGCCATCTTTGTTCACCGCCTTTTCATCCATGTTCTCTGTGCAGGGATCTCAACGTAATGGAATTTAATCTCCGTATTATGAAACTCCTTTGAGCTGACTTCGTCGTCGATCAGTACGCTGCCGTTATGGGCCTGAATGCGGACCTCAAGCTTGTTGGGAACGACTTCAACAATGCGGCCAGCTGGATGTACATTTCGAACCTCATTGCAGAATTTCCGACCGGTGTGTTCAAAGCCCGCCGCAGCAGCGGTCAACACTGACACACATAGGTTATATCGTGCAGAAGGTACGGCTGGGAAAATGGCTGGGCTTCAATATAATACTCTGGGGCGTTGTCACGGCGTGCACTGCGGCGGTTACGGATTTTCGAGGATTAGTCGCTACGCGGGTCATGATAGGGGTTCTGGAGGCTGCGACGGCACCGTGTTTAATGTTGATAACTGGTGCGTAAATTTCTTCCCTTGTGCGAGATTCAACTCCTCATGTCGTCGCCGCCAGGGATGTGGTACACAAAGTCTGAAGCAATTCTACGCTTTGCTATCTGGTATTGCGGGTTGGGTGGGTGGATATAGAATCGACTTCGCAGGCATTCCGACTGACAACGAAGCCAACAGGGTTAGCTCAAATGCTTGGGAGTCTTATATCGTGGGGTGCGGCATCTGTGTCGCCATACTTGAGTCCTTAACAACATTCCGCTGCAGGGTTTCAACAGGTGACGCACGAGGCCCTCTCAGGATGGCGTATCATGTTTCTGGTTCTCGGGTGTGTGACGGCAGCTGCAGGCGTGTGGGCTTTAATTTCAATGCCCGATTCGCCAATGGAAGTGTCATGGCTCACCGAAGCGGAGAAGCGTGCCGCCATCCAAAGGGTGGCAGTCAATCAGACGGGAATAAAAAATACGCACTTCAAATGGCGGCACCTCCGCGAGCTTGTCTTAGATCCGCAAATATGGCTGCTCACTTCCCTATTACTTCTCGTGCGTGTTCAATTTTTTCGGGGCTACACCCATACTTATCTGTCCAGACCTCGCTGAGCTCCGGCGTCATCTCATTCTATTCAACAACGCTCATTCGTAACTTTGGCTTCTCGCCTGCCCGCAGCTCCCTTTTGAATATGCCAAGTGGCGCTGTGTCGACGCTGTCCTGCCTCGCCACAGCATATCTCGGGCACAGATATGACAATCGTGCTTTGTGCATAACTGTTTTCTGTCTGCTCGCGGCAATGGGGTCTGCCCTGATGTCCTTCCTACCCTCCTCAAACCATGCGGGATTGTTGACCGGAGTGTACCTCGTGAATATGGTACGCCGTTGAATATACATGCTATAGAACGTCGGGTTGAACCAGCTTGCCCAGGTAACTGTCACGTTGTTCCTTGTCTTCTGTCTTGCCACCGCCAACGTCGCCGGGCAAACGAAGCGGTATGTAGTCAACACTTTCAGTACACCTGTACTTGTACTCACCTTGTACTCACGAAAAACACAGAGTTGCTGCCAATGCGCTCATTTCTGCCGCATTTTCCGTCGGTAATATCATCGGCCCGCAGCTCTTCAAGCCAAAGGACGCGCCGCAGTTCATACCCGCCAAGATCATCCTACTCGTCACACAAATTGCGGCTGCCGGCTTTGCGCTGTCTCTGAGAATTTACTACGGCTGGCAGAATAGCGTACGGGACGCTGCTGAGAATAATGCGCATGAAACCGGGGACTTGAAAGTTCAGGTCGCCAATATTGAATGGCTAAACTGTGCGTTTATCCACGTTGATTTTTCGTTGCGACGGTTCGCTGACCTAAGGACGCAGTGACTGACCGCGAAAACAAAACTTTCCGGTATAAATATTGAACACAGCTATACGACATCTATTGTATCATGACTTTGCACAATTCTGTACAACGAACTTGAACCAAGTTCAACGAAAGCCAACTATCAGTGATCGCCGGTCTCGGCATCGGAGCCGAAGCCTCCTCTTCGAACTCCCACCAGGACTCCGACCGTCCCCGTTGCGTCCCCGCGTCGACGATGAGAAGCAACGCGAGCTGTCGCTGTATGATACCTGGACGACCCGAGAACCAAGCAGTACCACTTTCTGGAGTCTGGACACGTCTCAGCAGATATGTAAGTATCCAACCTGAAGCCTAGCCCGGCCATGCGAGTGGATTCGGCAGTACTTGACGACTAGCGCTCGGACCAGGGCTTTTCCGGGATACCCACCTTGGCTGGGGCAATGTACTCGTCTTCGCTGAGAAGCCGGTCGGAAAGCTTACGATTTGAAAATACATGCAGTGCATGCCAAGGTGCGTGCGAATCCGGAGCTGATGTACGAAGATAATGGCTGGGTTGCTGATATTTCTTTCCTCCATCCTCGTCCTTTTGAGTCTTCCACGAATGGCTTACTCTTGGTTATACTTAGGATACTAGGGTCCCGCTCCCGCAGCCTCAACCTTGCTTGACCGATATATTGATCCCATGTCGAGTACCTACGAGTTTGACCCACACTTGATCCAACAGTAAATCTTGCCGTAAACATTTCGTGCAAGAGGAATAATCAGTTTCTGGCAATTCCAAAAATCGAAGCTCCTGACTCTAAGACTACATCGCAAACAATCCCATAACTCTATGGGGGCTCAAAGATTCGCTCGGTCGACGACTCGACGCTCGCGCCAAATGTTGAGGGGAAAATTCTTTGTTGCATCCACAAATGATCGGGCAATCTGCCCGGAGTCGATCTTATCTGTGTGGCTTTATTTTGTTTTTGCAGACGATCAGCGAAGTGGGGGGTTTTTATTTCAATGTACTGGGTCCCGTGCTGGGAAAACGCGAAAATGAATTCAAAAAAGGAAGGAGAAAGGGAAGGCTCATAAAATTTCCAGGAGGCTTCAGCAAGCTTGAGGAGGGCTTGAGGAGGGCTTTCAACACTCATTATTTGTTCAGATCTTTTCCGAAACACTATTGCATCCTCGAAAGGCATGCCAAATTACAATTTATGTAGGGACTCAAACACGAAAAGCCACTGGGTGTTCTAAAATATGTCGCGTCAAAAGTCCATGCTAAAGCCAGGAATGCAGCGAGGTCGATCGACAGCACAGTGAAAGCTGGCTAAAGGAAAGCCAATATTGCGACGTGAAGGATAAGCCCAATTTGAACGCTGAGCACACAAACTGGCACATACTTGAAGATAGCACAAGCCTGAATGGTCCGTTGTTCACCGGGAGTTATGGGGCCTGCTTCGAGTTGCTGGATCAAGTTGAAATACCCGCGCCGCAAGTCTTGCTGCGATGTCGGTACGGCCAAAATAAAGTTGAATCACGCCGTGCTGAGTAGGCCGTGACCAACCCCTTTGAGACCGCGGTTCATCGCCTTCGAGGGTTCCGCGACACGATGGGACGGTACGGAGGTGACCGATGTAAGAAGTGTAACATATACACGCGTTAGTCTAGGAATTGAGGGGTGAACGGCCTGAAACACGCACCTGCGGGCCACAATAGATGCCACAGATCCCCAAGACAGCTCCAAACCTGCCTTTTCAGCCTCTCGAGTCGTCCCACTTGCAAGCACGGGCAGATGCTGATGTGGTGGCAGACATCCGTGGTTTGGGAGCCAGAAAAATGGCTGTAGAGTGCCTACAAAGCCTGAGCTAGGAGATAGAAGACAATTCCGCAGGTCTTGAGCTCAAACCCCCCGGTTTTCGAGGGCCTGCCCGCGACATCAGCAATTTGACATTTTGATTGCCGTGTTCCGGCGTTTTCACGCGTTTTCGCGTTGTTGATCAAACATTGTCGGCGACGGTGAGCCCGACCTTGAAGTTCAAAATTTTCTGGGGTATGGTGAATGGGATGCTGGGGTGGGGGAATGGCGGCGATGAAAATAATTTCCCATTCTGAGGAACGGTTGAGTGCCCGCAGCATTCGGATTTGGTCGGCGTTGTGGGTTTTGGCTCCCACGTTCCGCTGTTGTCGCGTTGTCGCGTTTTTAGGCGACATTGTGACGTTTTTGCGAGCCGTTGTGGCGTTGTACAACGCCTAACAACGCGACAATCAAAATGTCAAAAGTCTGATGGAACTTGTAGTCGGATGACGTCCACTTTTGATGCATGAAGCCGCGGTCACTTGGTGCGTTGATTCGAGGTCTTGAGTTTCCGGAGGGATCTTTGACACGGGGATTGAATGTTCAACACGGATTTTCGGTGCAAATGAGCACAATGCAACGACGGTGCTCGAGGAAAGAGAGATGGCAGCTAACAATGTGACGTCACGGTTACCTGCCAGTCACAATGTTACCTGCCATCGTCCAATTTTGTCCCCGCCAGCCCGGGTTTTAATATTCTGAAGAAGCAGAGTCAACCTAAATTCATTTTAGAGGCTTCTCAAATATTGCCATGAAATAAGGACAAGTGGAATGCGGTCAACCAAGAGAAGTGGCAGGTAACATACACAGCCACTGGCAGGTAACACCCAGCTGATCGAGTCATAAACCAAGTGGGGAGCTGCAAGGTACTGGTATTTGTGCACGTTAGAATCTAAGCGATCTAGGGGCTTATCTGTGTATGCTTGTTTGAAAAATGCAGATTTGAGACCATTGATCTTCTCAGGTTGGGGGACCTATGGTGCGGGTCACCTAGCTGCCGCTACCCGAAATTAGTGGCCAAATTGGCCGGAGAAAAATTTTGGGTGATACACAGCCACAACCAGCTGAAATTTCTGTTATTTCTACTGCTTGTGGCCAAATCCGAGACAAGATTGGTTGACTTCCCATAAGCATTAAAATATTCCTGGGGAGTATTTTCAGTGGTTTCGCCGAGAAGCCGGGGGATCTGTCAGGACCCCATCGGACTTGGATCTCTGAGTATCTATTTTCGACCCTGTTGTAAACCTTAATCAATTATATTCTGGAGGGGGGGTAGGGACCCCCGTTCCAGATTATAATTCTCGTTCAATAAACGGATTTGGCTCCTTCCGGACGTTCCTCGACCAAATTGGGTTGCGTGTCACGACAGTCACGCCTCGTAACTTCCATCAATTCTCCCTCTTCAAGTAAAAGTCGTCATCTCACGCTCCTCCACGGTACATCCACACCTCGATGGCTCTCTCTACTGGACAGCACTCGTTTGCTCGCAATTTGCTGCCACATTCCCTCAACTTTGGCTCCCGGGCTCCCCGATAACGCCAACGTCGAACGTTGTTGGTGCAACACCCGAGATCTGTACCAAGGAAGTACAAATCAACCTCCAGCTCATCCTCCATTCCTTTCAGCTGCTGATGCAGATCAATCGCTTTCATATCCATTGAGAGTGAGCGCGGTGGTGGGTGGAAGGAAGCAAGACGCGTTTGTTTGTATCACACGTAGTAGAATAATCTCAAATGATATTCATTTGCTTATGGGAACGAACACCGAGTAGTTTATGCGCAACGAACGCGGATGCCGGCACCGTTGGCACCGCTGGAATAATGCAAAAAGTTGTTTAATCGTTATGGGAAGTCAACCATTAAAAAAAACTTACTCAGTTTTGAATTAAATAGCAATCCCTCTTTAGAATCTTCTTGTATTGCAAAAAGAATCACTTTCTAAAGAGGGATAAGAAATTGAGGCAAAGCTCGGCCCGGAAAATCTCAAGCACGGGGTAGCGGTGGCTAGGTGACCCGCACCATAGCTAAAGCAAGGTGACGGTCATGGGAGTCCGCAGGCTTGTTACTCCCGCTTTAATGTTGACGGCACAGTGAAGAGAGTTGAACGCAGGTTCCGGTTTCAACTTGAAACGGCCGCTTGCTAATAACGGATCAAAGAATCCTTTGGAACAAGAACCGGATCTGGGGGTTTCAGCCTTACCTACCTACCTGAAAATCCAACACTCGCACAATGAGGTTCCAATTTCTGAAATCAGCTTCTGAGAATCTTACGAACCTGGATTTAACCTCTGACGGCAGGAGCTCAACCTCGTCAACGGCAGTGTTTCTCAAGCCCATTGACAAACTTGGCCCTTCTTCCGTAACAACTTCCGGCGGTTGCAATCCTTGCTGACGCACGGGTCATGGAACGGACAGTACTGACCGGCGAGGGAGTCGGGTCGCCAGTATAAAGGCCCTTCAACTTTGTCGTGTCTCTCAGATTTTCTCGCAGCCTTTCACGCCTACTACTCTTCCTTCAAACATAATGATCAAGTCCACTCTTTCCGTCTTCCTCACTACGTTGGCGGTGTCTGCAATGGCGTCTGCGGGCGTCATCCAGGCGCGCGAGGACCTGGTCCTGCACAACGGGCAGAACATCACCTTCGACTACTCCGACTCGATCGTTCCCGCAAGCAACCTGTTCGGCCTGGGTCTCCTCAGAACCGGTGCCGACATTCCGGAGAAGGTTACATCGGACGGGTGAGTGGTGTGCCTGCCTCAAGCTCACCAATTCATTTAATAACGTGTTTGAATATTTAGATGGGAGGGACCCGTAGTTCTAAACATCGATGACATGGATGTGATTCCGGCGACATACGTCTTGCAGTACCCATTCTTCCAGAACGGTTCTTCGTACAGTCAGTCTTCAGTTGTCTTTTGTCGAATGTTCTCAACCACTTACCAGCTGCCCAAATCTTCCAATACGATACGACTACTCTTGAGGTCGTGGTGCCCAACGTTCACAATGCCACCTTCATTTGGGTCAACCAGCCCGGCCAGAATGTTTGATTGAGTTGAATCGGACGTAGAACATTTCCGTATGAAATTGAATACAAGTGATGGTGTTATTCTCCACTGTTGGAGTGTCAGATAATGGTTGACTTTCCATAAGCTTAGAAAATTCCTGAGCTTGGTTGAAGGTGCCAGTGATGCGATCGAGCTTCAAGATATTCTGACTGTCTGACAATGGGTTTGATTTTCATGACCTAGAACATTTTCATCAAGGTTGTGTTTCTCCTTGAACAAGAGCCGGAATGAAGTCCGATGGCCGTTGGGAGTGTGCCGAATTTTACTTGAAGCGAATGGGCCACGGGACGGCCTGGGAGAAGGGTAGGCAGGTGTGGGTCCCAGCCAACCAGTTTATCCATCTACAAAAATCTAGAGGGGGGGTAGCGACCCCTCCTTCAGATTTTTCTAGATTCACATTAAATCGTGTCTACTTTTGGGCTCCCGATTGATGGGGTCCCGACAGCTGTCGTCGGGAAGCTTGAAAGTATTCCTCAGGAATTTATCTACGCTTATGGAAAGTCAACCAATGCCAATATCACCGGCCTACATTTCGAGAGGATTAAATAGTAAATGCCTCAGAGGTTGAGATTGTCTATCAGGCCGAACCGAATATTGTGCTCATCCTTTGCCCCCATGTTGGTAAATTTGACTGCAGTCATTATGCGGAAGAAATCCTCTTTTTCTCGAGAATAGCGCCGCTGTTGAGACAGGCGCTTGAGAGCTCGCCTGAGACGGTACCATAAACCCATCGGGACGACGCGACGCGTCTCGCTAAACGCGTTGAATTTGATGGTACCGTGAGACTTCCCGTAAGCGCTCCGAGTCCGCGCATCTTTTCTCTTCTCGCCATTATGGAGTCTACAGCATCGGGCGCGCAGGATTCCCAGTCTTCTGCAGCAAAGGCGTCCTCGAGTGCTTGGGATGCACTGCTGAGCGTACAGAAAGAAAATGCGCGGCTCCGCGAGCTGCTTGCGGCCGCGAAACCGCCGAAACCGGCCCCCAAACCACGGACATCTGCTCGTTTACGTGGCCTCCCTGCCCCCGTACGCCGAGCTCGTCCAGCTCGCTCGAAGGAGGACGAGCTAGTCAGTGACGAAGAGGTGTGTCGTTTCGTGCTCTTCAAGTCCAACACGGTTTGTTCACATCTGGGCAGGAGGAAGACTTCTCGGACCCGCTCTCCGCGCAGCTGAAGGTCCTCGAGGCCGCTCAGCAGCGAGTCCAGTCTGAGGAGGCACGTCTCGAGGCAATGGCCGCCCGCCTTCGGACCAAATCAGAAGCTGTCGAAGCCGACAAGGCCGAGCTTTTGGATGCGCGGCGGCAGTGGGAAGAGCACTGGGCGAAATTCGCCGTAGCCCAGGCCCATGTCACCTCCCTCCAGGCTCAGCTGGAGTCCGACTGCTCTCGAGCTAAACGCCAGTTCGAAGCCGATAACCAGCAAAACCTGAATCGGATCAAGGAGCTGGAGAAGCGACTTAAGGCTGAGCAGCGCCAGGTCGAGAAAGACCGCTCGCGCCTGACAGTGGAATGGGCACGTGTGGCTGAGTGGAAGGTGCAGTTCGACAAAGAGAAGTACGAGCTCGAGCGCAGGAGATCCAAGCTTGACGCAGGCACGCAGCGGCTGATAGACGAGAATGCGAAACTGGAGGAAACGAACGCGCTCTTCGTCGCCAACAACACGCACCTCCAGGAGAACAACACGCGATTGCTAGACTTGAACAAGTCCTTGAAGAGCGCCAAAGCCGAGGACTCCGCTCGTGTCAGTGACCTCGAGAAACGCGTACAGCAACTCTCAAACGAGAAGGAGCTTGCGGAGCGGGAGAACGCGTCTCTGCTGGAAAGGGCACGGCTGGCCGAGGGATGCGTGGAGCTGAAGAGCGCCAAAGCCGAGGACTCCGCTCGTGTCAGTGACCTCGAGAAACGCGTACAGCAACTCTCAAACGAGAAGGAGCTTGCAGAGCGGGAAAACGCGTCTCTGCTGGAAAGGGCGCGGCTGGCCGAGGGATACGTGGAGCTCCTCAAAGCAGCGAATATGCCGCTCGGAGCTGATACAACAATCGATCCCCAGGCACTCAAAGCTCTCCAGGACATCTTGCAGAACTGCAATGATGACCCAGGAAGCTTTCTCCCGCCGTCTTCCCCACCCACGCTACATCCGTCCCCGACCCCGCCTGTTACGGTGCGCTCAGCATCCGGATCCGGACCTGCGCTCCCCTCCCCACCGTCCTCATCGTCCTCATCGCCGCCTCACGGGCGTAACCTCCGCAAGCGCGTTCGCACGGAGTACGAGTATGCTGACATGGACGAGAACACAAGCGCCATGAGCTGGTCTGAGCAGCCGTCCACTGCGACGAGCAAGGCTAGCCCGGCGCCTACGGACGTCGCCACTGGAGCCCGTGGGCGCCAACTCGTCGGGACTGGACCACGACCGTCACCACCACCTGCTATACTGGACGACCGATGACAATCGCGTGCGCTGTCGACTTTGTGTGTGAGTGCCGCTTCTCCCCGCCTATGTCCATGTAAGATCGCTGCTAATCATGTTTCTTTCTTTAGACCGGGGACGCCAGCCTTTTTCGTGGTCTCGGCGACGACACCGTGGGGCGTACTTGCGTCGCACGCGTGGGCGGCGCATCCCGGAGAGTGCGCGGAGCTGCTCCGTCCGCGACCCGCACCTCGACCATCTGGAAATTGGGGGTTCTCAGCTCGTAGCGACTTTTAATCAGCATCATCATCGCTCAAACTCCTCGTCGTCGAACTTGCAATTTTTTTTTCTTGTACCCACATCTTCTGTACATACATACTCACATCGCAAAGCATTTTTCCACAAACAGATTTATCTGTTTTGTGCTCCTGGTGTGCAAAAATGTCGCAATCGGCTTATATAATCTGCCTCGTGGTCAAACTCAGGCTCCGGCCCGGCAACCGTTGCGGCGCGAGGAGTCAACCGAAGGTTGACGACGAGCGCCGGCGTTCAACAAATCTTAATCAGCTTCAATTGTGTTTATGTTGTCCTTAAAAATGTACACTCATCTACAGAACCAACTAAATTTCCAACCCTCCAAACTGCGTTGGTCGGACTTGAACCACACACAAGGGCAATTCTGAATTCAACCTCGACACAATAACCACCGTATGTTGTTTACTTACAACTGGCAGCAAGCCTTTCAACAGGATCTGAGCTCAGTGGGCAGGTCCAGCAATTGTAATCGGAGTCAATGTTAGTCTACGGGGAACTCATTATAGTCGCCTTGACCCATCATCTTGACCACACTGCGCAAAAGCGAAGAGTGTCAGAATAGCTAGAAGCCTCTGTGCAGTCTAACCCCATGCCACCTGTAAAGCCTTGGACAGGCGGAACCACGCAGAAAGGCACACCGTTTATTATAAAACCAATCGAACAAATATTCTTCCTTGTTCTCGGCATTTTTCGTAGAAATGTAGATATTCCTGGCACTGCTCGCTTGCCCAAAATTCTCCGCAATCTTCTCAGCTTTCCGATCTGTTTGTGCCCCGCCGTTTATCGGCCTCTAACAATCATTTCTCTTTTGGTCGAGTGCACGCTGCTTACATCAGCAAAGGAGTAGCACAGCCACATCCGCCCCTTTCTCTCCTCTCAACGAGTCGACTTCTCAGTTCTCACCTCTTCTCCCGCACTGACACGGGAGTAAAGATCCCTAAGCTACTCGATATAACCACTGGCATAAACCCTCAGTCAGACGGTGCCACCTAGGTTCTTATTTAGATTCAAGAGGCGCCGCGGGCGCGACATGGCTCTCGATACACCTCCCACTGCCGACGAGAGAGCCGCGCTTGCAGCTGATCGTGAACGTGTAACAGCGTTGAACGCTCATATTCTAGAGCTGGAGGCCTCTATGAAGTCCTTGAAGGCAGAGAGGAAAATGGCGCAGGCTCGCCTCGACGCCTACAGATATCCAGTCTCGACTCTGCCAAACGAAATCGTGTCGGAAATCTTCATCCATTTCCTTCCGGTCTATCCAAAATGCCCTCCGCAAACTGGTCGGCTCTCCCCGTACCTCTTGTGCCGGATATGCCGGAAATGGAGGAACATCGCGTTCGCCACTCCGGCCCTTTGGAGAGCAATTGCAATAACGTGGGACGACATCCAAGGATTCGAGCAGAAATACGACCTGTTGAAAAACTGGTTGAAGCTGTCCGGCTCGTGCCTGCTCTCAATAAAGCTGTCCGGTGATCTTGACGATCTCGGTGGCCCAAGGCGGCGGCATTTTTTGCGCACAGTCGCAGACCATCGTGTTCGTTGGGAACATTTGAGCTCGCCACGCCTTCATGAGATTATTCCGGAGATAACATCTCCCGCGTTCCCGTGTCTTCGCAGCTTAAAAGTTGTGGAGGAGGAATACGAGCCTACTGCCCCCAGTTTTCTTGCAGCACCTCTCTTACGCAAGGTCGCTCTTCCCATGTATCTGGATGCATATACTCCCATTTTTCCCTGGTCCCAGCTGACTGTGCTCTCGGTGGGCCGCATCGAGTCAACCCAATGCGCCGTTGTCCTCAAGCTGGTGGTCAACATCAATTACTGTCATCTTTGTATAATCGGCGACGACGACTTCGCGAGGTGAGTGCATCAACTGCATCCTTCCACTAGTACGTGTCTCTCATGTTTGTTTAGTTTGCAGAATGTGACTCTACCGTATCTCGACACTCTTATTTTGGACTCGGCCTTTGAACTTTATCACTTCAACGGCTTCCTGCAGAGCAGGTCGCAGGGCAGTCTCCTGGACAAGCTAAATCTCCCGGCTTTGCGACGGCTCAAGGTGTCGCAGGATATGCTCGATTCAGAGGACCCTATCGCGACAGTGGTACAACTCGCAACAAAATCCGCGCGTAACCTACGCACATTGTGTGTCCCCGGCGCGCAATTCCCTTATTTGTACGAACAGGCCCTGCCCTCAGTTGCACTGCTCATTTTGCCTCGTGGTGGTAAACTCGATACCACGGATCCTTTTTTGGAAGAGTCGGGCGGAGAATCATCGGATGGCGACGAGTCGATGAGTGCCACAGACTCGGAGGTTGAAGGTGACAGTTATGATTCAGACTAGCTCGCAGCCTTATCCTTTGTGTTTGGTTTTCACTATTTCGTTTCGTCTCGGGCAATTCCAACGCTTCCAACCAGAAATGCCCTGTTTATTACAACTTTCCATAAATTTATGCGAACCGTGCTCGAAGCCCGCTGCTGGTTGGATTTTCTCGAAATTGAACACGCCACCCATCAGTGCGAGTTTTTCACCCATCGAAAATCTCAGTCAACGTCCGGCGCATTGACAACTGTTAAATATTTCTCCCGTGTCCGGGACCATCAACATGCGAGCGGAATTTTCCGACTCCTCGCCTAGAACTATCACCATGACGGCCAGGTGCTCACTCAGCAGCATCAGTCAGCCGTTGAGGGAGCCTCCTCTTCCTCCCCACATCTGAAGACTATGCGCGAATACAAACTCAACGTAGTAAGATCGCTACTGTTTGCGCCTTGATGGGCGACGAGCTGATCGTCGTGTTTGCAAGTTCCAAGGAATCGATTCCCTCACCCTCACCGAAACTCCTACGCCAACCCCAGGCCCATTCCAAGTACTCGTCAAAATCCATGCAGTGTCTCTTCAAGTATACGCAGACCTCTCATGGACGACCAAAATCTTACCAATATTTCTCTCCAGCAACGCGATCTGGTCGTGGCCAAAGGAGCTTATCCCAAGCCGTAGGCGAACCCCCTCTTTGGACAATATTCTTCCCAATTTTGCGCTTCAGATTGCAACCCGGAATAGTTCCTGTTTCAGATATGGCTGGAGAGATCGTTGCGATTGGCAGCGAGGTCACGAATTTTTCCGTCGGTGACAGAATTTGTGCCAACTTTGCAATGCCTGGATATGTCTTTGGCGATCTGGGCGCAGAAATCGACGGTGTCCTCGCCGAATTCAAGGTCTTTGACGCGGACGTGAGTTCATATCTTTCGACTTCAAAGTGAACCTTCACGTATGAGAACTTTAGCCCCAAAGGCTAGTAAAGTTCCCGACCCATTTGACGTATAGAGAGGCATCCACTTTGCCGTGGGTTTGTTCCATTAATTGCACGTTTCAACTCGACTCATGTCGAGTCCCTCAGATGTGCAGCTCTGACTGCATACGCGTCGCTCCACGGACCGGTCCCAGTGAAACAAGGGGATGTGGTCGTTGTTCAAGGCACGAGCAATTTATGAGATGTAACAACATTTCTAACTCATACCTCAGGCACTAGCGGAGTCTCGATGTTTGTGTTGACCATTGCACTGCAATCCCCGTTCATGTTTTGTTGTGTTGCAGATGCGTCCTACAGTTTGCACTCGCTGCTGGTGCCACCGCCATCGTGACCTCTTCATCGAATGTCAAATTGGAGGTTGCAAAGAAGCTGGGGGCCAAACACGGTATCAACTATATCACCACCTCAAACTGGGAGGAGGAGGTGCTGAAAATTGTTCGTCCTTCCGTTCTCATCCTGAAATCTGTGGTGGATCCATTCTTCAACTTTCTAGACAGACGGAAAAGGCGCAGATTTCGTCATCGATGTTGGTCTTCATGATCTTCGACGGGAACGCCAGGGCTGATAAGTTCCTTGCCTCGCAGATCGGCGGCGCATCGACCCTGATGCAGTCAATCAAGGCATGTGCATTCGGCGGATGGGTCCAAATGGTCGGAGTCATCGGGGTAAGCAATCTGTATTCTTCTTCTTTTACATCTCTTGACGTATAAAAACTTAGCACGTAGACGCTGATTTAAACATGCTCCCTTTGCAAGCGATCTTGAAAAACATCTGCCTGCAGGGGGTCGTCATGGGCGGGGTCGAACGGTATGTTCACAGTATTGGCTCTGCCTGTTGTCCTCAACCCTTTCTCAGCTTCAATCAAATGAACCGGCTGATTGATTTGGCGAAGTTGCACCCCTACGTTGACCCGAAGGAGTTTACTTTCGAAGAGGCTACGGAGGCGTACCGATATATGGACAGCCGGTCTCACGTAGGAAAGGTGGTTATCCAGGTTTCCAAGCCTGAAGCCTAAGACGATAACATTGACGAGCGAACACGCGTTCGCTCCAACAGTATTTTGTGGAAGTTGTTTGAAGGATGTCCAGCGTTCAACCCATAACAGCGTACCCTTCGTTGAGATGAAGAGGAGCCACGAAGCATCACTGGAAACTATATAGTCGCGCAGGCTGTCCGCACGCGCGTCTTATCATTCCGGTGAAAATCGCGGTGTGTACGCGTTGTTTGTGCTTCCACGGAACAACTTTCTTCCGGCCCAACCACACGCCCAAAATTCTCGCGTTGCGTGAATACGACGGCCATGAACCCAGACGCCACCCTTCTGCGCACTCTGAGCACGCGATCTTGCCAACGCGTTGGGGGGTCAGCGAATACGAGCTGATAGCAGGCCCGCCAAATTATCAACACAATTGAACAATGCGTATACTCTTGTGTATCAAATCTCAACCTTGTAAGTACCGCCGGAGCAGGCGTCGGTGAATATTACTGTCCAATTCACCCCTCTCCCACTTGTCTCAGCTCGGGATGTAACACGCCCACGTTAATAAGTTAAGAATAAGAGACACGCCCTAGCATGCCCTCCTCGCCGAGCCCGAATCCGTGAAAGAGGTGGTCTTTCCGCAGGCTGATGACCCCTTGTTGAGCTTATTTTCAGATTTTTGTGTAATCCGGGCGCCATTCCAGCCATGTTTGTGGCAGCCCTTCACCGCAGCGGTGGTGTTAATTTCCTCTGCAGTATTTTGCATGTAACTTCGTTTGTACTGTGACCATTGGGCCCACTTAATGGATCCAGATACGATCTATGCTGTGTGCAAGGGGAAACATCAAGACTTGAGCTGCTACTAAGGGGGGGGGGAGGGGGGCGGGGCGTTGCAGACGTGATCGTACATTCGAAGTGCTGAAATTTGACCATTTTACCTAGGGCCCAAGTAAAGCCTGAAAGACGGCTACGAGTTTCAGCTGCCAGGGCGGACACAGTCAACGGCAGCGCACAGTTGGAAGACGAACCTTGAAAGCCGGAGGCTATTAGTCTCTGTCCTTCCACCCGAGCATCTCGATATCGGTTTAACCAGTTCTCTACACTTTCAACGGCATAGCACTGGCAGCGCGGCGATGGGTGAAAGCGATGAGAAATTGCGAGCTTCAGTTTCACGATCGCACCGCGGACGCGAAGGCAGCGTTGACGCAGATCTACAAGTTAATGGCGCAAGATCGACTTGGACCGCTATGTGAGGCATAAGAGCAATGAACGGGGTTCATCAAGGACCGACGGACGTTAACGTGAGTGTCTGCGGAGCAACCGAGGAATATTAATGTCCGCTGGCGCGCCAAACGAAATATTAATCTCTCATGTCTGGGCCTCAGGGAATAGTAGTTCCTTGGCGCTAATGCTGCGCTTTCGTGACTCGTCTTGAAGGCCACTGCTTCCATTGGGACTTTCATGCTGCTGGTCGAATACTCTGGATCTCGGGGAGGTTGGACTGGACCGCTTGACAAAGCCTGAGATTCGTAGCACCGATGCAGAACCCGATGACCGCAGAGATAACATTGCCCGTCCGACAATCCCGCCCATACATAATCAATATTCATATCCTACACCTGCACGAGACCGCGCGCGCGTCAGAAATGCTCCGTGCAGCAGCACACATACGTACCGTTTTAAAACCTTGAATTGCGTGTCCGACGCCCCCGGCGCCGCCCACTACGACTTCTTCTTCTTGGCCGCGGCCGCGTCCTTCTCCTTCTGCGCCTTCTCCTTGGCCGCCTCCACAATCGCGAGCTCGTGCGCGGCGTCGTTCAGCCCGAGTCTGTTTCTTGCGATCTACCGCCCCGCAAATACAGTAAGTATAATGAGCATAAGCGTATTAGCACGCCGGCGATGCCCGCCTGGCGGACGCACCTCGATAGCGTAGAACTGTGCCGTTCATTCAGAAACGATAATAATAAGACAGATCCAGCCCTGGTTAGGCGGGGCGGGGAGGTGCGCAGGCTTTGGGGCACGTACCTGTATTCGGGTGACTGGAATGCGAAGGTGAGCTTCGCGAAGGGAAAGAACGAAAGAGCGACGCGGTCCGGACGCAGACGCACCGAAGATGGTGTTTCTCTCCCCGTACTCCTGCCGCGCGTCTGTCCGGATGAGCGAGCCAAAGTTGTAGTCCTTGACTTTCTTCTTGTACCTGCACGGTCGTCGTGAGCAAGGGGGATGCTGGCGCAGGGAACGACGGACGAGTCGATAAACAGGCGCCACCGCTCCTTGCCCTCGGGGCTCTTCATCGCATCCTCATCGAGCTTGACGAGTTTCGCGTAGTCGTTCTCTGCCAGCTCCGGGAACGACTTCAGCGTATCCTCATAGATCTCGTCGTCGAGTCTTCAAATGCGCGCGAGCGGATGAGTACGAGGACTGCAGTAGCACCCGGACGCACTTGGTGAGCTTCAGCTCCTTCGGGTCGACCTTCTCGATGAGGTTCCAGTATGTCTAGTGGTCCCGGATCGATGGACGGATTCGTTACAGGGTCGCGCGCGAACGCACCTGGGCCTGCTCGACGGCCTTGACTGCAAACCTGCTCGGTGTTAGTGCGGGAATTCTCCCGCCATTTTACCACTCACTGTTTCTCGATCTACACCCACGGCGGTATAGTTAGAATCAGCCTTAGACGCCGACGCGGCTGCGCACCTCGATGGCATTCTGCGCGGTGTTGGGGTCGAACTTTTTGGTGGCCATGGTGGAAGGAACGTGAGTGGGACTTGTGCGCTGGCTGGCTGTGTCGTGTGGAAGGATACCCGGGAACTGATGTCCGCGAGATACCTCCGCACGGTCACATTGCCCGTAAAATCGTGCAAAAGCAAGGTAGGTAGGGCAGGGGTAGAGTATTCTTCCAATGTTGTACATGTACGGGATATAAAGCGGAGGGTCTACGATAGATTATTTTGCAAAGACACGTTGACTGGCAACAACGCGGGGAGACAGAAATCTTGGGCGGCTGCCTTCAGACCGAGGCACGACCGACGAGAAGCTGAGGCCAGCGAAAGCGAGAGGGAGGGGAATAATAGCAAATGATATCCAAAGAAAACTGCTGTTAAAGATAATTGATTGTAGTAGTGGATGGTAATACAGTACTTCCGGCGACCCGCGCGTCACTTGCCCTCGAGCCCAAACTGTTTCAGCTTCTGCAGGTACTTTTGCACGCGACTCGACACCTGGCGCGGAGTGCGCCGCCCATTCATCGCCACCGAAATCTTCGAGTACCTGCGCAAGATAAGTACATGCGCGGAAATGGGTCGGCGCGCCACTCACCGCCGCGGATCGGACGCTGGGATCTCCTCGAGCAGCCGCTCGAGTAGGTTTTGCTCGGACGCGGACCACATGACCTTGTATGTGTCGGGCCTGGTTGCGGCCGACTTGCGGCTGCGCTTGCCGAGCACGGGCGGGGGTGGGGGCGGGGGCAGCTCGGGCTCGGGCTCAGGCTCCGACTCCGGTTCTGGTTCGGGTTCTGGTTCAGGGGGCGGTTTATGCTGCACCGCAGACGACTTGCGCCGCGCGCGCGTGACGCGGGTGACGATCGGCTCGCTGCTGCGGTCGAGGTTCTGGTGCTGCAGCTTGGTCGAGATGCGTCGCGCACGCACGGGCTTCGCGAGCGCGATAGGGACGGCTTTGGGTGATGGGGGGCTGCGGCAGAGCGGCGACGCGGTCGTGCTCGAGGAGGGGGCGGAGTTGATGGCTGTCGGGCTGGCGGTCGTGTCGATGTCAATGTCAATGTCGATCGGTGCCGGCGCGGTGCGGCGAGTGAAGAGGCCCGAGGGCCCGCGCGCCGGCATGCGGATCGTGAGGGGCCCAGCGCAGGCGTCCGACTGCTTCTGTTTTTGCGGATCCTTGGGTGGGGCGTCGGGCATCTCTTCGTCCTCCGGGCGGTCACCATATAAGGCGAGGGCTGGGTCGAGGATGGTGCGCTTGGCCTCCTTGACGAATTTTTGCAGGTCGGAGAGCTCTGAGCGCTGGGTGGTGTGAGGTTTATTTCGTTGTTCATAGTCAGTGCGCGCAACGGAGGCTAGCTCTTGAAGAGGTTTTGGGTCTGGTATTGGTCGTCAGCCTGACATTCTTGCTTCAAGGAAAGAAAGAAAGAAAGAAATAGTGCCATCAGGATATGGTGGATTCCAAAGCTGTTTGCCGAACGATGAGACGTCGCGTGCAAAAGTCTGGTCAAAAAAGAGAAGGGTCGAAGAGTTTCGACTGGGCTGAATCCAAGCCATCCAGATCAGGGAGAAAAGCCGGTCAGAATATAATCCAAGACGACTGGGCCAAGCAATAGGGCGTCGCGTCCAAAAGTCTGGCCAAAAAAGAAGGGTCGATTGTCTGAGCTCAATCAGAGCCAGACCGAAGCGCTCTTTAGGCCAGACTTGCTTCGACGATGGCAAAAAGGACGCCTCTGGCGACAGAGAGGACGCCCGATTGACTCGTAAGAAGGCTACGGCTTTCAAGTCCGTATCCAGTCGAGATAATTAATCTCCGGCCGCCATTTTTGACATTTGAGCTCGTCAAGCCCGGCCAAGGGCAAAAGGAAGCACGAATGGGATATTATCGCGCACCTTTTTCTGCAAACAGGGCCCAGTCGATGCTCTCTGGCACCTTGCTCTCACAATCCGTCTGCTCACTCAGCCGAAAGGCGCTGCCACTCAGCTATCTCGTCAGTCAGCACCACCACGCAATCGAGGACACAACGAGCGCACCTGGTCTGCAAGCAGCCCGACATCCGCTACTACCGCCTCGCTCTTGAGCCTGCGCAATGCGTCGATAGTGGATTGCGTGCTCGCGAGAATCGCCTTTTGCTGCTTGACAAAGCTTGCGAGCGCCTCCAGGCTACAGAAAACTTCAGATAAAGCTGAAAACGGGACGAGGAGCATACGTTTGGGCCCTTCGAGTATCCATGGGTCGTGGGGGGCAGTCATTGACCACAGACGAGTCGAAAAAGACGCTGACCCTTTAGGCGCGCTAATATCAGCAAAGCCGAAGCACAGCCACACGCATGTGCCCCGGGCCAGACTCGGTCAATTCCGAGAACTTTGTTCCTCGACCACACACTTTCACGAAGGCACTTTTTTGAAACTCGGAGGCGATAAATAAGGCATAGTAAAAAGAAGGGCAGGTAACGAGCGTGCTATGGAACGAAAAGAATGTACGTCACGACCGTTTCAAAAAGATTGTTAGGGTCCTTAGGGATTTCGACGGTATCACTGGCAGGAAAGTTCAGGAGGATAGCATAGACTCCGATGCATCAGTCAGACGTTAGACCACATCGCGGTCTTGTTCTCGCATCTGGTTTGAGTTTCAATCGACCCATCGGGGACTTCATGGTCTCGCTCGACCACGGTATCGACCTATCAGGCCGGGTGAGCATACGCCGAAGTATCAAGATGACGCCGACCTTGACCCGGAGCTCGTCTACGGGGACCCTTTCCTGCAATTTGCCGGTGAGCGAAAAAGAGTTATGCCCATTGGAGGCGCTCTCCTCGCGCTGAAGAAGCATCGTAAAGACGGTGATGGTGCCAACCCGGGCGAGCGAATATTGGAGAAGGAGGCTGCGTATCCCGCGAACGGATGAGACACTGGTCTTGCTAAAGAACAGCAAAAGAACTGACTGGTCCGTGCCTTTGACCGCGAAGTACTAGGCCAAGCATGGGTGAGCGGTTAACGGAAAGAAGAGGTGAAAAAGAGGTGAAACCCACAAGAATCAGGTTCAGGACCGCAAAGATCGTGGTAATTCCGTTCGTCTCGACCAGCTGGATGATCTTCTTAACCGCACCAGTAGGCCGCTTGAACATGGTTTTCTTCAAGACCTCACTGACTTGAGATACAGTCACGGCTATGTTTGCGGCCGCCGTCTACGTGGATTGTGAAGGCAGTCAGTAAATGGCCACATCATCACCGAGGCAACTTACGGAGATGATCCAGAGCGCCATAGGGATAGATTTGTTCCCGGGCTGCCCAAGTTGGACCAAGGTGGCCATGACACTGTGAACAAAAGAAAGGAATAAATTCAGAACTTCTCCATATTCAACATTTGACCTGGGGCACGTACGCGAGACCAGATCCGAAGGCAATCAGGCCTATCACTGGAAGCATACCTGAGCTAGTACGGACGACGGTGCATAATTCTAGGGCTTACCGAACATCAATCCCGCAAGGATGGACCACGACTTTTTCGCAGCATGGTAGGATGGCTCGAGTAGGAACAGCTGGACAAGGAAGAGGATCGTCGCCTGTCAGCCATAATCAGTCAACTTCAGATGAACGCCAGAGCAGCGAGCTGCATACGGTGACCCCAGGCTCCGCCCACGTCGTCCAGGTCTGGACCTCGAACAAGTTACAATTGCCGTGGTGCGTCACCACCGTGCGATAAACGGCGTCACTATATCGGACGAGGAATGAATCACGACTAATTGGTTTACAGTTGTACTGCGTCAACTCACAAGTCAATTCCACATTCGAAAGCGTTGAGTACGATGAGTCCGACAAGGGCGTACCTAATACGCGGGGATGAGGACTGTTTCAAAAAGGAAAGGGAGCGTGGATATGTACTTGTAGAGATAGCTGGCGCGGTCCTTGAAGGTGCAATAGTAGTAACGAGCAACGAGCGCGAAAAGCATCCCGGAAAGGATGGATTGAAACTGGATCCCCATGACCATAGGGCCGAGCGTGCGGGCGAGGATCACTTGAGCGGAGAGCGTGGTGCAGTCGGGAATGTTTGCCATGGTGGTGTTGAAGAGAAAGGTGGGCGACGACCCGAGGAAACAAAACCGCAGTTTTGTTTCCGTCCAAGTCGAGTCAAACGCTCGTTGGCTCTCACGCCTGCTGTGGAAATGCTGTACTTCGTGTTCGATCCGACCAGGGTTAACAAGATAAGCTTATTTCACGATTGATTGTTGCAACTCAACTACAAAATGGGCAATCCGATGTCCAACTAAAGCCCAAGAACCCAACATGCCGAGTTGCCGACACTGATGTCTGGTTGGTTTTCGGGCAATTCCGGTTCCACCCTTCCTTAAACGGTGGATTCGGAGTAGCTTTGGTGAGTCATTCTCTCACGTCACGTCTCCATCTTACCCAGGATAATATTTGTTACTTTTCAGCGCTCGAAGATCTGGCCATCATCTTCAAATCCGCCGATGCGCCCCCTGCCGACGGGGATTGGTTGAAAATTTTCCGCCCGGCCACTGCAGTACGGACAAAAATGCAGCGCGCTCGGTTCGAGCGCCAGTTAAAGGCAAGTTGAAACTCCGACTTTGTGGGAATAAGACACTGCATTAACGAGATCAACTGTATGTATGTATATGCTTCTACATGTGTCGTGCCCGATGCCGATTCTTCGCGTTTCAGGCTAGATCGAGGAGGTTAGAGGGCTCTCCAGAAGATTTTGTTCAGCGCACCATTTTCTTCATTTTTTCTTCCGCAGGAATCCGTCAGTCTCGTCGGGCTTGGGAATCGGTATCCATTATTATCCAATGTGTGGTACAGTTCATCCCGAGGTCAGGAAAATTAACCTTTAGACTGTCACACGTTGTTCTGATTCCAGCGCATCCGAGGTCTCGGGGACATTGGATTGGAAACGGAGTCAGGACTGTAACACCAGCTCCATCTGTGGTTCGATTTCCTTCCACAAAACTCAGGATCACGGTTGGTTTGAACATGGCAGCCAGTGCGGTCTCAGGCCGTAGGTTAACCAAATATCGTTGTATTCCATGCTGTCTATACAAGTATCTAGCCGTTCTCAACAGCATCCCGTCAAGCGTCAAATGGCCCACGTAGCAGGCGGTGTCCATCCCGGCGTCTCCGCAGCCTGATTCGCTCGTGTCCGATGTATCCACGGCAATGAAAAATTCTGCGGGCTCTGCACAGGCGACGCCTCCGGCACAGACGGGAAGTCATCCAGAACCTCGCCAAATGTCTGTGTCTGTCGGGAAGCTAGCGCTAGCGAGCTCGGCGGGCGGCTCATCTCCGCAACCGAGGTCGCAGGCGTGGGGCGCTCGAGCACGGGCGCGAGCGTCGTGAGGAGGCCGCGCGAGGCCATGGAAGGGAGGCCGCGTCGGAGGCGTCGCATGAAGCCTTTCGCGTTGACGGGGGTCGGCTGGGCGGCGGATGGTGAAGGCGGGGTTGAGGGTTTCGAGGAAGCGGCTCCGGAGTAAAATTCGGGGAAGAGCGCGGACAGCGAGGATGGTGAGACGAGTACAGGGGGACGTGGTACAGGTGCGAAGTTCGCCCCATGTGTCTGTGTCATAGTGTGCGTCGGACTCCAGCCCGTCTACAGGTATCTCCTGCTCTGTCGGCGGGGGCATGTCCAGCGACGGGAACGAGGCTGGGCGGATAAAGCTGGGGCTCGGTCGTCGTGACCGCCTTCTCGTGACGGAAGAGTACGCATCGTCCATACCGTCGTCTTGCAGCAATGGCGGTGATATCCACAGTCCCGCGACTTTCCGCATCGGCGCGCTTTTGGCTCGCCGGCATGCGAATAACGCGAACAGGACACCGAGGACGAGTGCGATCGTGGCTCCAAAGGCGAGGCCGACGATAGCACCAGTGTTGTGCGAGAATCTGGTACGGTTCAGTTTCAGTGGTGGGAATTTACAAGGACGACTCACGTTCTGGAGCCTGAGGTCACAAAAGCGGGCGCTGTTGAGGCGCCAGTTCCGCTAATAGTTCCAATCGTTGTCCTACCAGCACTGTCCGTCGGTAAGAATACACTGAGAGATATTGTGTTTGAAGGTTCTTTGCCAATTCCGGAAGGGCCGAGGGTGAGGCTGGCGCCTGAGGGCAACGATATAGGCGCTACTGTAGGTGCTTCAACGGCGGAAGACTCCTTGCTCGCTGCTGCAGATCCCGAAGGATCGGTCTTCGGTATTGTTGCGGACGCGAAACCCGAGGGATCGTTATTTGGTCTAGCAAGATTAAAGGCGTGAGGCTCGCACTGAGTCTGCTATTCGAACAACTTACGCAGAGAACGAGGCGGAACCAACACTGCTCAAAGACGACGCGGAAGAGTGGGGTGTAGGGAACTGCGGGGGGAACAATGTGAGGGAGAAAGTCGTGGCACTTGACGAAGTTGTGGGTGAGATCGACGAAGTCGTGGTTGAGATTTCGGTGGATGTACCGGAATCTGAATCGAGCGACGATAATCCGGGACCATAAATGATAACTGGTCGCGTCGTGATTGGATACGAGCCAATGGTGGCGGGATCTGAGGTCGCTGTAGACGATGGTTCAACCGAACTGAAGACACCGGCGACCGAGCCATAGCTGGGCCCGTTGAAAATCGGCACAATTCCCGAGACAGAGAGGATGTCACTGGGATATTCGCGGTGACCGTTGCTTGTAACACGGAGGTGGTCGAGAGGTCGGATGACTGAAATTCAGTGCAATTCGATGCGGAGTATTCTGGGGAGAGAGAAGCTTGGGTCGATGCAGTGCCGCTCGACGGGATACTCGACAAAGAGCTTGTGGACTGCGACGTCGACACTTCACTGTTCGAAGTTGAAGTGAAGATAGCCAGTGAATAAAGTGCACCACGTACACGTCGGCCCTTCGCCACACCATGAAATCTCGAGCCCATTTCCCTCGCGGCGCTGAACGGGGAGAACTTGAACCCGAACGCTCCGTTGGATGCTTGGAAGTCTCAAGAACAGCGCCAGACATTGGAAAGTTTCTGGGATGGAGGTCCGAGTGAAGGAGAGCCACGGGTCACAGTGACCCCACATCGCGAAGACTCGAAGTCCGGGGTAAACACATCCGCATTGCGCAAACCATCACAGCCTATCACAGCGCAACATGGAGAGCATGTTGATAAGTCGGGTAAAACCAAGGACTCGGAGCGGGGCGTAGCGGCTCGGACGATAGCGACGCATCAACGCGATCACTCAACCGCGACAAATACACATGCAACTTTTTCGGCAATCTTGCTCAACTTGGGTCCTCGAACTCCGGCGTTCCCTGCTATTCCATCGCCGCCCGGAAGGCAGCATTTCAGTTGTTCTCCAAAGTTTACCCCACATTTCCTGGTATAATTCTTTCCTGGCTTGTTTTGTATACACGAGCAACTGGACTAGTACTCGGAGTTGAACTGGAGCAGCAATCTCTACATACTCCAGACGTTCTCGCTTGCTATGAATATTCATAACAAGCATTATTCCCAATGACCAAACAACGACGTCGCAAAATATGCGGTGGTTGCGACAGCCTGGTACGTTTGGTACAAGTGAGGTGATTTGGCGTTGGGGATACACAATGTGTGTAGGTTGCGTGCGGATCTCGATACGAGTCGTGTCAGTGTAGCGATAGGGTCGTCTGCATCAAGAATATTCTGTGTCACATGCAGCCATCGCAGAGCCGGGAGAGTTAGCTTGCCCAAGAGACTGCCCTGCACGGATTGGTGGGCTTGAAAAGCCTCCAAAATGAGAGTTTCGAGATAAGGCAGAGTCACGTCCTGCATACTAAACAAACAGATAACACCGGGGGCAAAGAGCGAGGCACCCAACGAGGGGTGCTGTCGTAGCATCCGGCCATGAGTGTGGTCTGCATCCTTGTCACGGTACTTGTCACCGCACAATGAGCCTTTGCAAAGACAAAGAGTATACAAAGGAAAGACAAAGGACTGTCGACCGGCACCCGCCAATTCCCAGGCTGCCAGGATTTGGCGGGTGCCCTTTGTCTTTCCTTTGACTATCCTTTGTACGCTCTTTGTCGGTGGAAAGCCTCTTTGTACATTGCCTTGACTTGTCACACCGGATGCAGCATGATTGTGTGTGGGGTGCTACGACAGCACCCTTCGTTGGGTGCGTCGCTCTTTGCCCCCGGTGTAAACTGCATTAGTACGATTAGAAGGATGCAATGAATGCCCTGCCCTTACCTTGCGAAGCCTTCCACGGGATCGATATAAAGGTGACAGCAATTGATATTGACGAGCTGATTGAGGACAACAGCACATTGTGTTGGCTGGATCCAACCCACAGAAAACACAGTCAATTGAGACCACGGAAGGATGGGAATATAAGCATCCGAATAACTGTAAAGAGCGACCTTTCGCAGAAGAGGTGCTACAAGAGAACTGGGGTAGTAGTCGTAGTCGTATATTCGTCATCTACGACTTTCAAGCTGCGAAGAAATGGGAGTGGGGGAGGTTCAATCTCCAGAACAACCTTATCGAGGAATGGCAGACTGAGGTGTTCCCAACGAACACGATGATCTGTGACTGTGCGCAAGAATCGGGGCAGTCCTGGGCCAACAACGTCAAAGTCGCCGTACAACTTGATCGAGAGGAGGCAGGAGCCAGAAAGCTTCAGCCAGTTCTTCAACAAGTCGTGTTTCTGCTCCAGCCTTCGCATCCTGCCCAACGATATCGCGATTGCGCTCCAAAGAGTCGGAGTGGCGATTGCGATCTCTCTCCATTTTCGGCAGATCTGGCACAAAAGGTACGGGGAGAGCAGACCGATTGTTGGAGGGCAGTTTGGATATACTGGAAGGAAATGGGTGAAGATTTCGGAGACGATTTCGTTTGGCAGAATCAAGACTGGGTATGTGTAGGCGTCGAGGCGGTCCTGCACCAGTTTCCTCTTTGCCTTCAAAGACTCAAGAGAAGCCTCCACCGCAAGAATCTGAGCGTCCAACTCTGCGATACAGTCACGATCAGCCCCAAGGTCGGCTTTCTCGCTGGCAGTGGGGTGTGTCTGTGTGCGATCCCGTGAACGACTCCGAGTGTCGGGTGCCTGCGTTTTAATTGGCGCCATCATCTGGTCGGAGATTTCTGAGCAGACGATTAGCGGGCATCCAGCGTAAGCCACGTCCGGATAATTACTGCTTTACTGTGGGTGGAAGTTTGGTGGAAGTGGCGTGGCACTCGATACAGGAGGGCAACCCGGAAGCGGTTGAAAAATGATCGTGGCTGTGTCGACTATGCCGCTTCGGCACGACGAGAAAAAAAATTGGCCCCAACTTCGCCCTGCGCGATGGACTCATGGAGACCAGCACCAAAATCTACAAGAACAACGATATAAATATAAGTTTTAATTACAGCAATAATCTCCGTAATTTTATTGCCCAGCCGGAAGCCCAAGCCGCCCTCGCCACTCCCCAAGTGGCGCAGGCCCTAATCGTAGCAGCGCCGCACATTCACTGGGGTGCGCCGTCCATGCGTGCGCCGTAAGCTCTACCCACAGCACCGCCGCAGGCGCAGCGAAAACGCCCTGCGTCCCCGGTCTGCAAAATGTGTCAGCTATCTAACCAGCGTGAGCAAGAGAGGAGGATACTCACATACAGAGTCGGCACCGCACACGCCCTCCGTTGTCGGTGGTCCTGTACAGAAGGTGATAGTGACTGGCCACGTCGAGCTCGGGCGCGGGAGGTGGGTGCTGCGGCTGGGCTTGAGCATTGACCGGTCCCAGTGGTGTGCGCCGCAGCGGCGCGGTCGTCGTGGTCGCAATCATCGGAGCAGCTTTGCTGTCTGTAGTAGGCTTGCGCGCGTGCCGCGTCATCTTGCGTGGCGTACAACTGTCCCGATTTTCGTCGCTGGCCGTGTTCTCGTACTCCGTGTTCTCGTACTCCGTGTTCTCGTACTCCGCTCTCTCGTACTCCGTGCGGCTGCGCTTGCGGGGGCTGCTGGGCTGTGGGCCAGGCGAGGAGGTCGGCGGAGAGGGGGGCATGCATGGAGATGCGGAGCGCGGCAGTAACGATGATTGCTGCGTGTACAGAGACGAAGGCGGTAAATCGTTGGCGCGCTGCGTGGATTTGGAGTACCTTTCGTGGAGGGGCGTAAGTGCCGTCAGGGATCTCGCCGTCCGATGCGTCCTCGTGACGGCCGCATCGCGTTTGCGCGGCGTGGATTGTGGACCCAGCGCGTGCTGCGGCCTCGAGGAGGTGGTGTCTTGTGCCAAGTGAGGCTTAGCGCCAGTTTGGCCGTCCGCCTCCAGCTTCTTCACGGACGCCTCCGCCAAACGAGCGCGTTCAGTCAGAGACGTCATCTCCCCCTCGATAAGCACCCTTTCGTTCAAGAGCAGCTGCATGCGTTTCTTGAGCTCAGTGGCATCAGCGAAGTGGCGGGTATTGCTGTCGACAAGGGACTTGTTCAGGTCCAGCAGGCGCAGGTTGTCCTGTTCGAGGCGCGCGTTCTTCACTTCAAGGATCGCGTTCTCGTCCATGAACCATCGGGTGCCCGCGTCCAGCTTGGCTCTCCTCCCGTCCAGCTCTTTCTTCTCCCTGTCGAACTGTGCCTTCCAATCCGCCAGACGCCCCCAATCCTCTGTCAAGCGTGCACGCTCCTGCTTCACCTCGCACCTTTCTGCGTTGACCCGCTTCTCCGCCTCCTTCATCCGATTCGCATTTTGCCGGGCATCTGCGTCGAGCTGGCGTTTGGATCGCGAGCGCTCAGACTCGAGCTGGGCCTGGCCAGAGGTGACTTGAGCGTGGAATGCAGCGAACTGCCCTCGTTCCTCGTCAAACTTTTGCTGCGCGTCTAGAAGCTGCGCCTTGTCGGCTTCGAGAATCTTCATGCTGGCTTTGAGACGGTTGGTGATTGACGAGAGGCGCGCCTCGTTAGATTGGATCCGCTGTTGAGCAATCTGGAGGCTTTGCTGGTCTGCGGCGAGCAGGAGTTCTGTCTCCTGCGCACCCTGCCCTCCATCTGCACCATCGCCCTGCTCAAATGTGTGGGTCAGGCGTTAAACTCCGAATGTACATACGACAAACCTCTTCCTCACTCGCTAGCTCGTCCTCATCCGAGTCGACGCGAGAACCTCGCTCGTTCGAGCCGACCCGTAGACGCACACGCGCTGGATTGGTTTTTGGGACCGGCCTCGCCGCCGCGAGCAGTTGCCGCAACCGCGTGTTCTCTTTCTGCACGCTGAGAAGCGCATCCCAAGCGCTCGGTGTTGGTTCCAGCGAGGGCTGGGTAGGTAGCGCGTTCAGTGAAATCGGGTCCATCGAGGACCCCTGATAATACCTTTGAAGGCCAGGGTCCGGGTCCGGACAAAAATCTGAGATTTGGGGTCCGAATGCCAGGTCCCGACCGGACAAAAATGATCGCCCACCGGTGGACAGGCCAGGTTCTGTCCGGACAAAAATTCATAGTGTCGGGTCCCAAGTTCGTCGAAGTTACCCCGATTTTGGCCCGAAACCCTCATTGTCGGTGTAAAACGGACGGCAAACGGCTTTTCACGCGATGTGCACCATATACGTGGGCGCTAGAAAATTTTGCGCATTTTAGGCCCCGTGGGAACGCAAAAAGTGCCTTTTGTGGCTACTCGGCTAGGTCCCGTCCGGACAAAAATCGCCCTTGCGGGACGAAAACCTGTCCGGACAAAAATTGGCGAATCGGCCAACTTTAGGACCTAGCCTCCAAAGGTATTATCAGGGGTCCTGTCCATCGTTGAGGAGAAAAGAAAAGCTAGGTGCTTACGGAGCCGTGGATCCCTCCCACGGGTCATCAACAACGCGCTAATTAGCCGAGACGCGTCGCGTCGTGAACTTCGTAAGTTGAAGAGTCAAGACTTCAACAACTCCGAAATGCAGAAATTCGTGGATTGAGCGAGCCGCTCGTGGCCAGGGTGGAGCGCGTATAACAAAAAAAAACTCATCTGCAGCAGGTAGTACTGTCACCGCGTTCAATTGGGAGGTCAGAATGGCCGATTGAATTTGATCGCGGAGCTGACCAATTTTACGTCTTCAGTGGGTCACGGTTGGGTCACGGGCGGGGAGTCTCTTTCTTCCCACTTCGACGTCGCCGCCGTCAGCGACGATATGGATTCCAAGAGATCCAGGTTGTGCTGGGACCACCTCGGAGGATCTCGGCCGCATCTGCCTCGATTCGACCCCCAGCTTCCTCGCGCCTTGTGGGAGCGATTTCGAAAGGACTACCCCGACTCGATTATCTTCCACGCGTTTTTCAGCGACGTGCGCCACCAAATCCTCGTCATAAAGCTGAATTCTATATCAATGGAGTTTCCCGAGAATCCCCTTGCATTCGACGACTTCTTCCCACCCATCCTTATGGCCGTACCGTCATCGAAAAAGACCGCCAAACCGACCCTGAATGGGACCATGGGCGGCAGCTGGCTGCACCTTGCCGTGACGCAGGCAGATCTGCCTCTTGCGCACGAATGTATCAGACTGGGAACGCCGATTGAACACAAGGACCGCCGTGGCTATTCAGCACTCTACTTTGCCTGCAGCGTCGTCTCAAATTTCTTCCTCCCGAACGGTGCCGTTGCAGTATTGATCAATCTACCTCCGGGTAGTACACGCCGTAAAGACCTTGCAAATGACTTCCTCTCCCAGTTAATTGCGATCATCCAGCTTTTCCTCGAACATCATGCGGATCCGAACGAAACACACGACGGAATGTCGCTTCTTGGTCTCGCTTGTCTCGCCGAGCAGTGGGAACTCATCCAAGCCCTCTTGCTCCACGGAGCCCATGCTTCCCCTTCTTCTCTCGCCCCAGCGCAGCTCCCTGAACGATTCTTGAAAACCCAACGCGACAGATCCACTTTCGACTCCTACGTGACCAAATTCTCGGGCCACCCGCGTCCTCTTCGACGCTGTCCTTGCGGGTCCGGCCGTGCGCTTGAAGATTGCCATTTGGAAACCCAAACTTACCCGGAGGAAGGGATATGCCCGTGCGGAGCTGGGAAGATATGCGGGAAGTGCTGCTATAAGCGTAAAGCGATGATGCACTGGGTGGAAATGTGGGATGCCCGTGGTGCCCGGCTGCGGCGTTTGTGCATCTCTCGACTTGCGCAGGCGGACCCGGAGGTCGTAAAGTCAAAGGAGGAGCAGTACATCAAGGAGCAGAACTCCACTGGGAAGGGCGTTCGATCGTTCACGGACTTCAGTCACACCGTTACGAGAGAACTTGCAGAAGAGGGCAAGCTTGATCCTGCGTATGCAGCAGCCGGGCTCAAAGTTCATTTCACCCCACTCCGGTGCGTACTGCTTCCTTGGTTAATATATTACTCTGCCACTTATTCAAACGCTTCGCAGTCCCAGAGGCGCGCGATCAATGAGCAAGATGGAATTGGCTGAGGCCATACGATTATGGAACGCGGCGGTCGACGAGTACATCGCTTCCGGAGTCGACTCGCGCGCAACCGAGACCATTGAGAACGCCGCCAAAGTAGGGCCAGCAGGAGGGCCGTTGCACCGGAAATGTGAGGCCACGGGGTGTCCCAACATCGAATACAGAAACGACGTGAAAATATCTGTTTGTAGTGGATGCAGCAAGGTTCGTTTTTCATGCTTCGCCGCCTTCGCAGCCCCTCATTTTCTCCGATAGGCCGCGTATTGCAGTCGAACATGCCAGAAACACGCATGGAGAGCACACAGATCCGCGTGTCGTGCTGGAACTGCCCGGGTTCAGCTCCTCCCATCGCAAGAAGTCTACAGCAAACAACTCGCTCTCGGATGGCCACTGCAAATGGGCATCGACAAGGATGACCCGAATCTCGCTGAGCTACAAGAGATGATTGCCTCCGCCTGGGCGTATTGACTTTGGCTCTTCAGCTTAGCACAAGATGCACCTACTGTAGCAATAAGATTGACGACTTTCTTGAAACCCCGGCTGCTAGTGAAGAGTCCACGGAGGTTCAAACACGGGGCAACAGCGCTCGTCCTTCGCACCCACTTTGGTAAGTTTCAAACCGGATATCCTCCTGCGATTTCGGCGGGCAATACCAGTCGCGATCCCTCAAACCTGACTCCATTGGGACCATCGACTCGGAGCGGTTTCAGAAGCTCGCTCCTATTTTACTGCGGCTACGCATCGGTCTGACCTCTCCTTCTCCTGATCCACGTCTTCGCTTTCTCTTTCTTCTCCGGGCCATCAACTTGAACACGGGTTAGCCGAGATGCGTCGCGTCGTCAAAGTGTACGAAAAGAGGTAGCATCGTGGTACGGATCCGTTCGTTAAGGCAAAACTCTTTTACACGAACAACCTTGTGTAAAAAAAACCGTACTTTAAACTACGGTGCGGCTTCAAATTTCATATTGGTTATGTTCTCAGTCTCAGATGGCTATGTTTTTTTCTTGGAGGAATAAAACGTTTGAACAGCTGTTTGAACCTGGTTCGAACTCGACATTTCAACTTGCGAAGCAAATGGGGTTGAACTGACGTCATGTCACGCCGTATTGTGGTGGCTGCAGTGCACACGCACACGACCTGCTTTAGCCATTCACCTCCTGCTTCAACCTCGCGTTCTCTCTTCTTGTCGTCGCATGTTACCCTGGCCGGGGGCACATGGCCGTTCTATCTGCCGCAAACTGACCCGCCCAGGCTTCTTTTTCTCTGGCAATTCCTATCCTCACGGCGTGGGGCGAAACACCGTACACTTGCGGTATTCGACGCGCTCAGAGGCGGCCAACAACACAGACGTCAGCCATTCCCAATTTCTCGCCAATGCGAGCTCATCTAGCAGTTGGAAAGAAAGCCGGGGGAACTCTCTCGATGGCGGGACAGGCGCCACGGTCGACGAATTCGACAACCTGGCCGCAGGAAAAGGCGAGTCGTGCTCAACGGCCATGCCCGCAGATATACTGATATAATGGAACAGGAAAACTGTCCCCCACTGCGTCGCATCTATTTAAGATGATATTACCATTGGGTATGCTTGTATTCGATCAAGAAAAACACACCGTGTCGAAAGGCGAGGCTCAGAAGCGCACCCCGCCGACGGTTATATTGTTACACCCGTCGCAGCCCCTCTCGCATGTCAGCCGCCTTATCTTGGCATCGCTAGCTCCCGCCACACCAAACATTTCTTTCCGCAGTTCGTCGGCGTCCGGACAGCCATTTCAGTGGTCCGACTCGACGGACGTCGGCGACTTTATCCGCGACGCTGCGCGCCATGCGAAATTCTCGATATGCATCGGGTATGACCCCGCCCCGAGCACAAAGAGCACAGATGTGTCTGAGGTGACACTCGACGTCGAGGTGCCGACTGTTGCGGACCGGACGCGCTTCTTGCGGCGCCGACTCGACCACATTGGGAGGCAGCTCAAGAGCATGGAGGAGCTCAAGCGTGAGTGCGACCGCGAGGCGCATCGCGGAGCGCGCCGCATGGCCACGGCGGGGTTCGGTGTGCTCGCAATCTACTGGGGCACCGTCGCTCGACTTACGTTTTGGGACTACGGCTGGTTTGTCTCTGCATTTACGTCTGGCTCGACTGCTCATATATATTGTAGGGATGTCATGGAGCCCATCACCTATCTATCGGGGCTCTCCACCGTTATGGCGGGGTATTTATGGCGCGTTGTAATGTTTGGGGTTGGGTTTGTATCGTGAAACCAACATTATCTAGGTTCTTGTATCAAGGCCGGGAGGTATCCTACTCCTCCGTGCTCGACCGCTCCATCTCTGCACGGCGCGAAGCCTTGTATAAATCCCGCGACTTCGACATCGAGCGCTGGGTCGACCTCGTTACGGAGGCGAAGCGCCTCCGAAGTGAAATTCGGAGGATCGCCGAGGATTATGAGCATCTGTCGTCTGGAGAGGAGGAGAAAGAGAAAGAGAAGGTGGAGGAGCGGGAAGGAGGCCTGGAAGAGGGGGATGGGTCTGAGCGAGACGTGGATCGGGAGAATGAGAGGTCGGACCGAGATGTTGAAAGAGATGCGAAGCGGCAATAGAATAGAAATGAGCTGATGCCGCTCCGAGTCGATGGTCTGAACTACATTGAACAGTTGAGGCTTCAAGATCTTCCAAGATGCATGAGTTCGTGAGTTGATCGAGTTGCTAATGGCCAGGGCGGCACGCGTCTACCGAAAGCTCATCTCCAGCAGGTATCCGCGTTGGGGGTCTCTGAACAATACCACTGTGCTACCTCACTGAGCGGTCCCCTCCGTGATACTGCCCCAGAATCTATACCACACAACTTTAGATCAGCGTGCTATAAGGCAAAACGGATATCACGCACTCGCAACGCTCCAATAGTCCATCGTCCGTGGTGAACGGCTCAATAAATGCCCCAAAGGATTCATTCTGTCCGAACTTCATTTCAGTTTTATTTTCGCCCCAGACTTCCCACAGTGGGAGAGGACTGGGCCGGAGGCGGGCGTTGGGGTTCAACATAATCACTGCAGACATGAAAGATTGCCGATAGGCGTCGAGGAACGCCGGGTCGTCGACGGTTGGGGGCGCGGCGAAACTGTATTGGTCAAGTTCAGCGCACTGGTAATATACTCGTAGATGTATCTGCTCACGTTGAAAACTCATAAGACAAATCCTGTGCGTGATATCCAGGCGGGACTGCAAACTGGGCCTACGGCGGGAGCGTTAACTATGGAATATGGCAGGTGAGCGAAAATCGAACCTTCCACGCGCGGGATTTGAAAGCCTTGGTCAAATAGTATGCGGGACAGAGAATTATTGCTGATCCAAAGCTGAAATTGAACGGTTGAAAATGGATGATTGATTGGTAGACTCACATTCTCCCATTATCTGTGACGCCTTGTCGACTGTATTTGTACCAGGATATAGCTGGACGACGCGTTCCACCTGCCGGTGATCCAAACGCGGGAAGAGGCCCAGAGTGTATTCATGTATACTGAGGTTGTTGTAGATGAGAGCGTCTGGGTTCACGAAAAGCGCGCCTTCGTCAGCATTTGTCGTCACCACAAGAATCTCCTGTCAATGCGATTTGAACATCAAACCGACGTTCGGCTTTTATTGAATCTAACCCACCCCGTTGACCTGGCCGCGCTGTAGCGTTACAGTCGGACGCTCGACGATGAAAGTGCCGTCAACCACAGGAAGAAAAGTAAATGTCCCCAAGAAATTGGAGTTGCCAATCTGCGTGTCGGCGGCGAGGAGGACGGAGGGGTCTGCGCGTCGCAGACATTCTAGCGTGTCGTGGGAAGACTCGCAGCTGTCTCAATGTAAGGCTCAAAGAAGTTCGAAGGCTCAGTACACAAACCCCGCATGGGAAGCGACGGCCGAATATATAGCCTGGCAAGTGAATCATGTTAGGTTCGGGTTTACAGAGGAAATCCAACCACGACGTACCTCAGGTATGGGTTCGTCGTAGTTGTACTGCGGCGGTAGCCACGGGGAGTTGGCGATGACCCCGCGGAAGAGTGGGGGTTGGGTATTTCCCCCATGCGCAACAACGGCTTGCAGCATTGCGCCCGCTCCAGCCGATTGACCTAGTCTCCAGCAGTCAACATTTCACAGCGGAAAAAAGAACAACATGTTTACCCATAATGACCACCCGTGCTGGATCTCCCCCAAAGCGAGATATCTTGCACAAAATTGTGTTAGCCAGGGCCGATGATGTTCATGGCAGCACATACGTGTTTTTGAACCCATCGGAGGGCAAAGTTCTGATCGACTACAAACGCGTTCGTGACTTCACGCATAACAGTTGAGTAGAATGGGCACTAACGCAGCCCGGAATTGAGATCTCCCGACTTCTTGATTTTCTGGCCGGACAAAAACCCTGGGTGGGGTGAACGAGAAATTGAAACAGCAGAGGAATGCTCTCCTACCGAATACTCCTAATCGATATTGTACAGCAACCGCAACAACTCCAAAGTCGGAGAGGGTCACAAAATCGTGGACCGGGTACACACTGACACTGCCGGCGTCGTAACTTGAAGAGACATCAGCAGATGTACGCAAATCACCGCGACAGTTACTTACCCCCCACCATGAAAATACACGACGACTGGTAGGGGAGAATCAGTCTTGGGCTCCGATGGAACGTGCACACTAAAGTTTATAGGAAGAGATGAGCTGTAATCTAGTCGCATAAATTACACTCACTTCAAGAACAGGCAGTCTTCGTTGTACGGAGCCAGATCCCGCGGGGGGAATGTTATTCTGAACGCTGCAGGGACACAAGCACCAGGGGGTCCATCGAGCGCCGGTTTTCGAAACGGGGATGTGGTAGATCGGCCTGGGGATCCTGACAATGGAATGTGAAGACATTGTGGTGGGGCATTGGTCGCATTCTGCACTCCATATTGCTTGGACGGATGCTGAGGCGCTCGCCAGCGACGCTCACCTATAATTGTGAGCCTCTTCCGAGATGCAAAGCATACTAGTTCACCTGTGGGCGGGTCGGCGTAGCGGATTCCCAAGAAACTGGTTACACCGTTCGCTAGACTGACATCGGTCTGGTAGGTGGTGTAGCCAAGATCGACAATTTTGGGGATAGCTTGAGCGCTTGCTGCTAGTACGAAGCCAAGAAGAATCACAGCTTGCATGAAGATGAGTAAAACGAGTTAGCAGGCAACACCTCAAGCGCCCACACAACGGAGATCGGCCATGATCGGTATCTTCAAGTTCGCGCGGATGCCACGGAGTTGAACCAATTTTGGCCACGACATTCTTCGGCGGTCGTGTTAGTCTCGGACCAAACTCTCCTGACATCCCAATTTGGGAACCCTGTCAGGAGAGTCTGGGCCTCTTCCAGGCAATTAACCGCACCATTGCGCTATCAATTTTTGATGGCATTTTGATTTAGATTATAACGGTTTGCGGACACTGCTTCCCTTGGATAAATAATCTTCCGGCGCGAATCGTTCCAAATTGCCCACCGGTATCCATACCGAGCGGCCTGAATAAATCTGTGAGCTTCCAGACATGTTTGGGTGTCGCACGATAATCGAGGTCAGAATCACGTGGGTGGGTACCAAATATTCAAATCCTCGGGAGGTTCAACACTTGTAGCCCAGTTTTGACTCCCAAATTGCTTCATAAATCGTAGATTGCACGAATCGTACGCCACGATATTTTATATACTGCTGCGTTGGGGAAGTGCAATAAAATGAGACCGTGGGAAGTATCCATCAAAGGTTGATAGCGCAGTAGTACGGTTAATTGCCTGGAAGAGGCCCAGACTCTCCTGACAGGGTTCCCAAATTCTGACAGGGTTCCCAAATTGGGATGTCAGGAGAGTTTGGTCCAAGACTACGGTCGTGTCGTTCGAGGCTATTTGCGGAGTAGAAGATTCCACCCACACGAATCAGCAAAGGTGCCTTGTTTCAATTCACAACGCGCTCTTGCCCAATGCCAGGTCGGCAATTCGGGTTGAAATTTCACGCTCCCCGGTTTTTTGGATTCCTATCCTAAAAACAAGGGTAAGAGCGAGTGCTCAACAAATCCTTGGGTGCGCTGTCCGCGTAAGTATGTTTCACAGTACGTCAAATTCAATCAGAACCTGATTTGAACCACATCAGAGTTGAGGCTAAGATTGTTAGCCCTGTTCTTCCCAGGCCTCGACCCTGAAGCACCGTCTCTCAAAACACCATCCCTTCGCATTAGTCTTGTTCGACCTCCATCCGCCGTCTTCAATCCTAAGTTGACTCTGTAATGGCGAGCACCTCCTCCGTTTCCGAATCGCAGGCCTCCGCCTTCATTGCTGTCACTGTCGGTCCGGTGCTTCTGGGTGTGTAGTACTCCAGGCATTTCTCATGGGCACAATATGTGTCCTGGCCTGGCGCTATTTCTCATATTTTGGCAAGAAGGAACGTTCTTTCGACCTGTAAAGCTTAGCATCCCTTCTCAGGACACATCCATACTGATTTTCCTTTATCTCAGGTTCATCGTCGGGATCCTTTTGTGTTTGAACCTTTGCCAATTTGGAATGTACCTGTACGTTGCCGCATATGGCGATACCAGTTGTGTTAAAAAGTGGAGGAGTAGAGATATTGCTTACCGTGCCGGTACCTGGCTCACAAGCGGCGCATCATTCTACTTTTCTGCGACTCAAACTCGGCCTCAAAAATGGCCGATGTGCGCTGATCCAGCGCTTACGGTACGCAATGTGTGGTTGATGCTCTCTCATTGAACTGATGGAGATATAGGCCGTCATTGTGTTTTTGGTGCAGCTCGTCTCTACGAAACGGTGCGGGGCCCTCACTGGAACGAGCAAATCTTGCGGAACGCTGATGACACTCCGTATGATATTTTTGTTCCGCTCTCGCTGCGCAACAACCCTTACAATGCTCCTAGTGCTTTTTGTGTCTCTTGGCTCTGGTCTTGGGTTAGTTTGATCCCTCGTTACTCAAGCATCACTTGAATAACTAAAACTCTAACAGTTACTCGATTATCCTTCTGAAATTGGAACGGTTTACGGATGCCTGGACAACCTTCACACCAATCACCACAATTGTAGGCTGGCTGCTTTCGGTTTGCCCACGGTTTCTCAAGCGCGAATATGCTGATCCCCAACCTACAGATGACAGTTCTGGATTTTATCATCTTTGTTCTCTCCATCTCCAAATTGCGGAGCTTGCGAACCAGTCAATCGGAGTATTACAAACTCGCCTTCAAATTGGTACATTGGATTTCCTTGACCACGGACATCCTTTTGAGTATTCTACTGCTCGTGTGTATCCCTTCGCGTTTCTGTCTGTCATCATGAGGGTTGATGCCACCAGCAGTTTAGCTTACTACCCCACACGACCTACTAGTAAGTTGTATCTTTACAGCAGCGGCCGCACCTGACCGATCATCAGTCTCATTCCCCAGTTCTCTGTCGGTCGAATTTACACGCTCAGACTGCTTACCACGCTTCTGTGGCGTGGATCCCCGCCCCTCCTGGGTCCGCAGAGCAATGACGGTTCAGCTGCAGACCATGGGGTGACAATTCTTTCGGTTTGTAGAGTTACATCTGCATTTAAGATATGCTTATAGTATCGCATTAGGTTGAGACTCTCGTGGAGCCCGGGCGTTCTCAAGCAGACGATGCCGCTTGACCGGACTCCTTGTCATCTGAACAAAGCTCTCGTCTTTTTTCTCTGCACCTCAAGCTACGCGATAGACACTCTCCAGTTTTACCGTCCTTTAAAAACACGTTCCTTACCCGCCAGGCTCGAACTCTAGTAGTTACATACCCTCGTTAACTTTGTGTCTGTTCAGTGCCATCTTCCGGACCAAAATCACATCCTGTTCGGTTCGCGAGGCAATGAGTAGTCATGAACATCCTGCGATCCGATGTCGTTTTCAGGAAGGTTGTGATCACCTGACTCAATCGTTACTGTTTTGAACATCGCCGAGATGCCCGAGAGTTGAACCGGCATCTCCCGATGTTTGTAAAGTACTGAAGAAAGAAATCTAAAAGTACTGCAACTATTCGGAGGTATGTTGAAACATCGACTACGGGGACTTCCTACATTTTTCAAACTTATTTCGCGGGCCAAAAGGGCCATATGATTTTCCGAGTCTAAGTTGTTTTGCAGCGACTACGATGAGTGGTAAGCAGGCTACAACAAATAAGCCACTGTAAGCAGGAATACTCAGACGGCGCGATAGAGTGAACCACTGTATTAGATGTCTTGAAGACGAAATACTACGAAAGTAAGAAGTACCGGCGAATCATAAAAATGCAAGATGGAACCTCGGCCGGCACGATAGAGTGAATGGCCGAGGATTTCTCAGGACGCGATCCTTTGAATATGTAGAGGAAGGCAAGCTGTAATTAAGCTGAACAATGGGAGTCCCAGATGTGGGAGCTGTGGACGAGGAGGAAATAGAGTGGTTGCAATATTGAAGCTGAGGTCGGACGCGCCGAGCCGATTATACGGGCAGTCGAGCCTTTACTTTAACGGCTACTCCGTCAACGCAAACTGCTCAAACAGAGCAACCCCGGTCATCTCTTCGACTGTATGCGCTCCGGTCGTCAGCACGCCTGTGACACGGCCCGTCGAGCGCGTGTATATTGGTGGAATCGCGGCGATCTGTGCCGCCACGGTCACGTTCAGCTCCAAAGAGCCCTCTCTCCCCAGATCGAGACTGATGTGGTATCCGGAGGGGGGCCCCGTACTGCTGAGGGGCGGGTACGTCGAGTTTTGGCCGGTGGGGCGCACACGGATACTGTCGGGCTGACAACTCGCGACCAGGATTGAATCGTCCTTGGAGGCGTAGGCGCTAACATACTCCGTCCCATTGAGAGCGAGGAAGTCGAACCACACGAAGGAGTATGGACCGATTCGGCCATGGCCCCAGTACCACGACGCCAGGTTAGTGACGAGAGGCTGATTACTCCAATTCTATGGTGATATCAGCATGACTTGAATGTGCGTGGATGCGAGATATTCACCTTATCATGGTACCCGGCGCCTTTGAAGGAGAGTTTAGTCTCGTTTACAATCAAATCGACAGTGGAGGCCGCGTCCGGGACAGCATTCGCCCATCCGAGTTGGGGTCCGACCTCAATGTTCTCACCCCTTCGCGCAGGGCCACAGGGATAGTGCGCGGGGGCGCGCTAAGACAAGTAAGCGCGCGCTCGCAAAATTGCAGTCCCACACGCACCGGTTGAAAATTGATGCTTCCTTTTATCTGACTATCCGGGGCATCAATTAGGATTTCGTATCCAGAATTCGGCGCGTATCGCCACGCGAAACCCGACTCGTGCCAGTCTCCACTGGAGAAGTCACCGTCGGTCGTGACAGTCGCGGCATCAGCCTGAGTCTCTGCGAAGACCTGGGTCCCGTTCGGGAAGGTAAGCCAGATCTGTACGGGAAGCGTCATGTTGGATGGCGCCGCGCCTGGGATTGACGTGGAGGAGGCGGTATAAAAGACGACCACGGCGGAGGCAGAGGATCCTGGATCGGTCGAAACTACGTCGAAGTACCACCAGTCGAACGCGGAGCCATTGATAGGGTGCACTTTGGGTGCGTCAACTCCTCTGGAGTCGGACGTGAATTGAACGTTGCTGGGTGCATCGCTGAGTGTGGAAGGGATGTGGTAGATCTCGGACGCGGTGGCGCAGGCGAAGACCGCGAATGACGCCAGGAGTCGAAGCGAAAAACTACCAATGAGGACCATCTTGCGTTGAAGAGGGTTGAATACCCCAGTCCTTTTAACCGCGGAGAACAAAATGGTAAGGATACATTCCGCTCCATGGATCTAGCTCCTGGTAAGCTAGCATGCATTGTATACAACCCCGTTCATTGCATCCTTGTCGCGCGTTTGATGACAAGGTTTCAACGGTGCGGCGGAACGGTGATTTCAACTTTGAAGGAAGCCGTCCCGTACGGGCCGTACTCGGGGTCGTACTTGAGTTCTGCGACGTTTCACTGAAAGCCTGCCGGGCTACGTGTGCCATTAATTTCTCCCAGTGAAGGCGTAGCCTCAGCTCAGAATGGCGGGGGAATGGAAACGGACCGGAGAACCGGAACGGAGTTGAACTGCACGACGGCAAGAGCAGAAATGAAATGAAGATATCGATGATGATATTGCGTGGCTCCGATTCTCCGCAGCACGAAACGAAACAACCCCTCGCGGCTCAATGCGGGTCGCAAGCAACCATGGTCAGTTTGTCAGGTTCGTTGTGGAGGGCATGCCTCAGCACGGCACTCCGCAGATCCCACAAAGAAATTGGTTTCCACTTTCGATGGATGGAGTTCAACATAAATCCCGATACGGCGTTGAACTTGTGGGTCCCAAAGAATTGTGAGAGAGCGGCGGGTCCGAGTCAAAACCTGCACACGCCGATCACATTACAGACGGGGCCTAGCTGGCACTAGCACCTCGCCGACTGTTCATTTTTGTGAGTGCATATTCAACCATACAACCTCAAAACGCACCGGATCGATCAGCCTCAGGAGTTCAGCCTTCGCATTGTCGAACTCCTCCACAACCGCCTCGAAATCCGCTTGATACTCGTTCATGCAAGCGAGCACGGTAGCCCGGTTGAGGTCCGGCCCCCTTTTCACGCGCCCGTTAAACTTGACCTCCAACACGTTATACACGGCCAACCCATAAAACAGCCCGCCGTGGTCCGTGAGGCTGTATCGCGGGTACTTATTTCCAACCAGGTTCGCGGCCGCGAGCACGTCGAGCAAGCTGGGCGCCTAACTCCCAGCGTCGGGGAACGTGAGGATCCTATCGACCCGGTGCGAACGGTTGATAAGCCGAAGCTCCGGCGCGAAACTCGAATTTCGGGTCGAGATGGGGAGCCAATCCGCGGCCGTGTCGTAGCAGAGGTTGCCCGGGTCGGAATCCCCGCTCGAGATAGATATACCCCCGTCCGGCCGTGTGACGCGCTCCAGCTTCACCGTGAGTCCAGCCTTGCCTGGAAAGACGGGGTGGCGGAGCCGGCAGACGAGGACGGCGGAGTGCTTCGCGGTGTTGTGTCGGAATAAGGTGAGGGATGTTACGGCCCCCTGGGATAGAAATTAGGCGACGGCATGGGGTTGCTGGGGGCAGTAAGGTGAAGGGAGGATATCTTGCGATATGTAGGCTTCCACAGGAACATCCCCGAAAGAGGGGAAAGCCCCTTGCAAGGATGGAGGAATTGGGGTCGGCGTCGGAACGAATGTAAAGAAACGTTTGATCCCTTGCCCGAAACCACGTCGAGCGGACGGTCCAATTTTGGGGGGTGGAGGCAGACACATGATGGTGGTGAGAGCGGAACAGAAGACGATTATCCAACAAATGCCCCTAATCGACAACTCGTCCTTGATCATGATAAAGACCACGCTTCAGGGACCACGATCACGCTTTAGAAACTTGAAAAAGATGATATATTCAAAGTAGGACGGACAGGTGCGGGTTGATGGATAGGTATGTCCAAAACGCACCTCATGGTTTCAGGCCCCGTATGTGTCGCGTCGTAATCCAAACAGTTTCCAGACGGCTTAGGCTCCCAGCTCCAGTCGTGTGCGAGTGCGATGGAACTTTTAAACCTGAACACCGCGGTATCAGCAACAGCAGCATTAGAGCCACGGGGTCCTCGTCTCCGAGGGCTTGCATCTTTATGTCAGTTAAAAACAGATACGCACCACTCTCAAGCACAAACTACAACTCGTGCTCTCCTCTTCCCCGGAGCAGCGCGCTGTGGAACGATGTCCACGCTTCACGGGTGAAATACGTCGAAGGGCGACACACCGACGTCGCGCGTTCGCCGAAGATGGGATATCTTACGCGCTTCCGGTGGAGCGGAGGCGGCAGATGGTGGATTTCAAGGCCTGGGATGGCGTCGCAGCCTGAACGGGGGGCCACTGAAAAGAGAGCGGAGGTCAGCAACGACACGAACAATAACGACGCGCCATTCTGAGGAAGCGCGCTGCGCCGCCCTCTTTTCGAGCAACGCACTTCAGAAACAATGTCAGCAACGGACAATGGGCAACGCGTCGGACGACGCACTGGGGAGCTAAGAGAGACACGTCGGGTACGTCCGTACGCGTCTTGCGCGTCCTGACTCGAGAATCAGCGGCTGTGGATCCGAGTGATTTGAGCGGGTATGGAGCGGCCACGGCGGGCACGGGCAACGGCGGAGACGCGTGACATCACTTATTGCAGCGTTTAGTCCATTGATTGAATGCCCGTCTCTGGCAGTGGGAGATCCGGGTAAGCACGCAGCGAGTAAGGCTGGGGGGAAGAGGGACGCACCTGGCTCGGCGTTGCCGTTCCCCTTCTCCGCCCTGGGAATTCAGGCAGTAGCTGTAGATTTCAATCGGATTATTAGAAAGACGCGGTGTGGAGCGGAGAAACCCGCGCACCTTGAAGGTCTGCGTCGGCGCACCCAGCACTTTGGCGTGGTTGTCCTCCTCCTCAGGAGCGCGAAGCACGGACTATAAATTCTAATTGTTAGAAAAATGCTGGGCAATGCGGAGAGAAGGACGCACCTTCGGCAGTCTCCGTCGCGGAGGGATGGAGGATGAATGCGCCGCGTGTATTGTCCCCGTATGCAGGCGCTTGAGCGCGGGGAATCGAACAGGCTCGCGATGGATTACAATGCATCGTGCGTGTCTGCGCACCGTATCAGCCGAGTAAAAAAATGAGACAAAGCAACGCACCTCAGCGCCAACCTTCTCCGCCTCCACGTCTTCGAGACGCCCCGTAAGGCGAAAATGTCGCGGCGCGCAGACGGTTTCGGGATTGAGTTGGAGACACGGTCGAGGGCGAAGTGACGAACGGTGGAGGTAGATTTTGAGAGGCGAGGTAGGAGGCGGCGCGCGCAGGGGATGCACACTGTGGAGCGCGCGCGGCGCGTCTGCGCCGTTGATTAGCTGGGGTCATTCTTTTTGAAGAGATAGAGGGTGGGAAAAGGAGAAAGGCAGGGGGGCGTACCTTGAAAAGACCCCGTCGAGGAGGGACGTTCCTTGGTCGCAGGCGAGTTGCGCGGCGTGGGTGGGGGATGCGGATGGAGCCATCCAAGCAGGTGTCGAGTGGTCTGTGGGCGGTGAAATGTGGCGATTACTGGCGATAAGAGAGCATGAAGGGCAGCGTGCGCGGCGTCGACGAACCGGCCTGGGAGGTTTGTCAGCGGGGCGACAGGGGGCGACTCAGGCGAGAGGCATGGCGACGTACCTCGTATCTGTCCAACGTCGGGCACGATGAGAGGAGACGGGGATGCGGGTGACGACGAGCGCGTTTGGTGGGAGCTGGTCAAAAGGCCTTTCAATGGCTAACGGGCATGGGCAAAATGGTTAGCCAGGGTTAGGGGGAGGGGAGGCGACACACCTTGAGCGAGAAGGGGAAGGATGGCCGAGTCGCGAGACGCAGGGCATGCGTGGCGGGCGGCGCGATGAGGCGGAGAGCGTTGTCACGGAGGAAGCGACGGAGCGGGAGTCGACGGAGCGCGGAGGAGGCTGAGGTGAAGAGCATGAGAGGCCATGACGCGCAGGTGGATGAACGAGCGCGGTGATTGGCAGGAGGGCGGGACGGAAGCTGGGAGAGCAAGAGCCGTCAGCGGGGATTGGATGAGAGGCACAGTCTGAGAGTTGAAGTGGTTGAAACTGACTAAGCATTTTGAAACACCTCGATTAGATACGGCGCCATCAAGTAACCGCCCATCAATCGCTGTCTCCTCGTCGTCGTCTGCGTCTAGTCACCGCCAGCCAGCGCCCATGTTCCGCACGCTGCTCACCCCGCTGCGGCTGCGCTTCGACTCGTCCCCGCGCTCGGCCGTCACAAACCCCATTGCGACCCCGTCCATCCCCGACGAAGAGGAGCTCGACCCGGAGGATTTTGCGCGGGATGTCTTGATAGAGTTGATGAGGATATCGGTGGACAAGCTCAAGTTGGCGGAGACGACAAAGGAGAGGATTGAGGTGTGTGTTGTCTTTTATTCTTGACTCAGGCTAAAAAGAAAAGGTACTCGCTGAAATCCAGCGCATAATGACCCAAGACGCACTCGGCGCCACGAAGGACGTGTTCCGCGAGATGGACGGCTTCGTGGGGCTCATGAGCGCGCTGTCGACGGCAGAGGCAGACGGGTCCGACGACACGAAAGAGTGCAGCCGGCTGGCATTCGTGATCACCTCGGACGCCATTACGGACCATGCAGAGAATGCCCAGTATTTCAAGGTAAGTCTTCTTACTGCAGCTTTCAGCTGAAGTCTAACCTTCCAGACACGCGTCGGATACCAATCCCTCGCCACCGCCATCCACGCCCTCGTCGCAGAGCCATCCAGCAAAGCCCACACCCTCTCCCTCCTCCTCTCCTTCACCTTCCTCAACTTTACGCTCTCCAACGCCTTCTCCTCCCCCGACACCCTCCTCGCCCTCCTCCCCCGCCTCGGCCCCATAAAACGCCCCGGCGCATTCGCCCTCCTCACCCGCTTCGCCTCCTACGACGACGACCCCGCGATGCGCCACGCCGTTTTGAAGCTCTACGAACACCTCGCGTCCACGACGCACCGCAACCACGTCGTCCTGTCCTCCCCCGCCCTCGCCCTCGCCCCCGCCCTCCTCGCGCGCTTCACCGCCCCCGAAATCCCCGACCGCGAGCGCGCCGTCCTGCAAAAGCTCCTCCGGCGGTTATTGGACATGGGCGCCACACCCCTCGTGGCGCGCAGCCTATTCCAGCGCGTGGTCAAAAGCGACGAGACGCTCGACGCGGAGCTGCTAGAAGTGATCCGGTATGCGATGAAGAGCCGCTGGTTGGAGCACTTTTCGATGGAGTCGCCTGCGTCGTTGACGTTGAGCGAGGAGGGGGTGAGGGGATTGGTGTGTTTCCTTCCTTCCTTATTTTCTTTACTTATTTTGGTTTGTAGCCGGTGGGCGGGTTCACGTTCATGGTTCGTTTCCCCCTCCTCTCCCTCCCTCTTTCCTTTCGTTTTAATTCAAGTGCGACGCGCAGATATGGCTCTGGATCCGCGACCCCCCCACCACACCCCACCACCTCTTCTCCGCGCGGCTACCTCTCAGCAACCGCGCGATACTCACCCTCGCCCTCCGCCCCGACGGCAAGCTCGAGCTATCGTCGTCCGCGAACCGCGAGGTGGGCGTGTTCCGCAAGAGCGGCGTGCAGAGGCAGCGGTGGACGCATTTGGCGTTGGTGCACTATGCGGGAGCGGGGAGGGGTGTGAATCCGAGTGTCCGTGAGTATTCCTTTCTCCCTCTTTTGCCCTCCCGTATTCGGATTAAAACTAATTATAATCAATTGGGGTATAGGGTTGTACGTAGACGGCGTCCTAACCGACGGGCTGAACTGGGCGTACCCCAAGTTCGAGAGCAGCCCGCAGACGGTCAAGTACGTGCTCGGCGACGACTCGGGCAAGGCAAGGATGAGCTGGTGTGTGGCGAGTGCGCATTTGATGGGGGTTCCGTTTGGTGCGTCTCTCCCTTCCTCCTATTCAACGAGTTGATTTTGATGTTAATACGATGTGTGTGTAGGCGACGACCTCCCGCGGTTCATCCACCACCTCGGCCCGCGGTATTCAGGCAACTTCCAGGACCCGCTGCTCGTCAAGTTCCTCACATACGAAGCGTCGACGTCGCTGAATATGTACCTATCCACCGTCGTTTCCTCCTCTTCCTCTTACTCCTCTGCCTCCTCTTCCTCTCGCTCCTCCACCAACAACTCCTCCTCCTCCTACTCAAATTCCAACGGAAACGGCGCCTACAACGCGTACAACCCCAAATCGCCCAAATCCCCGCACCCCAACGGTTTAGGCGAGGGGACGCCGCTGATGAAGGTGGTGAGGGACGGGCTGGGGATCGCGGAGGGGGGGATTGTGTTTTCGGTGAGCCCGTTGAGCGTCAAGGAGGGGGAGGGGGGCGAGGTGGGGGAGGTGCCGGCGAATGGGAATGTTAGCGGCGGGAATGGGGGTGGGAAGGCGAGGAGGTTTGTGGTGGGTGGGGATGTGTTTGTTGTCAAGGCGGCGTGTTTGGATCTGTCGCTGTGGAAGATCGGCGGGGCGGCGGTGCCGTTGCGGTTGTTACAGGTTGCGAATGTGAGTGTTGAAACTTTTTTGTTTTGGTTTAGTTCGTTTTGGGGCAGTGCTGATTTTTATCCACGGTTTGTTTAGACGCCGCACGAGGTGTCGCGGGCGCTGGGGATCTTGATGGACGGGTTGCGGAATAGCTGGCAGAACTCGGAGGACATGGAGCGGTTGCGCGGGTACGAGATCCTCGCGAGCGTTCTGCGGCCCAAGGCGCAGATGGTCAACATGACCGGGTTCGAGACGATCTTCGAGTTCCTTGGGTTCAACTTCCGGTCACCTGAGTTGGTTCGATTTCCTACACGCACGTGCCCCGCTGACTTGTTTTGCTTTTTTTTCAACCCCGACAGACACTCAACAGTAGTGAACGCCGTCGCGTACCGCGCGATCGCGCTGGACTTTGAGTTGTGGGCGCGCACGCGGCAGGAGGTGCAGCGCGTGCACCTGGAGCACTTTACGACGCTGCTCATCGCGAGCCGGTACAAGAAGTTCAACGTCAAGCAGCGCTTCGCCAAGATCGGGCTCGTGCGCAAGCTGCTGTTTGCGCTGCAGACGAACTGGTACCAGCCCGAGGTCGTCCCGTACGTGATCGAGGCGCTCAAGAGCGCGGCGCTGGCCAACTTTTCGAAGGAGGAGGCGATCAAGCCGCTCGTGTCGTACCTCGCGGCGAACCTGCACGCGGACACGCACCCCGGCGGCGGCGGCGGGGGTGCGGGCGAGGCGAGCTCGCCGCAGAGTGTTTTGTCGCGCATCGACTACAAGGACCCGCGCGATAAGGCGGAGCAGGTGCTCGAGATGCTCATCTCGCTCCTCGGGATCCCCGCGCTGTACAACACCTTCGCGGCCGTCCTCCCGCTCACGCGCATCTGCATCCTGCTGCTCGGCGACCGGCCCTCGCCCGTCATCGCGAACCAGATCCTCATCCTGATCGCGCTGAGCATCAACATGGCGCCGGCGTTTGCGCGCAAGTTTGAGCTGATTAGCGGGTGGAGCGTGCTCAAGACGGTGCTGCCGTCGTGCTGGGACCCGAGTGTGAATGAGGCGGCGCTGGATATTTTGCTTGGGAGGTTGAATAATGGGCCGAAGAGCCCTGAGGTCAATGGTGCGGGCTCGGTGACGATTGCGTGTCCGCACATTGTGCCGACCATCTTCTGCGCGCTGCAAGCCGGGCTCGCGCATATTGCGCGCAACTGCGACGTTGTCGATGGTGCGTCCTATTCATGTTGGACTTTCATTTGTTGTTGTTTGCTAATAGTTGTGATTAGATGAGAGCTCGTCCTGGGCCGTCGAGTCGACGATGGAGGTGCTGATCGAGGAACTGATGGACCTGCACGCGTCGAGCAGCGGCTTCCGGGAGGTGTTCAAGTCGCAGCAGACGACGCAGCTGTTCGTCAACAGCTACAAGTCGTTTGTACTGCGCGTCACGGGCGCCGACCAGGTCAACCAGCGCACGATCCGGATTTTGGAGAAGCTGACGCACTTTGGGCTTGGGCTCGCGCTGGATAACTCAGTTGCTGGAGCACAAAAGCGGGAGGTACGCCTGAGCCTGATTTGTTGCGCTTCGGAACTGACGGGGGTCACGCTGTAGATTCTGGATATTCTGCAGGATGCGGAGGCGGTACTCGCTCCTTCGGCGGAGAAGACCGCAATCGACCCGCAGCTCGTCGTTGACTCGCGACCGCTCCGACAGAGAATCGCCTCTGCCCGGTTCAGTATTCAAGTCGGCGAACGCACGGTCGTGAAGACCATGACGCGGATGAACGAGTGGCGGTTGACTATCCAGTCTTCGGAACGCAAGCGGCTGCGCAAGAATATTTTAGATCTGTACGTTTCATTTTTTCAACCTTGGCAATTATTTGGATGCTGATATCTTCGTCGTTCAGCCGAGAAAATAGACGACAGGTGTCGCGCTTGACGGAATGGTCTAATCTATTAACCTCGGAGCGTGGCTTGTGGCCCAATCCCGAGATTCGCGCTTGGCGGTTAGATGAGACGGAGGGGCCGCATCGCGTTAGGTGGGGATATTTCTCGACGGCGGATGTTCGCTGACTCACAACGCACACAGAAAAAAACTAGAGCCCATGAACGATAAATCTCTCGCTATCCGGGTTGACACGAGCGACCAGAATATCCGCAGTGTTCAGGCGCCCGAAGCTGACTCGCAGGAGGTCGTCCAGGTTGAGGTGAGTGTTATCATTCTCGTCAAGAGCCTTGTCTCAAAGAATACAGGTCCCTCCGTGGGCTGAATCGTACGAGATTTCTGCGACGGATATGGACGGTAAGTCACGCTCTGGCGCAAGCGATATATATTCACCTCGATTCGTCACAGATCAACAACTCGCGGAGGAGATTGCTGATGATAAACACCGCCGGGTGCGCCATGAGTTGGAACCTGGGGACGTTATCGAGGCGGTCACCACTGTTGCTCGGGTAGCGGGTGTTGATTCATCTCGTGAGCAATACCTACACCGGACTAAATTATTTACTGACGCCTTCTGCAGCGGGTCTTCTCATTATCGGACGAACGCATCTCTACATGTTGGACGGCCTCGTGGAGAACGATGACGGCGAGATCATCGACGCGCATGAGGCTCCGCGACGGCTATTCTTTGTTCCTGGAAGTATCGTCGAACTAGATGGTCCCCAAAAGGCACAACGCTGGTTCGTTTTTATTCCTCAGGATTCAACCGCTCAAGTTGAATAAATCATTCCAGGTCACACGATCAAGTAGCTCATTTCAGCGACAAAACGTTCCTCTTCCGCGATGTTGCGCAAGTATTGTTTTTCGTAAGAAATCGGCGGCCACCTGACCATATTTTTAGCCTCGAAGTTTATTTCAAAGACAGTCGCTCCTTGCTGGTGGTCTTCCTCGACAAGCAGCGTCGGCGAGATATCGATCAACGACTTCTCAACATCGTCAGCCGCCATTCACCACCTGATGCCATTTCTGCGACTCCGGGGCGTGCTACCGCACGTGTACGAACACCGCGGATCGGTAGAATGTTCCAAAGATCCGACGAACTGTCCGACGCGCAGCGACGATGGCAAACTCGAGAGATCAGCAATGTATGTCGCTTTGGTCGCGTTGAACATGACTAATCCGACTCTTCCAGTTCACTTACATCAGCATACTTAACCACATCTCTGGGCGAACACCCAGCGATGCTACACAATACCCTATCTTCCGTAGGTACAAACCTATGATCGTTGTGTCCTTCTCCTGACGCGTCTCCAGCTTGGGTGCTCAAGGATTATACCTCGTCTACTCTAGACCTCAGTAATCCCGATTCTTATCGAGAGTAAGTCTGCTCAGTCTTTTGTCAAGTTTATTTGCTCATTGTTCGGCAGCCTGACAAAACCTATGGGCGCATTAACAGAAGCTCGCCGCGAGGCAGCCGAGATGCGATATTCAAACTTGGAGAGCGTAGGCGAGAGCCCCTTTCATTACGGGACTCACTTCAGCTCGTCCATGATCGTTTGCCATTTCTTGATCCGAATGGCACCCTTCACGAACATGTTCAAGACGCTTCAGGGCGGAGATTGGGACTTGCCTGACCGGCTCTTCGTGTGAGATCCAGTTCATCTTTCGGCATATCCCGGCTGACACTTCTCCCAGTGATATTCCGCGAGCTTATGAATCTGCTGCCTCTGATGTTCGTGGAGACGTGCGAGAGCTCATTCCAGAGTTCTTCACGTGTCCAGAGTACGTCTCTTTTATCTCCCTCCTCCTGTTGCTGACAGAAACCGTCAGATTCCTCGAGAATTCATCGAATATAGACTTTGGGATCCAACAAAATTCCGGGGAGAGGATTCATGACGTGAAACTCCCGCCGTGGGCCAAAAAGGATCCGCTGTTGTTCATTATCCTAAATCGCAAGGTATGCCATCTAATATATGCCTATGAATCCGACTGAACTCGCGTTTAGGCACTGGAAAGTACCTATGTCAGCGAGAACCTCCCTGCATGGATCGACCTCATCTGGGGTTGCAAACAACGCGATCCAGAGTCGTTAAATGCGTTCCATCCGCTATCGTATGAGGGGTCTATCGGTTCGTTCTCCCAGATTTTGTTTGTTTGTTTCGCTTACATTTCTTAATCAGACTTGGACAAAATCACGGATGAGCTAGAGAGAGAAGCCACGGTTGGAATAATTCACAACTGTTAGTCTATCTTGCATCGCTCTAGTTCACTGCTAATCATCGTCTTTCAAGTTGGCCAAACACCTCGAAAGCTCTTCACGACGCCCCATCCTGCACAGTACGATTACGGTGTTCAGACTCTCCCGATAGGGACCCCCAACGGTATAGAGGAGGATCCACATTTACTTGTTCAAGGCGGTCGCTCCTTCAACGGTAAGTTTCCTCCGTCAGTCAAAATCGCTATATTCACACCCTCAAAGATTTGGGTCCTACTGTTCCCGTTCGTGAACTGGTAATGGACTACATCGCCGAGAGGATGATGCCTTGTCCGGAAGGCGTGTTATACGTCCCATGGCGTCCACATGAACGTCTGGAATGGGGAACGACGCGCGCGGCTGCCAGCCAACTGCGTTACGTGATAGATTCCAAGGTGAAAACGTTCGAACTCCATCATCACAACTCCTGATTTCCGCCGCAGGTTGTTCATGTGATCGAGGAGGCGTTCTGTGTCTGCGCGGCCTTTGCAGACTCCACCAATCTCGTTACCGGCTGCAGCGACTACACGGTGCGGTTGTGGAGGATTACCCGAGCATCGTCAAATTCGAACAACGTTCGTCTCGGGCTCTCACATATCATGCGCATTCACACGGATGACGTTGTCTCTGTGACTGCTTCCCGAGCTTGGTCTGTCGTTTTAAGCGGCTCCAAAGACGGTAGTGCAGCATTATGGGACCTGAACCGCGGCATCTACATTCGATCGATATGGCATGGCGAGGACAAGGAGGTTTCGGCGGTCCATCTTGTGGCGGTCAACGAGAGCACAGTGAGTATGCATTACTTGTATGTTGAACGTCGCTCACTATGGTGGAGGGATATATCGCGACATGTTCTCGCGCTATGTTATGTCTCCACACTATCAACGGACGACCGATGGCGGTTTTGGACCTCTCGAACCCTTCGTTGACTGAGGGTATTCCGCCATTAATAACAGCCCTCGCATTCCATGAGCGTGAATTTTCCCACCTCGGGGTCCTTGCAACGGGCGGATCGGATGGGACGATAACACTGCGGACATGGACTACTGACGGGACGCCTGAAGGTGAAGCGGCCGTGTGGGAGTTCCTCACAATACGAACGATGAAAGTTCGTGCGGTGGTTGACCGGCCGCCAGCGGTCAGTGCACTAAAATTCTACGGGTTTGTGATCAATTTGTCCTCCTTTTGCTTTCATTTCTGATAATGCGATACAGAGAAGATCTCTATCATGGGGAAGAAACTGGGAAGTCCTTTTTATGGGCGCTTCCTGAGTGATTTTGTATTCGGATTTGCAGCTGGATCGTGCGATTGTTGTATCTATAGTTATTCCTTTAATCATCTATCTTATCTCTTTACTCGCCTCGGATGTTCGTTGTACGTAGAAGAGGAGACGCAATCTCATAATGGGATCAGCATATGTTTTGCGATACACCGTCCAACAGACTGGATCCATGGTCTCGGTCAGATTCGAACAAGGCCGTTTCAGTGTATGACTTTTCCGCAATCAAGGTAGCCAGGGAAATGTTCTCCGAGTCTCTCTCAGCAGTACCAATTCACGATCCACGGTTGTATGACCTTTGTCAATGGAAGGTACAGACTGATTGTCGGCGTCCGATCGACCCGAACCGGGACTTTCCCACAGTTGAAACCGTCTCAGCAGCATGGGAACATGGACACTGTGCAACCTAAGGATAGTGAATTTCACGTATATTTTCACGCTCTTATCGCCCGAAGTTCACCCCACTGCGGAGATTCGGTTCTTTTACTGCCGGTAAAACGGCCTTGTAAAAGATATTTGAGGTACAGTGGCTTTTACCCCACGTTTTTCCTGCGGTAAAATTATGCTGGCTTTTACTGCAGGTAAAATGAGGTCTCTTTGTCCGGGTAAAAGCTTTCTCCCACTGTACGCTTGGTGGGAGAAACCTTTTACCCGGACTTATGGGAATTGGATGAATAGCGTACTGGAAAGTGAACATCAGAGGGTTTACAAGTACGCTGCACGTCAGATAGTCAAGCAAGGCAGGGGCGGGCGGATTATGGGTCTGCACAAATTTCAAAAGATTTAACTGTAACTCCATTGCTTGACAGGTGCTTGTTCAGTCTGTGGATTGCGAGGTGAGGCCGCTGATTCTTATGATATGTAACCGGACTAAAATTCCAAATGCGCCATCCAGGGTATGCGCTCGCCGGCGGTTATTGTATATCGAAGGCCGCTGTCCGGTCCCTGACCCAAACGACCGATAATAAATGCGTGTTCTGAAAATTTAGTCTGGTGCTCAACAGTTCCAGCGCTGGAACTGAAGGAGCACAATATTACCGTGAACGCCTACGCACCGGGGGCCATCGACACCGACATGAGTGCGCGCTTCGTCGCTACGATATTCCGACCTAGAATTCGCTCACCTATCTCATAGTTGCGAACGAGATAGACAAAGAGCACGGCCCGGGATACGCTATCAAGAGAGTGTATCTAGGAGCGATCCGTCTTCTGTTAAGCTCCGACTGATGATTCTCTGCAGTTGCTCAACACATGTTCGAACGGGAAAGCCTGCAGATGTAGCTGCAGTCGCCTCTTTCCTGGCCTCTCCGCATTCTCATTTCGTCACTGGTCAGCGTCAAATATTCGCTAACAGATCCGCTTGACCGCTATTAGCACACATATTGCAGGCCGGACAATTTCCGTCGATGATGGTGTGCATTTCGCCTAACAACTTACCGAGTAGCAGACCGCAGTCGGGTTTCGCTATCGGAAATTGATGTGGTTCAATTCCGTTCCGGAATCCTCCCGCGTATTCTAATCCCCCCTCTACTCTTTGAGTCTATACATGCCATTTATTTGTCCTTATGAGCGGCTGTAGGATGATTATTTTCCGCCACAAACCAGCTCAATCCGACACAGGAGTTCATACTTAGTGCTGTCGAACCTTCGCGACTTGAGCTCCAGCATGTTGTACACAGCCAACCAATAGAACATCTCACCGTGGTCGGTAGGGCCGTATCTATGGTCAACTAAGCTCACGGCGCTGTTAGTGTGGGGAAATGAGAGGATTTTATTTTCAAGTTACTCTGAACCGGTAGTCACGGTTGACGAGTCGGAGCTGTCTTATGTTGGCTGGATAATAATTCTCGCCCAGTGCCGCCTCGCTGCGTGAACAACATTACATGCAGGGTGAGAACACAAATGACCCCTTTGAGTTTCATTAGGATCGAGAATTTTGCGATAGCGACACATTTTATTTGAACGGAAAGACACGAGGCAGAAAATCGGCCTGGAAACTCAATTGACGCACAGGGGAAGCCGCCCACGAGGGAAAATGTACGCAAAAGTATCAGAATATGCTGAGATGAAGCCAAGAGTAGCCTGGATCATACATATCGCCGCTCATCCTAATCATCTCCGTCATCCCCTTGCTCATCCGTATCCATGTCAGAACTGGAGTCTTCTGGCTCGGCGTCTTCCGGATTCTCCAGAGCGGGTTGTGCGTCTTCGTCGTCTGCCCCCTTCGCAAGGCTTAGCTCGATAATGAACGCCTCTGTGACGTCCAATGGGTAGAAAGAGACCGAACCGACCGAGGGCAGGTCTGGGAGATCAGCCATGCTTGGCTCGGTGATACACAGCTCGTGTATGAGGCATCCCGATCTCGATATCAGGGACACGAGCGTAGCGATGGGATCTTTTCGCAAGATACATTGCGAGACCTGGAATCTCCGGAGGGCTGGGAGGGTCATGGTGTCTACAAATCTCCAGGCCAGGGGTGAACCTCGAGGGTGACCAGTCAAGATGAACGTTTCCAGGTTAAGGAGTGTGATAGCAGGTAGACTGGATGCAGCAGACGACTGGTTACAATCCAAGCTCTTGAGATTCAAGTTGCATGCGCTCACCTTGGGGCTTCGGTTCCGAGAAACCAGGGAATGTTCAGCTGGCAGTAGACGAGGTTGACCGCTTTTGTCAGGAGCTCCACACAGTTGGGCGCCGAGATCCCGCCCACAGTGACCACTGTTAATTGGGCCCACGGAAAAAATGGCCGATAATTATCGTACCAGACGACGGCGACTTTTCGCAACAAGGGAGCTGCATGTAGGGCGGAGATTAAGGGGGAGCTGTTCTCGGTCTTGTCCTTGATCGAACAAGTGTAGAATGTGCGAAGCAGTGGAAGTGGCCCGGTCGTGGAAGGGAAAGGATGGTGGGAGGTCGAATATAGCTTCAAATGCTCCCAACGGGCGCAGTGCGAGGTGATTGCCTGAAGGAACAAATTTGGAGTCTCTGGGCTGTCGCTATATTTCCCTATGTCCAGATTTATGGAGAGCGGGCAAGAGCCCGAACGCTTCAGCCAAGTTTCGAGAACCTGTAGTTTCTGCGGAATCCCTGTGTCTTTGCGTAGGGACAAGGAGATTGCACGCCACAACAAGGGATCCGTGAGCGCTATATCCCTCCATTTTTGGCATATTTGGCCCAGAACGTTTGGCGACAAGATACCGCGGATAGGAGGGGGTGTAGGGTAGACCGGGAGGAATTGTACGAAGATTTTGGACACGACTTCATAGGGTAAAGTCAAAACAGGGTATGTGTAGGTGGCGAGTCGTTTCCGGTAGAAGTTCTGTTCGTCCTTGAGAAGCTTAATGGAAGACTTCAACTCCGAAATTCGGGCCCCTATCTCCGCGATGCGGGCGCGATCAGCTGCGGCGGAGCTGCGTGCTGGTAGGGACATGTTTCCCTGATACCTGGACAGAAAAAAGGTTAACGGTGGCCTGACTGGAAGGATGAGTAGGCTTACTTGCTTTCGCCAGTCAATGTCGCAAGGAAGGAATTAAGGAGACGATCCACGATCAGCGGCAGTGCCCGCTGAAATATAGCGCAATAGGCTATAGCTCTATGAGAGGTACTGTTCTCTCTGCTAGAGAATTACTCGCTACCGGCTGAGGCTGGAGGCTTGAGGTATTTTTCTGACGTATTTTTGAGCTTTTTTGAGCGATGCATGCGCCGGGCCATCGAGTCCACTCGCGCGAGGCCTTGGAAAGGCGTGAAATGGACCTTGGCCGTCGAGGCGCATATGCTATGAAGTAAACACGGCAGATCGCCTGGGAGCCCGACTGAACCAACCGCAAGAACCGCATCAAAACGGCATACTCCCGGTTTGAAGCCCAGAATCGCGTCGCGTTGGCGTGCGTCATATCATCCGTGGGCAGGTCTCACCAACTACGTAGACGATTATCAAGGCAGCCTCCTTGAACGTCGAATAGAAGGGAATCGGATAAATGAGGAAATAGTTGCAAGCACTGTTGGTTCGCTTCGGGTCAAATTTGCACGTATTTGGTCCTGAGGCCGACGCCCTTTCCGCTGCTTAGCACACCCGATCTGGCTAGAAGTGTCCATGCTCTGGACGCTGTATATGGCGAGCTTCTTGTCAGCTAACTACCTGCTAGCTTCTCTTTGATCCTGGGCGTTTCTGCGATCCGCATCTCTGGGAATCTGGGACACCTTGTTTCGTAGCCGAAGACACGCGGAGTCACTTGTCTCGACCGTTATCTCTTTGCATTGGTGCAATGCCACCAGCGAATGGATCCCCCACACCGGCGCCCATGCGAGCGGGCAGCAGCTCGACGTCTGGCCGAACGGAAGAGGACGAAGAACTGAGACCGTACGTCATTGTCAGCGATATAGGCAAGGGCAGTTTCGCGACGGTGTACAAGGGCTATCATGAAGTATGTTCCTTTGCAGTCATTGCATTGTAGCTCACAGTGGCTTTGCAGGACAACCACCACCCAGTTGCGATAAAGACCGTCTTGCGGCAGAAACTCTCTGCCAAACTCTTCGAGAACCTGCAGAGCGAGATCCAAATTCTCAAGTCGCTCTCGCACCGGCACATTACCAAGCTCATCGATATAGTGGTATGCCACCTTTCATTCGACTGGTTTTGTCTCTCAAGTCGACTCCAGCGCACCGATCGCAATATATACCTGATCATGGAATATTGCGCCGGCGGCGACTTGACCAACTACATCAAGAAGCGCGGTCGCGTCGAGAGCCTCGAGTACGTGCCCTCCGAGGGCGCCGCCCCGCAGTACTACCCGCACCCGCGAACAGGGGGACTGGACGAGATCGTGGTCCGCAGCTTTCTCAGGCAACTAGGTGCGTCAAACAAGCTTTCTCGCGATGTCTTCTGACGTTCCCCAGCGCGCGCGCTCAAGTTCCTGCGACACAGGAATCTCATCCACCGCGATGTGAAGCCGCAGAACCTTCTTCTCAACGCGGCGCCGCCAGAAGAGCTTGCGCGCGGCCACCCCTTGGGCGTGCCCATCCTCAAGGTCGCCGACTTTGGGTTCGCACGCTCGCTCCCGAACGCCATGATGGCAGAGACCTTGTGCGGGTCGCCGTGAGTCGCTATGGGTCAGACGCGAAAGACTGCTCACACCCCCGCAGACTGTACATGGCCCCGGAGATCCTGCGGTACCAGAAGTACGACGCCAAGGCGGACTTGTGGTCCGTCGGCGCGGTGCTGTACGAGATGGCCGTCGGCAAGCCGCCGTTTCGCGCGGCCAACCATATCGAGCTGCTCAAGAAGATCGAGCACTCGAAGGGCATCAAGTTCCCCGACGAGGATCCAAAGTCGCAGTCGGCGAAGAATGGCGGTGGTGGCAGCGAGGACCTGCCTGTCCCGCCGGACGTCAAGAAGCTCATCCGCATGCTCTTGAAGCAGAATCCTGCCGAGCGCGCCAGCTTTGAGGAGTTCTTTGGCAGCACTGCGCTGGCCAAGTCCAAGTTTCCCCGCCCCTCGGAGCCCTCACCGTCGCCTATGCAGTCGTCTGCCGATGTTACTGAGGAAGACGGTCCCTCGACGGTCCCCGCGCACCATCTGGTTATCCCGCCGGAGGTGCTGGACCCGAACGCCATGATTCCGCCCAGCAAATTCAACTTCAGAGAGCCGCGGCAGGAGAGTGGCAGCGTTACGCGGATCCCTGTGGCCCCGGCGGGTACTCCCTCCCCAAGGTACCCTTCCATCCATCCCTCTGCAGGATGCCCACTTACGTCTCCCAGCTCTGCCTCCTCGCGGGAAAAGTTCCCGCCGCCGCCAGAGAAAGTCAGACGGCCCTCGAATTCCTCCACGAAACCCTCTAATAGCTCGCCGTTGCGTGTGCCCCGACCTCTGTCGACCGAGGGCTCGATCATCCCCGGAGAGACGGAAGAAGATGGGATGCTGCGGCGCGAGTATGTTCTCGTTGGCGACACACATGCGGTCGAATTCAATCGCGCCGTCGATGGTGCGCATGTCCCTGAATCGACCGTTTCCCTCGCTGACGTCTATATGCGTAGAACTCAGCGCAGCGCCCCGACGGCCCCTCCAGGACCGTAAGATGCCGCCCACACCCTCAGGGGAGGACTACCCCGGCGTCGAGTACCCCATACCGAACAACGCCAATACCTCCTTCCCGCCGCTGCCCAACCCCGTGGCGCCGCCGCTATCGTCCTCGCCCTCCAGCATCGCCTCGCGCGCGGCGTCCAACGCGCTGAATCGCGCACTTAGTCTTGCGTCGAAGAAGCTGTTCGGCGCGGCGACGCAACGGCGTTCGTCCTCACGCGATTACAGCGCGCCGTCGTCGCCGCGGCGCCCGCACATCATCGCGCTGGACAACGACGGGGAGCGCGACCCGCTCGAGGACGAGCTGCTCGCGTCGCTGGAGGAGCTCGCGCAGAAGACGTTCGTGCTCACGCACTGGGCGGACGAGATGTACGAGTACGTCAAGGCGGTGCCGCAGAGTACGTCTCCCCCCTTCCCCCTGTCAATGACAATGAATTCCTCGTCTGGGACTCGGACTGATTAATTTTTCGTTGTTGCAGAGCCACTGCCCGACCCGACGAAGTTCACGAAGCGGGAGGGCGAGGCGGACAAGCACGCGCGGCGGCGGAAGCACGCGGACATGGAGGCGGAGTACAACGCCGTCACCTGCGTCGCGGTGTACATGCTCCTGATGTCGTTCTGCCAGAAGGGCATCAACAAGCTGCGGAACCACCAGGAGCACATGAAGATGCGGCACCCCGACGGCGACTTTGTCGTCAGCGAGGGGTTTGACGACGGTGCGTTTGCGTTGTTCTGTTGTGTGGTCTACTTGGTGTTTTGTATGCTGATTGCGTACGCGTATGTAGCGCTGTCGTGGTTCACGAGCCAGTTCGTGAAGTGCTATGATCGCGCGACGCTGGTGAAGACGTGGCTTCCGGCGACGTACGATGGGCCGAAGAGCTGGCTTGACCAGCTGGTGTATGACCGTGCCCTGCTTCTTGTACGTCTCTCGCGGCTCTTCTTCGTCCCCGCTTGCTTATTAACATCGACAGAGTCGCACCGCTGCGCGCAAGGAGCTCTTCGACCAGGCGACGAGCCCAGACGAGTGCGAGAAGCTGTACGACGAGTCGCTGTGGTGTCTCTACGCGTTGCAGGACGACCTCCTGCAGACGGGGAACCCGTTTATGGACGAGGACCGCACGACGATCGATACTTGTGCGTCTCTCTCTCTCTCTCTCTCTCCATCCCCAAAGGCTCCATCCCTTTGGGGGCGACGATGACTAACACGCCGTTTACAGGGATCAAGCGCACCAAGCTGCGCCTGCTGCGGTGTCGCGCGCGGATGGTGATGAATGACCAGGACCGCATCAACGACGCGCGGGCAGACGACAACCTCGCGGACGTCGCGCGCATACCCGCGCCCTGGGACGTCAAGCCCGCCAGCGCCGACGCTGCTCCCGATCCCGCGCCCGCTCCTGCCCCGTAGCACCGCATGATCCCGCCCGTCCATCTGCATGTCCATCTCATCTACTAGAGCCTCCTCGCTGCTATCATCTCACTGGAACCCGTCCGCCGCATCTACTTATTTATGGTCTCGTCATATATGGATTCTCTCTTGCACTTGCATCACATTTTTGTTTTATCCATAAAGTGTAACATTACTACTGTTGGTCCCGATGTATCCTTTTGCTACGCGCCTGGTCTTGAATCAATGTAATGATCTTCGACTGGTAGCCCCCGCTACATATTGGATATGGTTCGGTCTGGCTGGCAATGAGACCTCCATCTTTAGGCGAATCACCTCTTCCTGTAAGAGCGCAGTGCGTGCCCGAAGCTTAGCATTCGCTGCTTGAAGCTGCAATGTCTGGGTTGCATCGATCTGGATTGAGACACGGAAAATTCAACCTTAAGTTAAGTGCATTCATTCAAATTCCACATACGTAATCGCGGTGCCTCCAGAGGTCTACTTTGTCCTGCATGCACTGCCGCCGAGTGCGGAACGCGTCAATGACCGTGCATTTCAGATGTGAAATGTCGGCTGGCAGAGGTGGTGCTTTTCGGTGACTGGTGATGACCGCCTCAAAGAGGGTTTTTAACGCCAAAAATAGTGTTTCTGGATAACCATCCCTCGTGTGGTCGAATTGAGCCGACAGGAGCGCGAGCGTCAGCAGATCGACAATGCTGGGCTCAAGTAGCCCTTCGTCGTTGGGGCGCTCCTGGAACGTCAACGTATGAAGTACGTCGTACCGCCAGGTGCCAACCAGTTCCATCAGAGTCTCGCCGACGAAGGCAGTGGAGATAGTAGACCCTTCCCCAGGAGTGTCGTAGCTGGGTTCCCTGCCGGCCACCTGAATGGTGGCAGGTCCATCGAAACCTCGGAGTTTCAGCCGGACTGGGAAGTGGCGAAGTACCGGGTACTGAAGGTAGACAACGAGGAACGGATATGAGGCCGCGCCGCGGGTACGGCAGTAGGCGATGGAGACTAGCGATGTCTTTGGTATCCTTGGTGCATTCTTGATGGAGAGGAGGAAGAGCTCAAGGTACTCTTCCAGCGCCATGCACCTTTCTGACAGAGGAAAAAGGACGGATAGATCCGAATTGTGCTGCCAGCATTGGTGGCCAAACCACTGGAGGCACATTTCGGGTTTGGAGAAACGGAGGGAATTAACGAATCGTTATATATGTGTCAGTGATCAAGGAGTAGTGATCGTCCGGAACTGGGAATTGGCAATTTATGCCAAAGTGACAAAGTGTACGCGACGAGGCGTGTTTGGGTGTATTGACACGTTTTTGGAGCCGAATTCCGATTCTCTCGCTTCCACTCTCGACCAGAGACACCTTCTCCCTGCTGCCGCTCGCAAAATGTCCTTCGTCTACGTGATCGGTGAGGCCTGTCTCCGATTCGAAAATCGCGTCTACCCTTCTGAAGCGCTTCGATTGAAGAACATATGGAAGAGGACGACGACACCGCCAAAGCGATCCCGCCCTGGGTTGAACTAGAGTACGCGGTCGGTTCCTTCGGGCCACCGGACGAGCTGCTGTGCTCAAGGGTGTTTCACAGCATATGCGCACGCTAGCAGGCTCGACGGCCAAAGTCCATTTCACGCACCTCTCCACGGCCTCGCGCGACTCCCTGTCCTCTGTGTTCGTGCCCCAGGCGGGGGTGGCGGATGCCAGCTGCCATCAGGAGGGCGTGCTGGACCTCATCCGGCAGCAGCTTGGGGAAGGGAGTTCCTCGCTGCAGAAAGTGTGTCTTCTTGATCCCAAGGCGGAACTGCCGTTATCGCCTGAGGACGGTGACGGGAGGTTTGAGTGGTTTCTTTTTGGGGTGCGTTTTGCACTTATCTACTGGGATTTTGACTGACTGCTTTTTCGAAGGGCATTCTTGGTGCGTCTTGTAATGTACCGGGCCTTCGTATGCCACTAACAGTTAGCAGGCGACGATCCTCCGCGCGATCGAACCGCCGAGCTGCGCGTCTTGGGTTTCCCGACGAGGCATCTGGGGCCAGTCCAGATGACCACTGACACGGCGCTCGGTGCCACGAAATTGGTCGTTGACGACAAAAGTGTGTTTGGGATTTTCGGTTCTTGAGCCATGCTCAATCCATTCCAGTTCCTCTAGATGACATTCCATACGTCGTACGTCTCCCCTCTGTCTACCCTCCCGCATTCATTGATCCTCCTGACAGAACTTTCCGACGATCATCTTCAATCTCAAAGAAAGCGTCGAAATGCCGTTCAGTCAGTGTGCAACTAGTCTGCACGGCCTGCTGCTGATGCGTTTCCATTAGGATACATTGCCGAGGGGTCTGAGCCAAAACTGCCGCCTGGAATGCGAGAGCTCCTGCATGAAGATCTCAATAAAAGTTTCGACTTTTAATATATTCTACTGACGCGTTAGTAGATGTACGTATTCCTTCAGTAGGTGAATATAATCTTCAAGTTCTGGTGTCCAAAAGTCCGTGGTTTTCGAAACCCAAAGTCCTCAGTGCATACGTACACTACCAAGCAACCGCGCAGCCAACAAGAAGCGCGCATATCGCAACCGAGAGCGCTCCGACCCCTCTGTGTGTCAATGCCCCGGACGCCCCAGTCGTTGATTTCGCTCCCGTCGTGACGTTGGGTGCGGTGGTCGTCTCGACCATGCCGCCGGCCAACGGCTGATCCCACAAGAAATCTGGACGCGGTCAGGTTAGAGCAGGAGAAGGGATGATATGCGTACCTGCGTCGCTCGCATAGTCCGGGAAGTTCTTGCTGAGGAACGCCACATACTTACCGTCCGGGTCCCCGTACGTCGACGCAATGGCGGCGATGTTGGGGTAGATCTCCGCCACAGCTCCCGCCTCGCCGTGCGTGTTGGGGTCCACGGTCATGACCTGGTCCAGCGCGTCTTGGATCGTCGTGCCCGCTGTGGTCGTCATGTTCCACGGGTCGGATGTGGGGTCCGTGTACTTGAGTAAGCGGGCGTTGGTCTGTGGAATTGTGAGTCGACAGCCAGGAGTGTTATCGCGGTCGACTGACGATCATGGCGGCGAGATTGTAGTTCCTGTAGTGATAAGGATGGGTGCGGATAGCCTCGAAGGGCTATTCGGGAGATTAGTCCCATATGCACCAACAAGCGAGGGTAAATACCTGGTCCCCGGTGGAGTTAATCTGCCCCTGATAGATTCCGTGGAAGAATGTGTTGCTGGCATTGACGGACCCCGGGACGTCGTTGACGAGCAGCTTCAGCGAAATGAGCTGATTAAAGCAGAAGCTCCCGTGGTTACTGGCCCCAGAATGTCAGCGCGCAGGAGGGGAAATATATGGGGCACATACTTCAAGGAGGCGCACTCGTCCACACCGAGTTGGTTGGTCTCCAGCCAGGTGATGTATTGCTGCGTCCACGCGATCATCTGGTTGTCGATGTCGTCCGTCCAGTCAGTGCATTTGCGTTTCCTGAGGACCATGATGGCTGATACAATCTTGACGAAGCCTTTCAGGTCACTGCGGCGAGGATAAGTGGACAAAACCTCAGATGGTAAGAAACATACAGTATGCCAGTATGCGACCCTTGCTAACGGTCAGCACATTTCGCAGAAAACAAACATCAGTCACCACTCACCGACCTGGCCATTGGGGCCCCTCTCCATCTGCGCGTAATTTAGATTGGGGTTCATTCCCGTTACGCTGTCGAGGAACCATGCGTTCACGAATTTGACTGCGTTGGTGAGCATAAGGAGGAAAACCCGTGGAGGAGGACTGACCGATATTCTGGGAGTACACAGACGACGACTTATTCTCGAAGGAAAAGGCCAGTGCATTGTAAAGAATCGCATCCGAGAGATTGAAGAACCCCCCGATGTCATTGATGGTGAGCCTGTCTGGGTTAAATTGACCATCCCTGTTCTCATACGGACAGGTGGTCCAGACTGGAGATCAACCGACCGTCAGTTTCGGCGCTTAGTGGAAGGGATGGAATCCAGCACGCACTCTCCTCGGGTGTGAGCTCCGTGGTGTTTCCGACGCCGGTACAGTTCGGCCACCAGCTTTTAGCGAAGAAATTAGGAGGTCAACGGAGAGGGGGGAGGGGAGATCGCACTATGGCGCCCAGCTCATGTAGTCCTTCTTGTCGCCGCTGGGGGCTGCGAACGGTTTATTCGTTACGCCTACGTGTGGGTCAGTTTCCGTCCAGATATTCAAGTCAAGTTGAACGCACTCCAGGGACCAGAGGCCGCCAACGCCTCCGCCCAGGCTACAATCTCCTGTTGCGCCGCCCCCGTCGTGTTCGCAAATTTCCCAGCAGCGATAAAGTCAGGGTCGATCCAGTCATTCGGGTAGTTGGTTTTGAAAGGGAGTTTGTCGTCTGCCAACGCGAATTCGAAGAGGGCAGGGCCGACGAGAGAAAATACGGAAAGGACTGTGGGGGCGCGCATTATGGGCAGACAGACGGACAGGGGGATAACTCGCAGACATGTTCCGATGAATATAAGAGGTGGCAGAGCGAATTTGTCTTAGTTCTATTTCGGTGCCCGTCCGAGTCTCCTTTCTGTAATTAAAAGTTTCCGATGGACGTGCAGTGTTCAAAGGGGCAGTTGTTTGCGAGTTAGTGGCCATCGGCTGGGGTAATCTATGGCTGGACCTTGAGAATTCAAAGATAGACAGAATACGAACGAGCACAATTCGAAGTCTGGTACACAAAGTACAGAAGTACAAACGGAAAAGAACAAACCTGAAGACTCCTCGTTTGACTCCATTGTCGATTGACTTGGTGGACGAAACTCCTGAGCTTGAAGGCTGTCCTGAGCTAAAAGTGGGCTCGCACGAAGAATGCGGCGAGGGGCGCCTCCGGATTGTTGGAGTTGAGGCTACGGGAAACTGTGCATACGAAGGCATGCAAGCAGCAACAAGAAACCAATAAGAAACGGATTGTTGGTGAATTGAAAAGGCGGCAAACAAAGGTTGCGGGCGGCCCGGGTTGTGCGCTCCGAGCACTGCCACTGATCGACACCTCTTTCGTTTTTGTGACGAGCACCAAACGAGCACTCAAGCTAGTACTCAAGTTTGACTCAAGTGAGAAGGCCGACTCGTAAATATGCGCATTCCCGATTTCGATCCAGCAAATAACCTTCTTTCTGCGTAGTTTCGAGGACGATATGGCGTCACTGACTGGCCTGAAAATCATCGCGTCTGAGTCTGCTGGCAGCGCCGCTGAAAGAGCAGCCGATCGCGCTCGCATCACAGATATAGGCACCCAGATTCAGGAGTTGGAGGCTTCTCTCGGAAATCTGAAAGAGCAACGGAATCTGTTGCGGGACAGGCTTGACGCCTACACGTACCCCGTCTTGACTCCACCCAACGAAATAGTCTCCGAAATTTTCGTCCACTTCCTCCCGGTTTACCCTACACCCCCTCCGATCCTGGGAATCTTATCGCCGAATCTCCTTGTCCAGATTTGTAAAAAATGGAGGGAAATAGCACTCACGCTGTGGCGCGCAATCTCCTTGAATCTACACAAGCAGACGAGGCTTCAGCAAAAACTGCAGCTCCTGGAAACCTCACTCAAGCGTTCGGCCTCTTGCCCGCTTTCCATAAATTTACATATCGGCCTTCGTGGCGATTACCCAGAGACCACCGATGTTATCCTTCGGACAATTGCAACCCACTGCTCCCGCTGGGAACACCTGGCCTCTTGCCCGCTTTCCATAAATTTACATATCGGCCTTCGTGGCGATTACCCAGAGACCACCGATGTTATCCTTCGGACAATTGCAACCCACTGCTCCCGCTGGGAACACCTGAAGCTAGACGCCCTCATCTACTCTTTCCCGTCCATTGTCGGTCCACTCCCCGTACTCCGCACATTGTCAATGGGGTCCATAAAGGACGTCGCAGAACATACTATCCCCCCTTCGATCTCCGCCTTTCACGCAGCACCCATGTTGCGAAAGGTGGATCTTTTGGTTTATCGTTCGAGACTTTTCCCGTGGTCGCAATTAACGCTGGTCACTGTGCGTCTTATGGGGCTAGCACAATGTATGGAGCTTTTGACGCAGGCGACCAACTTAGTCTGCTGCCGACTGGGGATCCACATCTATGGCCTAACTGAGGACCCAGGGTGTGTGCTGCGAGGTTCTCTTTACTACTACTAGCAACTGATCATCTCGACAGCCTGCCTCCTGTAACTCTCGCACATATGGAAACCTTCATCTTGGGCTGCGACGACCTAGAGCTGGCTCCGACTTGGAGCTTAGTGGACAAGGTCACCCTCCCGGCTCTTCGGAGGTTTGAGGTCTCAGAAAGCCTTCTCATCGAAGATCCCATCGCTACCCTCGTATCACTTCTATCAAGATCGGGCTGCCGCATACATGAACTGTGTGTTTCCGGGGCAACGATATCCCATGCCCTATACCGATTGGCGTTGCCCTCTGTTGATTCGCTTTCTTTTGGCCGACTGGAGATCAGAGACCCGTTTCTGGTAGAGCTGCAGGAGTGGACGCGCAAAGATTCGGAATCAGAAGAAGGCGGGATATCCGGCTCCGAAACAGAATCGAACGAGGATGGGGAGATGAATGATGAAAGCGACTCGGAGGAGGAGAACAGCGATGACTCGTCCGAATAAGGGCACCATTCTCTGTACGTTCCAAGTCTCGATTTCGCTTTGAGTCTGATCTTATGTGCCAGCGCAATCGTTCAAGTCTTCCGCATTTTATCGAACGCGGAGTTGCGGAGACCGTAGGCTGGTTTGGTCCTTGGACCCGCGGAAACCACGAAACAAAGAAAGTCAAACTCTCCGAGTTTCAGCCATGTCATTCCTTTCTGGCTACCTATGGTTTCGTGGGGTTTGTTGGTTTTATGGCGTAAAGTACAAGGCGTCATGCCATCGATGTCGCCGCGAAGTGACCTTGTAGAACGTGGGTGTAAGGGAGTCAGCGATAGTCGTTCCGGCTGCCAAACTTTCCCGCATGTCCCGTCTCTAGCATGCGTAGACTCACTATCTCGTCTCCCCATGCGTTGCTACCTTGCTCGCTACCCATCGCGCTCTTGCGTTACGACTCCACTCATTGATCCTCAACCTTCTCCGCCGCAGCGCTCTTGTTTTGGTGCGCGTGCAAAGCTCCAGTGATTACAGTTTGACCCTGCACTTTGGTGGATGAGCAACGGAGTGGTCAGCACGACTCAACGCCTTCTGCCATGATCGATATAATTGAACCTCTGCCGTTTCTGCCGAACGAGCGGCTTTGTTTCAGCTGTCATGTAGCCTCCGTTGTTGACTTTCCTGCACGACAATCTTTTGCAATGCGGCGCATCGTGTTAGGTGTCGCAAGGCATCTTGTTGCCAGCTTTAAATCCGGCAAGCAAGGGCCACCGCCAAGTGTGGCGCAGTGGGATTTTTTTCTCGATGAGACGCATTTATGATAGATTTCAATCATACCTGATCATCGATGGTTCCAGGGCCGATCGGAAAATGGGGTTGTGGGTGCGTGTAGACGCGAGATCTTCTCTTTATTGACCGAGACGCCGTACAGACGTTGCGGCTACAATACCACTACAAAGCGCCTTGCGATCTAGTCGAAAGCCGGGATCGCTATTCAATGAGCCGTGCTTCTCCAGCCCACGGCCCACCAAAATCACTGGCATGACCTCCGCACCCACCTTTGAGCTACCGCGCACACTGGAGCGACCAGCGCTCTGTTCTGAGGCTGCGTCGCGCCTAACTCTCGATGCTCTTGAGCCAGAGCTGACCGATCTACCACTCCCGTTTATTCAGCACCAGCTTACTCTGCACACCGAACAGATGTTAGCCGGCCTTCGAGACCTTCCGGTGCCTAGCACGATCCCTCCCGCTCGCCTTCCGAGCGCCCTCGCAGTCGTGCTGCCCCAGCATTCGAGCAATACCGATCTAATATATCCGACTCATGTCCTCGCTGTCTCCCTCCCCACGGCCCCGCCAGACGCGCCAGTGGCCCTCATACCTGTTCACGGGATCGTATTTGCCGCACATTGCACTGCGCCCATCCTCCATCGTGCTCCCCCAAATGAAGACCCTCCAGGCACTTTGAGACTCCCCGTCTGCCCCGTCGTCCTTCCTTCCGTCCCGGCACTCGTCGCCATACGCAGATATATCTATACGCAACGCATCGACCTCCTTTTCGCCACTTTCTTACCGCTCCCCGCGCCGCTGACGCACCCGGCGATCGTGGCCGCTCTCGAGTCATCCGAAACTCAACTACGGCTCGCCACACACCTGGTCAGTGCACGTCCCGGAGTCGCCCATCTCTTGGGGTACGCTGCTTGCGTGCGAGACGTGTGGAGGACGGCTTGTGGTCTTGGGATGTACGACATCGAGCTCTGGGATGCGCTCGACCTGGCGTGGGAGCTGATTATTGCGGCCTTGAATATCGCGATTGATGCGTCGAAGAAGGTCACCTAAGCTCGTGTATTGGAAGTAAATAGTTAGCTCTATTTTCTTCCAAGTTAACGTTGACGAAAATTTTGAACCCATAGCATTCTTTGACAGTCCGTACTTACCCTCCAGGATGTGCATGTATTATCTGTACTTTGACTCACGACTTCTCTGTACTTTGACTCATGAATTCCTAGCAGTTTCATTCGGGGTTGTTTCCCGTGGCTTTGAACGGTCGACCAGAAGATCCCACGCTTCGTACAGGTCACTGGCAGGAGGGTGGAGGAATCGCCACGATAAATGAACAGTGGTTCAGAAGACCCTCCCGTCTGTTTTTGTGCATCCACACTCAACACAGTTACAATTTCACACACTGAGAGAGTTTCCTTGCCAATTAAAAAGTCCATCGTTGAGACCTCATCCATTTGAGCTGCTCATACATATTCAAACGCTACAACTGTGTCGCGGATCGACTGCATCTCATTGTTTCTTTCAAGGCACATATTGCTTGATTCATGTGGAATCCAGAGCTACTCAGTAGAGTTCGATACAGGGTCAGGTTATATTGGCGCACCGCAACGAACCGAACTTTTCAACCAAGATATGCACAGCCACCGGAAACTCTCGGGCGAGTTGAACCACAGCGATTAACGCTCAAGATCTCAACATTGTTATTATGACTTGTAAGAGGGATCTGAGAGTTTTATTTCATAGCGAAGAAATCATATTGAGAAGTGTGATTGACCATGGTGCGAGTGCAGATACAAAGACAATGAAAAGAGCATACGTGCGGCTCGGTACTGCATGTTAAAACCAAGGGGATACAGCCATGCTGTTTACACGTGAGGCACAGTATACAAAAGCCAGTACTTATTACTACTACGTATTAAGTAACACTAGCAGCAACCCGTGCTCCGCTACGGACCTGAGATACCAAATGTCAGAATTCAGTCATTTTCAATCCCATGTCGACTGGCAGTCTGCGGGTGGAGTCGAATTCCCCTCCTTAGAAAACACTCTCTTGACTCCAGTTATATGGCGGTCAGAATGCACTTTTATTCAGATCACTATAAAATGTCTCTTTTCATCGTAAAATGTTGAAATTTCACTGACAAAGTTGAGAAAACAGAAGTTTGTTCACTTTGAGCGGCAGAAGCCTCAGTTAGCTGAAAGTCCGCCACCAAGTTCAACAATGTGTAGTTGAACTTCGGATCTCGAATCTTGTATAAACTTTCGGTCTGAGGAACTTTGTATAAAGTTTGCTTTTCAAAAACTTTATACAAAGTCCAGCGCGGTAGAAATGTGTGAAGTCGGCGCTGAAAGACTTTGTATAAAGTTTCTGCGGCGGTATCAGTGATGGGTGGCGGTGCTTGGCCATCACGGATCAATTTCGGCGCACTCGGCGTTGAGCACTTCCCTCTATCTATTGATTCGATTCCATCCGGGAGGCAAATCTGGACGCTTGGTAGCATCAAGGTGACCAGGATCACTCTTCCGGCTCTCATCCATGGTGGCGCTGATGACCCCGAAACATGTCCTTCATCCAGCCCGTGATGCCATCACTCGCCCATGAGTGATACCGCCGGGCTCACTTTATACAAAGTCTTCACGGCGACTATGCACAGTTTTTCACGACAACTTTATACACCTCAACCACGGCTCAACTTTATACATTTTTTTTTTTCAGACATTTTATACAAAGTTCCTCGGACAGAAATTTTATACAAAGTTCGAGAACCAAAGTTGAACTACGCAATCCGAAGTGTATCAACGAATCAAGGCTTTTCGCTCTCAAAGTACACAAACTTGTGTTTCTTGACTTTGTAAGTGCAATTTCGACATTTCATGATGAAAATGGGTGTTTTATAGTGATTTTAATAAAAGTGCATTCTGACCGCCATACAGTTAGGCGGACCTCAGCATACACTGGGCAGTTACCCCAGGATTTCCCGCCGTACGTACCATCTTGAATGCCGATGAACTCTTGAAAGTCACGGTTGATGAACTCTAACTAAAGTTACCAGAACAAAGTGCCAGGCTGTTTCCTCCTTTCTCGCTGACATCTATCGGGCTACCAAGAATGCTCATACACGAAAGGGATGCCGTGACTTGCCGCAAGCCGATAGCACAGCCGCAGTTTTGACAGTTGACTTTATAACCTGATTGGTTGACGGGCCCTTCGCTAAATTGTGCTGCCGAAAGAAAACGTGACTTCATTACGGAAGTTGGTCGGTCCATCGAGCCGATTCCGAGAGATCTCTTCTCTTCTCTTTCTTGAACTTCCTCGTCCTGCCCATTCCCGGCCCCATTGTTGCCCGCATCCCAGACTCGCTTCAATGAAGATCCAGCCGCTCGTTTTTAAACACGAAGATTTCAAGCTTCTGATGGCAGTCGATGGATTGTTTTACTGGCTTCCAACGGAGTACGAGCGAATCGAGGAGCGAGGCTGGGGATGCTTGAACCCGGACAGTCCGATCCCCGGCTTGTGCACAGATCTCGTCGCGACTTGCTTCGTTTTTGTGTTTCATTGCGCAGCGAGCCGAAGGACTACTTTGTGCCATGCCGTTTCTGGCACCGATACTTCAGTTCGTATCTCAATAAAACCTCCCCTACTTTAATTAAATCACCGTGGCGCAGGGATTCGACGCACAGATGATGTATGTTGTCGGGGATGATCCGCGAAGCGAGGTGGACCTTGTTGTTTTCAAGGGTATCTCATATGGTGACCCAAACTCTGGGGCGCCACTAGCCCCTCCCGAGATTATGCAAGACGATCTCAGGTGGGTATCGCAGATCCTAGATCATATCAGGAGCAAGACGCCATCGTGCAATGCTTCCGTCCATCCCAAAGCGTTGCCGTATGGGGTCGTGCTTGTCGAGAAACTCTCCGGGGACGTTACCGTTCCAACTCCTCCTACCCCGTTGTTTAGGCCTGTCCAGTGCGGCCCTTCACCCCCCACGTGGCAGTCCAAACGCAGCGTCGTCGACACATTCTATCGCATCCAATCCACTGCCGCATTCGTCGCCTCCAACTCAAGGAGCTATCCGTGCTTCCAAGTGTACGATGGGATGCGCAGACTTATGCTCCCACCTTCTTCTGATGCTACAAAAGAGATTTTGCGCATCGCCACCATGCACCCCAGCTTCCCTTCCTTCCAAGCCATCCAGCGGTCCGACTGGGATATCTGCCGGCGTGTGGTACCAGATCGGGAGACGGCGGGGTACTTGGAAACACTCTCAAGCGCTATAAAGACGGGGGGAGCACCCTGTGAAGTTGAGGGATGTCGCACGCTCACTACTCAGAAGTGCTCGACTTGCAAGGGTGTTTACTACTGCAGTAAAACTCACCAAACGGAGGATTGGATGAACCACCGAGTCTGGTGCAAGAGCCACCGATATATACCAGGGGGATTCGAGACGGTTTGGGAAGAGGCATAAAACTATTGGGTTGCACCTGGTAAGAAGAGCTGCGGATGTGACAAGGGCGAGGAAGTTACGAGGACGAAATGATTTTCGTACTGTAAAAAGTCCAAAAAAGAACAGAGTTCGCTTTTTTTGGCACACTGCTACAGTCGCGATATCAACTTGCGGGAGCGCACTCGGGACTCAATGGATGATACCGGTTGTGCATGTAAGGGTACCTCAGGACTCGACCTGAAGCCTTCAAGTCGTTCACCATATATGGGCGCTGTGAATGGCTCCTTGCGCATTGAAAATCACAGATTACTGATCCATTTTTACTTCGAGGGCAGCCCGCTCGCTGGCGGTCGCTTTTGTGTGCGCGATGCGTGTCATAGAACTGCGAGGCCATGAGTAAAAGACATGCGCTACCCGCGCCACTTACAGCCCGCATGCTTTTGCTTTAGCTTGCTAGCAAAGTATCCTATAAAATGTGAGGGACGGGGTGAATGGACCCTGAATAGAGGAGATGTGATTTAGAGAGGAGAATAAGTGTCCCAGCGGGTGGAGTGAGCAGAAACGGTTTCAATTAATGGCACGAGTTGTTCTTGGTTGATCACCACAATAGAAAGTCCCAACGCGCCAGAACTTGGCCAGAACGCCTCGGAGACGTTTCCTCCTATGACCTATAGCAAGCACCCCAGCATGCCAATTCCGCTCATTGTGTGGAAGTCAAGCACAGACTCTACGCTCATTGCACGCCAAAGGGATAGAGTAGAGAGCGATATTTCATGCCAAGTGCGAAATATCTGGCCGATTTGCACCAGCGCCAACAAGTCCTTTGTCTACAAAATGTGAGGGACGGTCAGGCAGCGGCGAAGAAGGGAACAAGCGAAATCATGCCAAAATCCGAACTCCGACCGATTTTGGCATCCCGGCATCTCCTGAACTGACGCTGACGACGGCCTCGAAAAGCAAAGGCCAAATTCTGCCAATGGAGTTGATAGTAATCCTTTCAATGGATATTCGTCATGATGGTCTGCGATGTCTTGCACTCTCGTCTCCTCTGCGCTGCTCGAACCGAGCCAACATTTTTTGCTCCGTTCGTTCAACTGACGGGGCTGCGTTCCCATTTCTCAAAAAATGAATCCCGCTATGATTCAGAATGTTTTAATTTTCAGGCTCAATTCCATTGCGCTTACTTATTCTTACCGCAAGCAACCTCGAAATTGAACTTTTCAATCAAGAGCTACACAGCCACCGGAAGGTGCCGCGGGCTAGTTGAACCTCATCGATGACGCCTGGCCTCCACGCCTTGACCATTGGAACAGTGTCGGGAACATCTGAGAGTGTCCTTGTACTGCATCACGAGGCCGCGTCGTGCGTGGGTCAGCGAGTAACGATTACTGATGCGGAGTACAAGGGCTTGACAAGGGCAGATACAAAGACAACGAAACGAACACGCGCGCGGCTTCACATGCTAAGTGAGCACGAATCAGTGACTCCTGCATATATTCTTGTTGTTCTAAATAGTAATGATCCATATGGGGCTGGACGATCGAGGCGGGAATGGAGGACCCGGCGTTCGGGCGACGTGGGCGTTCAGAGTCTAAAACCTAATCCCGAAGCATGTCAGCGCGAGTAATACTCTGGGACTGAGATAGATGCGTCTTACAGCCGAATCTCGGTGTCAGCATCCCTGGAACCTAGCGCAGACGGTAGACCCACCTCTGCAGTACTTCATATTTGTCTTCAGTAACCTCGTAGTTCAGGCACTTGGACCACGCGAGTATGATATAACCCCCCCTCCCCACTGCATAGGTCATGTTTGAACAGTGAGCCAGAGCTTGATCCACAGGGGGAAAATGGACACCAAGCAATTTGTGAGTTATGAGTATGGTCGGAGCCACGCTGTGCTGGCCGGAAAACCAGCGAACCTCGAATTGAACATTTCAACCAAGATCAACACAGCCACCGGCAACTGCCGGGTGGTTCAACCACATCAGTGTAACTTTCAAAGCAGCCGCGAAGAAAACAACGTTGGCGTCGAGATATATGAAGGCGTATGATTGAATTTGACATGTATCCAAGGTCTGAGGGTAAGGATTCATCCCGCGAGCATACGGTGCAGTTGCCATTGTACTGTATATGGGCTGCATCACGAAGTCGCACTGCGCCTAACTTCGTGCATGCGATAAGAGCTCATCTGTGATGATCGGCTCAGTTATAATTAGTCCCCATCCAGTACAAAGTCAGAAAATACAACAACGACGACAAAGTACAAGGACATTGTCACCGGGTGAATGTGTCGACGGTACCCGGTGCGAAGCATGCTTTGCACATGAATGCCCATGTATGAGCGTGCGTCCGACGTCCGTCGCCAGATCCTTGTTGCCCTGTAATGTTTAAAAGACGAACAAGGATTTTTCACTTGCATTTGGAACAAGGAAGAAGTAAATCATCATCGGTAGCAGGTACTATACTGTGCCCGATGGTTGAGTATTTTTCGGCACTTTCCAAGGAGTCATACACATGTTTGAGGCCTAATCATATGGTGGGCCCTCCTTTATCCCCCCTGCATATCGAATCCGGAGAAGAAAATACCTTCTGCCGATACATTCGGCCTGGCACGCTCCACAAAGTACTCCCTTGTTGTTCGAAACGGCAATGCGACGTATGGGGCATGGAAAATCCCTGAGGCGGGAATGGAGGCCGCCCTTGGGTGCTCGGGGGACATGGGCGCGGCCATGGTGAGATTGATTCAATAATTAGGGTTTCTGGCACCGAAGTCCGACTTGAAGGCGGAATCCGGTCGGAGTCGGTACGAGATGTGCGGAATAGATAGTAAGGCAAACGGAAGCTTTCACTTTGCAAAACTTCACGTCGGAAGAGTACGGGCAGCTATGATGCGCCACACACGCGGCAAGATAGCTGTGTGCCGCGAGTGGGCTTGTGTACCTCTCCCGCCCCCCGTGAAGCACTCCTCCTGTCTGACTGATCGCAGAATGTAGGCGCATGTGGACCCCCGCGCAGATCCACACATCATCAGAATGGAAGCCTCGTACCGTCTGGTCCGGTCGAGTCCGGTCGCCGGAAACGCATACAGTATCATTCTTATTAGCACCATTGGCTGTGTGGACCCACCAGGAGCCGAGTTTCAAAGTCTGATATATGCAGTGATGCAGTGACTACGCGCTACGCGCCAGCGTTCCATTCTGATTGTCGGGTGCAAGCTGTATGTATCAGTATGGGCTTCTCCCCGTCGGGGGCAGAAACGGACGGCGGCGGCGGTGGGAGGGAAAGAAATGCGAGTCCGCGGGGCGAATTACGCGAGGCCAAATTCAACAGTTGGGTTGGTTTGATGCACACTAGGATGTTGGTCCCGATTCGTATCCGTATCCGTTGAACTTCCATTTATTATTCGCCTTCGGCACTGAAAAGGTCAGCCAAGCTGCGTCTCTTGGGAAAGCAACTGACACCGAAACAGAATGAAAGAAATAATGCATTTCTTCTGGCCACCCAATTGAGCGGAGCATAATTCTCCTTGCATTCACATATCTTTCCCCAGTCCACTTCCATTCCCATCCCCACACCCTCGAAACATGGACTCGAAGGCCGCCATGTACTCATCAAAACTGACAGAATTAGCCCGGTCGCATCGACAGTTTGAATAAGACGGAGACGGAGACGGAGACGGACCGAGAGATGATTGGCGTTTCATCTCCGTTGAACGTCCTGTTCAACTCAACATAGACTTGAACTTAGTGTGGCCCGCCGTGTTGAAACCGGGTCAATTCAAGATACTGAACATCGAAGCACAGTGTATTCCATTATGAGCCCGGAATAGTACAATGCAAGGTGAATAGGCCTGGCAAACTTGCGTATTATCAGAAACCTAAGGGGCTTCCATCGCGATCGTGGTTCAAGATGATGGATTTGCATACCATGGGTGCGTGTACAATTATATTGCGGCGGACTTGATCTGTTGTCTAGTGCGGCGGATCGCCGTCGTGGTTCACCTCGGTGTGGAAAAATGACCGTCGGGCGCGTTGCCCTGGTACCTTGCCATGTTTATTTTGAAGGAACACCGTCGATTGCCGTCCATGGGCCCTGGAGTTGCTACCGTGGCGAATAAAGGTCAAAGACAATAATAAAACACCGTCTGGCTCAAATGAGGCGGGGTTCTTGAATATACCCGGTGAGCACGCGTTGGATTGAATTGAATTGAAAACAGCGGCGAGGCTGAGGCGGGCATCACAGAGCTGGAACATACATCCTATAGTGTGGCGCATCCCGTCCCCGGTCCCGGCTTGAATATATAGTTGCGTTTGAGAGTGAGATAGCCCGGGCGATTGAAATGAAGGTGTGTTGATGATATTGCTATCGATGTAAATGCAGCGCCAGAGACCTGGAGGACGAAGACTGAATGGTATCATGTCTAGGGCCAGGCATCAGACGACGATTGAGGGAGAATAGGCATTGAACGTGAAGAGGGAGAAAATTAAATCACCACACGCCGACGCCTCGAGTCCACCGCGAGGTAATGCGGTCGTCGAGAAAACGAACATCAACTTGGAGACGAGACCAGTAACCATATGAAGTTTGATTAATCAATAGCTGTCTCAACAGAAAATCAGGTTTGAGCAGTGTTTGTTCAAACAGGGATTGAACACGGATTGAACAGGGAGGTGCACGCTCAAAAAGATGCACCACCCGAAATCGAACTCAAGACCTTAAGTATTGTACGTTCGTAGCAGAGATATAAACCACTACACTATGGAAACACTGGCCCCAGGGGACAGGAACCATTGTGCAATGTGGAACACAATGGATGTGTATGTCTATGTCTAAGAGTCTTACGTGCTCTTCAGATGAACTTCACCGGAGCAATAAACACTGCTTGTCATTGAACATAGATTTCACTGGAGTTGATCATTCCTTGTTTCTACTGAAACTGCGGATCTGTCTGATCCTGGTTATACAGCTTATGCTGAGTTCGTGTAAGTATTAAAGTAAGTGAATCAAAAGCGGATTGTATGATTGTATCTTGAGAAAAATGACAAGAAGTTGAATTGAATATAAGTAATCAACAACCACAGAAGACTTGGGAGGGATAATTTGAGTGCTAGGCTATTCAACCTCAAGCTCAATCGTTATCGGCTGATGAATAGCCATGGAAGTCATGCTCAAGGTGGAGATTGTTTACCGGTGGTAATATTAAGGGTGGGCCTCGGTGTCCAGAAACGGTCATATGGTGTAGTGGTTAATGCCTTTCATGAGCTTCGAAACCCTGCGTGCAAAGGTCAAAAGTTCAACTCCAGCGCGTGCACATTTTTACCATTCGCAATGAACTGTGTTCTGCTTAAAACCGTGTTTGAACTGTGTTTAAACGTCTTCAAGTCCCGTTTAAACCGTGTTCGAACACTGTTCACCCCGTTTCAACGCTGTTCCTCCACATCATCCAGTTCTTGATTAAGGAACCCTCTTATAGCAGTGCAGACTGTTCAACCAAACACTGCTCAAACCTGATTTTCTGTTGAGACAGCCATTGATTAATCAAACTTCATATAGATTCTTACGAGACAGTCGAACAATAAGAAAATCAATTTGCACCCTCGTTATTTCCGAGCGGTGCAGGAACCTCGGGGCCGAACCTGAGCCTGAAAAATTCAACAAGATTCTCGATTAGGCGCACAATGGACGATTGACTTGTGGGTCCACCGCAACCCTATCAACACATGAGGTAGGCGCACGGTTATGGTTTTGGCGGACAATGCAACCGCGTGCGTGCTGGTTGATTTTGTATCCGCGTACTTCAGACATGTGGGTCCATCCAAGACCACGACGCACCGGGCACCTCGGATTTCACCGTCCGGTCCACGCGGTTACGGACAATGCAGCCGTGTTGTGTTGCGAGGTAATTTGTTCTGTAGGTCCACGCGTAAGTACGCATCCTGTGCGAGTTTTTTCTTTTTGTTGCGTCGGGTCCACGAGGCGCGCGGTTACGATTTAGTCGGATAATGCCGATGCGGGTACAATCCTGGTGCGAGGTAATTTGCGTCTGTGGGTCCACGCGTACGCGTCCTGTAGATTTTTTAGCGGCGTGTCGGGCGCGGCGCGGGGGGATTCATACGCGCCCCCAGCTCCGAGAATTTTCCTTGATTTATCGACAATTTATCGATGGATTTTGGATGGATTTACGATGATTTTGAAACAATTTGTATGATCTTGTGGGTCCACCCACACCGCTCCGATCGGCCTCGCCTACCTTCCTACGCGTCTGAGGTACGCGTCCCTGCTATTGCTATTGTTCTCCTTGTTTCCCTCGGTAAATTAACGGGCGATCGGTTTACCGTTATGAGGAGGTGTATAGGCGAGTGCAGAAAAGATGCGATGAACAGATGGGTGATTTGCACGCGTGTAGGGTTGTAGATCCACCTCGTTGTTGTGTGAGTGGAAGCGATATCAAGAGATCAGCGTGGGTGCGTTGAGATGATAGGGGGTCGCCCGACGCGTTGGTTAGAAAAATAGAGGGAGGGCGTGAGGATGAGAGACAGAGAAACGGGGATATCAAGCGACAGATTCAGAGACCAGAGACCAGAGAAAGGAAGAGAGGCGAACCCCGAGGAATGCAAGGGAATGCAAGAACTACAGCCTCCGAATCGGGCTCGGACTCAGACTGTGTTTCTCCAAGTCATGCAGTGCAGCGTCAGAACCGAGAAAGAAAATCACAATAGACAGCCACCCCGCCTCCCAAGCAGAGCCGCGTCTATCCGTCAACTTCGAGTCGACTCGGCACATGTCGAATCAATCATCGGCGAGTCGAGTCCAGCACCGACCTTCGGCCAAGGAATTTTCGAGTCCTCCCAGTCACTGCACAAGAAAGACAATAAGACCCCCCTCCTCCTCCGGCGCTACACCGCCCAGCCTCGACTCAACAGCACCGACTCCGCAGCGCGCACATAGGGGTGCGACTTTTGGGCGCTTAGATGTCTGCATTCCGAACACCGAATTCCGAAGTCCGTCCCCGGACGATAATGCAACATGCGCGCGTCATATCGTGCGGAAGATATCGGTATCACTGACATATCACGTCGAGAAAATAATGCCGACATAGCGAGAGATAGAGGCGAGAGTCAGAGATAAATAGAGACGAGTCAGTGAGCGTCAGGATCTGCCGCCAGGTGCCGCGGCGAGCCCAGGCCGGATTCAGCAGTGTGCCAAATACGGGTTTGGAATGTATGGCAGATCGCGGATCCGAACAGAGTTGACAGCAATAGAATCGCAAGGGCTGCTCGTGTACGTGTTGCGAAGGAACGAATACGCCGCGAACAGGGACGATACGCGTCGCAAAGGAACGGAAACGAACGGAATTAAATGAAAGCCAAGTCAGATTATGTCGCCGCGGAGTCAGATCGCCTGTATATAATTGACGCAGTTTTCGATCGACGGAGGAATCGAGGGTGATGCGATGCGTGATAGGGGCGGGCGGAGGTAAGTGACAAGTCGAGGTTAGTCGAGTCAACGCGAACGCATCGAACGAGAATGGAACAACAAGCGTCATCCGAAACTCAACTACGGCTCGCCACACATCTGGTCAGTGCACGTCCCGGAGTCGCCCATCTCTTGGGGTACGCTGCTTGCGTGCGAGATGTGTGGGGGACGGCTTGTTGTCTTGGGATGTACGACATCGAGCTCCGGGATGCGCTCGACCTGGCGTGGGAGCTGATTATTGCGGCCTCGAATATCGCGATTGATGCGTCGAAGAGGGTCACCTAAGCTCGTGTCTTGGAAGTAAATAGTTAGCTCTATTTTTTTCCAACGTTGACAAAACTCTTGAACCCGTAGCGTTCTTTGACAGGCCGTATTATTTGTACTTTGACTCACGACTTCGTATCTTGAATTCCTATCAGTTTCAATCGGGATTGTTTCCTGTGGCTTTGAACGTTCGACCAGACGATCTAAAGCTTTGTACAGGTCAGGAGGGTGGAAGAATCGCCACGATAAATGAGCAGTGGTTCAGAAGACCCCCTCCCGTCTGTTTTTGTGCATCCACCCTCGAAACAGTTATAATTACACATACTAAAAGAGTTCCCTTGCCAATTAAAAAGTACGTACGTAGTTGAGATCTTTCCGTATCATCCATTTGAGCTGCTAATATTAGCTATCAATTTGCTCGCTACAACTGTATCGCGTATCGACTGCATCTCAATGTTTCTTTCAAAACATATATTGATTGATCCATGTGGAGTTCAGCGCTACTCCGTAGAGCTCAATCCAGGGCTGGGTTATATTGGCCGGCGCACTCACCGCAATGAACCCTAATGAACCACGAAATCGAACTTTTCAACCAAGATATGCACAGCCACCGGAAACTCCCGGGCAAGTTGAACCACAGCGATAACGCTCAAGATCTCAACATTGTTATTGTGCGTTGTAAAAGAGGGATCTGAGAGCTCTAATGTACTGCAAAGATTACGTCGAGAAGTGTGGTGCACCATGGTAACAGCAGATACAAATACAACGAAAAGAGCATGCGTGCGGCTTGGTACTGTATTCTAAAAAGACGATGGTTTTGCTTTGGTTTTGCTGGTTTCCAACGGTGTACGAGCAAATTGAGGAACGAGGCTGGGCACGCCTGAACCCGGACAGTTTGATCCCCGGCTTGTGCACCGGTCTCGTCGCGATTTGCTTCGTCGCGGATGTGACAGAGGAAATTACGGAGACTAAATGATTTTCGTATTGTAACAAGTTCAAGCAGGAACAGAGTTCGCTTTTTATTCGGCACACTCCTGCAGTGATATCAACTGGCGGGAGCGCACTCGGAACTCAATGGATGATACCGGTTGTGTATGTAGGGTACCTCAGGACTTGGCCTCAAGCCTTCAAGTCGTTCACCATATATGGGCGCTGTGAATTCCTCTTTGCGTATTAAGAATCACAGATTACTGTTCCATATTTACTGGTGCATTATCGCCTGTAACATTCTGCACTTCAGTTCGCCAAACCTCCCAAAACGTCCTCCAGTACCCGATACACGTCATAACCAAACAACTCGTCCAACCACACCTTATTGCTCCTGATATTAATATGTCCCTCTTCGATTCCCGGATGCAGCAGCAACCAAGCGTCCCTCTCGCGCTGCTTCTCGCCGTCTTCCATCTGTGTGAACCACCGGCTTTCGACACTTGCTGCAGCAACTTTGTTGGCGCGGTTGAGACGGAGGTGCTCGTAAAGGAGGAGGGCGGCGGACAGTGTGCCGGGGGATGAGTAACGCGGGTCAGAGAGGATGCCGCCGAGGATGGCGGCGTCTTCGATCCCCATAGCTGCACCTTGCGCGAGGTAGGGCGTCATGCTGGGCAGTGGGAGCACGCCGCATTAGTTCAGAGACACGGTTGAGCAACATCGTTCGGAACTCACGCGTGGGCGGCATCTCCTATGAGTACAAGGCGGTGCGAAGGGTGCGACCAGGAAGTGAGCGGCTCGTGGGTGTAGAGCTACAGAACATCAACGACAGATCTCCGAGAAATGTGTCGGCTTACTCTCCAGTATAGGACTTTGTCGACGAATTCGAGCATCTTCTCAATGCGCGGATCCCATCCCTTGAAGCTATTCCTCACCTCCTCAGCCGTTCCCATCCGCTGATCAATCCCAGGCGGCAAGTCCGTCTCGTTGACGTCGCAGGTGAAAACAAAGTTGATGAGGGGCTCATTCTGGCCTTCAAGAAGGTAGCTCAAGATGGTCCCGTGGGGGCCGAGCCAGTGGTTATTTCGCGGAACAGTAATTATTTCTTCGAGCTCTGGTATCCCACGCAGCTTCTCGGCCGGAAGGGTGACGCGATACGCCATTTGCCCCGTGGGGACGGGGGCGGCGGGCCCACCTGTAACGACTGAGCGCGCCATGGAGTTCAGGCCGTCGGAGGCGACAATCAGATCGGCCGAGTATATCGCGTTGTCTTTAGTCAGGACCGAGCCAGTGTCTGGGTCGATGGAGATGACACGAGCATCGAGGTGGAATTTGCAGCCTAGGTCTATGGCGGCTTTGAGGAGACCCCGGTGGAGATCCGCGCGATGGATATGCCTGTGGTCGAAGCACATATGAGTATACCCCTGGCCCAACGTCCCCTTCAATATTTCGTACCAGTAGGGAGATTTGTAGTCCTCGTGCGCTGGCTCCTTGAGAGGACACTCAACCAAAATTTGACCGTCCTTCCAACGCATCATCCTCAAGTCGACAGGCTCGGTGCAGTATCTCTCGATATACTCGTCAACACCGAGTCTACGAAGTATTCGCGACGAGTTGGATGAGACTTGAATGCCTGCACTATATTAGGGACGATGCATGATGAGGAATGCGAACACAAACCCGCCCCGATGTACGTTATCTCTGGAGCGCTCTCAAGGATTTCGACTTGATGGCCACCTCTGGCGAAGGCAACAGCCACTGTCAGTCCCGCGAGGCCTGCGCCAATCACTATTATGTGCTGAGGACGAAGACATTAGCGACTGAGCCGGATGGGAACGGTGGGTTGGAGTACCATTTCAGGGGATGGAAGGATTCGAGACAGGTCGCTGCGATGTTTATGGCTACTTCACGGGAGATATTCCGGATGTGGGAGCGCCCAGATTTAGCTCTTCTCGATGGAAGTTTTGATTGTGCACGGAGTTCCACTGGCAGGCTTCGAAACGGGTGACGATGCCTTGCCGCGCTACGCCCATTGGGTACGTCCAACTATCCCGTTACTGGCTGTCCACATCACGCATGTCCAGGGAGTGGGAGGGAGAGATATGGGAAAACGGCAAGTATCCGAGGAGTGCACTGACTTCGAGAGATTCAGCGAGTGATTTGAAGGACTTCGAGAGAGTGCCCCGGCCCGAGGCTATGTCATGCATGCCTGTCGGCGGGAAGAATGCGTTGAGAGACTTTTTTTTTGGTATTCCTGCGCAGAGAGTGCCGTCTCTATGGTGACGAATCAAGGGATGTGACGAATGGTAGCCGGCGATCACGATTTGATTGGATCGGAGTTCCGGTTCCGCGCCATCTTCTACCCACAATCTGCCCAACTTCCGCTCGTCCTGTCTGCGGCCTGACACGGAAGACCCGTGGTCCTGGTATCTCTCCCGCGCTGGATTAGAACGGGGTTTTTGGGTCATCTTTGCAGAACTCATGCCATAAGAATTTGTAGTGTCACTAGGGTCATTCGGTTTCGGCGCTCAAAAACAGCAATCTACTCCAAGGGAAGCAACACGGTGGAATAATCCTATGTCTTTGCATACGGAGCAGCAATTTACGCTCCAAGTGAATTTTTACAGTGGAGATCCGACTCTGGAGTGTGACTTCAATTTTGGTAATGCCCAATGCAAAACATACCTAACTGACTGTCAATTTTCAGCCCTGTAACCACTGTTTTATTATTATTTATGCACGGGGCTGAAGCCACGGCTTGCTGGCTTGGCTTTGGCTTGAAAATCTCAGGCCAAAGCCACGGCTTTGGCTTCTTGGCTTGGTGGCTTCAAGCCAAGCCAAGAGCATCACGACATGATACCGGCACTTGTCGCACGGCGCTATAACATCGACTCGTTCCTGCTATGTATAGTTCCAAAGAGGGTACGTAGAGTTGCGGCCTCCAGTCCCGACCTCTCTTCTCCCACAATGCAGGACAAGCATGATTCTACATCTTTGGCGGACAGCGAGAAACATGCAGTCGAGGTCCAGGAAAAAACGGCCTCGACCAGTTCACTTGCGCTGGACGGACATGGCTTGCCCTTGGTGCCGCAACCGACTCGATTCAAGGACGATCCGCTTGTACGTTTATACATATTTGCGAGAAACAGGATCTTCAACTGATAAAAAACCCAAGAACTGGCCTGCATGGATAAAATGGACCGTGCTCATCCAAGTTGGTTTCTTCGCCTTCTTGGGCCCTTTCAACTCGGCTGTTGTCAACCCATCTCTAGTCCTTCTCGCAGACGGGCTTGGAGTGGATTCCACGACCGCATCCTACACGACAACGTGCGCTATCATTGCCGGTGGTCTTACTGTAAGTCGTCGCTCACAAGATAGCTTTGTCTAAAGGAATATCTAGCCATTCGTCTTCACCCCCTTAACCAATATCTACGGCAGACGTCCGGTGACTTTGTTTGCCATTCTCATGACCATCGCGGGTGGGGTTGGATCAGGCGCTTCTACTAGTTACGCTGGAGTGGCGGTGAGTCTTGCGAACCCTCGTTTGTCTATCATTGGAATCTGAAGCATCATGTGCCAGGTGACTCGAGCCCTCAACGGCGCCGGTTTTGGGGGGATGATGTCGGTAGGCACGTCCTGCGTGAACGACATGTTCTTCCTCCACGAGCGTGGTGAAAAGACAGGGATCTATGTGATATTTGTCACCAATGGTGCCCACGTCGCCGCTCTGAGTAAGTGGGAAGACTGCTCTTCCTGTATGTGAGCGCTAACGGATTCCATGTAGTCGGTGGATTCTTGGGAGCAGCCAAAGGCTGGAAATGGGATTATTACATTGGCGCCATCATCACCAGCTTTCCGTTTGTTCTAGCTCTCTGTTTCTTCCCCGAAACCCTCTTCTCGCGCGATGAGGGGGTTCTCACTTCCCGCACCCATGAGCGCTCCTACTTCGAGATGCTCTTCAACTTCAAAGGGAACATGATCCCAAACCGTCAATTGCGTCTCTCACACTTCAGCCATTCTTTCGCCATGCTCAAATATCCCTCCGTCACACTTCCGTTCATCTACTACACCCTCGCCTGGACTTTCATCAATATTCTCCCTGCGGTCACACTCGCTACTATCTACCACAAATTTTACAACATGGGCGCAGGTTCCATCGGTGCCTGCCTCGGCATCTCCCTCACCATTGGCTCTGTGCTGGGCGAGCTCTGCGCCGGTCGTCTATCGGATTTCATCATGTACCGCATGGCGAAGCGCCACGGCGGCGTCCGGAAGCCCGAGTACCGCCTCTACCTCTCCCCACTCTCCGCGTTCTTCATGCCCGTGGGGATCATTATCTTTGGCGTGACCGTCGGTCGCACAGGGTTCATCCCTCCACTTGTGGGTCTCTCCATAGGCGTATTCGGGCTGCAGATCGGCTCGACATGCCTCTACGCGTACATCAGCGACTGCTACAAGCCGCAGACGCCCGAGACGGGTGTGCTGTTCAATTTAGGGAGAGGGTTGTCGTTCTTCATTCCGTTTGTCGCGACGCGCCTCGCGAACGAGATAACATATCTTTGGGCGTGGTTCACGTTCGCCGCGATCCTGTTTGTGTCGTACCTCCCGGTCGCGGCGCTTATTTGGCACGGCGAGCGGTGGCGGGTCGCAGCGGGCACTCCAACGTTTCACCGATACATGTAAACTGAAGAGCGAGGCGGATTTTGTGAGTGAACGACAGTCTTCTCGCACTATGTATTTTTTTTACAAGGAACAAATGAAAATATCAGTGCCTTGGTCGCCCTCAAATTTGCCTAGACTCAACAACACTTTACTTTCTAGGTTCACCGGGTGCAGTGCGATTAAATTATCATCCAACTGCGTGGTATTCGCGATGGCCACTGGTGGGATGTTTCCGTAACTTGAATCCACACGACTTTCCGCCGCCGCTTTATCTACAGTTTTATCCTTGACCTTCCCTGGACAAGCGCCGAATTAACCCGAGTTGGGGAGGTAAGGGAAAACCGCCACCGATATAGATGCTCGCACCACAGCTTGAAGTTGGACGTGTTCTTTGGCTTCTGAAGTAGTCCCATGCAAGGATAAGTCCACGGCCGCAAATCTCGCCGCCAGGCCAGCGATGTAAACTAAAATCCAACATTTTCAGCCTTAGGCGCTGGGAACTCCCGACGTACAGTTGAAATCTCGGTTGCGCATGCAAGCATACTCCTGATCGGACTCCCATCTACCCAATTATTTTTAAGTATCTTCCTGATCCCACCAGGCAGTCGTGGAGGTAGATCGGTGGCCTCCCTTCTACCGAAAATGGAGCGCATCAAGAAGTTGAACCCTACAGACGCCCTCCCGCCGTTGTTAAGACGATCGTCACTCGGTGATGATTATCTGGATTTCAGGTACAAGGGGGTGAGCACAAGGACACCCTCGATACCGCCAGGGACAAAGGAAATCGCAAAATGAGAACAAGGACACGGAGCGAGGTTTGATTCAACTTTGATTCTAGTAAGGAATTGGACGTTATTTCTTTAACCCTGCCTTGACAGCAAAGGGAGCTCAATCTATGGGGTATGGAAATTCTTGACCTGCCCAACATAATTGATCGAAACGATCTACCACGCGATGGAATACGTGTGCAGCTTCATGTCCTAGGAGAGTAAGGAAAAACTTTCCTCCTTTTTACACACCACCGCAAGACGACAAGAGAACGCCCAGCAATAAAAGTGACATTGACGGGGTTTCTCCGGTGGGCCCCGGCCTACAAAAAAGATCAGATATTGAGTGAAAGGCGTCTTCTGGTTTGTCACCCGTCGGCCCAGCATAGATGCATGTCCTTCTTGTTCTAAATGGCAATGATCTATATGGGGCTGGACGATCGAGGCGGGAATGGAGGGGAGCCGGTGTTCGGGCGACGTGGGTGTTCGCAGTCTAAAATCTAAATCGAAGCATGTGTCCAAAATTAAGCATGGGACGGATGCTCTGGGACTGAGATAGATACATCTTACAGCCGAATTTCGGTGTCAGGATCCATGGAACCTAGTGCAGACAGGTGACCCAATCATTGCATGCGTGGGTCATGTTTGAACGTTAGATATTCAGCCAGATCTTGGTCCACAGGAGGAGAGATGAGCACTAAGCAATCTGTGGGTTATAAGTATCGCCGGAGCCACACTGTGCTGGCCGAAAACCCAGCGAACCTCGAATTGAACATTTCAACCAAGATCAACACAGCCACCGGCAACTGCCGGGTGGTTCAACCACATCAGTGTAACTTTCAAAGCAGCCGCGAAGAAAACAACGTTGGCGTCGAGATATATGAAGGCGTATGATTGAATTTGACATGTATCCAAGGTCTGAGGGTAAGGATTCATCCCGCGAGCATACGGTGCAGTTGCCATTGTACTGTATATGGGCTGCATCACGAAGTCGCACTGCGCCTAACTTCGTGCATGCGATAAGAGCTCATCTGTGATGATCGGCTCAGTTATAATTAGTCTCCATCCAGTACAAAGTCAGAAAATACAACAACGACGACAAAGTACAAGGACATTGTCACCGGGTGAATGTGTCGACGGTACCCGGTGCGAAGCATGCTTTGCACATGAATGCCCATGTATGAGCGTGCGTCCGACGTCCGTCGCCAGATCCTTGTTGCCCTGTAATGTTTGAAAGACGAACAAGGATTTTTCACTTGCATTTGGAACAAGGAAGAAGTAAATCATCATCGGTAGCAGGTACTATACTGTGCCCGATGGTTGAGTATTTTTCGGCACTTTCCAAGGAGTCATACACATGTTTGAGGCCTAATCATATGGTGGGCCCTCCTTTATCCCCCCTGCATATCGAATCCGGAGAAGAAAATACCTTCTGCCGATACATTCGGCCTGGCACGCTCCACAAAGTACTCCCTTGTTGTTCGAAACGGCAATGCGACGTATGGGGCATGGAAAATCCCTGAGGCGGGAATGGAGGCCGCCCTTGGGTGCTCGGGGGACATGGGCGCGGCCATGGTGAGATTGATTCAATAATTAGGGTTTCTGGCACCGAAGTCCGACTTGAAGGCGGAATCCGGTCGGAGTCGGTACGAGATGTGCGGAATAGATAGTAAGGCAAACGGAAGCTTTCACTTTGCAAAACTTCACGTCGGAAGAGCACGGGCAGCTATGATGCGCCACACACGCGGCAAGATAGCTGTGTGCCGCGAGTGGGCTTGTATACCTCTCCCGCCCCCGGTGAAGCACTCCTCCCTGTCTGATTGATCGTAGAATGTAGGCGCATGTGGACCCCCGCGCAAATCTCACACATCATCAGAATGGAAGCCTCGTACGTCTGGTCCGGTCGAGCCCGGTCGCCGGAAACGCATCCAATATCATTCTTATTGGCACCATTGGCTGTGGGCGCATGTGGACCCACCAGGAGCCGAGTTTCAAAGTCTGATATATGCAGTGATGCAGTGATACCTCTCTACGCGCCGGCGTTCCATTCTGATTGTCGGGTGCAAGCTGTATGTATCAGTATGGGCTTCTCCCCGTCGGGGGCAGAAACGGGCGGCGGCGGCGGTGAGAGGGAAAGAAATGCGAGTCCGCGGGGCGAATTACGCGAGGTCAAATTCAACAGTTGGGTTGGTTTAATGCACACTAGAATGTTGGTCCTGATTCGTATCTGGCCAAGCTGCATCTCTTCTTGGGAAAGCAACTGACACCGAAACAGAATTAGAGAAATAATGCATTTCTTCTGGCCACCCAATAGAGCGGAGCATAATTCTCCTTGCATTCACATGTCTTTCCCCAGTCCACTTCCACTTCCATTCCCATCCCCACACCCTCGAAACATAGACTCGAAGGCCGCCATGTACTCATAAAAACTGACAGAATTAGCCCGGTCGCATCGACAGTTTGAATAAGACGGAGACGGAGACGGACCGAGAGATGATTGGCCTTTCATCTCCGTTGAACGTCCTGTTCAACTCAACATAGACTTGAACTTAGTGTGGCCCGCCGTGTTGAAACCGGGTCAATTGGATACTGAAGTCGAAGGACGGGTTTCCATTGTAAGCTCGGAATAGTGCAATGCAAGGGAAGCGTACTGAAATCAGAGAGCCTGTGGGGCTTCCATCGCGATCATGGCTCAAGATGATGAATCTGCTTACCATGGGTGCGTATACAATTATATTGCGGCGGACTTGATCTGTTGTCCTCTAGTGCCGCGGGTCGCCGCCGTGGTTCATTTCGGTGTTGAAAAATGTACCTTGCCATGTTTATTTTGAAGGAACACCGTCGATCGCCGCCTTGGACGCTGGAGTTGCTACCGTGGCGAATAAACGTCAAACACAATAATAAAACACCGTCCCGGCTCAAACGAGGCGGGTTTCTTGAATATACCCGGTGGGCAAGGACGCGACAGATTGAATTGAATGGGAAGCAGTGGCGAGGCGGAGGCAGACATCATAAATGTGTAGTGGATTCGGAAACGCGCACTAGTGTGGCTCATCGTCCGGGGCTTGAATTCAATTGCGATTGAGATGACGGCGCTGATATTGAAATCGACGTTAATGCAGAGATCCAGAGGACGAAGGTTGGATAGTATCATATCGAGGGTAAGGCATGCACGATCAGTTAATTGCTCAAGGGACTCGCCTTGGAGGAGGTGGAGGGAGAAAATTGGATCACCAATCACCCCACGCCGACGCCTCGAGTCCACCGCAAGGCCAAGGGGTGATCGTCTGGAAAACCGAACACCAAAAAACTGGAACGGTCGAACAATAAGAAACCCAATGTGCATCCTCAGGACCCACCCTTGATTTTCTTTTTCCTCGCCCAAGCCTCGAGGCCGAACCTGAACCTGAAAAGTCCAAGAAAATTCTCGATTAGGCGCACAATGGACAATTGGCTTGTGGGTCCACCACACAACCCTAAAATCAGTATCAAGGGTTTACGCGGACAATGCAACCGCGTGCGTGCTGTTTGATTTTGTATGCGCATACTCCAGACCTGTGGGTCCATCCAAGACCACGACGCACCGGGCACCTCGGATTTCACCGTCCGGTCCACGAGGCGGATGCTAGGAGGATAAAAAGTCAGCGAGGCGGGTGCACTCTATTGCCAGGTAATTTGTGCATGTGGGTCCGCGTACGCATCCTGTGCAGTTTTTTGTTTAGCGTTGCGTAGGGTCCACGAGGCGCACGGTTACGGTTGAGGCGGATAATGCCGATGCGGGTACAATCCTGTTGCAAGGTAATTTGCGTCTGTGGGTCCACGCGTACGCATCCTGCGTAATTTTTTTAGCGTTGCGTCAGGTCCACGAGGCGCTACGAGCGGACAGTGCAGCCGCGTTGTGTTGTGTTGCAAAGTAAGTAATTTGCGGGCGCGCTGGCAGCCCAGGTTTAATTTCGTTGTTGTGACTTGTGGGTCCTCCTCGTCTACTAGTACGCCGATAGCGACGAATTGGGGCGACGCAGTACCTCGCCTCTCAGCTCCCCAAATTTCTCTTGATTTATCGATGCAATATCGATGGATTTACGATGATTTTGCAATAACTTGTATGATCTTGTGGGTCCACCGACACCGCTCCGATCGGCCTCGCCTACCCTCGCCTACACCTCCTCGCCTACGCCTCCTTGCTCTTGCACCTCCTGATAAATCGATCGTCCGTTAATTTACCGAAGAGAACAATAAACAATGGCGCGTACCTGGGTCTCGTTCGAGGCTGTAGCAAGCGAAGAAAAGATGGTTGATGAAAAGATGAAAAGATGAAAAGATGAACTTGTAGGTCCAACTTGTTGTTGTGTGACTTGCGATGGGAGAAGAAGCGATATCGGCGGATCAGCGTGGGTGCGTTGAGATGATAGGGGCGCCCGTTGTTGAATTTGAATTTCTAAACCAGATCGGGGGTGGACTTGAATGAGAGACAGAGAGATGGGGATATCGACTCGAGAGAGAGACCCAGAGAGAGGAACGCTCGCGAACCCAGAACCAAAATGTGGACAATAACCCCGCCTCTCGAGCAGAGACGCGTCTATTCGTCTATCCGTCTAGTCGAGTCGGCGGATGTCGAATCAATCATCGGCGAGTCGAGTCCAGCACCGACCTTCGGCCAAGCACTTCTAGAGTCATCCCAGTCGCAAAAGACAATAAGCCCTCCCCTTCTCCGGTGCTACACCGCCCACACTCGACAGGACTCGACTCAACAGCACCGAATGCGCAGTTCGCTCGAAACACAGACTCGGATAGGGGTGCGACTTTTGGGCGCTTAGATGTCTGCATTGCATTCCGAGTTCCTGTCCCCGTATGCAACATGCGCGCGTCATATCGTGCGGAAAATATCGGTATCACTGGCATATCACGATTCACGTCGGAATAACAGCAAGAGATACCACAGTCTAAGTCAGAATTATGCCGCCGCGGCGAGCCCAGGCCGGATTGAGTAGTGTGCCAAATACGGGTTTGGATTGTTGGAGAAATGAATGGCAGATCGCGGATCCGAACAGAGTTGACAGCAATAGAGTCGCAAGGGACGCGCCGTACTCAGTGTCGCAAGGGACGGAATCCGCGTCGCAAGGGAATGAATACGCCGCGTAGGCGTCGCAAAGGACCGGAGCGTCGCAAAGGAACGGAATCGAACGGAATTAAATAAGCAAGCCAAGTCAGATTCAGATTATGTCGCCGCGGAGTCAGATCGCCTGTATAATTGACGCGCGGAGGCGGTTTTCGATCGACGGAGGAATCGAGGGTGAATCGTGATGGGTGATAGTGTGATAGGGGCGCGGGGCGGAGGTAAGTGACAAGTCGAGTTTAGTCGAGTCAACCGTGATGAATCGAACGAATTACACACGCACAAAACAAGGCAAGGCAAGGCAACAAGGGCATCAGAGCGCGTGAAAGATCAAGTCAGGTTTGACGGAGGTTTGACGAGGTTGATGAAGGAAGAACACCGAGATGGGCTGTGATTGTGAAAGTTGTGATACACAAGGAGAGAGAGATAGGCGCGCACGGCGCAAGGCTGTATGTAGATCTAACGTGAGGTGTCAATGAGTCAATGCGTATTCCTGGACAAAGGCAGCGGGAGAAAGGGAAAGCTGGGAAACGAAGAGGAAAGAATAAGAGGGAGGGGGTGCCGTCAACGCAGGGCGACGAAAAGCTTGCGCAACGCCGAGTGAGAGTTTTCTGAGGAGGGATGGTGTTGCGTAGGCGCCGGCGGAGGCGCGTGTTCAGACGAATCGAGGAGGGGATATTACCCGAAACGGTATGTGGGACCCGGAGGCGTGGTAGAATGCAGCGAGCAAAGGCGCATAATGGCGGTGACGACGGTGGGCCCCGATAGACGAAAGCAGCATAATGGTGTATTTGTGCGACTACGCGGTGCAAGGTATCTGTGCTGGATTGGGACAAGGACGGTGGCTTCGAGGACAGTGGGAGACTGTCATTTTTTGATGGGACTTGTTCCATTTCCGGCTGTTCGTTAGTGGCCGAATGGGGAAGACCATTTGTGTCTCTGCCCTTGACGCGCTATATAACGAGCAGCCCAAAAAAACATGCATCCCACACACAGCAGCAGCACCACCTTCCGCAATGTTCCAGGTCGCGTCCCACCCCGCCGCCTTCCCCCACCGCGACTCCCACAAGCAGCACCGCCGCCCCTCCTATGACCAGCCCTCGCGCTCCACGTCCGCGGTGACCGCCCTGCCGCGCAACCTCGAGCGGCCCCCGTTCACCGACATCTCCCGCGACGCCCTCGCAGCCGCCGCCCCCGAGCTCGCCGCCGTCCCCGCAGAGTTCATCCGCCACGGCCTGCGCGCAAAGGCGCACCAGATGCAAGCCGGCATCGCCGCCCTCGCCCCCTCGCACCTCCCCCAGTCCATCCCGCGCTCCCATCTGCCAGCTGCCCTGACCGTGCCCCTCCGCGCGCCCCAGCCCGGCAGCCCTGCGTCCCCCTCCTACCCCACGCACGCCCTCGCCATCGCGCCCCCCCCAAAATCCTCGCACTCCGACCGCGACGCGCCGCAGGCCATCTTCCCCGTGCACGCGGTCGTGCTCGCCGCGCACTGCGCCAAGCTCCCGCGCCTCCCCCCGCAGCCGCGCGCGCCCTCCAGCGCCGCGCTCACCCTCCCCGTCCTCCCCCTCGCGCTGCCCTCCCCGCAGGCCTTCGCCATCCTCCACGCGTACATGTACACGCACCGCCTCGACGCCGCGCTCGCCTCGCTCCTGCCCTTCCCCCCCGCGTTCCTCGAGTCGCTTTCGGGGCGCGGCCGCGGTGAGCACCCGCCCGCGGCCGTGGTGAGCGCCGCGCTGGGCACGCCCGCGGTAAGGCACACGCTCGCGGCGCACCTCTACTCCGCCGCGGGCGGGGGCAACATCGGCGCGCTCATGGCGCATGCGGCGCATGTGAAGGAGCTGTGGCAGGATATGGTCGCGCTGGGGATGTACGATGCGCCGTTGTGGGATGCGCTGGATCTGGCGTGGGAGGTCGTGTTGGGCGCGATGAATTTGGCGGCGCACTAGGCGGCGAGGCGAGTCATGCGAGCCTCTTCCCTTGCGATCTGCCTTGCGAGCCCACCTGGACGATACTTCGACGACGGCGCTCGACGCGCCCTAGACCAAAATTTCTCTTGCCCTTTCTCCCTTTCTCTACACTACCCTCATCTAACCTTATATCCCCCTCACACAACCACGTCCGTCCCCGCATACCCACATGGCCTCTCATACACATGTAGCATAACTGTCTCCCTCCCTACCTCTGCCTCGTCTCGACTGTTTCTATATTGTTCTCGTGCGTTCTTCGGTTTCGGTGTACAGATGCAATTGCATTAGCTGTTTCTATACCTCCCCTCTTTTCATTTTCATTTATACATACGACATACTCGGAATACCCACTATTACCTGTAGCAAACTACCCTGCTTCGTTCTGTAGCCAATACGCCTCCCGTACTATGGGAGGGGTGAATTATATTTTTATTCGTCTCTGCAAATCGTTGGAGTGACGTCTGTCTTCAAATCCAAGTCTGAATCGCAGCGTCCGACGGAATAGAAGGCATACGGTGAGTGTGAATTCTTATTCACTTTACTCCAAGCTTTACTCAGTACAAGAGGACAAGGAGCTGTCTATGCATGTAGTAGGACTCTGCGAAGCCGACCTCCGAGCCAGACATGACTCGATTCGAGCGAGTCGGCGGTCGACAGCTCGACAACCGGGAGAACCAGAACAAGACTGTAACAAAGCACTGGCAGATCCAAAAAAGACGCTGCCGCCTAGCGCCTAGCGCCTAATGTGAATGTGACTGGCGAGGACCCAAGAAGTTAGAACGTAGGACAGGCGGCGGTGTCGTCTCGCCTTGGCGAGGAATTCGAATCGGTGCGTACGAGGTGGAACCGGTGGACCCTGAAGCTCCGAGCAATCCGTGACTCGAGCGCCGAGTCCGAGTTTGAGTCGGCGGTCGAGAGCTTGCGGGCGAAATGACTCGGGCGACTCGCGAAAGAACGAAAGAACCAGAACCGGGACAGTCACCAAGATCCAAAGAAGACATGCGGTATGCATATGCTGGACGGTACCGTGCATTGACACCGCCCAGCGCCTAGCGCCTGATGTGAATGTGACTGTGAATGACGAAAGGACTCGGAGGACATCCAAGCAAAGCAGGATACTAGCCGTCGCCTCGTCTTGCCAGGTAAGGAATCGATGCTCGAGGTAGTGGGCCAAGTCTGCGGCTCTCCGAAGCTCCGGCAGTCGAGAACTTGCACACAAGGGAATCGAAGCCCGACAACCCGCGAACCGCACTGGACGCATGTAAGTTACATACACGCCGCCTCATGTGAATGTGAAGGACTATCGAGAATTTCCACTGTCCTGCATCCGAGTCGACGCCGTCTAATGTGATTGACGAGAAACTGCTTGAAATTTGTACGCCCGGGCCTGGCAGCCAGTGGAGGCACATGCGCAGGAGGGGTCGGTGTGCCAGTGCAGACGTCCACAGCCAAGTAGTTTGAAACTAAGTCGGACGTTGCGGCCGAGTTCTCTCTCGTCCGTAGATTCTGGCACAGATCGAAGTAGACACGAACGACACAGGTAAATAAAGCCAAGCAGGACGTGAGGAGGTAAATCAAATCTAAGTCGGCGGTGAACCAAGAACCGAGAGAACTGGAGAACCAGCTTCGAACAAAATCGGATGTCAGCCGGCAGACGCTGCCTGATGTGAATGACGAGACCTTCCAAGCCAGGCCGGCGAGCGAATGTGGGTATTTTAGACAAGAACGAGGTGCGGAGGTGACCCGAGAGCGGAGAGCCCAGTCTGAGAAGGTGCGGACCGAGAGAGCCGCGAGAAGTGGAGAACCAAGACCGATACAGTACTATTGTCAAGTCCAAAGACATACTGAATGTTGGGAGGCATTGACGGCGCCTAGCGCCTAATGTGAATGACGGAAGGAGAACTTCCGCGCCGAGCAGGACCTGGATAGACGTCGGCCAACCGAGGCGAGGTTTAATGTGACCGAGGAGAAGTTCCAAGGCAAGCCAGCAGTCGCCTCGCCCAGGCTCGGTAGTAGAGAATCGGTCATCAGTGTACTAGCGGCTAGCCAGGCCGAAGGGAAATGCTGGACACGATTGACTCCTATTCGAATGACGATCGGGAGAAGGTCAAGTCTCGTGCGTCAAATTCACGAACCCCACATGAAGCAGGATGGTAGATACCAGAGGCTTGCGTTGAGTTGGCTGCATCGAGGGAAAGCTTGCTCCGCCTGACTGAGCGACTATCAAGAGAAGTCAATGTTGAGAGAAAAGAGCCGCCTAGGTAGAAGATCAGCTGTAATCGAGCCACCATGGGGAAGATGGATCCACAAGGCTGAGGGCTGGACGGCAGATAACTTGAAGGTCGACGCATGCGGCACTCCCGAGCAGAAATGGGAGGAGATGGTGGGAATCGAGGCCGGCTGCTGGAGGTCCTACAGCCAAGACATATGGATCCAAGACAGTCAGAGGGTCGCTGTGACTGGTAGTCCGAGGCTTTGTCCAGATGGCGGCGCGATGCGACTCCAAGCAGATTTCGGAAACAGGAAAATCGCGAGAGCAACAGTGTGAGGATGATTTCAGCGGGTGGCTTGAGCGCTCAGCATACATCCTGAGGGATTGTTCGGAATGATTGAACCTTCCGGGGCCTTTCCAAGTCGAATGCGAGACGAAAACATGCACACATGAACGCGGGAAGCAAGCACAGTCGGTGATCGCCGAAACATCATCAGTATCTGACGATGCCGGGTGCTTGCCGAATTTACACCTTGTGAGTTTGAGTTTACAGTTTTGAGTTTGACGATGTCTGCTCGACGCGTCTTCGGGCTCCAATAAATTCTAGGAACCTGTGCCATGTCTTGTTTCACCGCACCACCTGGCACCGCGCGGCGCATCGGTACACACACTCCCCGAACCCCGTCTTCATACGTACCTGTCGCTCCATATTTGCATTTTCTTACCCGGATCCGGACAGGGGCGGGGTACATACGGACAATAAGAGAAGGATCGGAATGATTGTGAGCGCCGATCGTTTTTCTGTGTTGTTGGCGAGTTGGCCGCCGGCGTATTGTAATGATGAATACAGGATGAATATTGGAATTTGGTTTGAAGAAGGATACGCTGCGGACTGCCGGCGGAAAGGGATTCGGCGAAGGGAAGTGCCCAGGGGATTATTGTAATCAATTATGTCGGGCAGGTCCAGGGCAAGGACCTCACCTTCTACTCGTCCCTTCGTGTGGAAGAAGCTCGGGGCCTCCGGGGCAGACAAAATCATACCCCTCTTACCCAGTAGATTTGGCTACCTTTTTTTTGTCAACGAACATGAAATAAACAGCGAGAGAGCAGGAATCCATCACTTGGCACGCAGAATCAATGTTCAAGGAATGTTGAATCAATTACAGCTCTCTGCGAAAGTAATGACACTCATCAGTTTTTGATGAATAAGAACAACCTGTGATCCGGCACATTGCCGACCTCGTTTCTCGCTCAATTCTGGGCGGATTCACCTGATTCTGGCAGGATCGGAGCAGCATTAGGCAGAACTATCATTCGATATCCTGCACGCTAGGTAAAAATGTTATTCGGATCACTTGATTTTTCGATTTACATGGTTTCAACACAAGGTTTTTTTCGCCAACTGTGCAGGCACTTCTCATTCGATTCGCAAAATTCGGCCTGCGATTGGATTCAGGAGTTGAGGCAAAGGTCTACTGCATGTTACCTTCTGTCTTTCACATGAAGCAGCCAGCCACCATTGGCTTTATCATATTTTCACGTGAAGGAGTTATTACACGGTTGCCTCACACGCCCGACACATTATGAAGCCTCGGGTGGGATTGACCCCGTCCTGGCATTGAGAACCGTTTGAATTCGAGCAAATTCCTCTTAAATTGGTTGAGAACGAGCCATTGACATTCGGGTTCACATCTGATTGCTCGCATTTTTGGCAATCTCAATATTTTGTTTTCCGCAGCGCGAAGACAGGAATCGAGTAGCCCTGCATAATGCCGCCAAGTTTCTGCTAAATCCAAATGAATCCATGCAGAACTGAGTGAGAAATGAACTCCGGAATCGGGCGCATCAAAGTTGCTCTTATTCATCAAAAACTGATGAGTGCCATTACTTTCGCAAAGAGCTGTAACCGCTCCGCGTCCTTGTTCTCATTTTGCAATACCTTTGGTCCTCTCTCTCTCGGGTCTCGGTATTCACCTCCCTGGTATCCAGATAATTATTACCGAGCGACTATCGTCTTAACTACGGGACGCGTCTGTGGGTTCAGCTTCTTGCTGCGGTCCATTTTCGGTACAAGGTCAGGCCGTTGATATACTTCCAGGGCTGCGTTACGGGATCAGGAAGATACTTAAAAATAATTGGGTAGGAGGGATTCCGATCTACCGCTCCAGAAATATGCTTGCATGCGCAACCGAGATTTCAGCTATATGTCGGGAGTTCCCGAGCGGGGCTGGTTGAAAATGTTGGATTTTAGTTTACATGCCAGGTCGGGGGGGGGGGGGGGGGGGGGGGGGGGGGGCTCAATTTCTGAGGTTTGGCCAGATTTCTGAGGTTTGGCCAGCTTCCTGGTGGACTCATCCTTCTACTTCAGAAGACCAATAACGCCTCTACTTTCAAGCTGCTGCTCTGAGAACATCTATATCAGTGGCGGTCTTCCGAGGTTTCGCTACCTACCCAGCTTGATTCAGCGCCTGTCCTGGGAGGTTCAGGGTTATACCTGTAGGTAAAGCAGAAAGATGCGAGTGTACGTGCGGATCCAAGTTACGGAAATATCTGACAATGGCAACCGCGAATTCCACGCAGTTCGATGATAATTTAGTCGCACTGCACCCGATGAACCTAGAAGGCAAAAGCTAAGACATTTGTGGGTCCCTGGTCTGGGAGTAATACCCCTGGTTCCCGTACGTTGGGATGGCCTTGAGGGGTAATTTGCTGCCGTTAGACCAATAAGCTTGGGTGTTTTTCTCTGGGTGGATCCGAGCACACGAACGTGGCGATAAAAGGCAGTACATGAGGCGTCGGAGAATCGCGGATTCTAGTAATAAGGTTGGACGTTTGGGTATGATGCGTACTATCAGGTGCTGGGAGAAGTTCTAGGCGGAGCGCCCTACCGAAGCGAAAGATAGAATTACTGGAATTGCATGGAACTCGCGCGCACTTCCACACATTGAACGCTCAGGGCTGGGTCCATTCCTGATTTTCATGCCCCAATATTTTGATCGAGAAGGGGGATTCTGTGGGGGCACCGGGTCGCATTGCCACTGTGTTTTTTGTTTCTTCAAGCATTGTATGCAAGCAAATGAAGGAGGGTACAATTTTTTGTGCACTTGGGCCTCGAGCATGTACACGTCTCAGGACTTTGTAGCTATATCGACGCGTGAATAAATCCAGCTTACTTTGCACCCTCGGTGACGACGTGGAGCTCTTGTTCTTTATATTTCCCGGCCTTGTACTCGATAATAGCTGACTCTCATGTTGCAGCGGACTTCCTGATGTGGCCATAACAACGGCAATTGCACCGCGCGCTCACTCACTCTTACCTTCAGAGGGTGGGTATGTACACGCCAGAATTAAACATATGCTCTCGCATGACCCGACGCGACTGTTACAAGTTTAAGTTACGCCGCTTTGACGACTGCGGCAGTTGCCGGTGGCTGTGTTGATCTTGGTTGAAATGTTCAATTTGAGGTTCGTGGGTCATTTTCGAGACGATCTCTCAATGCTCGTGTTTACCCCTGTGAACCGGATTCTGGGTCAATATACAGACCTCCGATACGTACAGATCATCACTATTAACAATCGACGGGACACTTGTATCTCCATCTAGCAACGCGGGTAATTTCTCTGGCATTTTCCGTGCACTGTAATTCCTGCGTAAGGTGGATAATGCAAAGGCAATACAGTGATCTAGCACATGGCTGTACTGCCCTAGCACATGGAGCCATACGCTTGATTTTTTTGTTGTATCTGACTTTTGAAATTGTACTCCGCTTTAAATAACAATCATCACGCGCCAGGCGATTAATATACAACACTGTAGGATGCAATGCGGCGTGGTTTTTCGAGACGCGAGCATAGCACGCAGCCGGAGTTCCAGGGTGATTGTTGAGGTAGCCCTCGTCGCGTATTAACGATGTCCTATGAGACGACTGGCATCCGTGAAGTCATAAACTTTGAGAGCCTTTGGCGTTTCTTGTTATATGCAACGTGAGTGATTTTCGGGCTACAAATTCAACTAGCGCCGTCTTTCTGTCGAAGCTGGAAGGGATGCCGGGATGCCGAAACCTATCGGAGTTCGGATTTCAAGTGGCGCGATTGAATGATTCGTCGCTTCTTCTCCGCCCCCTTGACGGTGGACCCTCACATTTTGTAGCATGCTGCGCCAGCAAGCTAAAGCAAAAGCATGCGGGCTGTAAGTGGCTCGGGTAGCGCATGCCTTCTTCTACTTCCTCATGGCCTCGCAGTTCTATAACACGCATCACGCACACATTCATTCATTCATTGATCTATTAGAGTGCGCGCGGGCCCCTTGGGGCCCATGTGGCACTATACGTGGTACAGGAAAGTAATCTAGCGTTCGTGGTGGGGTATGGGAGGGATGTAGGTATGCAATAAAATATTTGGTTGGGCTCGAGCGGGCGCTATGAGGGGTGGGGGAGGTTTTGGTTCGTGAGAGATATCAATATCTAAGTATCTGAGAGTACGAGACGATGAGAGGAAGGAGAGAGAGAGAGAGAGAGAAAATGTAAGAAGAAAGAGATGAGGGGGAGTGGATCACAGCGAGTAACGAGGGAAGCGCCCCGTGTCTCGCACGAAGGCGAGGACGGGCTTGTGGTCGGCCTTGGCGGCCAGCAGGCGGCGCAGGTTGAGGCGGGCGGACCCGAGCTTGAGTACAAGCTTCAGGCGTTCCCGATGGTAGCGGGGGCACGCGAGGAGGTAGTGCGATACCGTTTCTGGGACGAAACAGTTGGGGCAATCGGGTGAGGCGGCGAGGTGGAAGCGAAAGAGAAATGCATTGAGGCCGATGTCACAAAAGCGACCGCCAGCGAGCGGGCTGCGCTTGAAGCCGATCGAGTTCGTCTTGCGCACATCCGAGCTCAAATTTTGGACATTGAACATTGCCTTCGACTCTTGGAACACGAAGAGGCACTTGTGCAACGACGGCTCGACACCTATATCTATCCGGTCCTTACTCTACCCCCCGAGATTGTGTCGGAAATCTTTGTCCATCTCCTGCCGGTGTATCCCAGACTCCCCTCGACAAAGGACTTCTTGGGGCTGGTGCAACTCGGCCAGATCTGTCGCACTTGGCAAGAAATATCCGTCTCCACTCCATCCCTTTGGCGTGCGATAAGCGCGTCTGTGCCCGACACTCGCGCACTGAGAGGAGTTGGAATGGCGGAACGCTTGCCGAAGATCATCGAAGGAGAGATCCGCGCTCTGAAAACGTGTCTAAAGCGTTCTGGCGCATTGGGGCTTACTATTAATTTTAACATCAGGCTCACCGACCAGGAAAAATTGGTGCCATTGATCGAAACCGTCTCTGCCCACTCCAGCCGCCGGGAACATCTGAAAATATTATCCTCTCCGAATCACATCTCATCTATCCAAGGACCATTTCCCTTGCTCCGTACCCTGAAAATCTACTCGTACGACGGATACAACAATTTCGTGGACCGTGTCTGCCCGCTGACAGCCTGTGCTTCGGCGCCTCTGTTACGCCGGGTCATGCTAGAGGAGTACTCCAAAACATACCATTTTACTCTGCCCTGGTCCCAACTGATTGCCTTGATCGTTGACACAATACGGGCAGAAGAGTCGTGGCACGTCCTAACTCTTGCGTCCAATCTCGTCTACTGCAGACTCACCATCTCCGGCCAGTTTATGTACGTGTATTATATCTATGTCGGGGACCGATCTTCTAAGCGATACCCAGCCTTTCTTCCACAGTGGTTCTTCCGCGACTAGAGACACTGGTCTTGCGCGCCCTCGTTCCCGGGCAGCGCGTCAACCCCGCCGCTGGGTTTCTGGGCTCCCTGACCCTTCCGGCGCTTCGGAGACTTCAAGTTTCGGAGACACTCCTCCTCCCACCTCAGGGAGCACCGCCAAAGTGACGTAAGGGACCTCTTAGGTACCCATTCCTGTACCGAAAAAGGGACCTAAGAGGTCCCCATCCGCCAGGCGGATGGTAGTCAGTAATTAGTCGTCTTCCTCATTTGGGTAAATATGATCTATATGTACCCACGCCCACGCTCGGCCTGACGGCCGCCACGCACCATTACCGCCATACTACCAGCAGCTGACCGCGATTTCGACGCGTTTCGACGCGTCCCGACGCGTCGAATCTATGATAGAGTCCTTCTGTCACTCCAGTGCTGCTCCCTGACGCGTTAAATCGTGTCCTGGCACATACAATTCCTTGAAACTTCCGGGATTCCATTGAAACATGGGATTGTTGCTTCCTCTGCAGGCGGCGCCCTGGGCCAGCTTGTACATCGCCCATTTGATGCTTTGCAAACGGCTTCCAGCTAAAATTGTGTCACTAAACCCTCGCGGCCGATGCATCCGCCTTGCACCGGCCATCCCCGTGGTCCGGAATTTGCGGCTCTGGATACGCAGCCACGCATGCACGGTTGGAAATTATGGTCCCGCTGACCGAGGCTCACGCTTTGCGATTCCGCGAGTGGGTCCAGTTCCAAAGTAGTCAATTGACTCGCATCCGCCACGCTTGATATTATCCATTACCCCCACCGTTTTCAACCTACTACCCCTCCTCAAACAACTTGAAAGAGACCCGGCCCATGAACGACCAACCAAACCTTGCATCTGGCCCGTCCACCAACTTCGCCGACCTTGTGTCCTGCCGTCATATTCAACTGTTGCTATCACCGCCCTTTATTCAACACCTTCATTCCGCGCGGCAATTTAACTACTTATGAGGTGCAAAGCCTGGCATTTCATGCAATACACCTTTGCACAAAATCCTGGGGGTGCCCTTTTCTGAATACTCGGACGGTGTTGAACTCGGCACTTGAGTTGAACCAGGCCCTGTCTTACGATCTGGCTATGCATTTAGACTTTCAGTGAGCCAAAGTAAGAATTTGAGTACAGTAGGTGCAAATGAAGAACTGAAACCTGCTTGCCAACTGATCAAGCAAGATCTCCGCGTGATTACGCGTTGCCTAGGTGGTCTGTACTCACCGCGTATACTGTAACAAGTTTGAATAGCCGCCTAAACTGTTCTTGCATTCAGGGGATGGATCTCGAAATACAACACACGACGGCGGACACATCCGCCTTACGGCGTAGGTAACCCGAGTCAGCATAAATATCTCCATTCTACGTGCTATAGCTCGATTGAAATCATGTAGCACATTATCCGAAGATTGAAGTCGAAAAAGAGATTGAGTGTACCTTAAATGCCCATGGCGGACGCATCCGCCGACCGCAATACACATATCATTGAAGGCGGTGGAACACTATGAGTGGCGGATTAGTATGCGTCGGAAACAATACTTGACACTGTATGTTCCGTGTATGTTCAAATCCAACTCCTGGAACTTCGGCAGAACGCTGGTTGACCATTCACTCGAAAAAAACATAAATATACGGCCCGGGTGCCCCAAGACCCACCTCGGAGTATTGAGACTAACATTTCCGTTAGTCTTCATGAATGGCAGGTCGTGGATGGAGTTTCGGCCCAGACTTGAATGGATATTGGTACCGAACCGTTGAAAAGTTGCAATGCTTAATTTGGGATGCTGCTACTATGCCGAGCAGCAGGAGCACTTGGAAGACATATCCTTTGCTTTGGGAGTATCCGAAGCCATTTGGAAACCATACAGCAGCCGTTGAATTGAGGATGAGGTATTTTTATTTCCGGTGCATGAAAATGGTGGTAGTTCAGGTGAAAGTACAATTAGAACCGTACTGACCTTTCGGGCATCTTCGTGTACCAGTATTCAAATGCCTAGGAAAAACCTGCATTAAATTCAAATCGACGGGGAGTGTGTACAGAATGGATTCCTACGCAAAAAGCACGTCAGTTTCGCTGGAAATGAGTCCAGGAGAAAAGAAATGCACCAGGACGATCTTTATTCGTCTTCCGATTGGCTGGTGTTTGACGTGAAGCGCCCAAGAAGCGCCCAGCTTATTACCAGTTTGTTACGTTTAAGATGGGGCAGATGTAGCGGCGGACGCTGGCGGACGCGGCAGTGGCATCCGCGGGCGTGGCGTTGCCATCCGCCACGTCGAACATCGCTCGATACGAGAATAAGTGTGACTGTAGCATTGGGATAGGGCTGGCAGGCTGGTCAAGTTGCGAAGCGGAGACGGCGGTCCGACATCCCGATCAATGATGCGCGCAGACCGATCACACGCTGGCTTCTTCTCTCCTCAGCTCTGTCCTCTCCAAGTCCCTACAGCTGCTCCTCCAACGCCTACATCGTTCAACCTTGTCCAATTGTGTATCTAACTGTTGTTTAAATTTTTGTTTTCAACTCTGTCCGCCTTCGACTCCATCCAAACTCCACCTCCAAAAAAGACTCATCTGACGCCTTTAAGGCTTGGCTGCTCTCTTCAACACACCTTGAAATGTCCTTCAACTTGCCACTCGGGTCATCCTATGTCAGCGTTACATCCAACAGAAACTGAGGCATATATCTGCTCGCTCAAGTCATATTTTTGAGGGCACTCAGCGTTCATGTACGGTGCTCTCAATTTCTCTCAATACGCGACAAAGGCAACAGGCTCGTTCCATCTTCGACGTGCCAGCAACCACACAACGCAGTGTCGCCCTAACCATTCTGCAATCCGTGGATGAAGGTCACTCAGTGTACTTACACGACTGTCATCGGCGGCACACGGGCGCAAGGTCGCTCCAATCGACCCAACTCTCCTGCCGCCCTTCATGCTTTTCATGCACGCCTCTGCAGAGCCGTCGTCAACACTTTTCACCCGGTGCATCGCTGCGGCAGTCGGATGCAGGTGTTTACAGCTGCCGACTCGCCGCAGCGGCGGCCGCACGCACAAAGTATGCCATCTGGTCTGGCAGAGCTCAACGTACCTCCCAGGAGTCGCCACAATTGTGTCCCGAACCGCCGTCGGACACTCTTCCGCGCCAACAATACACACGTCACGCACCCTTGCATCGCTCTCTCTCTCGGCCAACCCAAATTCCGTGAAGCACATCTTGCTGTGGTCGTCCCGCATGCAGTGCTACAACCTTACTTGCCCATGCGGTGTATCCGGTGATTGAACACCGTTGACTATTCTGCGTGTCGCCGACCGATTGTCGCAGCCACAGCTCCAGCAGCTTCGTCATACCCTTGCGCCTTCTGGGCGTGCGCGCTATCGACCACCGCACGCGTCACCTACAGGTCGTACACAGTTGCTCTCCGCCGCAGCCGTTTGCCCGCTGTACGGTTGCAATTCACCCGGCAGGACTTCACCACATGCCGATCTCATCCCAGAACTTGCCCCAACCATTGCTTCCACAGTGAAACTGCAACGGTGGGCAATTTTTTCCACGCATCGTTTGGTGGCGGATGTATCCGCCGTGTCTTTTAAAAAAGCTCCTATGGGCGTAGTATACAATGTGAGTACCGTAGCACGAGGTCAAATGAAAGTCCAATGCCAGTATATACTACGAACATTGTCCCCAGCAAGCTCCAGAACAACCGCTAAGGAGCGGATGCCCCCGCCGCAGCGCGCGCCATCACAATGTTCCCCAAACGGGAACACGACTAATGGATGACTACCATCCGCCTGGCGGATGGGGACCTCTTAGGTCCCTTTTTCCGTACAGAACAGGGTACCTAAGAGGTCCTTTACGTCATGTCGGCGGTGCTCCCTCAGGTGCCTCCTCCCAGATCCCGTCTCTACTATTCGTGCATTGATCTCGCGATCAGACTGCACGCTCCAACGCCTGCATATCCTTGCGCCAAGGCCTCCAGTGATTGACCCATGTGGCCCCTATCGTCAAGCATGGCCGGCAGTACAGATTAGCTCTGGAAAGCAGCGGCTTTCCCGGGATAGTTTTTGGAAGTCAGATTCTACTTTGGCTTTGAGGGCCATTGCTGGCGCATGGCAGTACTCGTCGGGCCTTCGGCCTTGGGGATTAACCGATGTGGCACCATGACTGAGCCTCTATATTTTCAGAAGTACTCAGAGTATATTAGGGTAGAAGGTTAGGTACGTATAGGCGAAGAACGCATAGGGAGTTGTAAATGGGAAAAGTAAGGGGTAAGGTAAAAGCATGATGCATAACGATACCTAATATGCACCGGTCCTGCAGCAGCCTGCGTATATTTGCAATTTTGATGAGAAGATTGACCTTGACAGCGCCGACCGTCAGGTATCGTAAACGAGGGCATAATAAATAGTAGTGGGCTAAGTGTCGAATATAATGGTCAGATGTATAACGGAAATCAAAAGTATGAACGCGCGGAGTAGACGATAGGAAGACATGAACATGGGCGGACGTGCCAGTGAAACCGGCGACTGAAATGTGTTCCAGGCCAGTCCAGGATTGGACAGCATGGTTGACCATGTGGCTGTGTCGAAATCGTGGATATGGAACGAACGAAGCACGGGGCAGTTCGCGGACAAGAGGAGACGAACTATGGGCTCGGTGTCCTCGTCAGCATACACCGTGACCACTTCGAGCGTCGGCATGTCAAAATGGGGCGCGAGAGGCGATCCGTAAGGAAGCAGCACCCCGCCGCCTCCTATCACGAGCTCCTCTAGATCCGCGCTAGCCGTCAAAGCAGACACAAGACTCTGGATGGAGGGCCATAAAGAGTGGGGTAAGTCGCGCATGCACAAGCAACGGAGGTGGCCAAAATAAGGCAACGTGTAAGGAAGAGGTGCGCCGACCAGCTGCCAGTGGATGTCCCGCAATGACGGCAGGAAAGAATTGAAGACGGTGATGGGAGTAGCGAGTAATGGTGCGCAAGGACGAAGATCCGAAAGTTCGTATGGACACCCGAAGATGAACGATACTACTTCGGGCGCTGGAACGTTTCCCAGCACGTCCAGCATGGCGCCAAGAAAAATGTCTGCAGAAGACCAAAAGCACACGCGGGTCCAACGGTCCACGGAATGGCGCACCGCCATCGAACAATCCCTTGCCAAGCCGGCGTGAAGAACGTAGTCGAACAAGAGTTCGGCGGACAGAGCAGATGTAATACCATCGTCCGAATATGAATCGTCCGAGGTTGAGTTGCCATAAGAGGTGGAAGATTGGCTAGATTCAGACGCCGATGAGGAGCGCTCTGATCCCTCGTAGTCGTCGTCAGACTGGCAGGGTGAGGAGTCGATCAAATAATACGGGGATGATGAACGCTGGGACGACGAGGTATCCGGATATTCCGCCGATTTGAGGTCGAATTTCATAGTCACTTCCATCGGTAAATTCCGGACAAATCCCATGTGGAACAATATTTCCGCCGGGGGCGTCCAGCAGTCAATGTGAAGCCTAGTCCAAAATGCGGGATCCCCTGTTATGATATCGCGCCACTTTGGATGCGTGTGCCTTAGTCTGGCACATCTGAGGTTGTACACCCGGCAACGAAGGAGCATGGGGACCTCGGATGGTGGTACGCAAGCTTCTTGGAAAATAAGTGAGGCCATTTCGACTGGCAGCCTCATGATGGGAGATACTGGTGCGTAGGAAAGGGTGGTTCATATCAGATGGGCTGAGTGAACAAAAATGCAGATCTTAACTTAATCAACGATGTCGGCGTTTCGCGTCCATTTTCGGAATGTAGAAATAGTTCGAATGTACTTTACTGTGGACGCCGGCTCTGAAAAATGAAACAATGGATCAGAAAAATGAAATGGCAGGAATTACCACACCCGAGAGAGGCAAGTAAACGCATGAGATGATCAGTCAATGCGAGAGACAAATCAGTGATCACATTAGTAAAAGAAAAGTGGTCAGATACTATCAAGGTCCCTGAAAAAGGAAATTGGGTCACGTTAATTTACTTATAAGGAAACGAAACTCCCACATGTAGTGCTACGTCACTTTAAAAAGTTCATCCCGGGTAGTGGCATTCGCCGCGTAAAAACGAGTTAAAAATAAATTTTTAGACTCGTAATCGAGGAGGACAGCGGCCTTGCAGAGGAAAACTGGGACGATAGTTTGGGCTTGTGAGGGGGAAAGCGTAAACTGTTGGTAAATTGCTCGAAATTTCTTGTAAGTTTGCTTACACGTATGTCTTGTGTGTTCGAAATCCGAGCGTATCGTCAGGTTTCTTGTCCATACTCAATCTCTGTGACAGCCTCTCCTTTGGGTGAATAGTCGTCTCACGTCTTTTGTCTCTTTCAGTTTGATTCTGACATCATTCGAGTCAAGCTTTCTTTCTTTTGAAAGTCGAATAACACCCGATGATACGCATTTAATTCTGGACATGGACTGGGATCTGTCAGAGCCGTCGGTGGAGGATGTGCAAGAGGAGAGTTCAAGGAGAGTTCGAACTTTCAGAACTGCCGCCATCCAATCTGATGCGTTACGTCAATTCATTAGCTTCTTTGATCGTTTCTTTCCACCACCATCTGCCACGCCTTAACTTATTTAGTGTATCCTGCCCACTTCGACGGCTACACGTATCGGGACATACCAGTTTCAGGGAAGGAAGCTCGGGGACTATCAAGCACAGACCAATCGCAAAGACATGGGGTCAGGGGTGCACTGCACCCCGCCGTCGGCTTACGATTCCTGGGATTTGGAAGTTCTTCGCGCGGAAGACAAGACTGGATGCACCGTGGACTTTCCGGGCGGCCAAGGCCCGTAATCCGGGCAGCTTCTTATCTCTCGACTCGGCACTCCTCCGCTTCTGGCTGGACGAAATAACACTTACGGTACAGTTACGCCCGGCCTCAATCTCTTGAGCTGGGGTCGAAGTCAAATGGTGTGGCCTAGTATACCAAGTTTTACCCTTACCGGTGTTAACGCAGCGGTCAGATGGTCAACCTATGGCCCAGCGGACAATACGGCCCGCCTAGCATATTTTCTTCAAAACGATCACCGCCAACCAAGTTCGTTGCAAAATGAGTCCGCAGCAAACTAAGCGTCAACGCAACGCAGCTAGCGCTTATCGATATGGATAATCCGATAGGACCGGCTTTATGTCACCGTGGTTGATTTTTCCACGGGTGTGGTACTTTTGAAGTCTCGCGCTATTCGCGCGAAGGAACAGAGCCACCAACGCTTATATCTCTCGGATTTAAATAGCTAGGAGCTACTAGTATCGGCCCTTTTATCCCAGGCTTGAAAACTACTTTCATGAGGAATGTTCCACATTCCGTCCCAGCCTCTCATCTGGTCCCCTTCGCGGCCCATGCAACTACCCCCTAGCTGATAGCACTTTACAAGAACTAACAATTTCAAGGCCTGTTACAGCCTTTGACTGATCCTCCGTACATTACTTTGGCACTCATGAGGTAAAGTCGCATTTATAGGTACCAGAGAAAAAAAGAAGCCCTTCCCTCGGACCTGGAAAAGTCAAGAAGACATTCTGATCCCGTGGTGATATTCTGGCCTGCGAACCTCTCAGGTCAAACTTAATGCAAGCGTGGAATCAGGTGGCACGCGGCTTTATAAACATCGAAACTGCCGGGCAGCACCTAATCGGAACCCCCACCATGTCGGCCGCAGCATCTGTTATACAGCTTTCGCCGCCGTCTGCAGCCTTTGTGGATGCACGTACTACTGAATTAGGTCCCTGGGTACGATTACACTTGCATTCGAGGGGCCGTAACTGACTGGGACCAGGTGTTGGGTGCATTTCTGGATTGCATTCTCATGGGTAAGGAGTTACCCATTGCTTCATCGGGCGCTCTTTTTGACTGCCCGCTCATCAGGGGTTGTATTTTGTCAAGCCATGACGTTCTTCCGAACGAGAGGGCACGTTGAAAACGTTCTCCAGCAATATTACAAGTGGCTTGTCATCGCAGTGCTTTTACTATCTATGCTTAAGGTGTGTAGAACTGTTTCGTTTTCTAATTGCTCTGTTAAAATCTACATGGAAGACAGCGCAGTGCATCGGGATAGTATGGGTGCAAAATGTGCTCGACGTGAGTGACTCGGACAATACTACAAGACGAACGTCAATCGAGCGCGCTCTAAGTTTGCGAACCCGGACGTCGCCAGAACCCTTCGAGCTGTAGCCTGGTGGCAAGTTAGCGTCCCATTGATGGTGCGGAAAATAAGATTTTGCATTCACTTGCGGATTTACCCATTAGCCCGTAGACAGGAGTCATCGGGACGACAGTCCAATCATTTTTTTGTTTGAGGTTGAGTCGCTCACTACTCTTTCGTTCTGCAGTTTTAACGACCTCCCAGATTTTATATGTTGTCGCGGAACTGGATGCTTTGTATCCCGATCATATGTGCGATGTGTTTTGGTCTCGCCAGTGCCTGCCTTTCGGTGAACTCACTCTGCTGCGCAAAATTATGTTGCTCATATATGTTTCATTTAGCTGGAAAATATCCTTACAGGAAACACAAAAGCCAACGTCATGTGGCTTTTGGTAGCAGTTCCTCGACTTCGCGTGCGAACTCTCTAACATATAGATAGGCTCACCTTGTCGGTGTCTTCATTGCGGACCTTTTGATCACAGCCGGAACCATATATTCGTTGAAGAAACGAGCTTCTGCTCTGGGAAGGTATATTTATCTCTTGCATGGCATCCTCCTCATTTCAATCCGGCACCAAGGTCATCCCAGGTTGTCGACCGTCTTCTGCGCCTCGTGTTTGAGAGTGCCATTCCACCAACAGTGAGTGTGTTGTCGTATTCTGTGGCTTTGATCCACCGCTGATAAGTGTATTGCACGAACAGTTGCTCGCCATGACAGACTTGATTCTGACGCAGACACTGGGTTCGAAACTGCTCTGTGCGCATCTCGACTAGTTTGAAATTTCAGTACTGACGATTTCATACAGGGCATCTTATGACTAACATAACGTCTGCTGTTCTGTTTTGACACTCTTCCGCCGCTCACTTTTAATTCAGATTGGGCAAATTATACGTCATCAGTCTTCTATACACGTTGAACTCCATCAACGAGTATCGCGCGCGGGACCAGAGCAGCCAGGAAGTCTACTCTTCCGGGCGCCACAGCTCACGTGTGGTAGGTGCTTTCAACCAAAGCCGAACTTTCGGCCCCGACGGATGAATCCCCACTTCTAGGCTAATATAGAGCTCGTGAACCGAACCCGCCCAGCGGCCAGGATAGACAATATTTTCGTTCGAACTCATGTGTCGACACACGTTTCGCCGTCAACCTTCAGCCCCACTCAGGTAGCTCAAAGTTGTTCCAAGGGAACGGAATATTGAACATATCTGATAGGACAAGAGCGAAGTGGACAACATCGAAGTGGACAAGAGCGAAGTTAGTGGGGACTGGCAGTCCGTAAACATTGCGCACCACGCAGGTTGAATATCCCTTAAACAGTACTTATAGCCACTGGCATGCTCCTGAGCTCGCGATTAAATTGTACTAGTAGTAAGGATTAGTGGCGATGATGATTATTTCAAAGTTTAGCAGAGAACTAGCCGGTCAGCAATTTCCGGACCAACGTCAGTGCTGTGCCCAAACTGTACGCTCTCCGGGTTCCCCTGAGTGCTCAACTTTTACTGTGGGTGTTCAAGTGGCCGGGCCGTGAGTGACCCGGCGCACGTAAGCCCGCACTGCCACTTAATTTCTTCTTCAAGACTTCGACGTCCAAACCGCTCACGGTCAGTTTATGCCTATGGGCCAGGAAACTCTGTGAGTGAGCCCATAAAGGCGTCCTACACCCCTCACGAGAGTCACGGTATCGCAGGTTGCATGGCTCTAACCATGGCCCAAAAGCTACTGGCGAGAAAGCTGGCCTCAGGCTTGAGGCCGACCGCGCACGCCTTGCAACTATCGACATTCGCATTCTGCAGCTCGAAGCCTCCATCCAAAGAGAAAAAAGGGCTCTCCAGGAAGAAAGAACTGTTCTACAGGATCGACTCGACGCCTACATATACCCAGTTCTGACACTTCCTGCAGAAATCATGTCCGAGATATTTGTTCAATTCCTCCCAGCCTACCCGATACGGCCCCCGATAACGGGACTGCTGTCACCCACTGTGCTAAGCCAGATATGTCGCACGTGGCGTGAGATAGCGCTTTCGACGCCTGCGCTGTGGCGCGCGGTCCTCGCAGAACTCCCGTTGGCTAGGCAGCGGGAGACCACGCTTGAAGAGGAATTGCACGCGGAGGCAGGGCAGCTGTGCCTCCTGACCACTTGGCTAACGCGCTCTCGCTCTCACCTGCTCTCTATCGAACTGCAGTCCGAGCTCAAGCCGGAGTTGGTACCATACATGCAGGCAATTGCTGCCCACTGCGCGCGGTGGGAACATCTGAAACTGTTGATGCCGACTTTGAACCATCTCCTCCACTTCATCCCCGGCCCACTCGACTCTCTGCGCAGCTTGACGCTGGGTCTTTGGGACGAATTCGAGTCCTTCAAGGACCCCAACCCCAAAATCTTTACGGCACCTCTTTTGCACAGAGTTGCTCTCCAACAATACTATACGGTCTATGACACGGTTCTGCCCTGGTCGCAACTGACGGTGCTCATCATCGACAAGGTCGCTCTGGACAAATGCGCAGTCGTTTTGAATCGCACGCCCAATCTTGTACAATGCAGATTCTCGGTCCACGAAGCGGAGGACGACTTACCAACAAAGTATGTATCTAATCCAAATCTAATCCGTCGGAAAATCCCAGTCGACTGACCTCGAAATTTAAACACAGCATTGCACCCCTTTTGCACCTGGAGACTTTCGTACTGCGGTGCCCGTCTCCCTGGGACCTCGTCGATGGGCTTTTGAGCTCACTGACGCTCCCTGCTCTCCGCAAATTTCAAGTCACGGAGGCGTTCCTCAGGCCCAACCCCATTGGCACCCTTAACTCGCTGATGTCGCGTTCGGGTTGTAAGCCCCAGAAGATACGCATCATTTCCCCTTCATACCCTCTGCAGCGGTACCACAAGACAATGCCTTCTGTCAAATTCACCCTTTGCTCAGAGGCGAGCATTCGTGACCTGTTCTTTGTGGAGGAAGAACATGTGTGGGAGGATAGCGAAGCAGAGTTGTTAGCGGGCGATAAAGACTACGATGAGGACGGCAGCGAGGTTCCAGACGATGCCGGGTACCAACGAGATTCGGACTGAGCGTCCGTGAACAGTGACATGGTTACCGTTCCTCTTTCTCGGATTGTCCTTTCACTTTCTGACGAGTCTCCATGAATGATGAACGTTAATTGTCCTTATGGTGTTCTCATTGGCGCTTTCCCTGAGCCCTCACTTTTAATTTAGATTGGGCAAACCATACGTTGTCAGTCTCCTATACACGTTGAATTCCATCAACGGGTATCGCGCGCGCGACCAGGGCAGCCAGGAAGGTTTACTCTTACGAGTACAACTCCCGCAGTGTATCATCCGAAACCCAGTTCTAGGCCTTGGGCATAATCAGCATGGAGCTCGCGCAGGAACCCGCCCAGCAGCCTGGATGGACCATGTCTTCGTCCAAATCCAGGTTTCGAGCCATCGACCTTCAGTCTCACTCAGCTTGAAAGTGGAGGTCAGGATGTTGAACGTAAAGAGCGGCACTACTTAGCGGGACTGGCTGCTCATAGACATGGCGCGCCACGGAGGTTGAATATGGTATATTCCCTTAAAAGTATAAGCATACTTCTGAGCTCGCGATTGAACTGTAACTTGGATGAGCGGCAATGATCAGTCAAAGTTTAGCAGAAAAGCCGGTTGCACTGTGCTCTCTTCCCTCCGTTTACGGGGTTCCAACTTTCCGGTGTTTTTCTACATCTATGTGGGTTTCAATCTCTTCAATACCCAAGAAAAGAACATATAAAAATAGTTGGCGTTGACTTGCAGTAAATTTTGAAAGCGTGGCGTGCCGTAAGGCTGCACTGCCACTCCACCTCTTTTCTCAATGCGCCCAGCCCCAGCCAGCGCCAAATACGTGCCACTTGTGTAAAACGCCGTGAGTGGCCCACACTAGCGCCTTACAGTCTTACTGAACCCAGCAATGTCTCGCAGGGTTGCATGGCTCTAAACACTGCCCAAAAGGCGACTGTCACTGAAAAAGCTGCCCTGGCAGCCGATCGTGCGCGCGTCGCAGATATCGAGACTCACATTCTAGAGTTGGAGGCACGAATCCTCTCTCTCCGAAGAGAGCAAAAGGTTCTGCACCAAGAAAAAATTGTTCGGCAGGATCGACTCGACGCCTACGTATATCCAGTTCTGACCCTCCCCCCCGAAATCTTGTCCGAGATCTTTGTCCACTTCCTCCCGGTCTACCCAATACGCCCCCCGATAACGGGCCTGCTGTCACCCACTGTGCTCACCCACATATGTCGTACATGGCGTGAGATAGCGCTTTCGACGCCCGCGCTGTGGCGCGCGGTTCTCGCGAACCTCCCACGGCCAAGATGGGGGAAGACAACAGTTGACGAGCGCTTGCGCGCGGAGCTGCGTCTCCTGACCGCCTGGCTAAAGCGCTCTGGCTCTTGCCTGCTCTCCATCGAACTGCAGTCCGAGCTTAAGCCAGAATTGGTACCATACATGCAGGCCATCGGCGCCCACTGCGCGCGGTGGGAACATCTGAAATTGTTGATACCGACGTTGGACCATCTCCTCAACTTCATCCCCGGCCCACTCAGCTCTCTTCGCAGCTTGACGCTGGGTATTTGGGACGAATCCGAGTTCATGCCAGTGAAGAACCCCAACGTCAAGAACCTTGCGGCACCTCTCTTGCACAGAGTGGCTATTCAACGATACTATTCGGTCTATGCCCCGGTTGTGCCCTGGTCTCAATTGACGGTGCTCATCATAGACAGGCTCGTCCTGCACCAGTGCCCCATCCTCTTAAATCGTGTCCTTAATCTTGTCGAATGCAGATTGACGATCGATGAACCCGATGATGACGAGGACGCACCGATAGGGTACGTGTTCAATCCGCGAAAAAAAACAATCGACTGACACTTGAACTTAGTATAGCCATGGGTCCTATCGTGCCCCTGCTGCACTTGCAGACTCTTGTTCTACGGGCCATCTTCTCTTGGATCAGTGTCGATGGGCTTTTGAATTTATTAACCCTCCCTGCTCTCCGCAAGCTTCAAGTCACAGAAGAGTTCCTCAAGCCTAGCCCCATCGCTACCCTGGACTCCTTGGTGTCTCGATCCGGTTGTAAGCCTCAGACAATCCGTATCGTTGATGCCGAGCTGCCTCTTGAACGGTACAAGAAGGCGATGCCCTCGATTGAAATCACTCATCGCCCGAGGTCCGGTATCGATGACCTGTTCTTCGTGGAGGTTGGTGACGTTGCTGGCGCAGAACGACTCGCGTGGGAGGATAGCGAGCCGAGCGATGCAGAGTCATACGGCGGTCAGGAATGCTCGGGGGATGGCCCTGCATATTTGGACTCGGAGGATTCGGAGGATGCAAGCGAAGTCTCAGAAGATGCAGAGTACCACCGAGATGGCTATTCGGACTGGTGAGGCTGGAGCAAACAGGACATGGTCGATGTTACTCTTTATTGTAATGTGCTTTCAAGTTGTGATCTTCATGAATGATGATTGGTAGTTTTTGTGACGTTCTTGGGAGGTTCTCGTTGAAGTACCAGATTCTGCCAGCATCTATTTCAAGCGTCTATTTCAAGCGTCTATTTCGAGCGACTATTTCGAGCGACTATTTCAAGGTCAAGTCGGACATCGGGTCCGACTCCGGATTTGGACGGCCATCAACCCCATCGTCACCAGCTCATCCTCGTCTCATACCACGATGACTGCACCGACGGAGCGCGACCCGTTGCTCAGTAATGGCGCTCCCCCACCTGAAACCAAGCGTAGACTTGGGCCGTTGGAGATCTCAGCGCCAAACAGACGCGGAATTCTAGTTGGGATCTGGCTGGGAACTTTTCTTGCGGTGCGTCGATTGTTCGCAAAGATTTTGCGCAGGCTCATCATAATGTCTTAGTCATTGAACCGTGAGCCTTGCGTTTGTTCTTGCAACTGAACCCGTCTCATTTCCTTGCCTCAAGAATCCCTTGTTCCCACCAGTAAGCCGTGTTAACGTTGTCACTCCGAACTTGAAGGGTCATCTAATTCTTCCCAAGTGATGCCTGCGATCTCTTCGGAGTTTCAGAAATTTCACCAGGCCAGTTGGCTAGGCACGGCGTAAGCTCGACCGTGGTTGCAACTTCGGGCATCGTCTAAATTCTGTTCAGGTATCTTTTGGCTACGTGTACGTTCACCCCATTGTACGGCCGTCTGTGTACTGTGATGGGCCGTCGCGGTGCCAACAACACCGCCATGCTGTTCTGCGCACTGGGGACGATCGGCTGTGGTCTCTCCGGAAACATGGAGAGTCTCATCCTCGCCCGATTCGTACGTCTCCCTCTCTTGGACGCGTATCCCCACTTATACCTCCACAGATCGCCGGCATTGGCGGCGGTGGCCTCAATACCACCTCGACGTGAGCTTCTTTTAGTCCATGATTCCCGAATACTTACCCAATTCTCTTCGACTCAGGATCATAGTTAGCGACATGTACACCTTACGTGTTTGTGTTCCTGCGGCTTCATCCAACCGCTGCTAATGTGTCTACCTCCAGGACCGCGGCCTCGTTCAGGGCCTCGCTAGCTGCTTCAATGCGGTCTGTACTCTATTGTTACTGCGTCTTTGTCTCACTCTAGACATAGTTCGGCATGGGTCTCGGAGGACCGTTTGGCGGCCTCATCACCGATTGGTTAGTATCTTCGAATTCACATATCTCGTCTAGCCTTTACCAATTTATAGGCTTGGTTGGCGCGCCGCCTTCCTGCTCCAAATTCCTCTCTTTATTGTTGCATTTATCCTTACCTCTTACAATATCCGTTATGTCACGCCGGTAAGTCTTCTGGGCCCGAAACTATTCTTACTGAACTCGTGGACAGGGAAAGTCGAAGAGTCCCAAAGACGTGCTAAAGCGGATCGACTATTTTGGCAGCCTAACGCTCCTCATCTCTGTCGGATCGCTTCTCATATTCCTCAGTACGCGCTACAACGAGAGTCTTCCCGTAAGCGGCATCCTACCTGAAACTGTAACATACGATGCTCAACTGTTGTTGTCCAGTGGTCAGATGCTCGCGTCATCGTGCCTCTCGTGCTCGGGATCGTGTTTTTCATTTTATTCTTGATCGTCGAGATATACATCGCACCGGAGCCGGTCATGGCCCCATTCTTGCTCCGCCAAAAAATTCCAGTCCTCGTCAGCGCGTCCAACTTTCTCGTCGCGGGATGCAACTTCTCTGTCACCTACTTTTTCCCGATGTGGTTCCAGGTGGTGACACTAGAGAGCGCTTCCACTGCCGGTACGTTGTTTCATAGTGTCAACCACGATCGCTGATTGATAGATATAACTAGGCCTCCACCTTATGCCAAACAGCGTCTCTATGTCCACTGGATCCATTTTTGCGGGCTGGATGATGCACCGCACTGGTCGCTACAAAAATATTAACCTCATCTTTGGAATTTTCCCTTTTATCGGCGCCGTGCTCATCTCCCTAATGCGCGAAGATTCGGGGCCCATTCAGTCTTGGCTCAGTATCGTGCGTCGCATTCAGTTCTACCTCGACAAGATCTGATCGTCCAATAGATCCCGCTCGGATTCGGTAACGCCGTCGTACTTCAGACCATGCTGAGTACGTTCAACTTAGTATTTCCCCTGCTGTAATTAATGGCAGACTTTCATTCCAGTTGCGCTACTCGCCCATCTCCCGGAATCTCACATGGCTGTCGGGACTGGATTTGGACAACTCTTTCGTGGAATAGGTTTGTGTGTGTCTTTAAGTCTCCTGTTGTTCCCTCTGAGTCTCTTTTTCTTTCAGGTCAAGTGGGTGGAGTCGCCATTTCATCGGCGATTTTCCAATCCCGCCTAGACACAGAGCTACGGAAGCGCATCAACACGCCTGATGCGGAGGAGGTGCGGAAGCCTCCAGTATATATGCCACAGCACCTAACATAGAGATTCCCAGCTCATCCTGAAGATCCGGCGCTCCAGCGCGGTCATTCGTACGCTGAACCCTGAGCAGCAACGTCAGGCTCGCGATTCCTATGCCAGTGGGTTGAAGGCGGTGTACATATTCGCCGCATGTTCGACATTCCTTGCTTACCTTGTTCGCCTTCCGGTGCGTCCATTCCTTGTGCGAAAGCGTTGGTATATACTTACATTCGACCACAGATTCCCGACCAGGACTTGGACCAGGCACACGCGCGGAGGAAGCGCCAGGCGGTGGAAAACGAGAACGCGGCTGCGGCGAGTTCGAGTTCGAGTTCGACGCCGGCTCCGGAGTCTGCAGAGGTCTCGGACACGGAGACAGAGACCGAGCAGGAGGAAACGGCGGTGGTGGTCCCTCGGCCTCAAGTGCCCGGTCGCAGGCCGCGGAGGCGGCTGTCGACGTACGAGTCGGCGGACGGCTTGCTGGATTTTGAGAGTGACCGGATTGGAGGGTCCGCGCGCGCGATCCCGACTCAAAATGACCCCAACTAATTTAGTGCCCTGGACATTTGAATCATAGACAATATTATTTTCCGCGACGCGTTGTTTTGAATTATGTACGCGTCAGCGCTCTATTGTGGTCTGTGTACCGATCAAACTTCAAACCCCTCTTTGCCACCCACCACAACATGGACAACAGCACGAACTCTCGGCGCGTCGAGGAGCTTTGGTTCGAGGACGGAAATCTGGTCATACAGGCCGATACGCGTTGCTTTCGAGTTTACCGCGGCGTGCTAGGCGCACAATCCCCTGTCTTCCGAGACATGCTTCCGCAGCCTGCAGATTCCGAGACAATCGAAGGGTGTCCGGTTGTGAGACTCCCCGACTCTGAGGGCGTTGTTGCTTGCTTCTTGAGGGCCATTTTTGACTCCTCGTGCGTTTTGTAACTTGATCCCTTACACGACGTTTCCTGATGGCAAGGTTCCAAGATTTTTCGAACCCCACCCTGCGGAAACTGACCTCATTACCGTCGTTTCAATCCTCCGTCTCGGTAACAAATATGCCGTCGACTATCTACGGCGTCGCGCCCTAGTGCATTTGTCATCCGGGTTTCCGGTCACTCTTGCAGAATACGATAAGGGCTTAGGCCTGAGCTCGATCCTCGATGTTAGAAATGGTCCAGATGATGGTCCCTCCATTCTGACTATTTCCATTGCGCGGGAGACCGACTCGCTGTGGATCCTTCCTTCGGCCTTCTATACTCTCGCCACCACCGCAAACGACGCGATCGAACAGACTTTGGCTGGTGTTCCTCATGAGACCCACTTCGCCACACTCAGCGAGGAAGATCAAATCGTCTTTTTGAAGAGCAGCTTGCGCATATCCCGCGCCAACAACGATATCGTCCGTTTCCTGCATTTTCCGGAGTCAATTATCGGATGTGTAGGAAACTGCTCGCAGCCTCGGCTACGAGCGCTGGGCAAGGTCCAGGAATCACTGCGTATCGGGCACGTCGGCGCGGACCCGCTGGGGATATGCGACATTGCAGGGATCTGGACAGATCTTAACAATACCTGCTGCTCGTTTTGCACCAAGGCTTTCAAGCAGGCGCTTAGAGAAAACAGGCAGATATTTTGGGACACGTTGCCTGAAATGTGTGGGCTGCCGTCATGGGAAGCCCCAGGAAAGATGAAGGAACAGGCTTTGAATCCTATGTAGCGACTGACTCCAGTCAGATTCCTCGTTGTAATGACACTGGTGTATCACAGAGACAGCTCCATTTTGTTCGATTAGTGAGTGAATCAAGTCAAGCTAATTTATTATCCCGAGTTGATCCTGAGTCTTATCCTGCAACCAAAAGCACATGTGGTTTGTAAGTCGGACGGGAACTCCAGCGAATTGTCCATGCTAATCTCTTCACTAAAGGTTCAAACATGTTCCTCGCTCATTGTATCCCAGGTGAAGCGAACACGGCCAGACACAAAGTCCACACAATTTGAAAAAAATCGATGTATTGCGGACCAAAGTAAGACCCAATTAAAACAATCACTGAGGATTAATGATCTTCTTGAGAGACGGCCCAAACGCATTTGGGCTGATCTCAGGTAGCTCCCCGCTCTGCACCGTGAATGGTTTGGGCGCAACCAGCGTCCCGCTCCCTGCGTACGAGTCCAGCGCCGGCGGCGCCTCGAACGGCTGGCACTCCGTGTTGAACACATCTGCAAAGTGTGAGTTCAAAGCGGGTCGGACGGTACGCGAGAATACGCACAGTCGTCCAAGCTGATGTGCGAAGGGTCGTCGAATGTGAGGTAGCTATATTATTAGAAGAAACCGATTGAGCCAAGAAGAGGACGGAGGAAGAGTTTACGCACAGGTACTTGAGGACCTCGGCGAACCAGAACGACTCCATGTCGTCGATGAATCCGCCATTGGCGCTGTTCACGTTGTTGAGTCCAGCAAAAGCCGCCGCCGTCGGCAAGAATTTGTTGAACGAGTCAATCGCGCCAGCAGCGCGGTCGAGATACTTAGTATCACCGGTAACTCTAAAGCGATGTAAGCAAAGCGATGAAGTAAAGCACGAGAGAATGTCTGACCGCCATGCGTGGAAGTTCGATTCAAGGACTGGAGTGGTCGTTAAATGAGTTGGGTATAAATTGGATAGAACGGGAGCCATACCCTCGGGACGCTGAATGTAGGCAGACGAAGTGATGTAGTATCCATGCTGGTTGTAGAAAGCCAACTGGGACGCGGAGATGCCGTTCCCGCCAGTATAATTACCATCCGGGCTGATGAACGCGAACGCCTCGGGACCGATACCCGTTCTACACAAGCTTATCAGCGCGGCAGAGAGGATAGAGGCGAATACATACACCGTGCTGGCGTATGTGTTCTATGGAGATTTCAACCGTCAGTGGCAGAATAAAGTGCCCAAACGACAACATACCCAGCAACCCTCGTTGAGATCTAACGCGATGTCAATCAAAGTCTGGTTCTGCAGTAATTTTCCGCCTAGGAAGAAAAAAGTTAAGCGCCGTCCAAAGTGACATAGTTGGAAGCGTACCCAGGAGCCTGTAAGGAACAATGGTCGAGTTAGAGAGAAGTATAACGTCGGTCGCGGAGACAATACCAGTTGCCAGCGTAAAAGCATGCCAGGTGTCTGAAAGCTTCTGAGTAAGAAAACCCGAGGCCAAACCGCGAACGCTTACGAGCCAACATGACGGATCTGGCGAGAGCTGTCGAAATCGGCCAGGTACGAAAAGTTGCCGACGGTTGATTTCTGTGGAAAGAACATCAGCCGGGCCAGCATATCAGCACCATGATGTACCGACCTTGAGCAATGTCGTGATAGAGGAATCCACTGCAGTCTTTATAGAGGAAATCAAGCACAAGGAGCGGGATGGCGCTGAGGAGCGTACCTTCCAGGTGTCGATCCAAACAGGGTCGGCATTGTTGGTTAGACGTGCGTATTTGAGGAGATACTCAAAGTACGAGTCACTTCCGCCTCCCCAGGTCTACCGAACAGAAATTTAAAATGAGTGCCTCTAGTCCAACCGAAAATACGCACGACATATCCGCCGACGAAATTGCCCGAAGACGGGTCGATGCCTTGCGCAGCGAGACCTAAACATATTGATTTCAGTCATCTGAACGTCGACACGTTCCTGTTGGAATGAACCTGGTAGGGGAGACGCCTTACGTCGGGAGAAAGTTGTAAGTAAACGACACCGTAGATTGGTGGGCGATGACCTACAAGAGTGGCGATGTGCTTTGCGGATTTGGCAGCCAAATCTCCGTACGTGGTGTTTTGCGTGTATTTGCTCAAAGTGAGCCATTCCAAGCTGAGCGTGCCCGCTTCAGCGATGTTGGACTACAGAAATCGGTTGAAACATCGCGGAAGTATCGAAACGGGGAAAACGTGCAGTGGAGACCTGAGGGGTGTTGGTGCTGAAATCCATGAAACCGTAAGGCATGGCATTGTCCTACGTTCAAAATAAGTATTGCAGGCTACACCGGTGAACGGAACACGCACTTCAACCCACGCAAAAGCCATTTTGTCCGCGACTTCCTTGGCCTTTTCGACGAGGATCGGGAATTTTTGGCCGCTGAGTTCGTACGAGGACAAGAGGCCGCCGACGTAACGAATAGTGGTTTCGAAAAGGGACACGGTATCTCCCGTTTGAGATTTGCTGAAGTCGATTTGGCTCGAAAAATTGACAGCCTCTTCGAAGATATCCTAGAAAAGACGTTGATGATGGTGATAAACAATTGCACGTCGGAGATTACCTCCAGTCCCATGACGACCTGCATCCTCCGGTGAGCGAAAACGACATACAAATGCTCGAAGTGCGCACCATGGTGGGCTAATAGCGGAAACATTTTCAACAAGTATTCCAATGATTAACCACCAACACGTACCATAGCATCCACAATCGACGCTCCCCAACCATCTATGGGCGGAATCAACGGGTTGAAAGTATCTCCGGTGCTTGGGACCTACTGCGGCCATCCGAGAAGCCTTGGCTTACGGGCGACAAGTCGTCATGACCGAAAGCAAACTGCCTGCCGCAACGTCAGGCTTCAGCTTACCAGCGCGTCCGATTCAGAAACTCACTTGTAGGCATTGTAACTTGTGGTGAACAATGTTTGCGCATCGTCACGACGAGAAGCATACTCGGCAGGTACGACCAGACCAGGCAACTGAACCGTGACCCCGGCCAAGGAGGTCGAGGAAAAACCCAGGAGGAGAACGACGCAAGAGAGCATTGCTTGCGCGAAAGGGAAGCTGGTACCATGGTCGTTCGCCGGTCCTTTTATATGCGGGACAGGTACTTCCTGCCGCCCATGCGCAGAACTTGATCTCGCTGTGTGGCAACCGCATACCACGCGAGATTGTCGCCATCCAAGTCGGATGGATCAACAAAAAAGATCACGTTGAGGCGCCGCACATGCGCGCCGCCAAGAGTTTGTCGCTTGGGCAATGCGGAGATTGCGGGGTAGAACGATCCCGGCAAAGAGTTGACAAGAGCCGAGAGCTGCTGAACCAACTTGAACCAGCTTGAATCTCTTGGACATGGAGGCGTACGCGTTTGGACGCGTTGGAAAAATCACTTGGCACCAGCTCGGATGCAGCGCACAGACCATTTTTCCGACCGAAGCATAATGTGGGGCTAATCAGTCCTAGGGCCCAGGGGCCAGGGTGCAATGCTCTTGTCGGTGTTAGAGTATCGTGTCTGAGTACGGAATGAGGTTGGGAGGAAGACTAGAGGAAGAGCCTCTGGGGAAAGCGGATTCCCGAATTTGGCAATGGCAGTGTGATTCGGCATCTTCCGAACGGTCTTTTCTTCAAACCGCGCACTGGATGAAGACAGCACCCAGCGAGAGCGCGTCCCTTGCTTCCGCTCGTGCGCGCATCGCAGACATCCGGGCCCAACTCCTGCAGCTACAGGAGACCTTTGAGATTCTTCAAGAGGAACAGGCCTCATTACAGGACGAACTCGATGACTACACCTATCCAGTTTTGACTTTGCCCAACGAAATCATATCGGAGATATTCGTCCACTTCCTTCCGGTGTACCCAGCACGTCCGCGTAAAACCGGTCTGCTATCTCCTATCCTCCTGTGCCAGATTTGCCGGGCTTGGAGGGAAATAGCGCTGTCAACCCCAGCGCTCTGGCGCGCAGTTGGCGTGTCCATCTCGAATTTTGTGGGACCGGAGAAATCCAATAGAGAATTGCGATGGCTGGAAACCTCGCTGACGCGCTCGGGGTCCTGCCCGCTCTCCATCAAGCTTGTACCCGGGCTCATCGACACGCAAGCTCTGGCCCCATTCATCAAGGCCATTGCACCGCACTGTGCCCGTTGGGAGCATCTGAAACTCTGGCCGGGGTCCAGATCAGAACTATATGCTATCGAGGGTCCATTGTCCTCACTCCGCAGCTTGACAATCGGGGGCTTGGGCCAGTCGGATGATTTGGCTCTCCTCCATACTGCGCCTCTCCTGCGCAAGGTTGCGGTCCAATTTTATGATGACTGGTACCTTGCCATCGTACCCTGGTCACAATTGACCGTCCTTACCGTTCACGGGATCAAGGCGGCCCAATGCGGACCCATTTTGCATCTCAGTCCTCGGCTCATTCATTGCAGGCTTGTGCTCCATGAAGCAGAGGAACAGCTGCCAATGAGGTGCACACATTCACTACGTTCTATCTTTCCTTGACCGACATCATCTTGACAGTGCTGGCTCGATAACGCTACCGCTCCTCGAAACACTCGTCCTGGCAGTCGACCGCTGGGACGGGCATGGAGTACCCGGAATTTTCGGTTTCTTGACGCTCTCGGCGCTTCGCAAGCTGCAGATTTCAACGGAATTCCTCTCGCGAGGACCAGTCCCTAGCCTTCGAGGTCTGATATCACGATCAAGCTGTCGCCTGCAACGAGTGCACTTCATTGATTCCGATGGACGCGGCGACGTCTGCAAACCGTGTCGAAAGGAATGGCCCACAGTGCGATTCACCTGTGGCGCTCAACTGGAACCCAGGACATTTTTCTTTCGAAAGAAGGATTATGTCTTATCACGGTACAGAGACGTGGATTATGATAGCGACGAAGAAGAGGCTGTCTGGAAGGAACCCAAGATCTGGGATGATTCCGATTCTGACTCTTCAGAGTCGTAGAGTGGGAGTGGAATGCACATTATAAGGCGGATCCGGATGACGGACAATTGGCAATGTGTGAACGAGCGGTCGCTGGGTAACTTACAAGACTTTGTATCTTCGCGATATTCGGAACTCGAGTCTGTGCATGGATACTCTCCGCCAGTCCACCGCACTTTGAATTGGGACAGTGAGGGACAGGAAATAAATGATCGGACTTGTTGGTACATGACTTTAAATGTGGGTTGGCCAACCAATCGCTCTCAGAAATTCGCCCAAACAGAGTTACTCATGCGAAAGACATTAGACTCAGAATTTCAGAATAATTTTGAGCATCGTGCGTCATATGCAGATGTAGGTTACGTAGATGTAGGGTCCCGCTGGTCAGAAAGGGCCGCACAATTTTTTCGCGTTGTGCCCAAATATCAACGTTCCGCGTGAGCACGGTGGATGTATGACTCGATGTTGGGGCTTTCCGATGTTGGCTGCGTTCACGAAGCAAGTGTGGTCAAAAGTTAAACGTTAAGGCCAGGAAAACAACGGAGAACCTTCTCTTCGCCCATGGGCAAGTGCCCTCGCCATCAGAATATCCTTTACTCTTCAGAGTTTGAGTCGTCCCCGCTCGATGACTCTGAATGTCCCCAGACTGAGGGTTCTTTCCAGACGGTCTCTTCTTCGTCGCTATCTATCTCCTCCAGATCAAGACTGTTGACAGAACCATAATCCCGACTCGGAACGCCATAATTCCGAGAGAACATCGGTTTGCGATCCTGATGGGGACCACAGCTGAATCGGACTGTCCGCCATGTCTTTCGACACGGCTCGCATGCGTCAAAGGTCCCAGTTGGGCCAGTGATGTGCACTCGCTGCAGGGGACAAACTGATCGTGACATCAATGCCCGGAGGCTAGCGACGGGTCCTGGCTGAAGGAGGCTCGCCGAAACCTGAAGCCTTCGAAGCGCCGGTAGCGTTAAGGAATCGAAGAGCCCGTCCGCTTCACCATGCGCATAGCGGACATGCAGGACGAGCATTTCCAAGTGCAGGAGAGTAATCGGCGGTTGCGGAGTGCTATGACAGGGTCAGCTGCTGGTAAGTCGAGATTGTGCATATGCTCGTACTGCGTCTGTTCCGTTGATTCGCCAACTATGAGCCTGCATTGAACAAGGCGGGGCGTAAGATTCAGAATGAGCCCACATTCATGAGGCTGAATGATATGGATGATAAGCACAGTCAATTGTGACCAGGGTATCATTGAAGTGTAATGGTCCAAGTATAATGAGAGGGTAAGCTTGCGCAGGAGGGGTGCCTTGTGGAAAACGATGACCGGTGCGTGGCCCATCTGAGTCGAGAATCCAATGGTCAAGCTACGGAGCAGAGGCAGCGGCCCCTCAATAGAGCGAAGATAGGCCAGAGGCCCGAAGAGTTTCATATGTTCCCAACGCGCAGAGTGCAACACGATAGCCTCAATGAACGGGGGCAGTACTCGATGGCCGAATATTGCTGATTCGATTTTGATGGACAGCGGGCAAGAACGCGAGCGCGTCAGCCAGGTTTCCAGCGCGCGCAATTCTGCCTCGAGTTTGGTAGAAGTCATGTCCTTCGGAGGGAACACGCCGACTGCGCGCCAGAGCGCTGGCGTGGACAGCGCTATTTCCCTCCACGCCCGACAGATCTGGCACAAGAGGACCGGAGAGAGCAGACCAGTTTTCCGGGGGCGTTCTGGGTAGACCGGAAGGAAGTGGACGAAGATTTCCGAAACGATTTCGTTGGGCAAAGTCAAGACTGGATAGATGTAGTCATCGAGTTCGTCCTGTAATGAAGCCTGCTCGTCTTGAAGACGCTCAAATGTCTCCTCTAGCTGCAGCAGCTGGGCTCGGATGTCTGCGATGCGTGCACGAGCGGAAGCAAGATACGCGCTCTGGCTGGCTGTCGTATTCATGTGTGCAACCTGTGTCATATAGCTTGCGATGCTATCATGTGAGAAAATGCGGGTTGAGAATATTACCACTTGCGGACCTTTGTGCAGAACTTTCTGTGGCTGTAAGAGCAAAGCAGGAGTGAAAGTGCTCCGGAGAAGTCCGATCAAAGTTTCGTATAGTTTGTGTTAGTCTTTTGTCCGCATGACTCACTGGAGAAAAAAAAACTGGTTCGCGAGGGACTCAGGGAGCGTGCGACACGCCGACGAAGGAGAAAAAGTATACGAAGCATTTTCATGCATCAGCCGGGAGTCGAACCCGGAGCTAGGCCATATCACGTGATTGGTGGGAAGACCCAATGTTACCGCTACACCACTGATGCGTTGTAGAGGACCTGGATGGCGCTTAGATGATGCGGGAAATGGCCTTGAGGGAAGGAAGTAAACGGACTTTGATTTCTTCAAATCGTTTGCGTGGATGAAGTGCGCGAGAGTGGGCGGGCGGAAGATGGGAGGAAACCTGACGAGCGCAGGTGAATGCGGCTGCGCAGTACATAACTGAGCAGACAAGAGAGAGCGGCTAGAGCCTACTCACGACTCGCTCGTTTGCGAAAATATAGTGTACATCCTATCCGAGTGGTATACGTGCCAAAAGATACAAAGCGATTATAAGACAGATAGCATATGCAGAGCAAGAGGGAAAACCTAAGAACTGGGGGACTACGCCACCGCGACCTGCGTCCGCGCGCGGCTCCTGCTCCTACTCCGACTCCGAGACCGGCTGCGCTGCCACCAATGCGTGCGTTCCGGCGTGAGAGAAGTGCTCGCATTCGGGTCGGTGGTGAGGAAGCTCGGGGGATCCGAGGTGACGAAGCTCGGCGCACTCGAGCTCGTCGTCAGCGACGCACTGTCTGCGGACATGTAGGGCTCCCCGTCCGCTACGAGGCGTGTGAACGGACTGACGAGCCGCGCGTCGCGCACGGGGGCGGGGTTGAAGAGCGCGTCGATGAGGGACTCGGTGGTGCGCGGCCCGGAGGCGCGGGGGAGGGCGCGGATGTCGAAAGTGGGCGTTGGGCTCGGCGACACGGGCGTTTCGACCGGCGCGTACAAGTCGAGCGCGCGCGGGCGGGTGCGGTACAGGTCTGCGTGCGTCGACAGTAGGGTCGAGACGCCCGCGAGAATCTCGCCGTTTGGCAGGGCAGGTGCCATGAACGGCGTGGGCGAACCTGTGGGCTCGACGCGAACGGACAGACGCAGCGTGGCGTTGGTCTTGCTGTCGCGTAAAAGATAGCGGCGAGTGACGGTCCCCTTGCTCGCGGCTGACATGGGGACGCTATCGGCGTACTCTGCCAGATCGAGCTCGACTATCCCGAGTCGCGGGTTACGCGGCGCATCGGGATCACCTGCGATGACCCTCTGCATGACCTTTAGTTTGAAGGGGTGCGGGAGGAGTCGGTGGGTGTCGCGGTCAATGGACATTTGCACCACCGCCGACAGTGGCTGGTCCCACGTGACGGCGTGGTCTCGGAGAGGCAGCCAGGGGGTTTGGCCGCGCGTCGACACGACGTCCTGGCCTTCATCCGCATTAAAGACGCCAGAAGCCGACGTAGATTGGCTGTTGGACGGCACATCCAGTGCAGGCACCTCGTTGCTGCCAAAGCTGTCCTCGTCGCCGTCGTGCTCAGGGGCCTTATCTTTCCCCTTCCCCTTGACCTTGTGTGTGTTCTTGAACTTCCACTGGACGCCAAATTCGCCGTGCACGAGGGGCACGCTGGCCAGCTGATGGATAAGGATGCGTACTTGGAAGAGAGCATGGCGGGGGAGGAGATGGTGCAGCTGCGCTCTCAGACCAGTGGGATGGGGGCCGTCCTCCAGATTTTGGTCGGACATGGAGGCATACGGGAAGGAAAGGAAGATGGAGAAAGGAGCAAGGGGCGAAATTTTAAGCCCATTGACGTGGTGGCTGACAGCAGGAGGTAGTTCCCGGTTTGGAAGTTGAAACACACGCTTCCGACGTGCATCGTCCTCTGTTACAAGACACTCATCTCTGACTCTCATCTGACGGCTTGCAAGATGTCGGCGCCGTCTATTGCACCACAACGCTCGTGTCCCCTCATCTGCCACGTCACAGAAGAAAGACAAAAAAAAGTTCTCAGCCCCGCCTTTGATCATTTCACTCGGAGAGCCTCCGTCCCTTCTTCGTCTCCGAGATTTTCGAACGGCGAGAGGGACTTTTGAGTCTTGGAGCGCCATCTGGATCCATGGTCAGCACTCTGGCAGGGTTGTACGACGCAAGGGGAATCTAGCTCCAGCGCCAGCAGAATCGAGTTCAGCCCTCGATTGACTCCTGATCTCCTCGTAACACTGGAGCCTGATACCGCCGCCCTCGCGATTTTTTTTTGTGGTGCCACTCAGCGGCTATCAGGTTATTGCAAGGCCCGACGCGTGTCTACGTCGGTCTCCGTCACCCTGATGATTCGGGACAATTGTAAGCAGATTCCCGTGTTGATACTCCGTTGATTGTGCCGGATGTCCTAACTCTCGGACTTGATGAGGTTCTGACTCTCGCCGCCCCAATCTCATAGGATGTGATCCGTCGACGACTCACCGCTGATCGCCCGCTGGCAAACCACTGACTGCTATTCCCCTGCTGGCAGTTGCCTACTCAGCGTATGTGGGATATATTCATGGTCAGGTTTAACCACCACTCACGCTCCCTTTTTTTCATCTAGAACGATTCTCCGACCATGGACCGCTTATATATGGGTTCTGCGCCTAGCGAAAAAGCTGCGCGCGGAGCTGATCGTGCCTGCGTTGCAAACATGGATGCCCAGATTATCGAGTCGGAGTCCACCATAAGCTCCCTGAAAGAGAAGAGGAAATCCGCCCAGGGTCGACTCGACGCTTACGCATATCCTGTCTTGACTTTACCGAACGAAATCACCTCCGAAATTATCGTGCACTTCCTTCCAATCTACCCAAAGTGCCCTTCGCCAATCGGTCTGCTCTCCCCGTACTTATTGTGCCAGATCTGTGGGAAATGGAGGGACATAGTGTTTGCCACTCCAGCCCTTTGGCGCGCAATCTCGTTGCCCTTGCGGAATTCGGGGAGATTGACACAGGCTCTCCATCTCCTGGAAGCTTCGTTGAAGCATTCCGGTTCATGCCTTCTCTCAATCGAGCTGACAAGCGACTCGGTGGAGGGCTCAGAGCTAGCCCAATTTGGTCAAACAATTGCAGAGCACTGTGCCCGTTTGGAGCATCTGGCACTGAACATCTTTCAGCCCCTGGATGCTCTCCCGACTGACGACCTTCTTCTGCCTTATCTTCGCACCTTGAAGCTTGGGTCGGGTTATGTGGGCTTGACGACCGCCACCGCGACTTTCCTTGCGGCACCGCTCTTGCAAAAGGTGTCCATTCATATGTATTGAGATGCCCATCGTTCCATTTTCCCGTGGTCCCAACTCACCGTCCTGTCCGTGCATCGGCTCACGCTGGATCAGGGTGCTTACATTCTAACTCAGCTGGTCGACATTGTGTACCTTTACTGCGATTTTATCAACGAATCAATGGAGACCTTCGATGCTAGGTGAAAGCATAGTCCATATCCAGACACCCTTTCTAACCCGGACCTTTTCAGCTGGAGTGGTGTAACACTGTCGCACCTGGAAACCCTCATTTTTATGATCTATCGGGCTCCCTTCCCCCGGGAGAGTATGGTCCGTGCATTGACCCTTCCGGCCCTTCGACGGCTCCAGGTCTCGCACTGTCTCCTTGGTCCCGTCGCCATTCAATCGCTCGTATCAAGATCAGGGTGCAGCTTGGAGGAGTTGTGTATTCCCAACGCCGACCCCGCATCTCATCTCGACTACCGCGCCGCTCTTCCCTCAGTCGCGACATTGAATTTCGATGTCAATGGAAAACTGGCTACCACCGAGCCGTTCCTCGAGGAGTCGCAAACGGATGATGAATCCGATACAGATTCGTCGGCGGATGGGTATTCAAACCCTGGATTCCTGGCCGCCAACTCGGACAGCGATAGTTAAAGTTTTATATAGTATTGTTCGGACGTATTTAATGCCGCAGGCCGCACAACTGCGTTCCTCGCATAGCTTGGCCCACTCAAGCATGTCCGAGCGGCGAAGATACTTTTTGTACTAGTATCTGCGAGCGAACATGCTAGAATATGGTAGCACCTTACATTAATCATAGTGTTTGACCAGCGCTCCATTGATCACCTCCTCCTCCATATTGCCCTCGGACGCCTTCAGCTTCGGCCCATAAGTATGCGCTGGTTCTTCTTTTTCGCCATTCCTAGTATCCTCATTTAGACGCCATTCATAATCGCCATCATACATTTTGACAACCATCTGCTGCGGCCCAGTCGGCGTAGTGCCTTAACTTCTGCGCTGCTGCAGCCTTACTACACCATGCATCTCCCACTTTGCGCCCTCCTTCTAGGGACTGTTCCCTTCGCCGCATCCACTTTCCAGTCACAGCAGCCATTCACGGTGTCTGGCGACTCGGCGCGCGGAAAGATACTCCACAAGAAGCTTGACGCGGCCATCGACGCGATATTGAAGGATTTCAACTCCCCTGGCGGCGTTGGGGTCGCTGTCGTGCAGAAGAACCCAGATTCCGGCGGATGGACCGTCGAAACCAAAGGGTACGGCTTCGCGAAAGTGGATGGCACTAAAGTTACCTCGGATACCATGTTCGCTATCGGGTCGAATTCAAAGGCAAGTTGCACGATTTGGCCACCGGTTCAGTCTTTGCTGACGGCGGAAACCAGCTGTTCGATATACTGGCAACCGGACTCCTGATTTCGAACGAGACGCTGTCTCCTCGAATTTCTTGGGAGACGAAAATCGCGTCTTTTGTGCCGGAATGGCAACTAATGGACCCCGTCGCGTCGTCTCAGAGCACCATCATGGATGTGATGAGCCATCGCACTGGTCTACCGCGGCATGACTTTATTTTCACGCCGGACTTTCCGTCTGAGAATGTGAGCTCATCGTCTTATATCGATTCCTCTCCTGAATGGCCTCAGATTCGCCGCCTACGATACCTCAAACCCTCGACCGGGTTCCGCGAACAATGGCAGTATAACAACCATATGTACACCCTCATTTCGTACTTCCCGCAGTTGCTCGCCGGAGTCCCGTTCGAAACATATGTGAACGACTTTATCCTACGACCACTTGGCATGAACTCCACCACGTATTACTCCAAGAAAGCGGACGAGAACGGGCATCTCGCGGATGGTATGGGGAGGGACGGCGTCAACCAGACCGAGGATGTCTTCGGGTTGGGGCAAGTTCGGGCATATCCGTTCTGGGCTCCCAACGAGGGAGTCCCTCGACACGGTAGTTATGATGCAGTATTCATGCGAACCATTTTGCTCAACGCGCTCTTTGAAAGTGATCTCCGGCGCCGGCGGTGTGATATCCAACGCCAAAGATATGGTGCGTTCAATTTGTTGCAGCCGTCTCCTTGTTAAATTGGCTCAGGCCATATGGCTTCAAGCTCTTCTGCTCGAAGGTCAACATCCTGTAAGCGGTAATACTGTGATTCCGACAGAAGTTATCCGCAAAGTTGCTGCTGGGATAACTGTTGCTTCGCCTGTCGCGTAAGATCTCCTGCGGAAAGTCTCTGAATATGCGTGTAACCGTCGTATGGGTTAGGCAATTCCCTGAACTCTCACCGATGGTTTATGGCGGAGGACAGGCGCGCGGTACCTACCGTGGTTTCGGTACGTCCAGGCAAGATATCCACTTCATTGGTTGAATTACTTTATTGTTAGGATTCATCGAGGCAAGTGATTGCGAGGATTGAATCGGACTCTCGCGCTGACAGAAACCGGACAGCATGGGGGATCCGTCTTGGGTCAGCCTCTTCATCAAATCTATGGCCACAAAAACTGACTGCTTCATGGTCAGGGTTTAAATCTCAAGTCACTCGGATTCCCGACCAGAATTTCGGTGTTGCAGTTCTCTCAAATGACGAGGCCTTTGGAACGCAAATAGTCGAAGCCATCAAGTTCCGCATAATGGACGAAGTCCTGAACCTTGAACCGATCGACTGGAGTGCACGGTAAGGCGTCGAGCTGGTATTTGAAAGTTTCATTTTCATGTGCTTGAACCTCATAGGATGAAAGCCCTTACCATCGCAGGCTTCAAGAGCCGTCCTACACCCACAGCTCGGCCCAAGCACCCACGCGTTCCTCCGTTCAGCGCTATCGCCGGGAACTACAGAGATCCGGGGTACGGAACACTTGAGCTGTGCCTCGTTTATCCCGAGAGCCACAGATCGTCGTCAGAGCCATGCCTTCAGCTTGTTGAAGAGACTCCTACGAGACTCCCGGACACTCTCGATCATCACATCCCCACATTCCTGGCTAAGTGGAAAGGGTTCGGTGTGACTCACGTAGCATTCACACACTTTGACCGCAATCTGTTCAATGTGACAGGATTATTCAGCATCGTAAGCCTCTGATTTAACCTCGCCTTTCTTTGCTCTCATAGGTTTTCCAAGCCGACTGGAAACTCCTCAGAAAAGCCGTACTGGGTGCAATCCGAGACACATCCCGGTTTCGTTGCCGAGTTTTCTTCCAGCTTTTTCCACGCCGGGATCGGCATCCGGGGATTTTGGGGCGCAGGTGAAGGTGTTGAGAGTCCACAGGGACATTCCGTCAGGGACCGAGCTGAGGTTTGGTTTGAGAAGATTAAAAATCATTGACATACCCAGGAGTGCCCCTTAACGACGTCCGGATATTTCCTGGTCTTTTATTTCGGTTGTATTTACCAGTAGTCCTGATATTTCTCTCTTTGAAGTATATCGAAGCCATATGTCGCGTCGAAATATACGCCACCATGCATCGCGATGCGATGTGACCAATACACGTGCCCGTGACAGTTGGTGCATTTCCCATTACGGAATTTAATCCTCAGCTCTTGCCACCTCAGCTGGTTATGCCGTCGACCGGCAAATGCTCAATCGAAGACCGCGACCGCAATGACCACGGGCCCATGCGCAGATAAGGGCAAAAATATACTGGGTTCTCAGCGGCCTAGCATGCGGTTAAAATGCTCACAAAGTCGACGTTGTATCGATACGGCGATCGAAATACCCACCATGATTCTCTCTGTTCTCCTGGTTCTTGGTACTGCTCTACTGAGCCATGCCACCTCCTTGGCCGTCAAGCACGAATTCTCGTCCCAGATTCAGCAGGATGTAAAGCTGCGCTTCGTGAATAATTCCGGGATCTGCGAAACAACGCCTGGTGTCCACCAAATGTCGGGGTATATAGACATCGGTACAAACATGTCCATGGTGCGCGGACAGTGTTTATGCTTTCAAACGTTTCTCATTGGGAACACCAGTGGTTTTGGTTTTTCGCATCGCGGACATCGCCAGAAACTGCGCCTTTTACACTTTGGTACGTCGGAAGTCTGTCATGTTCTGCAATTGCTCACAAACATCTGAAGGATTAACGGCGGGCCCGGATGCGCCTCAGAAATTGTATGCCTGCTTCAGCTTGACTAGTGACTGCTTGTAATAGCTCATCGCTTCCAGGGTTTGTTCCAAGGTAAAGCATCCCGTCGCGCCACGCCATCCCCCTGACTTGCTAAAAGAACACGGACCCTGCACCGTCAATGCCGATGGAAACTCTACTACACTGAACCCGTTCAGGTATTTGCAAATCCTCTTGTGTGGGACGTTTTTTAATACGACTTTTCAGTTGGAACGGTGTCAGTAACATGATATATATCGACCAACCTATCGGAACCGGTTTCTCGTTCGGAACTGACACGGTCAACAGCACCGAGGTCAGCTTTTGCCTTTGGAAATTTAGACCAGACAAGTTGATTGAAATTATCCAAGAGCGCGGCGATCCAATTCTGGCAAGCGTTCCAGATACTGTTCGAGAGTGGAGAATTCTCGCAGTATCAGAGCCGAGAGTAGGAATGAGTTTCGCTTCGTGCTTCGCCCACTGACTTCTACCCCTCGCAAGATTCATATTTGCGACAGGTAAGTAACAGATCAACGGTCGTTTCCCCGTTAACCCGCCCACAGAATCGTACGGCGGTCATTATGGGCCCTCCTTCGTGACGTACTTCGACCAGCAAAACGCTGCTATTGCGGCAGGCACCGTCACCGGTGTCCCCATCGTGGTCAGCGCCATGATGATCAACAAGCAAATCCTCCTTTCCTCCGCGTCTCCCTCGAGCTTGCTGACGCGTACTTTGCAGCGGGTGGTACGACCCTCTGATCCAGAACCTCGCCTATCTCACGTTCGCGACCAACGCGCCGGGATACGGCCAGCTCCAAAGCGACGCGGTCCTGCAGAAGATGAACACCTCGTATTTCGAGCCGAATGGTTGTCTGGAGCAGGAGCAAGCGTGCTACGACGCGGGGACGGGCACCGCGTCTAATGCGATCTGCATCAAGGCGGATAACTTTTGTGTACGGTCCCACCTCCCTTAAGTTATAGTTTGACGGCTTACGTTCCAGGAGTAGGTCGACAACCTCTTCATCCCGGGCGTAGGGGATCGCGATTCGGACGACCTGCGGCAGAATTCGTCGGCACTGTTCCCGCCCGAGTTCTACCTCAACTATCTCGCGCTGCCGGATGTAAAGGCCAAGATCGGCGCGGAGAGCAATTACTCAGAGTGCGCCAACGCGCCGGACCGACTTTTTGGACGCACGGGCGATGTACGGTCTTACTAGGCATCATAAGTGTATGGCTGAGATATACCACAGGACGCGAGGACGTGGCTTCCCGAACTCGGCGCGCTCGCGAATTCCACTCTCAAGATCCTCATCTGGGTACGTCTGGATCCACCTGCGACTATTAGGTGCGGCTAACACCTCTCCCTTCCAGGCCGGAGACGCAGATATCAAGTCCGTATCAAATCATTGCCCCTCTGATCCTCACTAATGCTTTGAATATGTCGTAGCTGCAACTGGCTCGGCGGGCACGCGTCGGTCCTCGCGATGGACTGGTACGGGAAGCAGCGGCTTGCCGACACGCCGTTCACCAACATAACGGTCAATGGCACCATTGTGGCCGCGGTCCAGAACGTCGATAACTTTTCGTTTGCGTGAGTCGCGCCTTTTACAGATCCGGAAGGTCTGTACTAATTCCTTCCTGCCCATAGACGGGTGTACGAGGCCGGACATGAAGTGGTACGTGCTCTCTCCGGATTTGCACCAGCCGACGACTGATTCATTTCATTTCAAGCCTGCCTTCCAGCCTGTCGCCGCCCTCGAAATCTTCAAGCAGGTCATTGCGAAGGAACAGCTACATTCGGTCTAGGATTCGGCTTTTAATTGTGACATTCATCGGAGTAATCAAGTGATTCGTGAATCCAATGTGCTAAATACAAAAATACAGTGTGTCAGTGTCGGTGTTCTACGCGAGCCCACGATATGCATATGTCAGACTTCAGTCCATTTCAAGTTCGCCTCCAACGATGCAAGAACCGCTCCACCGCGCGTTTCAGCTCATCCTTGCGGTGCTGCACTGCTCTACCGACGCCGAAACCCTTCTTCCCGACGAGGACGCTCCCACGGAACGGCAGCCCGTTAAGCTCCATTTCGCGGCCCTCACCACCGCCCGGGACGGGTAGGCCAAAGACGTCGATGGCGACGCCCGCCACGCCGAGGATGCCTGCGACCGCGCCGTCCGTGCCAAAGATCACCTGCACGTCAGATCAGTAAGAACCTGTCCCTCCTGATCCCTGAGCCAGGGATGCGAGACGGCGTACCTTGGATACAAAGTTGGAGAACTCCTTCTGCCGCCCGGGGAGCACCTCGAGGGGCACGTCCACGATCTTGGCGGTCACGGCATACGCAGAGCCCTCGCCGTCCTCGGACGGCACGGGCCCGCTCTGCGACGTGAGCCAATCCTCGGGGCGGATATGCCCGAACGCGTGCTCGGGGAGCGGGTCCGGCAGCGTGGGCTCCTCGCCGTCGCCCGGCACGAACACCGCGGCGTCGGGCACCACCCCGTCGAAGACAAGCACGTCAGGGAGCACGCGCCCGACGTGCAGGCCGACGTCCATGCCCACGGGGAGCACGACGCGCGCGTAGACGGTGCCGCTCGCGGTGAAGCCCGTGCCGCGCGGTTTGATGGCCATGTCGTGGATGGTGACGTTGCGGAGGATCTGCGGGCGCGGGCTGGGCCCCGGGAAGTCGAGGTCGACGGTGAGGCCGGGGATGAGCGGCGTCGAGACCAGGATGGGGTTCGCGAGGCCGGAGAGGTAGCGCGTGAGGAAGGAGGAGAGGACGGAGGAGGACACGGCGGGGATGGGGAGGACGTTGCCGGAGATCTGGAGCGTGATGTTGGGGTGGGTGAGCGTGAATGGGGCGGTGGAGACGGAGGCGACGGGGACGGGCGCGGCGTCAGTGGGGAGCGCGATGGTGAAGGGTAAAGACGGGGAGGTGAGGTTGAAGGTCGTCGGGGCGGGATCGGGGAGTGTGGCGCACGCCGCCAGGTCGAGCGAACCGGATGACGAGTGCACGGTGAAGGACAAGAGCGTTATCAGCTCTGACAGCGACGGCACCGGGCCCGTGTGGGGGATACCGGGGATGGGCGGGACTGTGGCGCGTCAGCAAAAATAGATTGAGTATGCTGGGCGACTTACTTTGGATGCGGAGGGCTGCTCGGATGTTGGAGAGCGCACTATGGAGAATGCTTCTCCAGCTGCTCTCGTCGAGAGCACCTCCTCGGACCTTTACACTTCCCACCTCTGCTTTCACGGCAGCCGAGCCCTCCCTCCAAGCTTCGCGCACAAAGTGTATCAACGCGGAAGCGTTGGAGGTGGGCCGTATCAACATGGGTGTCGAGATGTGCGTCAACCACGTCGAATCGGACGGCGGATTGGCTGTGAGAGGGACCACCACCGGCGTGGGCTCGATCGTGGCAAGAATGACCAAAGGATCCGACTGGGATGTCAGATAGATAGTGCTCATGTTGACTGAGACACGGTCCAAGCTGCGCACTCCCAGTCTGCCGATCGACTTCCAGATGCCCACCAGGAAGGTATCGCTGTCGGGAGAGGGATTGACTCCAATGACAGAACCAGCGTCAAAGCCGACGCGGGCCTCTACGTTGACCCACAGACCGCCGCTCCAGGTGATATTCAAAACATCCACGCGGTCTGGCCCTTCGAATACCAGACCCTCATTCATGATATCGTCCGCAGAGACGTGTGACGCCCGAGCAGCGTAAGACCAGACTAGCAAAGCCAAAGCCACACAGACTAGGATTGTGACAACGAGAGAGCCCAAAAACACAGAGGTGAGCTTCGAAAGGAGCCTCCTGCGAACCACGGTAGGAGGAGGGTCGTCATCTAGGACACTCGTGGAGGATTGTGAGCCAAGTAGTGGTGTTCGCTCCGTCGGATCTAGAGCGCGGCCTTTGCCTTTGTCGACGTGAGGTGCATCTTCAGTAAGTGGAGTGGAGTTCATTCGGCGGTCAGAACCATGCAAAATGACAAGAAGAGCTCCAGAGAATTAGAGAAGTTCTAAGAGAACCTCGTGGTAGAAGGAAAGCGCGTTAAAGCCTTTAGCGTGAAATCCAAACGTATCCAAACAAAGCCAAGCGGTCACCAAACGGTTTTGGAATCAATGTACTGGGTATCCCCAGAAGGAAACACCATAAAGGAAAGGAAGGCGGGGAGAAAGAGGGAGCTCAACGTGCAAAGCAACGAATTCAGAGGGAGCATCTCAGGTTTGAACGTTGAAAATCATGTTCTACTGTACTATTACGACCAAAGGTTCACGCCATGTCACCGTCACCAAAATTGTTCGCTGAACTTGTTGTTCATTCCTCGGCAATCACATCAAACTACCATAAATGGACGCCCGGCGAATGCCGGGCGCAAATTTTGGGTGTTTTTGAGCCTATTTAGGACGCAAAATTGGAAAGTCACCGTCACTAACACCAAAATGGTTCAGTTCACGACCCTCCGTCACCCGTCACCTGAACCTTTGGTCGTAATAGTACAGTATTCCGTGATACACGACACTAACTGCAAGAAGAAAAAATGTACGTATACGATGCGACTGCAACTTCCCGCGCTGGTTCAGAACATTGTTACAGTTGGAGAATGGTTGCAAAACCTCCCAAAATAAAATAAGTATGACAAGCGAGCACAGAAGGGAAGGTACGCACAAGGCGGGAGGCTGATGCTCTCAACAGAGGATCGCTGGCATCCGCGAGGTAGATGTGCGCAGCGGGGCGCGAAGACAAATCAGGTGTCTCGACACAGGGGGGCTCCGAGTGACCGAGTCCAGACGCGACGTACCTCCGCACGCAAGCCAAAGGGCAGGGACTCAAAATCAACGGCTCGAGTCGGTCTCGCGCACGGAAAGTCAACCGTGAACGCATTGAACTTTGAAGGTCGGCCGGCATGGGATCAGCCTTCACAGCTGACCGGAAGTAAGCATTGCGTGCGTCGAATACGACAACATTGACGCCGGGTGGGTATAGGTTTGTCGCAAAAGTCCGATTTGGCTTATAAGCCCAGATAGTGAATTTCTGAACCTTATAGCCTAGGCTTAACTCAACCGGTGCGTACATTATCAATATTGGATTTAGAATGCAACCAGAGGGGGGTCCTTTTGGGTTAAAGTACAAAGCTCGAGCGCGACTCCGAGCGTGGATACATGCACCGAACGCACCAACGGCAGCCAAACTTTGGTCCAGCCAGAGTCACCGACCAGAAGCCTTGCTCAGAGGAGGCACAGTAGCGCATAGCTTGTTCCTCTTCTCGAAATCGGGCCTTTATTCGATGTTTTGGCGAGTTCGAGGAGACCCGATTTGTCCAGGTCATTGGCTTTATTCTGAGGGCTGCTTGCTGTCCAAGAAGATGACAATGCAATGAGACACATTGCTGTAGTAGACAGAGTGTGTTGACCGAGGTGCAGCGGTACAGAGCGACAAAAGCGACGTGGACGTCGGTGGATGGCAGATAACTGTGACGTGACCAAATTATCTGCCAGTCACACGGTTATCTGCCACTTCAGAATTTCAAGGCCCACTGGACACATTTTAATTGTCCGCGTACGGAGAACGGTTCTATATCTGTTTACACAGGTCCTGTATTATTCTCAAAGATTTAGAGCAGCCGGTTGTGAAGTTCCAGAGCGCCGTGGCAGATAACCGTACAGCCACTGGCAGATAATACCCAGCTGATCTAATCATAAACCCACCAAACCGTCATGGATTAATTCTTCCGCAAGGCATTTCTCACTCGAAACCACTCCCTATATGACTGTCAAAAACTTGAGCTACTGCTTCTCCAACATCTGGACGGTTGCTGGACGGTTGAGCTGTATTGGCTTGTCGTTCGCCTACAGTCCACAACTGGTACAGTGGCAACTCACAAGCAACTCGCAAGCCACCACTGGAATTAGGCTGCAGACTGTCACTGAACGTTTGTCCTATGCATTCGTGATTCATTGGAATTTTCTTTGAGCTGCCAGAATAGCAACAACGCCGACCATGCCATTCTGCCCAACTTGCGTCTGTATTCTGCCGAAGCGGCAAATAGGCCTGGACGAAACCCTTTGGCTAAAATCTACCACCGGAACGAGACGCCGTAACCGTATTCCAAGTTTTGCTAAAGGCTTTAATTTGCAGCGGCTCGCCGCAAAGCACCGAATGTAACCCGTGGATGGCGTCATCCCGATTTCGATTCCCATGAGCCGCTGGTGCTCCCTTCCTCTTACCATGCCCAGCCTCACAGTGCCCCATGCTCCCAAGTACCCCAGCCCCCCGATGACCGAAGAAAAATGTAAGTCAAGTTCGTAATGCGCGCTGTCGCTGATCCTCAAACAACCCTCCCAGTGGACTACGCGGATCTCCCGATTATCGACCTCTCCAAAGCGCAGGATACCAAAGGACGCACAGAGCTAACTGCTCAAGTGTCGGCGGCCATGAAAACTCACGGGTTCTTTTACGTTGTGAACCATGGCTACACCCCCTCACAGGTATTGTCTCTCTCGAAATACGCTACATCCACATCCTTCATCTCGGCCAATAGACAGAGCGGATGTTCGACATTGCCGATGTGCTATTCAGTGGCGTGGACGCTGACGAGAAACGCTTGTATGTCGCCAAGATGAAGGAATCCGGCTCTTACCAAGGCTATAAACCTCGGCAATATTGGGTGAGCCGTGTGTGTCCTCTTTTTCGAGAACTCTTCCGAGCCGTAAACAGCACATTGATAATGGAGTCCACGATCAACTTGAGCATTACAACCGTTCGTGCGTTATACGTCCACATTTTTCTCGCTTGAACAGTATGGCAGTCAACCGGGATGTCACGAAACGCCAGCACCCAGACGCAGTCAGACCTTTCTTGCCAGAAATCGAGGCCTTTGCACGACACAGTCATTTCAACGTGCTTCACCCGGTCTTGAGGTCCTTTTCGTTCGGAGATTTTGCTCGACAATATTGACATTTCGTTCCAGACTTCTAGCCTTAGGTCTTGAGCTCTCTGAGGACGCGCTGGTTGACATGCACGGATATTCATCCGTGGGCGAGACTTACGGTAATATTGGATGATTTGTTCACGAGTGCTGCCTTACATGTTTTCAACAGTCCGATTCATGAAATAGTGAGTTTTTGCTACTCTTGTTCTCAATCTCCCCTACGAACTATTCCAAGCTATGCGCGATCTCAAGATGACGAACTCAAGACAAATAATGTTTGGCTCAAGGGCCACACCGGTAGCTACCTTAACAAGACACTTTTGTTATCGCGTTGATTCATTTAGAGACATCGGCACCATCACTGTGCTCTACAGCCAGCCAGTGGCAGCGTTACAAATTCTTGCGCAGGACGGAAAATGGAAGTGGATCAAGCACATTGAAAATGCCCTCGTCGGTCTTAGCTTCCGACCGTCGAATACAGCTGACAGTCGCTTCAGGTCATCAACGCGGGCGATGCTTTGGAGTTCCTCTCCGGCGGATATTACAAGGCCACGATTCACAGGTACCTAGTCCCCACTACATAAATCCCGCTAACCCACGGTTTTCAGAGTCGTGCAACCGCCAGCAGATCAACAGAACTACACCCGCCTCGGGCTCTTCTACTTCGCAATGACGGACGACGCTGTCAAGCTCGCACCACTGGCCAGGAGCCCGGTTTTGCAGCGCGTCGGGATTGTGCGGCGGTGCGACGACGCGGATGCTCCGACGATGGAGGAATGGCGAAAAGGAAGAACTAGCGCATATGGGCAGACGCAGCTGAAGGCGTCCGAGGGCAATGTGGAGGAGGAGGTGATCAATGGAGTGGTGGTCAAGCATTATAATTGAATCTACAAGGTTTACTATCGTGTTCCCTGGCATGTATTTGTACGTTCTGTACGACCGTATTCGATGTGACTCGAATATCTTGAGGCACGAAAGTTCAAGGGAATTTATCTACTCTGCCTCAGGGAGACTAACTTTGGCCAATTTATTGCAAACAGCAATAAAATAGTCCTTGAGATCCGCTTCCCACCGACTGGTATCGTAGCCCTCGGCGAACCGCATTTCATACGCCTGCATGATACACGCCACGACCATGCGGATTTCGAGCATCGCGAGGTTTTTCCCGATGCAGTTCGCTGGGCCTGTGGAGAGAGGTATAAGGTGGATGTGACGCGACGCGTTTCGAGTCTTGACTCAGCATGTGGGACCGCTAAGAAGATAAAGCAAGAAGAGGACCTGTCACAAGTTTAAGATCATAGACACGAGAAAACGCGTGAAATGAAAATGAGCTGGGAGAACGAAAGAAAGACCGGTGTCGCTCTGGCAGAGAGGTGATGGATCAGATTCGTGCGAAAACTGATCAGAACCGGCAAGGCAGCCGTCTCTCGGCTTGTCTTCCTTGTCTTTGTCTTCCACTCCCACTTTCCGAAGAAACCACTTATGGCTGTTCAAAAATTGCCACTATTTCAAAACCATGACTAAGGTTTATCGATACGTTTATCGCCTATCGTCGTCGGCCCAGTAGTGCCTCACCCGGGTCACCCCAAGTTTGCCACTTGGCACTGGGCCCGTGGCAGCCACAGCCGCGGTCGACCTAAAGCACTGAACTGATCTTCCCACTCGACCTACTGAAATTAGCGCCACTTAATGCTCGACCTAGGCATTGATTCATTGAATATTCTTTGAGCCGGAATAGCAACACCGACCATGTCCTGCCCAACTCTGTCTCTGAACTCGAATTCTTCGGCGGGCCCTCCGGAAACCGCTGGCTAACATCTGTTACCGGAGCGAGACGCCGTAACGATATTCTGAGCTTCGCCAGAGGCTTTGCAGCGGCTCGCCGCAAAGCACCGAATGTAACCCGTGAATGGCGTCATCCAGAATTCAATTCCCATGAGGTGCTCTCTTCCTTTTACCATGCCCAGCCTCACAGTTCACCATGCTCCCAAGTACCCCAGCCCCCCGGCGACCGAAGAAAAATGTAGGGCAAGGTCGTAATGAGTCGTCGTGATTCTCAAACAACCCTTCCAGTGGACTATGCAGATCTCCCGATTATCGACCTCTCCAAAGCGCAGGATGCCACAGGGCGCGCAGAGCTGACGGCTCAAGTGTCGGCGGCGATGCAAACTCACGGATTCTTCTACGTTGCGAACCATGGCTACACCACCTCACAGGTATTGTCTCCCGACATACATCATATCCACACTCTTCAACTCGGTCGATAGACAGAGCGGATGTTCGATATTGCCGATATGCCCTTCAGTGGCGTGGACGCTGACGAGAAACGCTTGTATGTCGCCAAGATGAAGGAATCCGGCTCATACCAAGGCTATAAACCTCGGCAATATTGGGTGAGCTGTGTGCGTCCTCTGTTTCGGGAACTGTTTCGATGCATAAACAGCACATCGACAACGGAGTCCACGATCAACTGGAGCATTACAACCGTTCGTGCTTTATACCTCCACATTTCCCTCGCTTGAACTGTATGACAGTCAACCGGGATGTCACGAAACGACAGCACCCAGAAGCAGTCAGACCCTTCTTGCCAGAAATCGAGGCCTTTGCGCGACACAGTCATTTCAACGTACTTCACCCGGTCTTGAGGTGTCTTTCGTTCGACTACCTTGCTCGACGATATTGACATCCCGTTCCAGACTTCTAGCCCTCGGTCTTGAGCTCCCTGAGGACACACTGGTTAACATGCACGGATATTCATCCGTGGGCGAGACTTACGGTAACTTTGGATGATTTGACCGCGAGTGTTGCCTCATACGTTTTTCCACAGTCCGATTCATGAAATAGTGAGATCCCGCAAAGCTTATTCTTGTCATTCCGACGAACTGTTTCAAGCTACCCGCGATCTCAAGATGACGAACTCAAGACAAAGAATGTATGGCTCAAGGGCCACACTGGTACATAGCTACCTTCGCAAGACACTTGTGATATCGCTGTGTTCATTCATCTACAGACTTCGGCACCATCACTGTGCTTTACAGCCAACCAGTGGCAGCGTTGCAGATTCTTGCGCAGGACGGAAAATGGAAGTGGATCAAGCACATTGAAAATGCTCTCGTCAGTCCTACCTAGCTTGCTGCTGTTGAATTCAGCTGACCGTCGCGTCAGGTCATCAACGCAGGCGATGCTTTGGAGTTCCTCTCCGGCGGATATTACAAGGCCACAATTCACAGGTACTCAGTCTTCGCTACATAAATCCCGCTAACCCACGGTTTGCAGAGTCGTGCAACCGCCAGCAGATCAACAGAACTACACCCGCCTCGGGCTCTTCTACTTCGCAATGACGGACGACGCTGTCAAGCTCGCGCCGCTGGCCGAGAGCCCGGTTTTGCAGGGCGTCGGGATTGTGCGGCGGTGCGACGATGCGGATGCCCCGACGATGGAGGAATGGCGAAAAGGAAGAACTAGCGCATATGGGCAGACGCAGCTGAAGGCGTCCGAGGGCAATGTGGAGGAGGAGGTGATCAATGGAGTGGTGGTCAAGCATTATAATTGATTCTACAAGGTTGACTATCGTGTTCCCTGGCATGTATTTGTACGTTCTGTACGACCGTATTCGATGTGACTCTTCTCTCCCAATCCAATCTCTGCTTGATATTCGTGTAGTTCAAATTCAAATTCAAGGCAAGTAGTCAATACCAAGATCAATACTTGAGACGTCGAGTTCTGAGTCGAACTAATTTATTGGCGATAGGGATTTCATAGGATTTAGGGAGATCGAACAAAATACTATCGTAGACTGGTTTGAACTACGGCGATCCGACAATCTTTCTGGGCAAGTAAAAAAGTCCCGGGAAGGAAGAGGTGATTCAAGCTCCATGGAAATTCTTCACGCGTTCCGAGGGCCAACGATTATAGGTAAACTGCCCTTGTGGACGTTAAAATAGTCCTTGAGATCCGCTTCCCACCGACTGGTATCGTAGCCCTCGGCGAACCGCATTTCATACGCCTGCATGATACACGCCACGACCATGCGAATTTCGAGCATCGCGAGATTTTTCCCGATGCAGTTCGCTGGGCCTGTGGAGAAAGGTATAAAAGCATCTTCATTTGTGATGAATCTTCGTTCATCTTCGCCGGCGATCCATCTGTCAGGGATGTACTCTTCGGGGCTTGGAGAAAAGTATCCCGGATCGCGATGCATCGCGTATGGTGGGACAATGACCGACGTGCCCTCGGGTATTTCGAACCTGGAAGATATAAGTAGTGTAAGGGTCTGCTGCCCTATCTGACACGCATACCTTTCGCCAAATACTTTGACACCACTTCCGACTGTTGGTGCGCGCTGAAGGGAGGTAGGCACCGGCGGAAACATTCGCAAAGACTCCTTGCTAAAGAACTTTCGACGACTTTAAATGTGAAATTGCGGACAAGACGTACATGACAGCGTTCAAGTAGGGGAGACTCGCTAATTTTGCCGCTGTCGGTTCTTTGGTTCCGGATGAGAAAGCCTCGTCAAGCTCCAATTGAAGACGCTTGTATGATTCTGGATGGGATAAGAGGAGGAAAAAAGTGTTGCACAGTACGGTGGCCGCAGTGTCTGACCCAGCAACGATTGCGACAATCGAGACTGACACAACAACCGGAAATGGACAAGGATTACCATCGAACTCGCGGAAGGGTCAGTTCAATGATATATCGCACGTTCATGATTAGAGGGCTCACCACATGATAAAACAGGTCGTCGTGAACTGATCCCTCTTGAAAACGCCGGTTGGATTGTTCGAACGCGAATTTGCCGAGCGCTTTCATGTCTTGTCCGATCAATGGGAAGTATGGAAGCAAGTTGTGACACCAGGGTATTTGTTGGGTCAGCGCTGGAAGACTATAAACCGGTCAGCGAATGCATAATTTCTAGCCGAGTACTTACTATAAACCAAGTTGCATTTTTTGCCAAAGCCCGTCCTTGTCTCCGTCGCGCAAAAGTTCAAATCCGCCGCCGAACCTAGGAAAAATGCTAGTCAACTGTGATTCATTCATAATTGCGATCGAGGCGCACACTACATCGCCCATGAAGTCAAATCTGGAGGAGTCATACATCACTTATTTTCCAGCATGGGAGAACATTTACGAAAAGAAGCTCAACCACTGCGAAAGATCGACGCTGCCATCGGTATGGGCCCCCAGTGCTTCCACGAGCTGAACCACTCGGCGATTCAACTTTGGTTCGTATCCTTTAATAGCCGCAGGCGTAAAAGCTTTACTCCACGATTTTCGTGCCTCGGCGTGAAGTTTGGAATCGCGGGAACCGACGAGATTTCCCACTCCAGTTGCTGAACCTCGCTTTCCCGTTACTTTTCGGCCCTGCCACACTGGAAAATATGCATCAGCGGTGCCAGCAGACTGTTGGGATGAAACCTTACTCGGGCCTTTGGGCATGCCGTTGGCACCCAGTATGAACGGTAAAAGAGACACGTCCGTTATGGAAAGTTCATTTGGACCTGCGATTTGTTAGAACCGCGTTGAGAGCAAGGCAAATGCCGCATACCGATGCGAACGACCGAACCATACTTGTCATGCAGCCCTTTTATATAGATGTGTAATTTCCCTCGGGACGTGACGAAAGTAAGCCACAGCTTCGATATCTTGCAGGCAGCCGGCCCCGGATATCTTGAAAGGGGATGGACTGGGGACAACCGGTATGTGATGACGGAGAGCAGCAGTCCCGCATAGTACGCTGAGTATGAACGGAGAAGGGATCCCAGTATGCCGAAGGCGTGCCCTTGCGGGAGAAACCCGATTATCAGAGGTGGAAGAACAAGTAAACTGACGAGCCGAGCCACGTCTGTTGGCTCGTAGGTCTTGAAGAACAAATGGCTCGCCTGAAGGTGATTGAGCGATTGAGTGAATTAGAGACATTGAAACGAACCAGGGAAGCCAGGAGAGCAGCAGCAATTGGATTCTGGAGCACCATGGCGGGTCGAAGGAAGAACGAGGCGCTCTATTTCCAGCCGGATTGCTGTCGAACGGATCATGATGAGTTGTAGATGTAGATGCGGGTCGCCATGCTTCTGGAGTTATCGAATGAGATCTGAGAGAGCGTGAGTGGCTGCGATGTAGTCAACTCGTTCGGGAATGTAAGAAAATGGTAAGAAAAAAAAATCGAAAGAAAATTGAAGTCCCTCTTCCCATTGAAACATGTTTCTTCGCGAATGATACAACTCTTCTTAGCCACGTCTTCAACCAAGTTTGGACAAGCAGTTGTGGGTCGCAGAGGAAGAAAGCGAAAACGTTGACAGATGATCGGCGGCATTGAACCGATCGGCAACACCAAGGTCCCCGGCGGCGCGGCGGCCGCCGACGGCGAACTGGTTCTTTGGACCCCCCAACATCCCGCACCAGGAGTCCTGCGATAGTGTCTCACAGGTGCCAGCGTACTATTCCCCGCATTGAACGCCAGAATCTGTCTCATCTCCATGACGGGACGCCAACACTCTAGCTCACCCAACTGAGCTCACCGCGCGATGGTCGTCATGGTCCACACCTTCCTTCTCAGGCCCTGCTAGGTACGGATGGCTTGATGGCTTTACACGGCCGGTCAGAATAACGAACGCCGGACCTGGAAAACAGACCCTTCACGAAATTTCCATTTAATTTCAGTGCGTAGTATATACAATTCAGCCCTACCACGGAAGCTGACGTGTTTAGACGCGAATTGACAGGACTGGAATAAGTACGAGAAGCAAGAGACAACATAATTACAACAATGGATTGCGATACGTCGCCCGTATTCACACAACTTCCCCGCGAAAGTCCTTCGTACTAGAATGCCCCTGGTGCGTATCTTCATCCGTAGCCTTGTTGACGTCAACTAATACTGGGTGCATCGGCCAAGAAGTCGTTGCCTCGGAGGACTGCATGGCTCCGGACCCGTAGCGAATCGTGCTGATTTCGGTGTCCGACTGCCGGCTTTGTTGCGCCCATCCGAGCCCGACGCGGACATTGATCAGCATGAACGCGATGCCGGCGATTGGGGCCCAGATATTCAGAAGGATGGTCTGAATGCCCGAACCGGACTCGTAGCAGATGGTATAGAATAATGTTTGAGTCCTGGGGCAATATTGTAAGTTGCATTCTCGAACATAGCAACTTGAACTCACGTTATGATAGCGGCACTCTCAACGATGATAGCGAGAACGGACTGGGGTTGATCGTGTTAGAGATGGACTGTGCAGGATGCAAAAGGGCGGCAATACCTTGAGACTGGATCCTCCAAGCTTCGCAGAGTCTCGGTTGACGGTCAGAATACGCCAAGAGATCATGGCTAAAATGCTTAGTGAGCCCCTTCAAGTCGCAGAAATTTGCCACAAAGTAACATACCTGTGCAGTAGATGTTGGTTCTGTTGGAAGAAGGAAAAATCAGAATTGGCGGGTAATGGATACGACACGCTACAGACACCAAAATAAAGACACAATTGCTCGTGATCCATCGACCAGCGACACTCAGAAACACATTGTCGTCAGGGATTGGTTGTGTGAACTGATATGTGAGGCCAACTCCAGTAACTTCGGAAAAGAGGTTTCACTGACTGTTTCTGGGAAACGAATGAGCAGGACAGACCTAACAGTCCGACGAGAGTACACAGTGGCGGCAGCACAACCCATTTATCGTATGACCAAACGACCCAGAGACCTGTTTAAATCCAAGGTTATTTTTGTCTTAGTCGTCGGTGTCCGACTGACGATATATCTATGTCGGTCGAGGTTGAAGATCCGGAAAGGCAATGTATAGTGCTAGACTCACAATGAAAGAGTCCGAGATGAGCAATGTGCCGGTCAAAAGCCCGGTCTTCACGACCTCCGTTATGTCGGTCAAGCGGGCGTAAAACAGGATCGGGACTTTGGAGTGGATAAACGCCAGGAAGAGACGGTCCACCGCCAGGATCCAGTGCTGGCACATAAAATCAATCAGCCATGAGCGGGCTGGGATTAAATTGGGCTCACCGCAGTAATCGCCATAGCCATAATCACTGACGCAAGGAACACGGGCGTCCGGTACAGTGAAGTCCGCTTTGGTCCAGCTCGTCCCTCCCGTCTACCGGGCTTCTTCGAGGCCTCCGCATCGCGCGTAATGGCCAGCGAGACGGACAAGATGAACAAGACAAAGAAAACCCCATAGAAGAACGTCTCAAGAACGATGGCACACAGTTCTGCGACGAGAAGGGGCACTTGGACGGCCATTTCGTTGTCTCAAGCTCCAGATTGAGGGCGGATATTAAGTAGCTATCTTCGAGATCTCGTTCATCGTCCATCCGTATTCTTGGTGCTGGTGTGCCTAAACAGCCGTGGCTTCTCTATGACGAGAGCGTGCGAGGCCGGACGAGCCGGTAAAGAATACCACCTCGATTGACAGTTGAACAGTAAGTCCAGATCATGCCATTATTATTTAGTAACTTCCCACTGTTCCGCGGGCTATGATTTGGTCCCTCCCGAGATGCGCTCAAGGCTCAGGTCCACAGCGAGTTCCACGATGGTCGTTGAGAACGGAGAAATGTAGATCAAAGATGCGATGTTACGGTCTGGGTTCATAAATAGAATATTGCCCCCCATTTTAGGGTACCCAAGTATCTACGTGGAAGCGTTCCTGCATCACGATGAAGCTTAGGACATACAGGAGAAATTGTGCCCTACGATCCAGAGAGCCGTCTGCGGGGAATTCTGGTGCAGACAAATACTGTGTCAGCGCATTTTCCAAAAATTGCCAATCAAAAAATCCCAAGCGTTCAACATTTTCCTTCGTGATACGACGCTTGAGATGGGCTTGCAGCGGCACCAATTGTGTATCGCCTGCAGATCTGCGGGAGGGAGGGGCATTGTACATGGCTTTCTTGCGGAGGAAGAGCTCCTCGGTCACGTATGGTTGGACCGCCTGCCGCAGGATCCACTTGTCGGTGAATGTCCATAGGCCGTCGACTTTGATTGGGCGCACTTTGACTGATCTTCATTTGAACGAGAAGATTAAATTGAGTAATGGTAGAATACATGTATGCCGGCAGAAACTCACGGAGGAAGGGTGTTAACATATTCAACCACATGGTGATCCAGGAACGGGGGTCGTCCCTCTATCGAGTGGGACATCTCTGTGCGCTCACCGAGGGTGTTAAGCACGAAACCCTGCAGAAATGTCTTGGCGCTTAAATACTAATAGAAATCATGGGTGTATAAGTATGCTGCCGAAGAGTCTTGTTGAAATTGGCTTACCGAAGCGATGCTCAACGGGTGCCATTTCCCCGAAACAGCATTGGCTCGAACCCGTGCGTCAATGCCCTCGGCCATGGCCAAGGTGGCATCCGGGTCGCCAGTAACAGCCAAAACGTCGCTGTTGTAAAATTCCGCGCCAGCTACCCCGGCGGCAGCATAGGCGCGATGTGTGCTGATTCCTCCGAGCATGCGCCGGCCCAGCCCGGCGTCTGTGTATGAGTTAGCGCTCATCAAGAGCAGAGGAACAGCAGCAAGTTGGATATGATTCAGAATAGTTTCGCGCTCTGCATCTGAGGGAAGATCGAGGCCAAGTGCCAGACCCGCGGGATCGGGTTGGCGAAGGTAGTCGACAGGGAACCAGGAGTAGCCGGCAAAGAATTCGTCGGCCCCTTCGCCTGAAAGTACCACCTATGCCAGTTCGATCATAAACTATCACCAAAATGAAGGAATACGATACCTTGTACCCCTTCTCCCGTACGAACTTGGAAAGGAGGTACCTCCCCGGTCCATGGAGCGAGAAGGAGGGCTGCTCCGCGTGCCATATCGTTGCCTCGAAAGCGTTGACCAGATCCTCCTCGGTCAATTCAACCATGTGTGCGTCAGCACCGATGAAAGCGGCTGTACGGCCAGCAACGGGACCCTCATCGTGGATTCCGGCGCCTGGTATCGTATGATGAATACAGCAATATGTCAAGGAGATTTGTACTCACCACGGAACGCGAGAGTAAATGTTGCGAGCTTCGCAGTGGGGTCCTTCTCGCGTAGCAATGCTGTCGCAATGCCGGCAATGGCAGCACTGTCTATCCCACCAGATAAATACAGACCAAGGGGAACATCGGACCTCAGCCGCAACCGAACTGCATCGAACAAGCGCGCGCGAACTTCGGTGATCATCTCCTCAAGCGTCGCAGTTTTCGGAGCGTCGGCGTCAGCGTATGTGGGATCCCAGTATGATTGTATTTTGATGTATCCATCCGGCCGAAACAAAAGAAAATTGCCCGGCATTAACTTGTGTTCAATGAGTCAGGGTTGAACAAGCAGGCGAAAAAATAAACCCACCTTGCGAACTCCTCTGAAGACGGTGCGGTCATCGCAAAAATCCGCGTTGTGGATAATGCTGTGGGCGTCCCATCTGGCTTTCCATCCAAGCGGCATAAACGCCTTCATCTCACTAGCGATCAAGAGCCGCCCCTCTGAGATTGTGTAGTAAAGCGGTTTGATTCCAAAGCGATCGCGTGCAGCAAACAATAGCTTGCGCTTGGAGTCGAACAATACAAATGCAAATTCTCCGCGCAACGACGACAATAGATTGAAGCCCTCGTGCTTGTACCTGCATTGAAAATATGTTGGAGAGAAGCGCACAGTTTTAGTTTGATGGACATACAGTTGTACAACAAGCTCCGAGTCCGATTTCGTCTTGAAGCTTGACCCTTTCGCCTTCGAGCTCGGAGCGAATTCGTTCGTGGTCATATATCTCGCCAGTGACGACACAGTGTATTGCATTATCCTCATCCGAAAGAGGTTGTTGTCCCCCTTCAGGATCGATAATCGACAAGTCGCACATGCCCGAGTCCTTCACAAGATAATGAGTTTTGCAGAAAATTCATTATGCTTCAAAATCCGTCTCTTACCGACTCTTGCATCAGGCGAGACGTATATTCCAGTCGAGTCCGGTCCGCGATGTTGGATTTCCTTCAGAGAACCCTCGAGCAGAGTCACGAGGGTATCCACCTGAGGACAGAGCGGCCGAGTCAGAGTGATAGACAGTGGCAATTCCGCACATGGGGCTTGACCAATAATGTTTCTGTGAGATAGATGAGCCTGCAAGACCTTAATATGAGGCGCCGCGGAACTGTACGAGATAAAGGATCGCAACTGAGATATTCATCTGTGGTTGAAGGCATCATTCAGGCATCATTGATGTTGGATCGAAGAAGATGAGAGAATGGAGAGGCACACGATTCGTAACACATCTTGCCATGACTCGTGGTTGTCTGTTGCAGCCACGCCGTCAGAATGGAGTCGGCGGATTTTGCGCAACTTGCGCATTGTCTTTTGTCTGTGATGGAGACAGTTATCATTATTGATTCTGATCGTGAATCGAGGAAGATGAAAGAGAATAGAGAGACACGATCCGTAGCACTTGCTGCCATTCATGTTTGTTGCAGCCACACCGTCAAGATTGAGTCGACCATCTTTGCTTACCTGCGCATTGGCTTTCGACGGACGGTGTTTGATCCAGCTACTTCCCGCTATATGGTTTCAAGCGCACACATTTCCCAGCCGTGACTCGTCAGAGGCAAATCGGGCTAGTAATGATGTAGATCCATCGGAAGCCCTTGGTGAATCCATCTGCCTGAAATAACCTGTTTTTTTTTAGGACACGGTGAGTGAGATCGCGGAACGATCATCCGAGTTGAGTTCATCAGCTTGAATACATGCGCTGATTCTTCGGGGAGTGATGAGCGACGCTGCTGTTCGAACAGGGGAGATGCTGTTTAAACACGGGAGATGCTGTTCGAACACGGAAGGATGAACTCGCTGTTGTAAAATGGCATGTGTGAGGCTCCGAGGCATCGCCGATGCGTTAACAGTCTGAGTGGCCCCGTTTACACTGGGTTCGATTAAAACAGCGCGCTAACATAACCCATTCTTGCCACAGAGAAGTATAAAACCAATGCACCTTGTAGCAGCCTATGTGCAGTGTGTTGCGGCCTACACACTTCAGAAGTGTGTTCGTTGTGAAGTTCGATTGCGAGAGACGCTAGTTGATGGAGACTCTGCAGAAACAAGTTGGCATTCTGGAACGAACTACCACGCCGCGCCGCGTGAAAGTCCTATCAGTATCTCTGCGAGTTCGCAGCCTGAGCCGTCGCGATAGCAATCCAAATCAAACCAGGGGAAAGGACCGGGAGAGCAATGATCATTCATCTTCCGCGCGGCCTGAGATTGTCTCTCGTTCGAATGGCGCCCAGTGATTGAGAAGTGAGATAGATTGGATGTAGACGGCCGTTCGCAAGTAGTGCATAGCTTTAGAAGGAGGATAAATGCCGCGACATTATGTTGAGGACATGAGATTTGTTTCGCCATGCAACACGATAAAATTGCTATCGTGAGTCCACTTACTGCATGTCGCTTGGGACGGATTTTCCAACCTAAAGCGCCACAGGTTGGAATCGCAGCTCAGCTGCCTTCGGGAGAGTTCTCGACAGAGGACCTAAACTATTCGTCATTCTGGGATTTCCTTTTGAAGCGAGGCCAAGCGTACACACCTCTGACCGACGTGGTATTCGACTCCATCCAGTGCGTGTAATGACTGCTGCAGCATATTGCCACTGAGATCTTGATAGATTCGAATCGAACATGGCATTTCCCCAACGGGGCGCTTTCCTCAAGAACGCGACTGACTTTGACAATATTGCCTTTGGAATCAGCACGCGCGACGCGCGCGCGATGCCGCTCAGCGCGCGACGCTTGATGGAGCTGTCTATTCACGCCCTGGCCGACTCTGGAATAGAGTCCAGAGGTCAGAGAATCGGATGCTTCATGAGTGGAAATATCGCGTTGCAAGGACGGGTAAGGAACCACTCCCGTAGTCAGTGTCTCCGCGTCTGATGCAGCAAATAGGGTCCCCTCAACACCGACGGAAGTTTTTCCTGTGCACCCAGCGCATTAGCGAATCGAATTTCATATGCTTTAGACCTAACTGGACCTTCACTGCAGCTGGATACCGCCTGTAGTTCGTCGTTGACGGCTCTCCATCTTGCAATCACAGCCATTCAGCGCGGGGACTGCTCCGCGGCCCTGGTGGGGGCGGCGCAAATTGACCGAGAGTGGGTTACATTCCGTGTATATGCTGTGTATTCTTGAATCCCTTGCAGTTTGTCAGAGTGGACGACCTATGTCCAAGGTGGGGTGTTGTCGCAGGACGGAAAGTGCAAACCTTTTACCGACGCCGCTGATGGGTATGATTGATCGCATTGCGGATCAACTCGTCTTGACCTTCTTTCTTCCCAGATTTGGACGCGGAGAAGGCGCCATCGTAATCGTTGTGAGGGCTCTCGAAGCAGCGGTGAAAGATGAAGATCACATATACTCGGTGGTTTGTGCCTGATCCTCCATTCTTTGCGCCGGCTTAATCTTTCGTCTCAGGTCCTGGGGTCGGCCATTAACTCGACTGGCTCGCGAATGCCTCTCAATGTCCCCAGTGCTCTTGCACAACAGCAATGCGTTATAGAGGCATACAATAGAGCGGGGAGGCATCCAACGGAGGTCGACTATGTAGAACTTCACGCCACAGGTAGGCTTTTTTTTTTGTATTCTCAGATCCTTTGCCTCTAACTTTTACACCAGGAACTGCTGTCGGGGATCCCATTGAAACAAATGGAGCTGGCGCTTTGTTCTTCCGGAAAGACACAGAAACCATTGCGGGCAGCGTCAAGGCAAATATTGGGTCCGTTTCCTTATTCTTTCTCCTATTCCAGAATTAACCCGGACAATGTAGTCATCTTGAAGTGGCTGCCTTTCTTGCGTCCCTCGTCAAAGCTTGCTTGATTCTGGAGCATGGTATAATCCCGCCCGCCGTGCTCGCCTCACCGCTATCTCCTTCCATTGACTGGGAGAAGTACCAATTGGCTGTGCCTCCTGAAGCGACTGCATTGGGTTGCAACTCACCCACAGGACGACCGCTCATTTCCTTGTCGGGTTCTGGAATTGGTGGGGCAACGGGTCATGTTCTGTTAGAAGCCCCGCCTACCCCCGAGAAACGGAGCGTGTCTACGTCTACGGCCCCAGCGCTCTTTCTCATCGGTGGCTTGTCTCCGAAGGCGGTTGAGGAGATCTCTCGCACAGCAAGCCGCCTTGTGACTGACGATCCAACATCCATTTACCCCCTCGCCGTTACCCTCTCTCGACGTGCACGTCAAATGCCATGGCGGACCTACTTCACTTCACCGTCAGCCCGTGCGGAAACACCCGCTGCTGTTCTCATTCCCAATTCGGCACCCTCCCTTGCCTTCGTATTTAGCGGTCAAGGTCCTCAGCATTTTGAAATGGGTCGCCAATTGTTCGCAGAATATCCGCTCTTTCGAACCACAGTCCTCCAACTTGACGATGTCTATAGACGTGTCATGGGCGTTTCACTTATCGAGTCAACTGGTCTCTTTTCGCACACCCCTCGTCCATCGATTTCGCTTCCCACTTTCGGATGGCCGGTCACCATCACCGTCAGCGCCATTGCTATGATCCAAATTGCGCTAGTCGATCTTCTAAAATCTGTTGGCATCATCCCGAACATCATGATAGGCCACTCAGCCGGCGAGACGGCTATCCTTTATACGTCTGGTGCTGGTCCCAAGGAGATGGCGATGGAGATCGCTATCGAGCGGGGCAAAGCCATGGCATGCACTGAGAGTGCGGATGTGGGAATGGCGTCGCTGGCCTGTAATATTGATCACGCACGCGAGATTATTGCCGAAGCTTTGAAGCAACACGATGGGGTGCTTGAGATCTCGTGCCTCAATGCTCCAGACTCCATCTCGGTCTCTGGCACTGCGACTCTGCTGGACATTTTGGTCGCATTGGCCCAGGCTCGGGGCTTCTTTGCGCAACGAATTCGAACGATGGTCCCAGGGCATTCGTCCTTTATGGACCCCATCAAAACCGACTACCTAGCGCGGATGTCCGCCGTATTCGAACGGTACCCTGGATCTCACATTCCGGCTATCCCCGTTCTCTCCACATGCAGAGATGGTACTTTTGTTGACGTGTTCACCCCAGAATATTTTTGGGATAATTGTCGAAACTCTGTTCAATTCAGCAAGGCCGTCTCAAATATTGCCGTCGATTCACATATTTTCCTGGAGGTTTCCTGTCATGCTGTCTTGTCCTCGTCAGTGGAGGCTCATGGGGTGCCCGAAACTCGAATCCTCTGTCCAATGAGACGAGTTTCGTCGACGAAATCGCTGTCGACATCTTCCAATGAGCCCGTCTTCTTCTCGCATACACTCGGTCGCCTTTCCTTGCTCGGATGTAACACCCTCGACCTGAGCGGCTTGTATGGAGCCTCATCTTTCAAACCATTGTCTATTCAACATCCTCTCACCCCCCGTACGATATCTCCGCCCCAGGCATATCTGACCAACACCCCGGTTTCAACCAACGGTCCGCTTTCGTCATCAAATCTCAAGCTTGGACACACGACGCAGCCAGATCTGGCTCAGCATGTTGTTTACGGTACGTAGTGAATCGAGTAATATCAAACGCGGCTCACATCCTGAACAGGCGAGTCAATTCTTCCAGCCACGGCGTTTATCGAGTTGGTACGTCCACCTCTCGGGTTATCTACTGTAAAACCCCATTGACTCAAACCTTCAGCTGTTGGAGTCCGGCGCCAATTTTCTGTGGGATGTCGAGTTCGTTTCCGTTCTGTCTCTGTCTGGAGCGAATCCGCTGGATGTCAAATTGGACATGATGGACTCGTCCTGGGCTATCAAGTCCAAATCTGGAGTAGGTGTCGATCATGTATGACTTGGTCTCTGCTCACGTGGTCTACGCGTCAGGCTCTCCCTTATCAAGAGAATGCTCGCGGATGTTCAGACAGCGCCGACCCACCGGCACTTCCAGCGTCCTTGGATCTTGAATCAATCTGGAAGAGGCTGCCGCCTTTGGATTTCAATGGTGAATCATGCGTTGCAACATCCCAACTTGAATCATTTGTAACACTGAGGAAACTCTAGGTTTTTATGAGTCCCTCTCGCCGTCCGTAACATTCGGCCCCAAATTTCAGCGGATCATACGTTGCCACGGCAGGGCAAACGAAGTTATCGCAGAAATTCGTGGTCCCAGCTCCAAGGAAGCGTGAGTGCTGCAACACAAATATCGTGGTTTCTAAATCGAGGCGTTCCGCAGCTCCGAGGGTTATACACTGCACCCAATAATCCTCGATGCATGTCTCCACGTTCTGCTGCATAGTTCTATCTCAAAAGAATTCTACCTGCCTTCCAAGCTCGATCACTTTACCTTCTATCGGCCCAACCTCAATACAGACAACTGGTTCTCGCATATTCTGCTACGTCAGTGGATGCCAGGTGAGATATCAATGCTTCCGACTGTTCTCTTGATTAAAGCATCGCGCAGAGTCGAAAGTGTTTGACATTCTCGTGACAGATTCCTCGGGCAACCCTATTTGTGAGTTCCAGAATCTCACCGTCCGAAAGTTGTCGCCGGCTCCGCAAAGACCAATCGAACGACGATTTGAGCTCAAATTCCAACCGGTCAAAATGGGTTTGCCTATCCCACCCCTGGCCTCGACCTTCCCTCAGCCCCCGTACAAGTCTCAGGCGAAGCTCATGTTCGATATCTTGGACGCTTTGGCCGTTGGCATGATCTCTAGATCTCTGGATCATAATGTCACCATTGGATCGGACGTGAGTATATCCAACTTTTTCATAGAGCTTGCTCAACATCCTACAGGCATCTCGAGCGCGATACCTTCAATTTTCAGAAAATGCCGTTAAAAATCACACAACGTCGCAGTCATTGGAGCAGACTGCCGCCTTAGAGCTCCAGACGTTGTGGGCTCCGTACTTCGAGGTTACAGACCGGATTTCTGGCGTACATGCTTCTGTGTATGAAAAATCTCAGGCAAGTGAGAAAGGAAGTGTGCGCCATTTCTGACTATAATCTCATACCCCAGCGCGCAATCGACACCTTATATTCAGATGATCTGATGGCCAAATTTTATTCGGCGAATAACCAAACCACGTTGGTATGCGGCGAGGCAACCAAGGCATTTTCCGGGCTTCTGCGATCCTTCCGTGAAAGCGGCAAACGATCCATCAGAATCCTTGAAGTCGGGGCAGGTAAAGCATTACGTCGTTGAAAATGCTTTATCTCTGCTGAAGGGTTCCCCAGGAACCGGGTTATTGACAAAATATCTTGCAGAGGAATTGAATCGGAACCCAGACATACTTGTCGAGTATACTGTAACGGATATCTCGTTTGCGGTACGGTCTTCTCCCTTCGATAACGCTGTCACTGACCTATATCCTCCTCATATAGCTCGCGGCGGATCTCGCGTCTACCATTGACTACAACACGGTCATCCCGAAATCATACGACCTTTCGAAGCCCCCGGATGCCCAGGGAATTTACTCCGAAACTTACGATATCATCGTCGCGCTCCACGTCCTCCACACTGTACCGGATGTCAAGTCGTGTCTTTCGGCCCTCAATAGTCTCCTTATTCCTGGTGGATCTATGCTTGTTGTGGAGCTGGACGGTTCCTCTTGGGCGACCAAGGCTGGCAGCGTCTGGTTTGATTGCATTTTCGGGGTTTTCCCCGAATGGTTTGGCTACGACGATGGACGTACTCATTGTGCATTGGACCCGCCGACGTGGAAAGATCTGGTGCAGCAATCGGGCTTTGTCCGTGTTCACACGTGTGTGGAGGCTGGAGCCACCGGTCGCGAGTTCTTCTTTACCGCACAGAAATCGCTCACTTCGTCCGTTGCGCCTGCTTTGGAACCGCAGGACCGCATGGAAACGATTGCCTATCGTTCAGGCCAGGAAATTCTATTACAACAATATCTACTTTCGCTGGACGCCAAGGTCCCCGCCACGCTATATTTGCTAGCGATGCATGGGCCGGATGGGGATGCCGCTCTCGGGCTATGTGCAGCGATTGCAAAAGAGCTTCGGCCCTGGGAGATTCGCCTAGCTATCTTCGAGTCCGCCTCGCACTTTTCCGATCCCGTTCGGTTTATCACCAAGCACAGCTCGATATTTGCCAGTGGCGACAATGTTGTGTTCTTTTCTTGCGATGGTGATGCCCATGTTCCTCGTGTTGTGCTCGCCACTCCTCCTGCTTCCCTACCGGAACCGGATACCCAGAACCTTTGCTGCGATATCGATCCTCATCACGTCAACGTCGACATCCTCGATTGGTCTGCCGTGTCTGCCTCATTTGGCGGATTTGTCGGCCGCGTTCTTAGTCACCATCTGGGCTTTGAAGCTGCACAACTAGTCACCGGGCTGACAGAAGTCTCCGGTACCGGTCCCCTTCGTGTTCCAGTTGGACACATTTTTGCCGTCGAGAAGGTCACTCCCGATCTGGCTGCTGAATCTGCTGCAATTGTCTTATCACATCTCTTTTCATCGCATCTTCCCGCCCAGGGAAAAATTGCTGTGGCTATTGAAGACCAACGGGTGGTTCGGGCACTCGAAGGCTGCCTGGCAGGGCAATCCTCTATCCAACTCGTACTTCCGATGTTCCGAGATCCACGATACCCTCAGCGCTTTCGTACTCTGCTTACCGACTCCGAGACCTTGGCTCAATACCCTCATCTACGCCGTTGGATTCCACGCGATGGTAAACTCATTCTGTGGGACTCACTTCTTCGAGACGCGATCAGCGAGGATCCTGGCTGGATTCGTAATGTTCTTGCAGTCGGATTGGCTCCGGCCCTCGAGCTCGTTCCCAGAGGCCACCACCAAGTTGTACCGAATGGGCACCCGACTGGCTTTCCCAGTCTCGCCGAATGCATACCTCACGCTTGCCTGCCCTTGCGCGGCGATCGGAGCTACATCTTGCTCGGTGGCATCGGTGGTCTCGGAATTGACCTCGCCGTTTGGTTATATGAAGTATCTTGTCTCCTAATTTAAATTCACTCAGCTAACATATCTTTCTCAGCATGGCGCACGGCGTCTGATACTCACGTCACGGCGCGGAATTGCCTCCCTTGATCCGTTGAAGGACGCATTGACATTGGCGAAAGTCGCGTACTTGCAGCAGCAGGACGACCTCGTGCTCAGGCTTGAGCAGTGTGATGCTACAGATACGGACGCAATGCAAGGCCTTGTCCGCGGCGTGCAAGAACCCATCGCAGGTTGCTTCCAGATGACCTTGGTTCTTTCCGACGCGCTGTTCCTAAAACAAACAGAACAAAGCATGCGCGCAGTATACGACTCCAAAATCAAGGTCTTTGAAGTCTTTGCTGCTCAAGTAGATATCGAGTCGCTAGACTTCTTCGTGGCTTTCTCATCCATCAGCGGATTGGTGGGCGTAATAGGACAGTCACTCTATGCCAGGTGGGTTCCAGCTTGTGCATATATTATCTACACAATACCTGACGGACGTTTAGTGCATGCACTGCCCTCGATGGGGCTCTGGCCAGATATTCGAATGCATTCTCGCTCATAACACCGGGCATTGAAGATGCAGGCTATGTTGTACGCTGAGTGCGGTCGTTTCGTGACGACTCGGCTTATTGTTCCTTCAGGATCGTACGATCACAAATGGCGCGGAACGGGGACTTGTTAGCATGTCGGCGCAATGTATGAGGCATCTCGTCTGGCTCTCTTCTTTGACACTGACGAAAGGAAACCAGCTCTGTGGCTTTGCCTTGAAGACGGTCTTCGAAAATTGCACCATGAGCGATCCAGTCGATATATACCCGACGTAGACTGGAATTACCTGGATTTCCACTTCACCCTCCCTGCGTCATGTCGCCATCTAATTGCGCCAAGTTCCAACCCTTCCGCCCACAAATTCCAACGCAAAAATAAGGACGCAATTCTTGCTCCGGTGTTAGAGCTTCTCGAAATTTCGCTCGAGGATTTCGATGCCGACCAGCCCCTGACTACGTACGGGCTCGACTCGATCAGCGCCGCCAAGCTGTCGTCCATCCTCAGCCCATACACCTCCATTTCACAGATCTCCCTTTTGGGAGGCATATCGTGGACACAGATTGTGGCTGCCAGCGATCGGGGGTCAACAGACGCTGGGCAAAGTCCTCAGAGTTTGGAAAACGCAGTGTCATCGGCACTGGATATCCTCCTCGGCATTCTCGGAATCTCGAGCGACGAACTCTCGCCGGATATTCCCCTCAGCTTGTACGGGTTAGATTCGCTCAGTGCATCGCGCCTGGCAAACGCGTTGGAACCATACGTAGCTGTGACGCAGATGCAACTCATGGGGCAGACGACATGGGCGCAGCTGTCCGCGCTGATGGCACAATCTCGAAACAGCCCAAACGCGTCCGCCGCTCGTGAAGTCTGGATCGAAATTTGCCGCGGCCCCGGTGTTCCATTGATTATTCTCCCTGGCGGCGACGGTTCAGTCGCGCCATTTTTTGCACTTCAAACCCAGTACGATGGTCCGCTCTGCGCGATTCAGCTCGCCGACACCATACAGAACTCAGAGTCTTTCGCGGCCCTTGTGTCATTTTGCGAGCAGACAATCCGCGGCAAGATTCCGCACGGGCCATATCGGCTCGCCGCATACTCCGCGTCCAACATTCTTGGAGTAGCTCTGGCGCAGCGGCTGGAGGCTGCCGGCGAACGCGTCGTGCGACTGATTTTTATTGACTACTTCCCTGCAATTTGGACGGCTCCGCCCCTCGAGGCGCTCGTCCGTGATGGCCAGCTTGCGGCCATTCAAGCGGGCCAGACGCAGAATGTTCTCGACATGCTCGCGAATGACCCCCTCATACACGCTGAGGACATCGAGGACTACCATGCGGCGGTTCGTGGCTTGCCCGACGCATCGTCCAACAGCATGTCCGCGGTGAAGACGAGCGGCGCGCTGATGCGCCTCCTCATCGATTTTATGGGATCTTTCTACCCGCAGGGGCAGCCCAGGTCGCACGTGTTGTTCGTGGATGCGGTCTTAGAATGGCTTGCGACGGTGAAGGCACCGATGAGCGTCCTCGTTGCAGAGCACGGGATCGTCAAATCGTTCCCGGGGCAGCCCTGGCGGGACCTCGGTGCTGGACGTTGTCGAAAACCAGTCAATGTCACTGAGATTCCTGGGGCAGGGCACTATGGGATCTTTCGCGATATATCCGTGGCGCGCATTCTTGGGGAATCCGAGTCATAATTCTGGCTCCGAGTTGGCTGCGAGTGATGGTGGACATTTATTCAAATTGTGTTCAGGTGTTCTATGATATGTAGCATGATGGTTCATAGATAGAAGTCGCTGTCGAATACTTGTTCCTAATGTACTCCCGAGAGGGTCGTGGTCTCTCGTTCAGCTTGTCCGAAATAAAACGTCGTCCTCGCCAAGGCCCGGCCATGTTTGTTAACCACAATTATACGAGCTCCTGATTGGAAGTTGGAAGCAACTTGAGCAGTTGTGAAAATCCGGAGGAAAGGGGGCAGCCCAAACAGGATGCGGTCGCGAATGCATAAGAGCCTCCATGGGGCAGCCGTAAGTGCTATATTTTACGCTGAGTCTGCAACTGCCAAAAGAGAAGAGCAGCCAAAGGTTTGGCAGCGGGCGGTCAGCGGCGATCTGACATTTGGCCACATCGGCCACCACTTCGGAGCGAGTACACATGTGTAGACGTTAAAGCACAATCTTTATCAACCGATAAATAAAACAAGAAGTACAACAAGAGATAAACCACATATAACAAACCAAAAATATCAAATCGACGCAGGTACACGTTGTTCAGTTTTTTAGATATTCCGAGGAAATCTCGATGGCCACATCCCACCGAGGCAGCGGCTTGTCCACCGCGACCTGGTTGTTTTCCGTGTCAGAAGATTCACGACCGTCTTGATTTCCAAGCAAGAACAGACGATTCCCGACCCCAACGAATTCCTGCAGGTCGAGGTTCAGATCCCACAGCCTCTCCCGGAGATCCAGGCAGCGAATGCGCTCGGCTGGGGGCAAGGAATACTGCCACAATTCTGGTACAAGATCGCCGTCTGCGATACCATGAGGCACCCACCCCACGATCACAGCCGAGGGCGGGAAGTCGTGCGTCGGCATAACTGCAATGGGAGCCGGGCTCTCTGGGCGTGGATTTTTGGGAGGGCGGCCACGTTTGCGCGGCGAGGATGCGGCTGGTGGGTGCTGCCCAGCGACGAACGATCCCAGCTGATACCACGCGATACCAGACGGGAAAGTGCCCATCGTGGCGCCCGCATCTTGAAATGTGTGATTTTCGGCGTGGAAGAAAATTGTCGACTCGCGAGACATGTCTATTGGCTGTACATAGGCGCCACTGAATAATTGTGACAAGAAGATCATGAGAACTCACCTTATCGTTGTGAATCCGACCTTGAGTGAGCAAAATCTTCTGGCCTCCGTATATCGGGGTGGCCTGGACAGCGTATCCTAATAGAGGAAGGTTTGGAGGCAGAGGCGAGTCCGAAAGCCTCCAGGTCCAACGGGTTTGAGGATTATACTCTGCGATCGAATACGTGCGGATGATTGGCGGAGAATTGTCTACAAATTGGTCTCGGCCGCCGAAGATGAAGAGGCGGCTGTTGACTGCGACCATGGACGCGCCCATTCGGGGACGCAGAGGTGTTCCTCCGACTTCGACAAACCACCAAACCAAAGAGTCGAGATCGACAGCGACGAGGTCAGAAGTCGGATTCTGCCCGTTGTGACCGCCAAAAATCATGAAAAATGTTCCACCTCCGACCGAGATGAGAGCTGTCGAGGCTTCCGTTAAGGCCGGAAGCGGGCGAACCTCGAGATTTTCCGGTTCTTTCCAGAAAGGGTCGAAAATGTGGCTACGAGGACGGAATTTGAGCGAATTCTGTTTGCGAAAGAAGATTAGGCATCGGGTCTCAAGCAGGAGCAACACCTCACAGTCAGATTCCACCACTGCATTGTTTTAACATCCAGACAGGAGAAATCGGACGTCGGGGTGTTGCTTTCATCATGAGGCCGCACTCCGCCGTACATGTAGACCTTTTCCCTTCTGTGGTCGACCTCGGATGACCCCCAATCATTGTAAAACGGAGCGTCTCCTTTCAACCGGAACCTGGTGTAAGCCAAGTTTCGGCCGGCCGGAGGGATTTGAGCAGACCCTCCGGCTTCAGGTTGGATGGGGAACTGGTGAAGCATGAGTTTGTATACGCGGTATGTGGGAATGTTTGGTTTGGCTTTGGTTTAGCTTTGCCGCGGCGGTCTGCCGGGGTCCCGGTCATCAAGCTCGGTTAGCCAATTCTCATCCAGTTCCTTTCCTCAGGTATTCGGATTGACAGCCTGGTGACCTCAGATATGGCGTCGATTGATGAATTCGAAGTCCCAAGCTCAAAAGCGCCACGAGTTTTTAGTCGGGTGACCTTCAAAACAGAGGTAAGCCTTAAAGCTGCCCAGTCTTCCGCAATGTCTACGGAAGGGCGGGTTCTCTATTACCGACTGTCGTGGGTGATTCAATCCTGCTTGCGGAACTGTCATGGTGAATCTAGGAGAGCCTGGGAGCTTGTGCCTTGGACGTCTCCGAGGACCCCGTAAGCGACTGTACGCGATCCATGCCGGGGGGCATTTAAATACCCAGAGACCCAACAGAGTCTCCAATTCCACTCATGCTGGTACTGCTCGGTGTTTTGTGGTCCGCGGTGCGGTTTGTCTCCGTACTCGCCGACCCCACGATCCAGCTCGGGAACACAACCCTCGTGGGTCGGAGCATTCCCACCTTTCAGCAAGAGTTCTTTGGAGGTGCGTCGCGCTTTGTGTGTAAGCTCGCCTAGCTTATGGTCTCAAGGCATTCCTTTCGCGGAACCACCTCTTGGAAGTCTACGACTCAGTCCGCCTGTGCTCAAGTCGTCCCTCGATTCGGATACATTCAATGCTACCAACTATGGGCCGGCCTGTCTACAGACGGTACGCTTGACAGGTCTGCCTTATCTAACTCGTTAACCTCCTGGCAGGATTTACCCATTAACGGACTTTCGGAGGACTGTTTAACGATAAATATCCTTCGAACTGCTGGTATTCCTTCTACAGTCAAGCTTCCTGTGGTGAGTTTCAAATCGCCACTTATACTCGCGTCTGACGGACATATACCAGATGTTTTGGACGTAATTATTTCTATGTTCACCTGGTTCAGCATGCTAAGCCTTCTCAGATATGGTGGGGGATTTGACGAGGGTGCCTCGGTGATATACAATGGAAGTGGTATCGTTGCGCAAAGTGCCCTTCGCGTAGGTCGCTCCTGGATCATTCGACTGTTTTTAACTTGGTTTTCTTCGTTTCAGGGAACGCCTGTGATATTTGTCAATTACAACTACCGCCTGGGGCCGTTGGGATTCCCTCAAGGACAGGAAGCCGACAGCAAAGGCTCGCTGAACCTGGGTCTTAAGGATCAGCTAGCCGCGCTGGAGTGGGTCCAGCTCAATATCGAAACTTTTGGAGGAGACAAGGACAAGGTGTGTCGTCCAGACTTGATAGTTAAAAACTAAACATATCGATCAGGTCACTGTATTTGGTGAGGGCGCATTGTTTATCTTCCTGATTCTCCGCCTGAACGTTCAAAATGGGCGAATCCGCGGGAGCGATAATGACTTCTCTCCTGTTTTTGAACTCCCCACTCCCAACATTAGCTCGAGCAGCTGTGCGCTCACCCTTTGTCTCCCTCTCTCCCCCACCAAAATGACATTTCCCAGATACTGGAGTCGGGGTCGCAAGGTACCACTGCGCTATTCACGTCCGAGCGGCGTGAAGCTGCTTGGCAGAACTTCGTCGGCGGTGTTGCATCTTGCGCGTCCATAGCGACGTCGGGGTCTACTTTTGGATGCCTGCAGGATGCAAACACGACGGAAATATTCGCTGGCCTTGCTGCAGCCGCGGCAGAGGCCACGGAAGAATTCCCTTGGGACCCGGTTATCGACGGGTCTGACGGGCTCATCCCCGATCTTCCTTCTGTTCTGTTCCAACGTGGACAATTTGCGCGACTGCCGTTCATTGCAGGGACAAACTTGGACGAAGGTGCGAGCGCCGCTTTTCAATGATTCTGTTCTCAAGCTTGTCCAGGGACGCTATTCACACCACAAACCATCAACTCGACCGAGGAAATCAATGCCAGCACTATCGCCCAATTTGTTCCCTCTGTATCCTTGACCCGTTTGGAGAGCTCAGTCCAAACTCTGTTGGAGCTCTACCCGGACGATCCCGCTCTTGGTTCGTTTCTTTTTGACTTTGTTGTCTGTATCACTCAACATTCGGAAGGCTCCCCTTTCAATACGGGAAACAACACCTTCGGCCTGAGCAGCCAGTACAAACGCGCTGCAGCAATCAGTTCGTGATTTCATTGTTCGAGCTTCACAGAATAACGACTGATCGACTGTAGATGGAGACATATCTTTCCACTCGCAACGCCGGTTCTGGATCGAAACGGCTGCAAACGCCAGTGTCCCGACGTTCGGGTATCTGTTCACCCAGCCGCAGCTGCCGACTGTCGTGCCGCCTGCCCTCGGCGGTCCGTTCATTGCTCCTCATCCTGCTTCGCTTGCTGATATTGCTCTAGTCTCCCATGGCTCGGAGGTTACCTACGTCTTTGGGGCCCCCAACGACACCTCGGCCTCGGCAGTTTTCATTAGTCGAGTCATGACGGATTATTGGGTGTCTTTCGCCACGAGCCTCAACCCCAACGACGGGCTGGGAGTCCCTCGTAAGTGTCACATATCCAAGTTGGCAGAAATTGACATTGTTTTATACAGGCCCAGAGTGGACGCAATACACCCCGGATAACAAGGTGCGCGCTGATTTTCTTTATTTTGTCGGAATCAACAGACTGATGGTTGCGCAGGCTGTGATCCAACTCAACGGCGCCAATTTGACCATGATTCCGGACGATTTCCGCGCAGGTAAATCACACTCGACACTATGCAGTCAGGCTGGCTGACGAGAAATCCCAAACAGAACAAATTGCGTTTATTAATTCTGATCCAGTTATCTGGCGCCACTAGGGCCCCCAGAGCGCATAATTTGCTCTGGACCACTAAGTGATTTGCTGCTGATTAGTAGTGAAACGAGAAATGTACATAATGATTTACAGCGTTCTGTATGCTTCCCAAATTTTGCAAATCCCTGCGCCGACAATTTTGAGTGTAGAAGGCCTTGAGACCGTGGGATGGATTATTGAATTCGGTTGAAAGGACGCATGGTCCTGATCAGAGTTCAGCTTTTTATTTATCCCCCGCAAATTCAAGTCAGAGCAACACCTGTCCTCCGTCGTCAATCCTTTAGCTTTCTTGTGAGTTACGTACCTATCGTACGTATTCCAAAATTCCCATATCAGGCCTTGGGAGGTTTGATCGTTGTCGTTGCTTGCTTCTGCCTTCCGCTTCAAGCGTGGCCAAATCGACTTTCCTCTCTCTCATTCTACCATGCCTAGTCCTTCGAGCTCGGAGGCGTCCTTTATCCTCGTTGGCGGGGAAACTCAAGGGCACGATGCCACGACTCCTACTCCAAGAACTCAGCCACAGACCGGTGTACAATTTCCTTGCCTTCTCATCTTGCGTCGTCACGAATTTATGTCCTGCTACAGGGCGCGATTCACCCGTCTGCGAACCCTAAATACTCTCCAGGAAGCGTACCGACATATGCGCATGATTGGTCTCACCAGGGCACAGGCGGGGAATTACGCACGCACGGGCGGCATTTCATCGACGCCTATGGACGCGTCTGCAGCCTCCGTGGCGTCAACTTGGGCGGCTCGTGTAAAACGTGAGTAGTATGCGCCGCGTCAATGGACCGAGAGCGAATCCGTTGTCGTCAGACACGCCTGACGTCCTTGGCCTTCAAGACCAGTGAACGATGACAATGCGACGTTTCCCGCTGCCCACCACGCGGTCACGTTTGTGGGGAGACCGTTCCCCCTTGAGGAGGCTCCGGAGCATCTGGCCCGCCTGCGGAAATGGGGCTTGACGTTTAGTATGCCTCTTCTGTTTTCTCGCTGCCTTCATTTTTAATGTACACCTGCAGTCCGTTTCTTGGTGACATGGGAGGCAATAGAACACGAAGGCCCGTACGTGTGCTGTGTAAATCCATTCCATTTCTTTCGATTCATGTCTTGTCACTAGGGGCATATACGACACCGAATACCTGGCCTACGTCCGCGATTTGCTCTCGCTATTCCCTCAATATGGCATGACAGCCTTCGTTGCAATGCACCAGGACGTCTGGTCCCGCTACTCCGGGGGCTCCGGCGCCCCGGCATGGACTCTCGAGGCAGTCGGATTCGACCTCTTGAATCTGGAAGAGTCCGGTGCGGCGTGGCTGCTCGGGGTCAAAGGCGGCGGCCATGTCGAGGAGGAGCGGGGTCTTTGGCCCTGTGGATACCAGAAGTTGGCTGCGGCTACGATGGCGTAAGTGGGCCTGCTTTTTTGTCCCGTGCTGCCACTAACAGACCGCAGGACGTTATTTTGGGCAGGAGACACTTTTGCTCCTAAATTGCTCATCAAAGACCGCCACGGGAATGATGTCCCTGTGCAGCAGTTCCTTCAGAACGCCTTCCTTGACTCGTGGGAGGTGCTTGTCAAGGCGGTTGGTCATCTAGACGGAGTCCTTGGTTTCGAGGTCTGTATCCCGCTAAATGTGCCAATTCTGTCTAACCCGGTCTCCTCCAGATGATGAACGAGCCACATAGAGGATACATAGACCTGAAATCACTACACGAATTCGACTATAATACCGACCTGCATCTATCCCATGTCCGTGAGTACCCTCCTCATTCGGGACTGGCGCGACCCTAAAGCGCTCCATAGCAACTCCGTTTCAATCTTTCCAGCTCGGTGCTGGGCATCCTACGTCCGTGGCCATCTGGACGCGGTCGTTCCCGATGCCTACCAGTAAGAGCTCCGAGGCGGTTCTGAACACTGCCGGGCGCAAGGCGTGGCGGGCCGACGGGCCTACACTGGGCGAATGCGTCTGGGCGATGCACGGCGTGTGGGGCTGGGACCGAAACAAAGACGTCGGGGTCGTGCTTCGGGAGAGCTACTTTGTGAAGCACCCGTCGACAGGGGAAAAGGTAACCTCCCAATGGACGTGGCTGTGTGCTCGGCTGACGCTCACCCCGACAGATCGACTGGTACACCGACTTTTACTACGGGTTCCTGCACAAATGGGTCAACCGGGTGCGGAGCGTGTCCCCGCCGGAGAAGATCGTCTTCGTCGAGGCGATACCCAACGAGGTTCGTCTTCGTCTTTCCCTTGAAGGTCGTTGGCCATCTGAAACTATTTACAGTTCTGCCCGGCTTCATGGACTCCCGAGCAGTGTGTGCCGAACATGGTCTACGCGCCGCACTGGTGAGTTTGTGCTTGCGTATCGCGTGGACAGTTCTCACCGCGTGCGGTAGGTACGACTTGAATGCACTGTTCCAGAAGGCGTTTGGCGACTTTACCGTGAACGTGCAGGGACTCTCAAGGGTGGGTTGCGCCGCGGGGTTCCGTCACAGTTGCTGACGCGTCCGCAGGGAATGTTTCCGCTGAAGGCGTTCTATTGGGGGCAGAAAGGCGCTCGGGAGAATTTCTCGCTGCAGCTGCGGAATGTCGTCGAAGGAGGCTACAAGACGCTCGGCGAGAAGCCCGTTCTCATCGGGGAGTGCGGGGTTCCCATGGACATGAAGTGGGTTTCTTCACTTGTGCTGCATTTCCGAGCCTGTGCTGATTAGATGGACTTTAACAGTAAGGGTGAAGCATTCCGCACGGACGACTTCACCTGGCAGGCACGCATGATGGATGCCATGATTACCGGACTGGAACGCTCCCTCGTCGGCTTCACGTACGTGCAGTCTCTTTCAATCACAAACTGTGGTCGTTGACACGGCGGCTGCAGGTTGTGGAACTACAACCCCTCCAACGACGACCAGAGCGGCGACTTTTGGAATGGCGAGAACTTCTCGTGGTTTAGCAAGCGACGGGCGCTGCCTGCGTCGTTGCTGTACTTTGAGCAGGACGCGCCGTCGCTGGACCAGGGCGGGCGAATACTCTCTGCCGTCGTGCGTCCGTATCCCGCCAAGATCGCCGGCATCCCCCTTAGCTTTGAGTACGAGATGACGTCGGGCGCGTTTGTCTTTGAGTGGGCTGTGCCTGAGGCGGACTCGAAGGAGGCGGCGCCCTCGACGGCTGCAGCACGGGTCTCATCCCCGCCGCTCACGGGCCACCCCACGATCTCCGCGCACGAAACCGAGTTCTTCGTGCCCTCGTCGCTCACCGAGGGCCGCAAGGTCGTCGTCCGCGGGCTGGGCCCCGAGGACCGGTACATGCACGACGAGCGGCGGCAGACGCTCTTCGTCGTCCCGCGCAACAACGCCCCGGGGACGAAGCACCGCATCCAGGTGTCGCTCAACCCGCCGCTGGAGCCGTCGTTTGAGCTGAATGACCTTTGGACGGATTTCGGGCCACGGATTCTGTCGTTTTTGGTCGTGTTTTTTGGGATCATTATTTACTGGTTGCTCCCTGGGCACCCGGTCTGAGGCCTTTACTTGTTTAGATGCCCGTTACTTGGTATAATGCGTTTTAATGTCTCTGACTTTTGGCTCGACCAAAAATCGAAAGGATCAGTCGGATCAATATATCATAACCTGGCTCTCTACCACGAATTCCATTCGTTTCTTCCAGCTCTTTGAGTCGGCTCTTCGACAGCCCTTGGTATCTTGAACCAGCTTGTCGACACCTAGCAAGAGCACTTGTCTCCTCCAAGGTTCAAGCCAACAAAAATCATTTCATCAAGTTCACGCATGGACTGCGCACGCACCTGACTGACGGGTTTGCCGCGAAGCTGCTGAACGGTCTCGGTTCCAGTCGGTTCCCCGCCGTAGATCATGGGTACGATCATGGGATTCACGCATCAGACGCGCTCGTCTATATAATTGCGCGAACCACCTTTGCACGCGACAAGCCTGCCTTTCCCCCTGTTGGCGTCATGGCTGCCCTCCTCCTTCAGTACTCAACTACCGCACTGCTTGTCTGTGGAACGGCTCTTGCTCATTCGGGTGGCTACAAGGTTCCGAACCCAGTTGTGGCGAAAACCACCGACTACGGGAACATAATCGATCCAGGATTGAATCGCGACTCGTGTACATCTACTCTCTGGTCGAATAACGTGGTAAATACCGGCAACTTTCAGCGAGTGCTGGGTAGGAGCTGAACGATCGTTCTTTGCAGCTTTGGGTGTGCCGCGATACGCAGCAAGTTCTCAAAAACGGATCCATTGGGCACGAGCTGATCGCAAACACTGTCTCTTGGGCCGGGTTTCCCACTCCTCCAAGCCATCCGCAGCCCCTCCGCGTATCTTCGCCGCAGGGCTTCGGCCCCCTCTTTTACGGCTTTAGTGCAAACGAATGTCCGCAGGTTGGGTGCGGCAACAACGTCTGCGGCCCCGGAGTCTGCGGCGAAGACAGCCGTTGGGTTGGGTGGCCGGACACGACGCCGCTGGTCACCTACCGGGGGCCGTTCGGCGTGGTGGAGGCCTGGGGTTTCATGGCAAAGCAACGCCTCAACGGACTCGAGGTGTTGAACGTGACGGGCAACGCGCTGTACCGCGTCACCACAACACACCCAGGCGAGAAAACCGTCCCCTCGACTAAGCTGATCAACGACGCGTTCTGGTCGCCGACGGAGATCGGGTATGGGACCGCCGCGAACTTGGTGTACGATGGCTTCGTGAGTCCTTTAAATTGACAAAGAACTAGCGCTGACCCTTCGGCCAGGCGTACCTCTGGGGAGGCACCCCGAACCGGCAGCTGGCGGTGGCGAGAGCAGAGTTAAGCCGTGGTTCTCTAGCAGATCGCAAGAGATACGAGTACTATGTCAACGGCAGTGTGTTTTTCATCTCTCCTCTCTCGGCTGAACTCGACCCAAAGAAATGCTGCAGCGTGGACGCGTAAAACGCCTCTCTTCACCGATCCCGGCATAGTCTTGGGGAACACGAGTGCCACACAAGGCACGATCTATTGGTCGCCCAAGTGGCAGGTGTGTCCTTCCGTTTTGCTTGTCAAGCAATCGTGAGCTGAATGTGTTGTCTTTGAAAGTCGTTTGTTTGGATCGGCGGCGACGGTTTCCCCGAGGCCAACACCCTCATCTCCACCGCTCCGAAACCTGAAGGCCCATGGAGCGCACCGATTGTGAGTAACTCTTTCGTCGTCGCACTCTCGCTTGACTGACGTTGGGGACCTGCAGCAATTCTACAGCGGCACGATCGGCAACGGCACCCTCCCCGCGTACTCGGCGCTCGCGCACCCAAGCTTCACGGACGGGACGGGCAATTATATCTTCATCGTGAGTCGTTTTCCTGGAGAAAGGATCCTTATTGACTTACGAACGCCCTAGTCGTGGACGAAAACGCACCCTGACCCGGCGACTGGCTTTGATGTGTACACGCAGCCACTTGTGCGGGTGGACTGGAAGTAAGCGGGGGTGAAATCTGCGAACGGCGCAGCGAGATTCCAAAATTTCCTGTGTCGATTGAAATCAGTTTTATCAGAACCTCTGGAATACTATACTACTCAGGCCCGAGCACTCATGTAGTATTAGTATATCTGCACGGTATTACACGACTCAAACCGGTCTAAGCGGTAAATACCTTCGCGTTCACGTGAATTCGGGTGTCGGGTTTTGTCCGTTCCGACGGCCGTACGAACCCTTATTTCCTACCACCACCTAACACCATGGCCGCAAACCTCGAGAAAGTCATAGGCTACGAACAGCCCGTAAAGCCGGTAAGTATAGGTAGCTGCAGCCTGAAATGACAGCGTTCAAGCCAGCAATTGCAGGTTTCGTGGAACCAGCGTGACCTCTTAATATACGCCGCTGGTGTAGGCGCGAAAGCCGAAGACCTTGGGCTTGTCTATGGTTTGTAGCGCGCTTTCCATATCTATTTCTAATTGCGCAGCTAATTGCGCGCTATAGAGCTTGGTGAGCGCGCTGTCCAGGTTCTGTGAAAGGGCCAAGTTCTTAGAAGTTACAGACAAATCCTTCGCGCCGCTCCCGACGTACCCCGTCGTCCTGACATTCAAGGGCGACTCGCAGGAGCTCAACAACTTTGCCAAGCGCATGGGTAGCCCGGTGCCAGGCCTCGAGAACGTCGACCCGAGCAAAGCGGTACGCGGCACACGAATTACTTCCATCGAGTACGACTCACCTGATACGACGGACATAGGTGCACGGCACGCAGTCAATCGAGGTCCTCAAGGACCTCCCGCTGGTGAGCGGTCCGGGTTGGACGTGGACGACGAAATACACTGGCGTGGTGGAGAACAGTATGTCTCTGCGTTCTCTGACTATCAGCGGGCTAAGCAGGGCTTTCTGCTAGAGAGCGGCATCATCCTGACCGGGGAGAACCTGCTCCTTGACCCGAAGGGCGTGCCCTATGCCAAGCTCTACGTGCGCGTTCTCAGGTCGTCCCCGACGTAGCTGACATATATGGACGCCCTATTACAGAGCTCGGCGTTCTACATCGGCGCTAAGGTCACGGGCGAGAAGTTCTCCAAGATCGTCGCGGGCCCGCCGCAGGGGAAGCCGATCCCGAAGGACCGCAAGGCGGATTACTCCGTGCAGGACAAGACCAGCCCCGAGCAGGCGGTCATCTTCCGCCTCAGCGGAGACTACAACCCGCTCCACATCGGTATGTCATGGCGTTCGCTCTCTGTGTATTCCCGCTGACCGGTGTTCGTAGACCCGGCGATTGGCAAGTCGGCGGGCTTCGGGGGCGTGATCCTGCACGGGCTGTCGACGTACGGGTTCGGCGCGCGCGCACTGATCAAGGCGGTTGGGGGCAACGACCCGCGCAGCCTCAAGTTCTACGGCGTGCGCTTCACTGCTCCCGTCAAACCCGGTGACGCGCTCGAGACGGAGGCGTGGGAGGTTGGCCCTGGGCCCAACGGCACCGTCGAGCTCGCGTTCGTCACCAAGAATCTGACCAGCGGCAAGGTGCGCCCGCACAAATTGTATCTTAAGTGTTTATTAACGTGTCGCTCGCAGGTCGCGCTCGGGGGCGGAATCGCGTACATCAAAAAGGCAGCGGGGGCGCAGGCGAAATTGTAATCTCAATCCCGCGGATGCACAAGCCTCATTACTGTACTCCTAGTATACACTTTATTTATCCAGCAATCACATCACTTCCGGAGCATCCTTCCTTTATCCAGCAACGCGTCCGCCTCGAAGTAGCACCCCTTGAGCCAGCGGTTCGGCTCCCCGTCCTTCTCCTTCTCCTTCTCGCCCTCCCTATCGCTGAACGCCGTCCGCGCATGCAGCACGCGTCGGTTGTCGAAGATGACCGCGTCGCCCTCCTTGAGCGTGTACTCGTATACCCGCGCAGGGTCCCCCAGAAGCTGGGCGAACTTGGCCAGTGCGGAGTAGAACGCAGGCGGGGTGTCGACGTGGAGGGGCGCCTGGAACGGCGGGGAGTAGTTGATCTGCGCGAGGGCGCCGTCGCGCGCGAGCTCGAGGGTGGGGTGCGCGTGGTGGAGGTGGTGGCCGTCGTTGATGTAGTGGAACGGCACGAGGGTCGTGGTGAGGACGTCGAAAGCGGCGGGGTGCTGCGTGCGGAGGGCGGCGGCGGCGTGGAACGCGTCGACAAAGAGGGAGGCGCCGCCGACTACTCGGTTTCGCAGGCAGTGGAGGATTTGGTACTTTGGTGGGTTCTTGAAGTACCTGGGGGTGCGTGTTAGCTGCTGCGTTACAAAAACATTCTGAGAGTATGCAGTCTGTTTGGGAACATGGTATGTAATCCAAATGACCTTCTGCAAGGGTCCGAAAAGGACTCGAAGAGGGGAAATTCAGGCGGCTCTGAGGTCCGCTCTCGTCATTTCCCCGTGGATCCTGAACCAATTTGCAGACCGCCCAAAAATTTGGACCCATTCGATTCAAGTGCAGACTTACAAAAGATCCATGTGCAGGCCAAGGTCGAGGTTCGTGTACGCGATGTTGCGGCTATTGCGTACATTAACAACGTCCCACACCTGGCCATACAACGTCTCTCGGATCTGGCTGAACGTTCCCGCCAGCGCTCGCAGCTCGCATGTCGCGTCCGCCGTCTCTGTGTTCGGGACGCCCGTCTGCCCGCACGCATTAAACGGCGACGCGCTATTCACCGATGTGAGGATACACGCACCACGAACAGCAGCCCGTCCGTGCAGAGTTGGTCGATCGCGGTGCGGAGGCCGGATCGCTCCCGCAGAGACGCATACGGGACGAATAAATTCGGGTTCGCGGAGATCTCCCTCGCATTCCAGGGTCTCTCGCGCAAGTCGCCGTGGAAGTCATCCAGGCGCGTCCGAGAGGAGTGCCTGTGCAGGAAGTCGCGCGGAAAGAAAGAGTTGTGGCCGTCCGCCCAGTTGATCTGCAGTCCCTCCTCGGTAATTTTCAAGCCGCCCTCTGCTGGCCGGATGTCCCGGTCTATATCGGAGGTGCGGTGAAGCTTCTGGGACGTCGAGGGGTGGACACACTGGGGCGAGCGACAGGAATCCCGGAGCCAGACGAACGGGAAGGTGGATTTGAGGGTGTCGACGACCAGTCCTTTGCCGTCTTGCGTACGCGCGATTGAGGACCATCGACGGGTCTGAGAGCCTCTTGCGATGTTTGGTCGAACGAGGCTCAATAGCGACATCGTTGTAGGCAAGTTGTAGGAGACACTCACGGAGGCTAATTAGGATACGAATTGGATAGGGTTAGGGTTACGTTATAAACGAATCGACCTTGGAATAGGACGCTAGCTCATCTTCATCTGGCTTGCCACCGCTGGCTCCTTGTTCGAATTTGTGGACTTGTCTTCAAAAGAAAAGAAAAAACCGAAGGCTTCTCAAAGGCTTCGTGTACTCTGCAGACCCAAGATGGCTTCTGTCGACCTCGCTGGAGAAGTCCGAGGTATCAGCAAAGGTCCCGCGATGTTTGTGACTCGGAGAATGGTGGTGGGTTGATTCAACACAGAATGGATTGTAAATCCGACTGGCGAAGCTGGCACACAAGATCTTCAACATTTTCACGGAGGAGCCGATGGTTTGGCCGTGTAATTTTGTTCGGTAATTCTTTCTAGCTGTTGTTCGGTTGCCCGAGATCTACCGCCTCTTTGAAGGTGAGCTCGTCGACGGTGACTGGGCGATGGCGTAGTCCAGTACATTATTAGTTGGGCCGATGTACCGTAGATTACACCCTGGCACGTTCCGAAACGGGACCACGCTGGGCTCTAATTTTATCCACAGTCTTATCCCTTGTATCGGCAGACGCCAACCTCCGACTGCCCCATGATCAGGGGCTTGACTGTTGCCTCCAATTTCTGTCGCTGGGCCAGGCCACCTAGATTTCTCCTCACGTCCCATGGCATCTTAGTATTAACGAATATCTATCGGCGATTTTTTCAACCCGATCTTGTGAAGGAAAAGTATTTGGGCTAGCGTTGAAATTTCAAGGCAGCCTCGTTCGAAAACCAAATCGACACAAGATCCAAATCAAGTCCCCACAGTCAACCCAGCGGTCGCCGGTACTTTCGAACTCTAGAGGCTGTCCAAGAAAACCGAACCACTGAATTACTTGCGCATCGAGATCTGACAGAACAATCGAATCCCGAGGCTGACGAAGGTCGAGTGGTATGCGGCCTCGTGCAGCGGCTGCTACAAGCGAGTCTCGGGCGTCTTGAGCCCCCGCAGCCGATGGAACTGCGAGCGTTGAAGGCTACAAGGCGTAGTTGCGCCACTTGCTTGACAAGCTCCGAACACGAGGGGAGGCCCAGGGTGATAATAACGGACGTAAGGAGGATGTCCTCAGCCAATCGGTGGTATTATTAGCAGCGGTTGACTTTATTTCCATGAGCGGCGTTGCTTTTTATTGCGACACATCGGGCTCGAGAAACCCCGAAACTGTGCGTAATTCCGTGTTGAGGTGGAGGAGTCTTTCTGGACTGCTCCTAGAGCATGAATTCCTGTTCTGTTCGCCTAATACAGGCCGCTCCAGATCTAGATGTATTTACCCCAGACCTGACCTTTAGGCTTTCCCTAGCGGCAAAAAATTGCAGAATCAACAGAGAGAATTGATACCTCTCTCATGACGTGCACCGCTTCTTGGGGAATCGGCTTCTTCTGTTCCGCAAATGGACGCAGGCGGTGTATACTATACAGAACGGCCATCGACGTTCAAAGTGCTTTCTGATCGCAAAAGTGACCGTATAATTCCATGGGCTTGACTTCAAGAAAAAAACTTCAGTTGTACAGCAATTGAGGAAGCCCTTCGACGCGCTGGGTGTCAATTCACGCGGCAGTGCTCAGCCTCGAGGCGTGTTCAATCGAGTGCCGTTTTAGTTTTCAAGCCCGGCTAGCGCTGTGATAGGCGCTGTCGAAGGTTCGTCATATCTCAGCATATCTCCTTCCGCCTCCATCCATTCAACATCGAGTCTCGTCCAAACGGTCCAACACGCTCGCAGTATCGCAGCAGTCGCAGTAAGTTGGAATCCCAGGTTATCCCCGATTATCACGATCACTGACTGTTGCCAGATAATACGACGCGACGAGAGTCATTATCAGTGCGCACCGGGACCGCCCGTTCTTTGCGGCGTTCGGCACAAATCCATCCACCTGGACGCACAGCATCGTTCGACGGACCATCGTCGTGGACGAACGTGTTCAGCCGCGGTCTGAGGGTGATTCCCCAGAGAATTCCGGTGCACTGGATTTCTGCCCCGGTAGTGCGCAACGAGGGACGATCTGGAAAGCTGAGATGGTGATCATACTGTTTCAAGGGCTTTCGTGGAGCGTTAACGGAGTCCCTGCGGACATTTCAGTGCATCTCCCCAAACTGACCCCGCAAATCGTGACGGCAGCCCGCGGTGATGACAACCCACCCCCGCTTTTTCGACTACGGGCTTATTGTGAGTTTCCTTATTCTGTCCAAGGGCTGTGAGTCAATTTTCGAGCGCAGAAGGCTGAGATGGACGCGACTCGCCGGCGAGTCATACACGCGATTGACGAGGTCACGCATGTCACGCCCATAAATCCAGCCTTCCACCGTAATGCAACGATTTATCCTGGCCTGCAAATGCCAGAGCCCTCCCGCATGCTACGCCGAGCAGCCAACATCATGAGCACCACAACCGACCAGCCTCCACCGCTGTCTCCCCGGCGGAGGCTGGGAGCGTCGATCCGTCGGCGACTAGGCCGGATAGGGAGGTCCAAGTCACCAGGGAGCGGGGAAGCAACGCCGAGGAGCTCTAGTTCGAGTGCGGAGGATACAGTCCCCAAGGTCCTGCAGGATGGTATCCTCTTGACCAAGATATCGACCAAGAGACAGCACAAGATGTTATTTCGGCTCGATCCTGATCGAGGGCAGCTGATTTGGGAATCAAAGGTCAAAAAATACAGTGCGTCTCTCTTGGAATCCTCGTATGCTGCTGTTCTAATTCATCATCGCAGTTCCAGTCGTGGCCATTAGAGACCTGCGTACTGGGGCGGAAGCCAGGAGCTATCGCGATCAGTTTCAGCCTCCGAACAAAGACTATGAAGACCGGTGGCTCACCATCGTCTACCTCGTCAACTTGGATTACAAAACCATGCATCTCCTCGCACCGACAAAGGAGGTCATGGATATGTGGACTGCGGCGCTGCAACGAGTGTATGCGGTGCAGACAGACCTACTGAGTGGGCTTAACCAAGGAGAATTCCTCGAAGCGGTATGGGAGCGACACTACTGGAACGGCCGGGGGTTCACCTTTGAGGACGTGGTGAGGCTATGCAAGCGTCTAAACGTCATTTATGGGGAAGCGGAGCTCAGACGTCTATATCAAGTGATTTACTCTTTTTCTTCTGTGCCGATAAGACAACTGACATCTTCCTCCAGCGGGCTGACACGAACAAAAATAATATCCTTGACTTTGAGGACTTTGGACGATTCGCCAAGCTGCTCAAAGCCCGGCCAGACATAGAGAGAATCTATAAAAAGCTGATCAAGAAACGCGGCTGCTTTGACCTTGATGTCTTCCAAGGATTCATGCGAGATTCTCAGCGGGTGCGTCTATCTCTCTCTCTTCGTCGCTCGCTGTGTAACCCATGTCTCTAGTCCATGCTGAGTACCGCTGAACTCCAAGCGTTATTCGACATTTACGTCTATGACGACCCTTCCTCCCCTTCCACCTCTTCTACTTCTCCCACGTCCATGTCCCTCGAATCCTTTGCCTCGTTCCTGTCATCCGGAGACAATCCTTCCTTTGCCGATCCTGACGAGCGCCTCCAGTTGCAGGACGAGGAAAATAGACATCACCACCACCACCCGTATCACGTGAAGGCCATTCAGGATGGAACCAATGTCGGCGAAGTCGTCGCGTCTCCCTCTTTGTACAACGATGTTGGGCACGACATGACGCGCCCTCTTTCCGAATATTTCATATCGTCGTCTCATAACACGTACCTGGTCGGTCACCAACTCGTCGGTGAGAGTACCATCGAGGGCTATGTGCGGGCGCTCCAGGCGGGGTGTCGCTGTGTCGAGAGTAAGCATCTTTTTTCATATCATGATACAGCGTGCTAACGACCGTGCAGTCGACATCCACCCGGGAAACCCCACACCGCTCATCACACACGGCAATACGCTCACCTCGAAGCTCTCACTCCGCAAGGTCTGCGAGGCGATCGACCAATACGCCTTCTCTGCGTCGCCGTACCCGCTCATCATCTCTGCGGAGATCCACTGCTCGCCCGCGCAGCAGGACATCGTCGTCGACATCATGACGAGCGTGTTCGGGGACAAGCTCATCCAGGCGCCGGTGGACGGCCGCCCGCCGATCGACGAGCTGCCGAGCCCGCACGACCTTCGGGGGAAGATCATGCTGAAGGCGAAGAACCTCTTCGTGTCGCGGGACGCACCACTCGTGGGCGGTGCGTCAGGCTCATCCATGGCGAGCGAGGTGTCCTATACGTCCGCCGACTCGACCGCGGAGGATTCTGAGCTGAGTAGCAGGATCGAGGAAGTCGGCAAGAGTTCGTCTGCCCCAGGTATGATTCCCTTGACACTGCTTCCCGCCATCGTATTCACCGTCCGCTTAGAGCTCAAGGGAGGCCGCCCACTGCTTCAGAAAGCGAGCGCCGCGATCCAGCGCGCGCGGAGCCGCAGCCGCGGTCATTCACATTCCCAATCATCCGAGTCATCCCCGCCCTCCTCGTTTACCCCCCTCCCTCCTGTATCCCGCTCCGAGAAAGAGGCCAAACCCAAGATGTCGCGTGCGCTGCTTCCGCTCCTTGTGTACACCGTCGGCGTGAAGTACCGCGGGATCAATAAGAAGGAGGTCTACGCCCCGCAGCACATCTTCTCGCTGTCGGAGAAGACGGCGAGCAAGATGATTCGGTCCGGCGCGGTGCTGGATGTCATTAAGCACAACCGCACCCATCTCGTTCGGATATACCCCAAGGGCACACGGCTAAAGTCGTCCAACTACCTGCCGCACAACTACTGGAGCGCTGGCGCGCAGCTAGTGGCTATCAATTGGCAGACTCTGGGTAAGTTTTCACGCATATCACTGTCTTCATTGTGCTAACAAAGACATGCTAGATCTGGGGTACATGATGAACCACGCGATGTTCCACCGCAACGGCGGGTCGGGCTACGTGTTAAAGCCCCGCGCACTGCGGCTGCCTAACCAGAAGGATTTGCTCGCGAAGAAGACCGAGCACGTCTTGGAGGTGGGGATCATCTCCGCGCAGCAGCTGCCCTCGCCGAAGGACGGCTCAGGGCTGCCTGACCGAGGGAGCGGCTCGGCGAGCGTCGACCCCTTCGTCGAGGTGTCGCTGCACGTTCCCGACTGGAGCGGGTTCCGTCAGCACCAGCTCGGCCTCCTGACGCCACCGAGCCCCCTGCCCGCCACGTCAGGCCCCAACACGATCGTGTACCGCACCTCGGCAGTGAAGAACAACGGCTTCAATCCCGTCTGGGAGGAGAAGATGCGGATTCCGTTCAGCTGCGTGGGGGACATGATGGATCTCATTTTTGTGCGGTTCGCGGTGCGGCAGGACGGGAGCAAGGACGACGACGAGCCGCTGGCGGTTTACTGCGCCTCACTCGCGTGCTTGCAGCAGGGTGCGTCTCTCATCCCCTTGCATCTGACGAGGCTCGCTGACTGATCCCATTTCTCACAGGCTATCGACATCTGCCGCTGCACGACTCGCAGCTCCTGCAGTACCTGTTCTCGACGCTCTTTGTCAAGATTGGGATTCGCGACCTATAGTTCTCTGGTCTCTCCTCTTGGACACTATACCTACTCAATGCAGTTCCATTTGGATACTAATAATATTCCCCGCAACGCTGTACAACTAGACAATAGAAGTAACAAGTACTACTACTACTCATTGACTACTCACAAATGCCTCCACCCAACCATTCAAAACGACATCTACTTTTGTCTTGTAGGGTCGCCTTCAGGGTGGAAGAAGCACCACCTGACTTCATCGACCCTACATTTGCATCGAACCAATCGAATTCCGGCTAAACACATGTGCGCGTTGAGAATCGATCGTGTGCGTGTGGCTTGGCGACTCGCTGGTGTTTTATGCTTCCGTCTCACCGCCCCGATCCCGAATCTCCAACGCCGATTGACTGAGTGCTGTGGTATGTCTTTCTTTTTGAATGTTTCCTTTTCGGCAATAATTCACAGCGTGAAGACGGGTGGAATTTTTCCATCGAGGAATCTGGGTTCTTGAATCCTTGGATGGCGACAATCTGCGACAATCGCCGACAACGGCGTCTTCCATTCGTGCGCGACGTCGGTGCGGCCTCAAACACATGATACTTGTCATGGATGGCATACGCCGGGATCGATGATGTTGTAGATCTCCTTCCGGTGAACACGCGACGTAGCAAACGCGTCTTGCTTTCAACTCCCATTGTTCTGCCAATTTTTGCCACTGAGGCCAAATGGTGGGTGTCGGCGCTTTGAGACGAATATCCCCTCACCAAAATCCCTAGTCCTCCCTGGAAGTTCTGTCCGACACTACCATCACGGCGTTGAGCCCGCTGCGAACCCGACAGAGCTTCATTCAAGATATCGATCTTGCATTGAAAGAGGTCGAATCGGCCTACTCGATTCTGCTAGCGGCGAGGCTGTCGCCGGTCAGACAAGCCTTGAACCTGTTACGGAGGAAATCCAACGCGAAACTCGAGACAGTGACACCGGTGCTCGAGGACGAACATGCCAGTGCGGTCTCCCTTGCCGCAGACGTTGTCTCTGGGAAGCGGCCTCTCGCTTCCTTGCCTCTAGTCCAAATCTTACTACTCCGCCGAGCTCTCCGTACTCGGCGAAACAGCTTGGCGCCCATCTCCCGTCTCCCAACCGAAATTCTCTCGTCGATCCTCCAACTTTGTCCGACCATAGACGCGGACGAGCCCGACTATAAAACCGGAAAGTTTGTCTTGGGACTGACAGTCTCCCATGTTTGTCGCCGCTGGCGCGATATTGCGATGAAACACTCGCGGTTTTGGTCCAACATCGTCCTGTCGCGGCCACGGTGGGCCCTCGAGATGATACATCGATCTCGAGCGGCGGGTCTCGTGGTCGCCGTCGATTTCGAGTCCTCGGTCACAAAAGCCGTCGCTGCCCGCGACCTTGTGCTCGCGCAGCTCTCCAGAATCCGGGAACTCCATCTAATTATGCCAGGGCTGGCTACTATCCCATCGGCGCTGCTTCTTGCTGCACCCATGCTCAACACGTTTCACTTGTGGTACAAAGGCCCTCAGGCAATTTTTGTAACCGCCAAGCTGTTCCAGGGTTGCGAGGTTCCTACCCTCCGACACTTATCTCTGCGCTACTGTCTACTGGAAGGAACTTCTCCCTTGTGGGAAAACCTGGTATCCTTGGAACTGATCCACGCGCCCATCGACCTCGCCATGGACGCATTCCTGCTCGTCGTCCTCACCCGGATGCCCTACCTCCGCGCGTTGACGCTGAACGAGTCCTTTCCAGAAACGCTAGAAGCCTCCGAACCCGTCGCGCTTGCACTCGAGACGCTCCACCTCACCTCAAACAGCTGGCGGTGCAGCTCTTTCCTCCGTGCCCTCTCGATCCCCAAGTGCCAGATCGTCCTGAATGTGCCTTACAGCAGCTCCGACGTGCGCTTCGTGTGGGATGCACTCGAGAGCCACCGCATGGAGTCGGCTGACCCCGTGCTGTACAGCCTAAAAATCGCTGACCTCCCCCCGACGCCCGATGGCGCCTCCCAATTCGACATCAGCTTTTCCAACCAGCCACCGCGCACGGGGCCATCCGCTCCACCGCGCTACACTGTACGTCTTGCGGTCGGCCCCCCAGCGCTGCCGCACTGGCGCGAGGAAATCATGTACAATCTCCTCACCATCGTGTCCCTCGAGCAGCTTACTACGCTTACCGTCACCTGCGCTGCGCTCAAAATATCTACCTCCCTGCTACACCTGCAGCACTTCCGCAGCGCGGCGTTCCACGCGCACGTCGAGCCGTTCACAGACACGCTCGAGGGCGACCCGCTCATGGCCGCTTCCGACCGCTTCCACCAGGGCGACGTGCACTACCCCCGTCTGCGAAAGATCGCATTTCGGGGGATTGTGTTTGGCGAGCGGCATATGGAGGTTATCTTGGACTGGTTGGCGCAGAGGAAGAGGTTGGGGCTGGCGATCGAGGAGATTTGGCTTGTGGGGTGTACACTGACGCCGGCGGATATGGGCGGGTTGAGGGAGTTGGTTGGAAGGGTCCGCTCGGTGGATGAATAGGCTCGTTTAGATATACTGGCTGCTATACATGCACGATTTTGCTGTACAAAGTTTCAATCCGCCACACGATCGTAGAAGAGCTGAAATTCAAACCGGCTTGCTGGCTTGCGACAGGACTGCACCCCAGACTCTTACAGTGTAAACAGCCGATTTAAAGAAGCGAAGCGCTGAGCGTCGGTTCCATGTGAGCTGGTTGAATTTAATCGGCTTCGGCCGGAGACACGCAGCCGAATTGGATCCGAGTCGTTTTCTTTTTATAAACAACCGTCACGGTCACTACAGACTCGCCGCTCTCTCTGTTTGGTGGCTACTGCCTACTAGCTCAGCGTAAGACGTCAACGGTCAGGCTCAGTCGTCACTTACCCTCTCTCTTCCGATTCAGAAAGGTCCTTCGGCCATGCCAGGCTCAAGTCCATTCGTGGGTGCTGCCACTGGCGGAAAAGCTGCACGGGTAGCCGATCGTGCACGCCTTGCGGATCTAGATGCTCAAATCATTGCGCTGGAGTCCTCCCTCAATTCCCTGAAGGAGAAGAGGAAATCCGTACAGGATCGACTCGACGCCTACGCATACCGCGTTTTGACCTTGCCCAACGAGATCGCGTCTGAAATCTTCGTGCACTTCCTTCCAATCTACCCCAAGTGCCCTCCACCGATCGGGTTACTTTCCCCATACCTATTGTGCCAGATCTGTCGAAAATGGAGGCACATAGCGTTCGCCACTCCGGCGCTCTGGCGTGCAATCTTGCTGCCGTGGCAGAGACTGAGCAGGCGGAAACAGGCACTCCGTCTCATGGAAACTTCACTGGAGCATTCCGGTTCATGTCTGCTCTCAATCGAGCTGAGAGGCAACTCGGTGGCCCAGATCTGGAAGCTGACCCAATTTGGTCGGACAATTGCAGAACACTGTGCCCGTTTGGAGCATCTGGCACTGAGTGTCATTTCGCCTCTAGAGGCTCTTCCTATTGGCGACCTTCCTCTGCCGTCTCTTCGTACCCTGCGGCTTGGGTGGGATATCGATAATTCGACGGCCAGCACCACTTTCCTTGGGGCACCTCTCTTGCAAAAAGTGTACATACATATGTATCGAGATGCCCATCGTTCCATTTTCCCGTGGTCCCAACTTACTGTGCTCTCTGTGCATTGGATCCCGCCAAACCAATGCGCTGAGATCATGACTCAGCTGGTCAACATTGTTTACTGCGAGTTCCGTATGGACGAGTCTGAGCAGAACTTTGATGCAAGGTCAACTACTCAGTCCGCATTCGAGCGCCGTTTCTAACGAGAGTCTCATCAGCTGCACGCTTTCTCACTTGGAAACCCTCATTTTGAAGGCCTATCAGTCTCCATTGCAGGGGAGTATCCTCCGCACATTGAACCTTCCGGCCCTTCGACGGCTCCATGTCCCGAGGTTTTTCACTGATCCCGCTGCCCTCAAATCATTCGTATCAAGATCGGGATGCAGCCTGGAGGAATTGTGTATTCCTAACGCCGACGCCGCATCTCGTCTCGATTACCGCGCCGCTCTTCCCTCAGTCGCGACATTCATTTTCGATAGCAATAGTGAACTGACCACCACTGAGCCGTTCGTCAAGGAGTCGTTGTATAACCCATCCGACAACCCATCCGATGCAGAGTCTTCCTCAGATGGATATCATTCAACCAGTGACGAATCGGAATCGGGTTTGGACACTGACTCCGAGGAGGGCTCGGACATCTCCATTGCAGGGGAGTATCCTCCGCACATTGAACCTTCCGGCCCTTCGACGGCTCCATGTCCCGAGGTTTTTCACTGATCCCGCTGCCCTCAAATCATTCGTATCAAGATCGGGATGCAGCCTGGAGGAATTGTGTATTCCTAACGCCGACGCCGCATCTCGTCTCGATTACCGCGCCGCTCTTCCCTCAGTCGCGACATTCATTTTCGATAGCAATAGTGAACTGACCACCACTGAGCCGTTCGTCAAGGAGTCGTTGTATAACCCATCCGACAACCCATCCGATGCAGAGTCTTCCTCAGATGGATATCATTCAACCAGTGACGAATCGGAATCGGGTTTGGACACTGATTTTGCGGCCCTCCGGGCAGACCTGGTTCCTCCGGCCCGTACCGTAATAATGTGCCCCTTCTTTTCCTGACCTTCCTTTAGCTCAGGCATGGCAACGCCTTCGTTACTGGCTTGACTTAAAGATGGACTCGGAGGCGGGCTCAATTCAGGCTGCGTCCAAGTGACCTGTTCGCCGATCCACAGTAGCTAAGTGCACCCTGAAACTGTTTGACGCGGACACTGTGTTAGGTTGAGTCTTGTTCGATCCCGTTGCTGTTCATGAACTCTTTTTTTCTTCCTCTTCAGGGCAAGATAATCTCCGATTCATTGGTGCAGTCGCATGGTGGTCAACTGCACTCTTAAATGGCTTGGGATTGGATGCAGAATCTTCGTCAGGTGGCCCCTTGGCCTCTGTAGGAGGTCGCACCGTTGCTCGTCCCAAAAAGTTAATGTTGTTTTTCTTTTTTCTACGCAATGTCCGCATCCAACTCCGGCTCCACATTGTACGCGGGCCCCAATAAATATCCGGATTGAAAACTACTCGGTTGATATGGGACGGGCGTGGTACCCTTACACGACCACGTGATCAGACGCGTCCTAATTTCATCCTATCCTATCACGGAAGTGACGCAGCTTGTGACGCAAACCAAATACCGGCGCTTGCATCCTCTGTATGTGTGCTCAGGTGTAGCCCTGGAATCGATCCCCGACAAACCAGTAGCAGTCCTTTGGCGTCCACGCTACTTCTTTGTCCCAATAATTGAGGTCCTTACGAAACATGAAGCCACATCGCCCTTTCAGCGAATACCAGTTCGTTGGAATAGATATTCGGAGCCTTCTCTTTGTTTCCTCGAGTTTGGGGGCCAAAACGTCGTAGAGCAGCATCGGAGCGATTGCATCGATTCCGGCATCTGGCGTGCTTCGTTATTTAGAGGGCTTCGCTGTCGGGAGACATCACTTACATTCGATTTGAGCCTGGGTAAGGTCGGTCGATGTCCAGTCGCTTAGTTGCTCTTTTTTCTCGATGGAGACGCCCAAAATTTCTTCAGCGCAGACTTCCAGCGATAGGTTCTGGAACGCAGATTTGGGAAACTTGTCGGCTAGGTGTACCTTCGCCATAAGCCCGACGTCTACAATGTTCTCGATGTCCGTTCCGAAGTCGTTGAAGATATTTATGAGATCTTGTGAAATACCCAGTGCTTGTTTCATGATATCCGGGGAACTCAGAACGCGCTCTAACTGGGCGGGATACGCTGCAGCGACGTCAGCGCTGCGTACTGTTAACACCCTGGACATACCTCGCATTTTTTGCAGATTGAAAAGCCACACTTCCGAACCTTGGGCGAGCTGGATGACGCAGGTTGCCACGTTGTCCCACGAAATAGGCATTCGCTGCCCCAGGTCGTTGTATTTCGCCTTCTGCGCCACACGCCAACCCACCAGAGCGGTCCTTTCGTTTCCCCCAACCAGCTGGATTTTTTGACGGATCGCAGTTTCCTCGACGTAATGTACCCGGTCGACTGTGCGGAACTCGGAATCAAACCCAACAGCTCCGGTGACGATATCACGAAGGACCAAGTTCGCCTCGTGCTCTGTAACGATCTCTCGCACTGTGTACCCTTCAGCTGTTAGAACCTAACAATGATTTGAGTCTGCTCGCATCTGCTGACCAGCAACGGTACGAACTGGCAGTTGTGCTGGCTCCGAGGACTCGTTCGCTTGGTCCCTGCCACCATCCGATTCCGCCTGATAAGGAGATAAAGTTGGGAAGCAACGTTTTCGCCAGCACGTACGAATGTACAGGCCTCTTCGTCAGCAACGTCCTCAGCCTACGCACGGCGATAGGGTTAATGCCAAGATCTCGACTGTTACACTGCACTTACACGGGACGAAATCGGGTTAGGTTCGCCGGTTTCCACTGTCGTTGCTTCTGCGTGGCTACGCTTTCGTGGAACCACATTTGTGAGCATCTTCTTGAATGTCCTGGACGCGTTTTTGGTGAACTTGGTCGCCGCTTTCATAGCCCGTACTGGAGCCCTTATCTGCCCCCGCAGTTTGCGTTTTAAACCACCGCCGTCTATCGTTGGCTGCTGACTCAAATCCCACCTGGATGCTGATTAATATGTCGCTGGAAAGCAAAGGTTTGGTTCGCCACATCTTGCTAATCGGGCCTTGACTAAGTACGTCGAATGCTGAGTAAAGCTCCGCCGTGGTGCATTATCTAAGCGGTCCATATCGGAGGAATACATGAGATAGAATTGCATCGCGCTCACATAAGGTGGCCCTTTTCCACGTGGTGTCTGTTAGGTTTCTTGTCTTTCCGCCGCTTTTTTCTATCAGCTTGCTTTTTTTTATGATCTTCTGTTTTCGCCGCTACCTCCTGATTTCTGAACAGAAGACGTCATAAATGGAAGGTCAAAAAGTCTCGGACAGTTGAACGGATGGGGTGCGTTGCCTACAACACTTAGAGATGATCCGAGCTCGCGACTCAGGCTACTGCGTGGTACTATCCTGTATTGTAGTACGCACGTCTCCATTTATTAAGTTTCTTTCAAGGGTACCTACATGACCTGCTTGTCGGTTAAATAAGCTTCCTGTGCTGGGCAATCAGTGTACGGCCGTCCTTGTGCGAATAAATGCCTACCCTCGCATCATCGTCGTGACACCAACCGCCGCAACAACAACCGTTCGGCGTGCTTTTGCAGCAAAATTTGATGCGTGCACCCAACGATAGGTATGCTTGTAGAATTGCTTTCCAGTTCTGATTGCTTCGAGCAGCTGCGGTGGGACGGTCTACTGAGTACTGCTTCCTCATCCATTTGGACAACGGAGGGCCTGCAGGACAGTCATAAGTTGTCCTGAGAACAAGACCAACGGTGCCGTAGCAGTTAAGTGGAAGTTCGTGCGCTGCGATGCACAGCGCGTTCCCGCGAGCAGTCGCGTCTGCGTACTTGTTTGTCCTGCTGATATCCGCGACCGTGAAGCGCTGATGCGCTGGGCCTGCAGACGATCCTTTGTGGAGGATGTGGACGTACAAGTCCTCGGTGTGATCCAAGTTCTGGGCAGGGCGCGCTGACAACTCCATGGCGGCGATGGCCGCGTTCCACAGGACTGCATCGAAGTACTCCAACCAGTGACGGACGTCAATCCAAGCGGTCAGCATCCCAGTTTCCCTTGTTAACGCTTCCCGGTCGCGCGAGTCCTTCCGGCACTGCCGCTTGTGCTTCGGCCAATGTAGTGTTTGGCAATCTGAGGACTGCGGGGTGTAACGCGCTCAATTCCTTTTTTTTTTCCTCTTCCCTGGGGGGGTTGCAGACTCACACAATAAAACTGCACTAGGCATCCAGAGCAGCGCTGTAACACGACGTTGTGGTAACGCTGCATGGACAGGCAGCCTCCACATTGCTGATGGGTATGCATAGGTGGAGCGTCGTGGAACAGAGGAAGGTTGACGGTGGGGTAGTACTTTGGCAGAACAGGCGGCATTGAGCGCGATCGATTATGGTCGGGACAAAGCAAAGTTCCCAACAAACGCCATCCTGATGGCACCATGATAGCCGAGCACAGCTCCATTGCTAATCGTATCTTGGCGAAAGAAGGTTTCCAAGCCCAAATCCGGTTCGGCCGCAAGGGGTATTCCGGATCCGGTGACTCGACCCTTAGCAAGACGGTTGTTGCGGCATCTTCCGATGCTTAGTATTGGCTTAGTGTGCAGGGTTAAGGCGAGCTCGCTTTGTGACCCCTGCTACAATGCTTAGTGAGCTATGCGAAAACGTACTTATATCGCCGCGGGTAAGGAAGGGCACAATGGCGTGCCGTAGTAGCACTGGAAAGTCCTCGACTGCCCCTAAGTTTGTTCAAACCACATTGGACCAATATTTCGATCGGTGCCGGCCATGTCGCAACCGTCAACTGGCGGGCAAAGGCAGGAGATTAAACATAATCGTCGGGACGAACCGCACGCCACGCCGCCCAGACTGTAGGTACGATATCATCCGCCCTGTGAAGCGGAGTATCTGACGGTATATAGCCTCGTGAACCCGACGGGCCGCACAAATCGCTCTAGATAGAGGCCCCTTGACGCTAGCTTTCAACTTCACATAACAAGGGAGCTTTTATCCGTTTATTCGGAGTTTCCGTCACAAGTACCGGCCGGGTCGAAGACACAGTGCATTTTAATGTTGCGGTTACTCGTTACCTAATAACAGCGAGTCCAGAGGCCCTGAGTTCGTACTTCTGAAAGGCTGATGAGAAAACCATCCAATGAGCTGGATTTTACACGCACTCTCGTCCTTTCGTAGAACAGCAAGTGTAGAGTCACGGTGACCATCAAGGTGACATCCAATCGCAGTTCGCTCGGCAATGAAACCTGCCAGGGAACCTTGACAGTGATAAGTTCTCCGACTCCTCTTTCCGTTCTTGTCCAGGAGTTGTACGACGTTGCGCCTTCCAGTAACCGCGTTCGATAGGGACAGTCGAATTGATCCTTGTAGCGGATATCGTCGAGCACGTCCAGTTGAATTTGATATGCATTTCGGATAGCACGGCCAAGGGCGGTGGTCTTCATTGGAGGGCAAGCGAGTGTCAGTAAAGTACTATCTGAGTCACTGTCATAGCTCTGACGACTGTTCTGTTCGAAGTCCGTGCCCAATTTCCGGATGACGTACTGTATCGAGAACTATCCCGAACAGGACCCCCGTAAAAGCGCGCGTTGCTTCGGTGCGAGAAGTTGTCAGAAGAGGGCTGTCGGCCGGCAGGTCCCGCCGATGCATGGTGAAGTTGAGCAGAGCGAATTTGTTCCAATTCTCTAGTGCCCACAAAGGGCAAGCATTGTTGTCGGCGAGCGCGAGCAACTGCGTACTTAACCGCTTTTGTTGGGCTATAGTGAAGGATCGTGCCATTGAGTCGTTGGTACGTCGCATCCGCGATTCCCTGCATATATGTGGTATCATTGGGGTACCGACGATAACCAACTGCTCTTTCCAGGCCCTTTAGTCAGCGCTGCAACTCGCGTTACTCAGCATCGTCCCGAGCATCTTGTTCAGCAGATTAGTGGTGCGAATTCTCGGTGAGTCAGCCACTGGGTCGACTGGAGCGCCTAATATCCAGGGACGTACTTGTTGGAAATTGCGATGAGACTTATACTAAAACTTCCTACGAGCGTGGCGAGCAACGCACCCATTCCCCACCCCCATGCAACTTGTGCACCCAAGCAGCTCATGAAAACGCGATTTTTTTGTTGTCCGCACTTCATGAGACACGGCTGGTCAACTGGCCAGTTGATTCCCACCATCTGAGGCAGTCTTATTAGTCTATCAAGCAACGTTGGAAGAAGCCCCACGTTTTGAATACGGTGCGAACAGCAGGGGCGTCCTCTTTGCATAGGTCCACGACTCGAGTGCCTTGTACCCGGACGAATATTACATCTCCCACTGTATGGAGACAAAAACCAGGAGGGTCTATCGCCAAGTTGATGATGCCTGGTTGACGAGGCCATTGGGGTTGCACCCAGAATAAGAGTTCGCTACCGTCTATAAAAGGGCGTCGCGTTAAACGGTCGCAATAATTGACTGTTTGCGATGTTCCCAATGGCATAGTACGTCGCTGGGTTTCCGATATGTTCACCCAGGCATACATCCTCAGATCCTCTGGGAACAAGTATTCCGTGAGTCCATAGTCGAGCGGGACAGGAACTTCGAAGCAATCTGCTGAGCACGATGTGGCAAAGAGCAAGCCAGTGTACAGCTCTGGGAAAGGCTACCATATGTCAGGTAAATCAATAGCATGGAAAGGTGCGCCTCACAGGATCGGCATTTCGTATGGATGCAATTTTCGCGTTAATAATATGGGTCTTCATCTTGCGGACGATTAGAGTCGATATGTCTTATTATAATTTACACTTATCTACTGGTGGCGTCAGCCTTCGCGTTGTTAAAGACCTATTGGTAATCCTCCCTGATTACAATGCATGTTCCGACATTGGGTGAAAGTCCACCCAAAAGCTTCCGCCGGATCTCTGAATTGCTTTTGAGCCGTATCTGTAATCGAGTCAAAGATCTCAGATTCAGCTGTGTTCCAGTGGAAGAATCCGATTCCTCTACCGCCCCGAAATCTGCGCGGAATGGCTGGACAGCGGTAAGGGCCGCAGGGCTTCTCGCACGGACGACGGGAGATGCTCGGAGAGCAGCGCCTCTTCACATTAAGTCCCATGATCCGTAAGCGCCGACACCGAGCCATGATGGGCATGCGCGGCAGCGATCCAGACATCGCACTTCCGCCGCGCAGCGTCGTGTTATTCGATGCGAAGTCATGTGGGTAAAAGGACAGGAATGATTGCGGCGTCAGCATTATAGCACCTGCGGTGTGGGAAGATATTGCGACGTGGCGGAATACTGAGGACCCCTCGGTCTGTGTAAGCGTCACAACCATGTTGCCGCGCGTGAATCGCCGAAAAATCCCGGAGCCGACCACAAGAGGCCACTGGTTGGAGCTTAATTTCCACCGTGTGTCGGACAGGAAAGACAGCAGCTCCTCCGCTGTCTCCCGGGGAACCAGGAGATTGAGATCGCTGGGCATCCACTTCGGAAACGGTGACATTATCCACCTTGCGGCGGAGCTTGTAATGCAACCGCCGCTGCGCAGAAGGATTGCATCGAAGCGCTCCAGCGCGGATCCGAAGTAGTGCCTGAGAAGGCTCGCGTATCGGGAGCGTATCGCAGTGCTGACTGACGCTCGTGTGGACCGGCTGGTGTTGGCCAACGCTACGAGTTGGCTTATCTCGCAGAACGAGGCGATGGCTGTTTCCACATCGGAGATGGTGCGCCTGCCTGACGCTGCCATACTGGGGACTGTGAATTGAAACCGCCAGTCCGCCGTTATAAAGACGGTTTCCACAAAAATAAACCGAGCAACCCGTTGGAGCAACATTGACCTGGACCTTACCAACGGAAGGTGAAAGACTGGTATCACTAAGCGTTGAAATCAGCATCGATAACGGGTGCACACTCACTAAGCAGCAGAGGCTGAATGATTATTGATTTATTGGTAATCCATTGCCCCTTTTGGCTGCCTGCATCGAGCGTCCACAAGGCGTTACCGAAGCGCCACCTGTTTCTTGAAATGTCAGGCGCGCGGTGTAGTCAAGCCGGGTATAACTGCTCTCAAGTAAGGAGCTCTTTCGAAGGACGTTTATGGTACATTGATGATTGAGGAGCCCAGTGTAAATCACAGATTTGTCCCCCGAGGTGGGCAGGAGGGGAGCGGAGATGATCCGCCAAAGGTTTCAACAGGTGGAAGAGCGCGACGAAGTCGGGGATAGCAGCGTATATTGCTGTGATGCAGCCTCGAATTGGGGTTTGCCAATTACAAGGAACCCGAGTACCACCTCGATAAACGCCGCCCCAGGCAGGGCGTGGCCCTTTGAATGGGTAGCACTTCAACGCGCCGGCAGCTGGGGACCGGTGCCATGACCTTACACCCCCAAGCGTGAATCATAACGACAAGTAAAAGCCAGGAAATCGCAAACCGGACTGTAACCCAGGCGAGCCAGACAATGCGTTGCTTTTGAACTGAGAGAGGGACACGCACTTAGTACACCGAGGGCAAAACTGAACAAAAGTTTACCGCCGAGGTCGACCGTGACTAGCTCTAACCGAAACTGAACGGACGCAGTTACGGACGCGGTGCGCGACCGCAGGGCGGCCGCGAAGTCGGATCCCGATTCCCGAGGTCATTTCACACGCCTTCACGTTCGCCTTAGTCTCATAAACAGACGCTACAACATTCGAAACTCGTACCTCGTTTGTTGTACGTTCGCCTCTTCTCGGATCACATCGGGCGGCAGAAGTACGGGGCGAACATTTCATTTTTTTTTTTGCAGAGCGACGAGACGATAGAGAATCCAGCATGACATGCCGCAGCAAGGTTTGATTCTCTCCCCCCCGGATCTGGACACTATTTGGCTGCGCTGAATCTTAGTGCTGGCCATAATATGATATAAATTCTTCCCCAACAGATCCTTCAGACCCGAACATCTACGGAGAGTGTCTTCCGAGCTCAGAAAGAAGTGGTCTAGACGCTGACGGAGGCGAAGACACTTTGCGCCGAGATGCCGGGACCGGGACTCTCCGTGATTGTCAGTGGTTAGGCAGACGGCACGTTCGGGTAGGCCGCGGAGCATCGTTGCCGATGATGTTCTTGAGAGCCGTTCGGTGATAAGTGACGGCTGAGCCTTGATAACCGTATCCAAATATATTTGAATACGCTGAGGCCGTATCGTATCATATTCATATCGTACTCATATCCATATTCACCCGTATTCATATTCAGCGGAAGGCTCTGAGGCCGTATCGTATTCAGTCGTATTTGAATATATTCAAAATTAAATTTGGCGTATCATATTTTTGGCCAGGCAATACGCGAGTTCGCTGTCCGGCGCTACAGGTCTAATAAGGATAATTCCACCAGCGACGTCTGAAGTTGCATCGCGACCGGAAGATTTCGAAGAGACTCCAGTTGAATCTGAACTACGTGTGTAGCCCCCCAGGACTTGGTCAGGATGCTGCCACGCGAATTATGCAATCTCCACGTTCATGCCGTTGACAACCTGCTCCAACAAAGACTTCCATTTGTGTACTGGAGTACGTGTTAGACCGCCGGAAGTCCAAAGTATACACACGCACAACTCGTTGCAGCGAAATATACGGCGCTAGTCCCTTTGCCTGACCTGGAGCAAGGGGCACGGCCGAGCATCCAGCTAACGGGATCGCTGTTGGATTGCATGTGGGGTCCGTCGCTAAATCTGGCGGAGAAAGGCATCCAAAGGCAGCCACTGTCCACCGTGGTGCGTAATGTGACCGGGCAGGTACGGCTCACCCCGCAGACATGGTCGGCGTCCCATTCGGTGACAAACCGGTATCCACGCAGCGTGTATTTCTCGATGATCGATGGTGCTTTGGAATGAGGTTCGTCGTAGTTCAAAGGCAATCGATCAGGCGAGGTTAGGGCAATGTTGGCGAAGGTTGCCTTTGGATAAGCGTGCCAAAGACCACCCGCTACCCAGGCCCCCATTACAGCAGTGGAATGGAAGTGCAACACAGCGTCAATGGCATTGTCGGACAGCGACTCGATGATATTTATCTTGGAATCTTCGTTCGCAGGGTTGATCAACCAAGCGACCGACCGTATCCCTTGTGCGTTGTCGTAGTCGTCGGAACGCCGCAGCGTTATATACCCAGCACATGTTGCTAGGTATGAGGCGATGTCTAACCCTCTACCATCGGGACAGTAGATGTCCAAGTCGCCTGGGGTGAAGTCGTTATCGTCGTTGAATAATCGGGTTACAGTAGAACCAGAAATGATGACTCCAACAGCCTCCTGCAGGAAATGAACATCTGCGTATGTCAGTCTGTAACGCTGTATCGCTGTGCAGCATGTCATTCGAGTGGCGTTGCAGGCCAAATGGCGGTTTAGCACCGAGGTTTGACCAAAGGCGATCCTCGTCTTCATGGAAGAGAGGAGCAAAATTTCTTCGACGATCTCAGGTGGCACCCCCCTCAAAGCGTCGGTACGCCGAAGGGTATCTCCTGTGATTCCTGTTACAACCCTCCATCGTAGCAAAGTATACACTACACGTACGTGCATACGGCGACAATGTTCGAGGTGCTGCGATGGTGCGGTATGCGTTCACCAGCTTCATGTGGTCCTCGCTGGCTATGGCGGTGTTGAACAACATTTCTTGTGACAACCGAGGTAGGATCGTAACCCATCCCTCGCTGCGAGCAGAAAGCTCCGACATGGCGCGGCACCAGTCGAGCAGCTCCATGCTGCACTTGCGAAAGGGTCAAGTTAGCTGGCCTCACGAAAGGGATAGGTTACCGACACCCGCGAAAGGGGCCAGTCACGATCGTCCCCGCGGTGAACTCTCGGTTGCAAAATTTGAACCAGATTTATACGGGATCGGGCGCCCCGGCTGTCGTCGGCTAAATGAGCGTTGGTAATCGACGATGCTTTGTCCGCAGCCTGACTTAGTTAAGCTGGATCTCGCTTAGGAAGTTGCATTGCAATTACAAACCAATATCGTTCAACTGACCATATCACCGGCAGTTACGGTATGGTCAAGGTCAGTCCGTACGGGTAGACAGACACCTGTATGTAGTGTTGCCGCGGCTCAAGCCGTCACACAAAGGGGTGGGGAATGATTACTGGTCGATGATGATGTCAAGAGATGGGGTCCGTGAGCTCGTCTACGTGGGTAACGAGGAGGGGTGATGCTCCGAGGAGGGGACATAGTCGATGATGTCGTGAAGATATACTTTCATGCTGGGGTCCATGCGGTCGTAGGTGACGAGAAGTGGCCAGTGTTCTTCGTATCCCGCGAGCCATGGCATGTCCGGCAACGCCTGCGGTGAATTTCCTTTTTAAAAAAGGGAGGGAGCGAGCAAAGGGACGCTCACCTTCGCACGGAGCTTTCTGAGCAGGGCTTCTTTACGTCGCTCGTAGAAGCCATGCTGCGAACCTCCAGCGCAAATTTCGGCATACATCTCCTGGAAGTTAGTAGGCAATTCCTCGTTCGATGGGTCGGCGTGATATCGCCGGCAGAAATCCTGAAAGGTGTGTCAGAAGGTCCATAAAGGGCGGATAAGACTGACCTCAAGCATCTGCCATTCCGGTAACGACATTTCCATGAGAGCAAGGATGGTCACAATAGGCGTCTGCTCCGACCGGAGAAGGAGTTCAAGATTCCGTTGCGCGAGTGGGTTCGGGATTAAGTGGGAGTAGCATTGCAAATGCTGGATGGTCTCGCCGTCGGCGATGATCTCCTGAAATGCCGCGTTGAGACTTGAGATGCAGGAACGAAACGGACTTACGACGCGCCGGTGGCGAAGGCCGCGGTCAGGTGGAGTCACCGGCTCCCAGTGGCCAGGGTCATCCTCGTTCTCGGGGTTGCCGTCTGGGTTAGACCACCGGTTCTGTTGTGGTTGGATGCGGGGGATAGGTATGTCGATTGGCTCGGTCATGGTAGGAGGCAGATAACCGCGGGCGAGCTGTGGGTGTGTCCTGGCATAACAGTGCCAAGTCAAGTTCGCAGTACGTGACCATTCCACCCACGGAAACCCACATATCATCTAGATTCTCTCTCTCTCTCTCTCTGAATGCGCGTCATAGAAGGTGATTCAATCTAGAAAAAACAAAAAGAAAAGGACACATGCAGTGTGTACATAGCGTTACTAATCGTTTTGGAATGTTCCCGAATCACGCTATACGATATGGCTCCCTCCCGCGAACCGCCAACTGCGTCGAGCGATTGGGTTGCCCTCGCGCTTCATCCTCCGTCGGGAAGACGGACGTGACGTGGCCGGTCCTGCCCTCCGTCCACTCTTGAGCCTCGGCGCTAGCATGAGTGTTGCAGATGCTGTGGAATGTAGGGTGTATTCTCGACTCACCTGCTTCTTGTGACGCGCCAGGTGCTGGGGATGGGTTCCGACAAGACGCGGAACCAGACCGGTTCCACCTGCTCGATCTTGCCATTTGGGTTGAATCTGAACCGTCCCTCGTACCCATCCTCGTACCAGAGATGCTGTATCACAGTCGCGACGTCCTTCCCGGCGTAGCACGTCGTGCTTGGGGTACCAAGCGTGTCGCGCTCAGCTTCTCGGACGGCAAAGTCGCTGTCGTTGCGGTGAGCGCTGTTCCAGAGTGAACTGTTCCACACGTACGCGTCTTGGGTTAGCCAATTATTCACCAGGAACCAGGGCTGCGGGTACTCGTTAGGCCCTCAAGAATCTGGCATCGCGTAGAGGACGTACTTTGGACACAACAGCCTTTGGCCCCTCGACAACGCTCTCATCTTCTCCGAGGTTGGCGCCAAATTCGCCCATGTAAGCGCGTATGAAGCATTCGGGTAGAAATCCGTAGAGCTGGCGGACCTTGGCCCTATGAACGCACCGTCAGTCCTGCTGCCTTTGTCGGACCCCGACACGCACAAGTTGTTCGTGGTGACGCTGTTCTTGTTCTTATCGTTGGCGTCCGGCAGCTTGAACCAGACCTTCTGCCTCGTCTCGATAGTGCCGTCCGCGTTCCTCCAGAAAAAAGGGCCGAAATATTCGTCCTCGATCAGGTATTTGAGGACGGTGGGCAACGATCCGGCCACAGTTGTCGGTATGAAGCCGTTGCAACCCAGATTCCTGTGAATTGGTTGGCGCACACACCTCTGCCGGTGGCGTTGCTCACGCGGATTGGGTAAACAGGTCGCCCTGCTTGAACCATGGTCGCTGCTAGTGCTCAGATGTCGTTCAGAGCGTCTTCAGCCTTATTGCTTACGACATTGGATACCTCGTTTTCACTTCCGCTACCGTCGTCACTGCCAGACGAGCTCGAAATTGTGGCAGGAGTGGCCATCGTGGTTAGAGGAGACAGAGCTAGCGCTGCGCACAAATCAAAATCGAAAGCTAAACTAAAAATACAATCTCGGCACGGACCCGGTGCCTGTCACATACATGTCACAAGCGCGCACGGGATCGCGTTCCATTCTTCCGCGGGGTTATCGTACCCCGCGTTCTGGTGCGCCGTTTGTGCGCTCAGCGCAATTTATTTTGGTTTCTGCTCCTTTTCCGCCGAGTCCCCTAGTCCCACTGGACTCATCGCCTGCATCCGGTTCTCTCGATCGTCAGGCAGTCTCGATACACGCCACACACGGTGGCCGTCTTGGTCTGTAAAGTAATGCCCTTTGGGGATTGGATCCGACTTGCCCGCCCAGTGCGCCCACCTTGCTGATTTCGATGCCTCGTGCGCGAAGAAACAGCGGATAATCTCCAGATGACAAAGCCGCAGATCTGATGCTTTTAATTCAGCGCCTATCGATCTTCCGCGCCTCGTTTTTGCTTGAATCGTGCTGCCAGGTTCTCCGTGCATCCATTTGTTCCCAGTGGCCGCCGCGACCAATGATCGGCCTCCGCTCCATTCAAATGAGATATGTTTAGGTCTTCTTATGTGCTGCTCTTGATGGGCTGTGGCCGTTTAAGCTTTTAGTGCTCGCCCTGAAAGCTGCGCACCGATCTCTCTCTCTCTGTCTCTCTCTCTCTCGATTATCATGGCCACCAATACGCTCCCATTGACAACCCTCGACACCGTGCGCGACATCGAGGCCGCGTTCGACTTCCTCGCCGCCAACCCGAATATGAGTGTGCGCCCCTCTGTTTTTTATTCCATGCTCGTCCTCATGTCGTCTCAGCAAATTCCGGGATTTACCCGCGCCTTATTCATTGGCACCGGAATGGACGAGCCCCTCATCGTTCGCGTTCCTCGTCCTACACCTCAGCTCGCCACAGCACGGGACCTCGACGTCCAGCCGTGGCTGGTGCCGAACCCTGCCCATTGGAGTCCGACCGTCAGGACGTTCGAGGCTTCCATGTCCATCGACACTGTGGGCCATTTCTTCATCGTTGGACCCGCCCAAGACTGGCATCCCATGGACGACCCCACTCTCCAGAACCCCGCTAACAACTACGTCTCCAAATTGCGGCTCCCGACCACGAAAGACTTCACGACGGGCAACATCCTCGTAGTGCGCGTTGCTGAGCACACGGGACGCCCCCTTGACGTGTTGGACTCGGACGCAGCGGCCGTTATGAGCCTCGTTATCGGGTGAGCGTTCTCGGACATCCTTGGACTTTGACTCAACACTTGGCTCAGCTTTGCTTCGAACAACGTGATGGTTGGCGCAAGGGGTGCACCGGGGAGTTATTTCATCGTAACGGGCAAGGTGACGGGTCGGGCTCCTTGAAGGCCAGCCCTCGCGGGAGACTATTTTACTGTCTACTGTATCACGCTGACAGTCGGTTGCTGTGCGCGCAGGATGTTTCGGTTCCGCTCCCATTTTTTTTTGTTCTTCTTCACCACACCGCAAGCTTCTCCTCGCCATCGCCGATATGGACACTTCTTCTACGCCTACGCTCTTGCATGGACATCAGTAGGGTAGAAGTTTGTCGTTTGTAAATTTCGTCAATTGAAAGCTATGCTGTTCCTCTTCTCTCTTCACCGAGTGCGCGTGAAATGCACTATTCATCGAAGTTCGACCACTTGATGAAATACGGCCCAGTAGCACAGCGGTTTAGTGCGCCCTGAATTGATGTTGCATATCCCAGACACCACTATCAGGAGGACCCTTGTTCGACTCAAGGCTGGGGCATGCGGGATACTCCATCTTTTTCGTTCTTTTTATTAATTATCTTCGAGGATACGGGAATAGCCGGAAAATCATTGCCGGATTGATCCGCTTGTTCTCCGGCATGCTTGCGGCATGCCAGAACCCTCACTGCGGGGATAGACAAATTTTCGGGGAAGGAAAAGGGTCTATGAAAATGTTCACAAGCTCCCGAAGAAATTTTCCTCAAAAGTGAAAATTTGGCGGAAAAGGCTTCCTTTTCCTTTCGTTTTCCGACTCAGGAAAAGGTAGTTTTTCTTTGTGGGAGTTTTGGGCGAAAAAAAGGGGATTTTTCCTCAAGTTTTTCCGGCTTAGGGAAAACGGAAGGGCGTTTTTCCTTCGGGAAAAGTGGCCTTTTCCGTACGCGTAAAATACAAAGGAAAATATGTTTTTTTCCCTCAATAAGTCCTCGGTGGAAAATATACATTTTTCTGAGTGAGAAAATTCAAAATTTTCCTTGGACTTTTTCTCCAACGGAAAATTCAGCGCCCGCTCAGCGTCACGCTGAGCGCCCGCTAGCGCCCGCTGAGCGCCCGCTGAGCGCCAGCTGAGCGCCAGCTGAGTGCCAGCTGAGCGCCCGCTGAGCGCCCGCTGAGCGCCCGCTGAGCGCCCGCTGAGCTCCCGCTGAGTGCCCGCTGAGCGCCCGCGCGCGCTTGTTGAGAGGGTGCCGCGCGCTCTGCACGCGTGTGCACGCGACCGAGGATTTTGGCGCCCGACGCCGCGCAAGATGCCGGAGAAGCGCTGGTCCAGATACTACAATGTGTGCTTTGATCGGACCTGAATCTCGAGCAAGGTCGTCTTTGATTGCGTATTCAGTTTGGACTGCCGTGAATGTGCCCGACACAACTAGACACAACGACAGACATGGTTCTCGGGACGGCGCAAGACAGAGGGCCTGCGAGTGCGCTCAGATATGGGTACACATCTACACGGAATCATACGCACTTGGGGTAGCATTTTTCGAGTCAATGCGACTGCAATACGAAGGTAGCCGTCCTGCCAGTCACTAATTGCGACTGCCCGATCATATTCGTCGGCCTGCTGGCGACTCAGTTTGGCTTGGGATCAAGGCTAAAAAGTGTACGGGTTAGATAGTAACAGGGAAGGGCGGGTTCTTAGATTTTCGACGGTTTCAAGAGCCCAGGTCGTAGATCCCTCGCAGCAAATCATGGTGGCAAAAAATGATGGCTAGAAAGGATCATTGACATGGATGGGATTGGAGGCAGCGAGATACTGGAGGAAAACACAGACCAAGCTCTCCAAGCGTTTTCGCGGAATTCGGATCCCCTTGCTGGTCCGCGAGTGTTACCTGTCCTCAATGCGATGAGAAAATGCGAGTGGCGGTCTTGCGCTGGCAACGTACGGTCACCTCAAAAGTGGACTTTAACCCCGCCATCTGCTATGCAGCCGATCCTCCTTCGAGTGACCAACGAGACTCTTTTGCGCCCTGATTGAGACGGCGTTGCCTGCCGTACACCCGATCGTGGTGAAGATGTTTTTCCAGATGCGGGTCTCATTCTCCTTCTGAGGTAACCGTTAGTGAGCGGGAAACGGAAGAAAAAGGGTGAGCTCACTTTGGCATTGGTTGGTGCTGGTGCCGTGAATCGACAAGACACCGGCATCGTAGCGTAGGCAGTCAAACCCCAGACTGCAAAGGCGCGACGGATAAGCGCGACCCGAGGGTCAGAGCCTTCGAGCATTCCGTACGGACAGGCCATCCCTGTCCTACTGTACTTTGCGGCCGCTTTCTCGATGTTCGCAACTCTGGACGAGAGATAATCGTCATCTACAGGCTCCCTTGCGTCGTCCGCAGCTGGATCTCTTCCTGAAACTTGGAGTGTTCGTGGGTGAGCCACTGCGAAGTTTGCGCGCGGGCGGAATGCGAGTTGGCGAGATCGATAAGCCAAATCAAGGATGGGTAGCGGGTGCTTGGACGACACTTCTCGTGCGACGGTAAGAGGACCAAGGTCAGGCGCTGGGATGGAGCGACCAACTTTGTCTCTAGAAACAATTGGGTGAGTAATGATTACGAAAGTCAAAGCGAAAGGCACGCACGTCGACGTCGCAGTGAAGACAAGGATATCGGAGCCCCGATGTCCAACGCAGTTTTCGCACTCATAACGACATGCACACCGGTACCTTGGGATTCCATGAACTAGAACAGAACAGTTAGTTGGGTTATAAACGCAGCAAGGGTGGCTACTCACCCCGGCACGCGTTGTAGTAGCAGGACGAGACATCTCCATTGGCTCGCAGCCCATCGCGAACTCGGACTCGGCGTTGCTGGTCGCCTTCATGTTGGCGAATTCATACGAGCCCTGTTCGCTGACGTCATCGAAACCGCCCGCTATCCTCACCTTCGCCTTGCTCGACAAAATTGTGTCGCGTGTCATCTCTAGCGACTGCAGGGCGGTGGCACTAGAAGGAAACATTCAGTTCAATCAACGCGAACTAGGGCAACAAGGACACGCACCATGCACCAACGGGGATCTTCACAGGACCGCTTGATGACATGAGAAGCAAGTTGACCCAACCAGCCGTTGTAGTCCGGATGGCGCGGCCGCGGCGACGGGGGCGGGGGCTGCTGCAGCGGCAGGGGAAGGAGTGGAAGCTTCAGCGGCATCGGAGTCAGAGGCGGACGGCGCCTCGAATTCGTCCTCGAACTGGTAGTAGATCTGCTTCACGTTTTTGGCGTGACAGAGGATTATACGAGTGCGGCTGATGGAGTCGTCCACGGTTTCGTACTTGGCCTTGAGAGTGCGGGTTGCCATCCCCGTGAGAGTGGGAGACGGGCCGAGTTCGATCAGGCGCTCGAACGCGTCCTCGGTGAAGAGAAAATCTTGGGTCTGAATCCACCGCACAGGGGAAGCGAACTGGTAGGCTAGGAGCTCAACGGGAATGATGTACGCAAGCTTCCGACGCTGCTCGTTGCTGGCCCGGTGCTCCTGATCCCATCTCTTGAGCACCTTGTCGAGCCGCGGGGACGAGGTCTGGTCGTAGATGATGCGCGTATTCCTTGGCGACGGCGAAGGGGATCGCGATGAGATTTGGGGGTGCGTTTCCCAACCAGCAGGTCCGGGTTCAGATGCGCAACGTTGATCTTCTTCGAAAGGTCTGGAAAGATGTTAGCAATGCGATTACATGACGAGAAAAAGAAAACGCACAAGCACGGAAAAACATGACTCCCGCCCACAAATAACGAGTGGAAAGGAACATCGATACCGGGCAACGGGAGGTCGCAAAGCCCCGCTCCAACTTGATGATGTACCCTTCGGCCTTTTGCTGCGCTGCCGCCTGGACGATGTCACCCAGCATTTCCTTAACTTTGTCCACCGCGAACGTCTTGGTCAGCTACTTGGCCGCGAAGCCGACCCAGGACTTAGTGTTTCCTGAGTTCCGCCACCGTGGGGCGTTCCTTCTGCCAACCAAATTTAAATTGCGAACTAGGGGAAGATATAAGGACGTACATTGCGAAGCATTTTTTTCTGCAATCATTCGCCAGCGGAGTCAACACAAGACTGTCCGGTACGGGCGGCGGGAGCTTCGATTGGAACAGGTTGAACATGACTGCGACGACCTCGTCCCCGAGCCAGGGCCGCGTGCCGGCCCACATCTCGAGAACGACGCAGTCGATGCTCCGGATATCAATCTTGAAACTGTATCCCTTCTTCTGCGTGGTTGATCACCCCGGGCGCCATCCAGAAGACGGTGCTTTGCATGGCCGCGTGCGCATCGTTCTGGTCGTCTGTGTTCCAAAGTCGGAAATCTTGCACACACCGGACAAATCGACGAGAATGTTGTCCGACTTGAGATCCTGGAAAAGGAGTCAATACCTTACATCTCCGTAACGAAAGACGACGTACCCGATGAAGGATTCCTTTGGAATGAAGGTACTCCAGCCTAGCGAGGATCTCGAAGTGAACGACTTGGTAGCATCCTCGTCAAACCTGCGATGTTTGAGCAGACAGCTACCAGTCGACCCTCCCGGCACATAGTCCAAGAAACTGCGAGGTAAAGTGAGAATCGCGTGCGGAAAGAAAGACAACTCACATGCTCAGATTGGCTTGCGTCTCCTCAAACCCAGAGTACTGGACGATATTAGAATGGTCGAGGACCTTGAGCATCTCGCTCTCAAGCTTGAGCGCCTGCACGACCGTGACCTCGTTCGCGGTATCTCGACCTGCTTGACGGCGATCATCTCGCCCGTCGTTGCGTTGAAAGCGAGATACATAGACCCGCCCATACCTCCGCCCGATGAGCTCCCCACGCACCCACTTGTATGTCGCTGCAAAGAGTCGGATTAGTTTAGAAGAGGAAATCGAAACATAACACGCACTAGGACCCTCGCTCGTCGACGGCGACTCGGGTAAACTCGACGTATCGACCTCCTCGACCCGGCTCGACGTGGCCAATGTACCGCTGCCGCTCAATCGAATTGACTTTTTCCCCTCGCACGCGCGCCCTTTCCGTGGGCGCCGGTGTGTGTCGGCTACATTAACGCAGCTGCACTGGCGGTGTCTGGTCTGCGTTCGTCCCTGTCGGCGACGTCCCGCCCGAGATCATCTCAATCACAGGCTTGTCCAAATCGTGCTCGGGAAAAAAGTCCTCGACACGGGCGGCCACGGTACCCATGTGTCTTCCTCCCGGGCGGTAAACGTGGCCACGCACACTCGCTTTGGACGCGCGCGACTTGGGCAGCTGCGATGCGGCCCGGTAAGGCAGGATGGAGGGAGGGAAGGGATGCTGCAAACTCCAACGGCGGGTCTGCATCAGGCCGGGGTTGCCCCGGGGCGCCGGGCTTTGTTTCTGGACGGGCGAGAGCGCAGCGAGAGATGCAGCGAGTGGTGCAGCAACGGATTTTTGGCGTTTGCGGACCTGCGCGAAAGCGGATTCGGTTCTTGTATTGGGATGTCCTCGAGATGTCCTCGAGATAGCGAGCGCGTGTGAGAGCTGTTGGACGAAGTAGGCGTCGTGCAACAGAGCTGCAAATCGATGTTACGACGTTTGCGTCGGGCAGCATGGCCGTAGGAGACAAGAAAAATTATGTTACGTCAGACCACTTCGCTGTAAATTAGAATCGCGTCGTATCAGGAGGAACGCGTCGAGTAGATCAATGCATTCTTAAGGACATCGTATGTGTTGTAAGATATGGCCCCTTCCCGAATGAAGTAGATTTCCCCCAATTGGCGACTAAGCTGCTTTCATCCTTGACCACGCTATTGCCATCGACACCTTGCGAGTGTCCTCCTCCCCTTCCACTCCCCTTGCCCCCACCCTTCTAACGTTTCTCTTCCTCTCTTCAACCTAGAACTGGTGTGCTCAGGTGAGTGGACTTGTTCTTTCTCTTTCTTTGAATATCACACTTACCTTCTGGTAGTCCATGGCGCCCGTCGGGCTGTATCTCGCCGCTCTCCGGGGGTTTCGTCCTCGTCCGCCTCCATTCGCTGCTCTCTCTGCCCTGTGCGTCGTTGCATTCACTTCGCCAACATTCCTCAACCTTTTCAGATGCAATCCATACCGCGATGGACCGGGCGACGTCTATGTCCTTCGGCGCGTTCCCCGCGCGGTCCAAGAAGCTTATGACGCCAGGAAAATCTCGCGTGCCATGTATTTCGCGAAGACGCAAGTGAAGCTCGGGCACTCGAAAAAATTCCCGACTCGCCAGCGCACGTACCGCAAGTGTACCATCGACTGGGCTCTGCACTGGGAAGTCAGATTCTCGACACCGAATCGTAAGTTGCTGGGTACGTACCTTGCTTTTATTCAAGGGGGCACGTTCCTGACCTCGTTCAGAGGCTCTGGTTCATGAGAGCCTTCGAGAACGCGGTGCAGCTGTGAAACCCGTCAGATGCTCCTGCTCGACACGCCATACGGAGTTTTTCAATTTCAAAAGGGCGGGCGGTGTTCGAGGAGTTGAGCGATTGGTATTATCTTGGATGTGGGCGCTCGGCCAAGCTGAGACAGTCAGGTAAGCTTCAATCCAGAACGGGATCGGCCTTTACTTACTCTTTTCAGGATTGCTCCTCCCTGAAGGAAAAGGTCAAATATTTCTTGCTCCTCCATGAAGCGTCAAATAATTTTTCGGTGTACTGGGAATATAATGTACATGTCTATCCTGAAGTTCTTTTGATTTAGTACGAAGTCACGGGCTTGATAAGTCTTACCGCTGGACGAATATCATAAGGTCCACATACAGGCAGCATCACGTTGACGCGCCGCACGGATGATGGCTTCGCTAGGCGCGCGATGCATGGGTGGTGTGTCTGGAACGCGACGATCTTGGGCCACGTGAGCTTCCTGAAGTGCGAGCCGCATCCTTCAAGACGAAAGGATCCGTTGCAGGTCGCGTATACTTTATCTGAGCCTATTTGTATTCATTTTCAGTTGAAGGGCTGCTGAAGATCGTGTATTAGGACGGTATTTACATTGCATAAATTCTGAATAAATATGCTTCAGCACGAGCGACGTCAAGACACAGAGACAGAAACATACGCATAGTATTTACATTGTATCAACCCTGAAATAAATTGCGTCAGCTTGAACGACGCCGCGACGAAGAGAAACGTACCTTCGACAGATTCAAGATGACGGCGCGGTTGTTTGGGAAGTGGGAGAGGATCGAGATCGGGTTAACTCGGTCGGGCTGCACCGTGAACATCCTTGAGAAATAGGTTTTAGCGGGGAAGTACGGGAAGGAAGTGAATGGGTCAAACGTGCCGGACGGGAGCGGTTCCTCACGCCGAAAGCTCAAGTAAGTTGTGCCGTTGACGAGTTTTTTTTTCCGATGCTCCCGGCAACGACGGGGGTCTTTCCAGAGGAGCGGAGGTTGTCCACTCGTTCGATACGCTCCTCCGACTCTCCCACTCTATCATGGGTGTCCGGCGTCCGGGCCGAAGAATCCTTTGGTCGGTAAACTTTTGACTTGAGTCTCGGACGACGGAGTCTCGTGCAGCGGGATCCGACAGCTGGCGTGACTGTCCAAGAACCGCACGTAGGACAGGGCGAAGAGGAACCCGTCCATGTATTTTCGGTGAGGGAATAGCAGCTTTGTCCGCACGGTTTGAGGGGGCGATCCACGAGAGTGACTCAAAGTCCAAGCCGGTGTCTGCTACGGTGCCCGTTGAGCTTGGCGTGAGACGAGACGCGACAAGGACTCACAGGATCCACGACAGCGCTGAGGGTGTCGACGTCGGGCAGACTGAAAACCTCGGCGTTCTCGCCTTTGTTATCCAACACCTCGAGATGGAGGGAGACTGGAAGGACGCGGGTCAGGCGAGGCAAGGGGAGGAAAGCGCGGTGTGACGAACCGAAGCTAAGCCCGGCGGCGAAGATGGTCACGGCAACATCTTTCCCGTACAACCCGGACAAAGAACTTGGATTGGCGGGCGTAATAAAAATCTTCGCGTGCAGCCGCGACGGCCTAAAAAGTTGCTCTTCAGATGGTCAGGGAACAGACAGGCAAAGACCCACCAACTATCCAACAGCTTCATGATGGTAAACGACTCGGAGAAAGAGATAATCTATACACAGCCACAACCACAAGCATGGAGTGGACGCGTTCCTCGCGACCCACTTCCTGGAGCCGGTGAGCGCGAGGGCGCTATCGGGTATTTGGGTTTCGCATTCGCCAGCGAGCAGCTCGACCATCAACACGATTTGCTTGCTTTCGATGCTGCTGCGACGGTGAGTTCCAAGAAAATGCGACGGACGGTGGACGAACTCAACGGGTGACATGACGGCGCTACAGGCTACGCTGGACTACGAATACGGGCTTCGCCTATTCCTTGAAAGCGTTCGTGAGCGGAACGCGATGCATAGTTGGTGGGTAAAGCATACCTTGGACGCAATATATTCCAGAGGGAGCTGTACGCCGACGAGCTGGAACGGCGCTCTAAAGAGTTGGAGTGGTTGATGAGCTGGTGCAGGATCGATGTATGGGAGCGAGAGCCGCACCAAAAGACCAGACCACCGTCGTGCTTAAAGGGTCGAGCTCGAAGGGCCGAGCTAAATAAGAGCATGAGCTTGTGCGCGCCATGCGGCTGGACATGTTACCGTACCGTACGAGAAGCAGGCGAAGCAGCGAGGGAAAATGTCGAAAAAGAGTGTCGTCTTGATTCGGCGTGGTCTTGAAGCCCGATTCCGCGACCAGACGCACAGAATCCCAAGGAAAGCCAACACCATAGCAGCTTCAGGCTGTGAGCATCTCTTGGAGCCTCAGCGAGGACGCTGAGCCTCCGATGCACCGCCGATGAGCCTGGGACGCTGCGTCGATTCTCTTGATTCCAGACCGAGTCTCACGGAGCCCCAGCGACAACGTCGAGCTGGGCCTCTGTGTATCAGAACAGCATGGGATTGGGGGAGCCTGGGCGAGAGACGAGCGGACAGACGAAGAAGACGATACACGGAGGACGCTGAGCGCTGAGTCCGAATCCGGAATCCCGCTGCACACACGACCAAACACGCTCTTGGGTCTTGCCTCCATGCCAAAACACGCTCAGCGCCCATTTCTTGCAGCTTAATATCCAGACTACCTACGTGAATACAGCTCTGCAGCCTCTCGTCGACAGTCTCTATTTTTTATTCCCATTTTATTCGATGATGTGGCTGTGCGCTCCCTCTTTGGCACTCGTTTCGGTCCGTTCATCCGCGACCGACACCACGAGCAGGCATGCAGGCACTGGGAAGATCCATTCTTTATATCATTACATCCGCATTATCTACGGCCTCCCAGACTTGCTCTTTGGCAACGGCCTAATTGGCCGACTGCCGGGTGGGGGAGGCTGTGGAAAGGGTCGTTCCAACCAGGTTGTAGAGATCTGATACGGGTTGACATAGGTTTCCTCCTCTCGCTCGGATTTGAAATGGAAGCGGGATCCGGCAGCTCCCAAATGTGGTGGGTCAAGAAGCTGAGGAACGGTCAGCTGCGCAGTGGACAGGAGGGAGAAGAGATGGCCTACTTCAGGGCGAACCAGATTTTGATTCTGTGAAACGCGAGCTTCATTCGCAGCAGGGAGAGCCACAAAAGTGAAGGCGGCCTTGGGTACAAATGGCACCGCATCGACCTACGACCACGAAACAGTCAGAAACAGTGCAGATCCCCTAACTGGAACAGTCAAACAGAAAATGGCTCTCCAGCAGACGGGGACAAATTCTGCGACAACGGTGATGGTTAGACATCTGGTGGGTGGACTCCCTGGTCACATACACTGGTCAGTTCCTTGAAATATGCGGCCTGGCGTGGATCAAATTCTATGTCCTTGTCGAAACAGACATTTGCAGCGTCTGCCGACAAGGTGGAGGGGGTCTCCGGTGTACAAGCTGGCAAGCACTGTACAGTTGATGCGGTTTCATCTGGCTTTCCGCTCTTTTTCACATCCGAGCCAAGGGTAGTATCTGCATGGCCTAGAGACTGGCCACCCTGTGTCATGGATGATGAGCAGGCTGATACGAATATCCCTCAATAACATACGCTGGTCGGTTCTCTGAGATGCTCTGCCCGTCCTTCTTCCGTGGAGCGGGAAGCTACGTCGCCGAAAGACTGAAAATTGTCAGTAAGATGGGATGCAGGACGAATTCGAGATCGCCGCACTTCCACTTGTGGACCGCGGTGGCACAGGAACTGGAAACGATAAGCTGCAGCACGGAAGCTGGATGTAACACTAACTTCATTTGAGGTCGGATCCCAAAGTGGTTCCCCAGCGCCTGAAGAAAGATTTTCGTCTTTCTTGTCACTTTCGTCTTTCTTGTCATCTCCACCGAACAGGTCTTCCACGAGATGATCTACCGGGAGGCCAACGCTGGATGCATCTTGGTCCACACGAGTCTCCGTCCCGTGGAGTGCCGAAGAAAAAATAGAGAGCGACCCGCCTCCCTTGTCTCGGTCGAGCTAAACTATGATGTTTAGGCCGCAAAGGATAAAGGTAGAACGGCTTGCCTTCTTGTCAACGTCCAAGCCAAGGGTTTGACCATCATGAGCCTGCAGACAACTATCAGCCGATGCCCCCTCCCACCAGAAAAAAAAAACCTCGCTGCGGAGCCGAGTGATAGTCTCCTCCTGGCCGGTCATCAGGGTGAAGTGTACCAAAATTCGAAGTGCAACTTGCCATCTCTGCAACTTGCTGGCCCAAGCGTTCAATCATAAGCTCGTCGGTATTGACTCTTTCATTGAGAGTCGAGATCTCGGCCATATCGAGATTAGCCTATAGTAGGGATAACCCAATGAGCCGACGACGAATTTCGGAAGTTCACATACTTGAGTGTACATCCGATCGATATCTTGAGCCTGGTCCGAGCCTGTCTTCTTCAACTCTTCGTTCTCAGTATTCAACCGTTCGATTTCCTTCTGCAATAGTCCATTTTCGTGTTCCACCTGTGCGGCGTTGAACCAAGAATGGCGTGACGAGGAATTCCTCACCTTTGAAAGTGCTTCTTTCATCAAGATCCTTTCATCTTCGAGTTCCTTGAGCTGCGAGCAATGTTTCACAAGTCTAGGAATCGAAGGGAGACGAGCTTGCCTTTTGTCTACCAACCGCATCCTCCATGATCGTAGCCTGTTTCTGCGACATGGTCACATGTTGGGGGGACTCTGGCAGGCGATGGAATCTGCAGACCTTGTTGGAGCCACTTGATTCGGGATCCGGCGCGACCCGTTTGTCACCAGGTAGGTACCAGATGGCTGTACGCTGGAGTGGTATTGGTGGAGTTTTGCGACCTGTGTTGGGAGGAGGCAATTTGATATAGACCTTCGGAGTTGGCGACTGGTTTGCAGTCAATGGCTGTTCTTCAATGAACGGTCTCTCTGTTTGAATTGTCGACTTCTTTCTGCCTCGCACCGTCTTGCCGCCGCCCCTGGACATGGAGCGAAGTAGGTGGACGTTGAAAGACAAAGAGAACCTGTTTCTCCACGTGATGGAGTGGCTGCTGAGTCAGCCGATGGAGGGCGTCCTGGACTCCTCGGAGTCGATGGTGGTGATACTAACAGTGGGACTTTGAGCGTTGTTCTCGTGCCGTTATGCGCGTGTTGACAAGAAAAGTCATATTTCCAGGATCACAAGCTCGGCTGAGGTACATCGACCAGTGCGACTGACTGAATATTTTTTGTTAAAGCTAACGCTACTCCGGCTGCCCTGTTGGTGGCAGCGGGTCCAGGATGCCAAGTGCGACAGTACAGAGATTCAGCCAGAAACGGATAGATTTGTTGAGGTAGGTGCGACCCCAAAATGGCTGACATCGCCAGAAAACATGCAGGCGAATGGCCGAGGGGCAATATAGAGCGCCTTGGTGTTCATAGGTTCGGAGAAGCGTCGCTCATGAGAGTACGAGTCGAACGTCGGATGTGGAACCTGAATGAAAAAAACGTCGAACAGAGTCTTAATTTTGTTCCCAGCAATACACAGCACGCGGAAGCAAGCAGGATGACCGGCGCAGCTTCGGGTGTGTTCGCTCGCGTTCTTTGCGACTAGGATCGTGGCGCTGAAGGTTGAGTGGGCTTTGGTGGTTCGTAGGATCCGAGTCGCTGGTTCGTGCAAGGCTGGGCGACTGAATCCACCGGCCTCCATTGAATCGCGGAGCCTCGGCGACTACGCTGCCCATACTGCCAGAGTGCTTGCCGCGGCTTCAGAAGAGCCTCAAACCCAGCTGGACTACCGGAGAAAGAGCACTACGGCTACGACACGTTATAGCGATGAATGTGTGATCCTCGAATCAAGTGGAGATGTGGCATTGTTGCGGGCAAGAGGCAGCCATTGGTAACCTGAGCGTCCCCGTCTCGGGGCCTGTGGCCAGCCTGAGCCAACGAAGCTGTAGTAGTTTTTGTGAACGAACCGTTGGATGTTTGCTGCACAGCATTACCAAGCATTTCCCTCGTTCAAGTTCAGGCTTTCGTCTTCTTGCCCGCTGCTGAGGAAATTCATTTGACGCACCCGCGCTTTTTCAGCCGCCGCCCACCGCCCGACCCCCCAGACCGAAGATAAACACAAATGCATAACTCTGTCGCATCAAGGTGCAAATCGAGCAATAATTCATCAGAACCTCAGGCTCAATCGCTCAATTTGCGAAATTCGAGCAAGACGACCGCTATCACATCATACGCGTGCGTCTACGAACATCTAAAAGCAGGCAACGAACGTTGAGGACGTTTCGTTTCATTTACGATATTGCCAGAGTACGTCTCTGCGCCGCGCGACCGCATCAACTCGAAAACCAGAAGTCGGAAGTTCGTTCAATTTATCGACATACACGGGCGTAACACATATCCCCCGGTGTTACTTTATCTCAGCTATAAACATGTCTCGTTTCAGTCGACCAGCTCTGGCACCAGGGACGCACTGGTGTGCCCAGGAGGGGGTTGTTCAACTTCGATATTCGCTTCGCCATCTCCTGCGCAGAATTTGGGCCCTTCGTCCTTTCTGAAATATTCCAGCATGCCGAGAATGTGACAATGTTCTTCGACCGTGAATGAAAGAGGGTCGGGACGTACTATTGTCGAAATCTTGACGCTGAGATAGGCCAAAGCTCAGAACGCGGCTTGATCGTCGAACCCAATTCTGACTTGAACCCTGGGCTGCGAACCTTCAATGAGGCAACCCTCGACTCGGAACAAAGGAACAGAGGGCGTGCAGTCCACCAGGTTCAGAACTATACTCTGTATTTTCAAACTCCGGTTTCAGCTCAGCAAATCTGATTCACTGCGTCCACGTCGCTTTTGATTGCACTCCAGCGGGCAGCTCAAAAGTGGTTCCTGGCGCCCGATAACACCTACCATGAGAACGACTGTGTTTGGAAGCTCAAGCAACTATCGGAGGGAAATTGAGTATCTGCCAAGTATCTGCTAGTGCTGAGTTTAGAATGATGTATAAAACGAGTGTATAATACAAGGGTGTATTATACGTGTATAAAACATTACATACCGGAGATCCATGTACTGCCATGTATTTAATGTGTATTTAATCCCAGGTGATTTCCAAGGCTCAGGTCATTAGCAGGCTTCCCCTGGTGTGTATGAGAGCTGAAGCAAGTAAGCAAATATTCCAAAAAAAACTGTCGGCCAAAATTTGGGTCAAAGGCCGCAGGCGTGTTAAAACGGTGGAGAGGATCATTTGATGCCGCCAAGAACCGTGTGATAACTTGATATCTTGACACACGGTACAAATTCGAACCGATGCTCCGCCCTTCTCGTCGCGCCCAACTGCCTTTACACCCCAAAACTGATGCCCATATTTTTTTCATCCTCCAGGGGGGTGTCTGAGGCTATTGAATACTTAGAAGACATTAAATACAGCATTATAATAAATACACATATGATACATTAAATACGTAGAAAATTTCGGGCCGGCGGCGCCGGTATTTAATGTATTATACGAGCCCTACCTTGCATACATTGGGGCCACTGCACAGCCTTGTATTATACAGAGGCAAAATCATTTTAACCCCGGCACTAGTATCTGCGCCCACCTGTGATCTAGTCAACTTGTGATTGACAGAAAACGCCATCTCGTCATTCCGATCATCGATTGACACCAATCTACGGAGGTTCAGACCCGGCGGATCCGCCGGTCGAGGCTCCTTCAGGAGCGCGAGCCCATCGATATCCTTCATGCGCTGATGAAGGCTCGACGACCTTCGCCCTGGTTTGTCCCTCGGGCATCTTAACTATTAAAATCCAAAAAAAGACTCGCGATGCTCACCGGCTATCTTGTCGAATGTGCGGGGCCACACGCCTGTCGAAGCGGGAGATGGTAGGACTCGGAGATGGTGAGTAACAAAGTTGAATTGGAAGGAGTATTATGTTCATCGGTCCCGACTCCCGCCTCCCTGGTAGGAACATTCGCGGCGCAGATTTTCAATTCAATCAATCAATTTCCGAGAGCAAGAAGAAGCTAAGACGGACCGTTGGGACATCAGGTACACAGACGCGACGCCGACGCCGTAGGACGCCGCCCACAAGACATGCTATCAAGCTTCCGCTGCTCGCGGTGTTGATTATCGCTACTATCTCACCCAAGTCGTTGAGCAGACGTGAACAGCGGCGCGGACCGACGCGCTGCATAGCGACCGTAGACGATGCTTCACTGATTGTGATTGTGATTCGCCCACGGCGCGCTGTGGAATGACAAGACATGGCGACGTCAACAGTTTGCTGGATGCGGAAATGACGGCGACACTCACTCGAATTCTGCTTCCTACACCTTGCGATGTGATAAGGCTTGACCAGAGTTGTCTACGGCCCACCGTAGGTGTCCGGTGGAACCAGGGCAAAACAGCGGAAAAGGGCGGAAGCAACGAAGGATACGCGCATGAGTCTTTGATAAACTCTCTCTTTGCCGACGCGGCCTCTGGAGGATTTGTGAAACACCTGAAGGCTTTCTGAAAGACCATCACTCTTCTTAGGTTGGGGGTCCGGTGGCCTAGCTAAATGTGATCGAGCATCCAACCTTGCGAAAAAGCATGGTATCATTGCTTTGTAGTATCATGCATAATTCCAGGCGTTTTCTGCCCATTACATCGGAAACGAAATAGCTCTAATTATGATGTGGATGGAGGAGGAGGACGAAAGAGTGCCGCTAGAAAGTCCGCCGTGTGGTGCTGGATCCAGAAGATCACTTCTTTACATCGGATGAGCGATGTGGTCGTTTCTCGGAGTTGTTCAGTCAAAGCATGGCACCTCTGGTGGCCGTTAATAAAAAGGCGATAGGTGCACAGCATATTCAAACACACCTCCTCAAGAACGAGCTGGGCTTGCCTCAATTGCACGACTTGAGACGTGAGATCCTCGGTGGCAGTCTTCGCGACAGTCTTCGAAAGTGAAGTCGGTTAATGGGAGAGAGATGGAGGACACAGATCATACGTACATCGTGTTGGATCTTACTCGCCTCAATGATTTCCTTTGCCTTCCAAAAATTCAGGGGGAGACCATAGAGAGAGACAGATAACTCACTTTCTCGAGTTTATCATTGAGGCTTCGCAGAGTTGATTCATTGAGATGCAAAGCCTCCTTCAGCGCGTAATTCTCTGCTTCCAAAGCGGCAATCTAATTTCAGAAGAGCTTTAGCAGACGATGAAAGGGATTATGGGGCACATACCTTTTCCATGGCTTGACCGGTGTGGACAGCACGCGGCTGGACCTGCAGGAGCAATGTTGGACAAGGCAAGATAGACTGAGAACGTAAAAACGGACCTTGTGCGCGGTGCCGTCGTCGTCCTCTTCCCGGGGCCGCTTGAGCGGGACGGACGAAGGGGGGGGCGACTGTGGTGCAGCGGTCATCGAAGAGTCCGTCGACGTTGAGCCGGGGGGCGGTTGGTCGGCCGGAGTGGTTGGGTGGTCGGTCGAGATATCCATTGTAGACCAGAGAAAGAGAGACGCTCGAAGTATATATACAGCGGGTGTCACAAAGGACAAAGAGTCCTTTGTCCGGGTTCTCCGAAACCCTGCATCCCGCTGCACGCCGGTCCGAACCGCACAGACGCTGAAGGTTCATTTCGGAGCAAGTATCTTGAACTATCTTGAGGCTAGTCGATGCGAATTGAATGTCAATCCGGGAGGGAAGACCAAGCATGAGGAGCTACGGGGAGCCAGAAGCTAGGCCCAGCCGTCGAGAGTTCAGAATGGCTGACGCAACAGATAATCCGAGGTGGTTGTTGTCGTTGGTTCAGAGCTGGACGTGCGCGGCGGACGTGACCGCCATCAGGCCACATTGATGCCGAATCTCCGTACCACATCTTGTCAAATCTCATTCACCATATTTAAGCGTATACATTTTGCTATCTAGAGGCGACTGGGAGGCTTGTAAGTAATGTTGGATACACTACAAGTGAATCTATGGTTCTCGTAATGGGTATGGGCGAAGGTGTACTCGGCGGGCATTCTTTCCACCGTCAGAAAAAAGAAAAAGCGCGGCTGGAGGAACAAATCCACGGGTTTGGTCGAAGGATTCCGACGCGGATGGAATTGCGCCGACGCCTTGACGGTCCTTTCATCGGCCAGCGCGAGGCGGAGGCTGTTGAGAGTAACCCTCTCCCCGAAGATGCGCAAGTCGCAGCCGGCGGAGACAGCGTCGACGACCCGTGCTGCGGTGTTGCGCGTGAACAGCCGGACAAGGTGGGGAGCGAAAACAGGGGTGCAGATCTTCAGGACTCGTGCCTTCGTAGCCCGCAGACGTCAGGGCAGACAAGAGCGGGACGGTGAGAGAAAGTGTCTGTAGTGCGGGCAGCATCAGCGCATCGGGCCCCAGGAAACGGTGTATCTGCGACTGGGGCGAGTAGAGTCGGAGGGTTTGAACACCAACGAATGCCAAAGGATCGAATCGTCTGAGGTCGAGGTACTCGATGGGTAGATACTCCGAGTTGAGGAAGGCCAAGGAAAGGGCAATGCAAGATGACTTGGCCCTCTGCAGCCACAGCGAGATCTGGGAGCAGGAGTTGCCATCCCCGCGGCGGAAGAAGGAAGGGCCCAAGGCGAAGGTTGGACTCTGCCAGAGCTCGGACGTGCCCATTGCGACGTCCCTCCATAACGAGCAGATCTGCATGAGGAGCAACGGTGATTCGGAGCGAGAGGGTAGGTTGCTGGAAGCCGGGAGGAAGAGGAAGACGTTCGAAAGAACCTCGACCGGGAAGGTGTGGATGGAAGCCTGGGTGTAGCGATCCTCCTGCAGGCCGAAGAATCCTTTGGTCGGTAAACTTTTGACTTGAGTCTCGGACGACGGAGTCTCGTGCAGCGGGATCCGACAGCTGGCGTGACTGTCCAAGAACCGCACGTAGGACAGGGCGAAGAGGAACCCGTCCATGTATTTTCGGTGAGGGAATAGCAGCTTTGTCCGCACGGTTTGAGGGGGCGATCCACGAGAGTGACTCAAAGTCCAAGCCGGTGTCTGCTACGGTGCCCGTTGAGCTTGGCGTGAGACGAGACGCGACAAGGACTCACAGGATCCACGACAGCGCTGAGGGTGTCGACGTCGGGCAGACTGAAAACCTCGGCGTTCTCGCCTTTGTTATCCAACACCTCGAGATGGAGGGAGACTGGAAGGACGCGGGTCAGGCGAGGCAAGGGGAGGAAAGCGCGGTGTGACGAACCGAAGCTAAGCCCGGCGGCGAAGATGGTCACGGCAACATCTTTCCCGTACAACCCGGACAAAGAACTTGGATTGGCGGGCGTAATAAAAATCTTCGCGTGCAGCCGCGACGGCCTAAAAAGTTGCTCTTCAGATGGTCAGGGAACAGACAGGCAAAGACCCACCAACTATCCAACAGCTTCATGATGGTAAACGACTCGGAGAAAGAGATAATCTATACACAGCCACAACCACAAGCATGGAGTGGACGCGTTCCTCGCGACCCACTTCCTGGAGCCGGTGAGCGCGAGGGCGCTATCGGGTATTTGGGTTTCGCATTCGCCAGCGAGCAGCTCGACCATCAACACGATTTGCTTGCTTTCGATGCTGCTGCGACGGTGAGTTCCAAGAAAATGCGACGGACGGTGGACGAACTCAACGGGTGACATGACGGCGCTACAGGCTACGCTGGACTACGAATACGGGCTTCGCCTATTCCTTGAAAGCGTTCGTGAGCGGAACGCGATGCATAGTTGGTGGGTAAAGCATACCTTGGACGCAATATATTCCAGAGGGAGCTGTACGCCGACGAGCTGGAACGGCGCTCTAAAGAGTTGGAGTGGTTGATGAGCTGGTGCAGGATCGATGTATGGGAGCGAGAGCCGCACCAAAAGACCAGACCACCGTCGTGCTTAAAGGGTCGAGCTCGAAGGGCCGAGCTAGATAAGAGCATGAGCTTGTGCGCGCCATGCGGCTGGACATGTTACCGTACCGTACGAGAAGCAGGCGAAGCAGCGAGGGAAAATGTCGAAAAAGAGTGTCGTCTTGATTCGGCGTGGTCTTGAAGCCCGATTCCGCGACCAGACGCACAGAATCCCAGGGAAAGCCAACACCATAGCAGCTTCAGGCTGTGGGCATCTCTTGGAGCCTCAGCGAGGACGCCGAGCCTCCGATGCACCGCCGATGAGCCTGGGACGCTGCGTCGATTCTCTTGATTCCAGACCGAGTCTCACGGAGCCCCAGCGACAACGTCGAGCTGGGCCTCTGTGTATCAGAACAGCATGGGATTGGGGGAGCCTGGGCGAGAGACGAGCGGGCAGACGAAGAAGACGATACACGGAGGACGCTGAGCGCTGAGTCCGAATCCGGAATCCCGCTGCACACACGACCAAACACGCTCTTGGGTCTTGCCTCCATGCCAAAACACGCTCAGCGCCCATTTCTTGCGGCTTAATATCCAGACTACCTACGTGAATACAGCTCTACAGCCCCTCGTCGACTATATTCCATTCGCATTTAGTCTTCCGCTCAGACACCAATTATTCTGTGCACAACTGACCACTACCAGAGCGCGACTGACGCTGATTCTTTGCCTTGATCCACATGCACCCTTCCAGCACTAGTATCTCGACCATCGGGCGCACTCGGAAGATCCAGTCCCCGGACTGTCATATTTCCAAACGTGCGGCGCGCGCTCTGAGCTGTGCTTACATTCTGACCAATACCGGATCCCAGTGCCCCGCGAGGTATTAGATGCCATTTTCACACTTTCTCTCGCAACCAAAGACTTAGAGGACATCACCATTGACCTTGCCCGCGATATCCTGAGAGTCAAGAATGTGTGTTCGGATTGGACAACCACTGCAAGAGGGAACCATTACATTTTATCGTTTGTGATGGTTTCATTCCCATCTCTGTCGTCCCACCAGGTCTGTCCCTTAGCCGTGGACTCCATCAAGAAATTACACAAGCAACTGGACGCTGCCGCTGAAGCGATACCCCTATGCGTTTGGTTTTCCTTCCCGGACACCTCAGCCGACGAAACAGTGTTTGGAGAAGCATGGAGGATGCTACTGGAGCTCGCAAACATCTCGAAACGATGTTCAATGCTCATATTCAGCCACCTAGGTGTTTGCAATACCAGTGATGCTATCACGAGGTGCTGGCGACGCCCGTTGGCTGCGTTCTTCTGCACCCTGCCGCCGACCGCATTCCCCACTCTCCGTGTCCTGCGAGTGTGTCGGAACCCTCTCGCAGCATGTTGTTTCCTCGAGGGATTTGCCATTCCTCAGTTGGACGGGTTAACAAGCCTGCATCTCACGGGCAATATGTCTACTTCGATCAAATCTTCATTCCAATCCCTCCTTACGGTGGAAACATCTGGGCCATTCCAGTTGACAGGTATCAAGGATTTCCTTGGTAAATGCCCCAAACTTCGACATCTGGTTTGGAATCAAGGGTACAGCATACGTCATGTTCTCTGCGTACCTCCGTCCCCAACCCTACCCCCCGCACCAATCCCAATCCCAACTCTTGTTGGTCTCACTCTACACGATATCAGTGAACTGCCACCTCTGACCGCCCCGAAATTGGAAAGACTCATTTTGGGACGATCTGACAGAATGTGGAACCTGTCAGATTTCGCAAAGTTGAGAGCCTTCAGGAGCCTCATAATCTTTGATTGCATGGGGGTGAGGATCGAAAATGAAACTTTGCGTATCCTTTCGGACCTTGCAAAGCTCGAGACTCTCTGTGTATCCGTGGGAGGCGAGAACAGAGCAGAGTTTTTCCGCCATCTCAGAAAACGGCAGGAACAGAGGCTCGCTGAAACAGGCAGCCATCATCTCAAGACCCTGATCTTATCGAACGAGTGTACACGTACCGATGAAAAACGGGAGTATCGGCAGCTGGCGCGGACTGCGCAGAATATTGATGGGTTGACAATGACACTTTATACGACAGCATACAGGCTTGGGATCCATTGGTTGCCCAGCTTTTACCCTACCGACCTCGAAAAAATCCGTCTTCTCATTCCGTTTGCTGAGCATGCAATCGGCGCACGAATGTGGAAGCCAGGTCGCTCCAACTCTTACAAGACTGTGGTCATCCTGAAAGACCAAGAAGCACTGGAGCATTGTCTGACGAATGGAATCTTGGTCGGAAACAAGAGAATTGGGTCGGACAGGGTGTATAGATACGAATGAACATAAGCTTAGCTACCTACCATTACCTACGTACGAAACTGTCAGTTTGCACTCGAGACAGTAAGATATAACTACAAAGTTTCAGCTGATACACACACATACACGCCCGCTAGTCCGCGTTTGTAAGTACATAGGCAAGTATATGCGAAGATCGTGATACGGGGTTGTATCTGGGGTCCTTCCAAGATTCGTCAAGAGTCTCCTGTAAGCATCGAGTTGTTGCTTCGTCTGACGGCAACGTCTTTGTGGATTGACGTCGCGCGGAGTGACAGGCGGGCCATGCGGCGATGTGGAAGGCGGGCAGCAGACCGGCGATAATTTTGGGCATTGTGACCAAAAAGATGGCGTAGCTCGCTGGGATCCTGCATCTTCTATATGGTACGTTATGGATTGGTTCACGCTTGGGGAACTCGAGCGATTCAAGGTCCAGATACTCCGAGTTGCGGGAGGTCAAGGAACAGATGACTTGGCCCTCTGCAGCCACAGCGAGAGCTGGGAGCACGAGTTTTCGTCACAGCGGCGAAAGAAGGAAGGGCGGCAAAGGATGGATTCCGCCAGAGCTCGGACGGGCCGGTACCGGATTTGCCATTCCTTGGAGGCGTTCGTGAGCGGAACGCGATGCATGGACGGTGAGTAAAGCATACCGGAGATTCAGTATATCCTAGAGGGAGCTGTACGCCGACGAACTGGAACGGCGCTCTAAAGAGTTGGAGTGGTTGATGAGCTGGTGCAGGATCTATGGGAGCGAGAGCCGCACCAAAAGACCAGACCACCGTCGTGCTTGAAGGGTCGAGCTCGAAGGGCCGAGCTAGATAGGAGCATGAGCTTGTGCGTGCCATGCGGCTAGACATGTTACCGTACCGTACGAGAAGCAGGCGAAGCAGCGAGGGAAAATGTCGAAAAAGAGTGTCGTCTTGATTCGGCGTGGTCTTGAAGCCCGATTCCGCGACCAGACGCACAGAATCCCAGGGAAAGCCAACACCATAGCAGCTTCAGGCTGTGGGCATCTCTTGGAGCCTCAGCGAGGACGCCGAGCCTCCGATGCACCGCCGATGAGCCTGGGACGCTGCGTCGATTCTCTTGATTCCAGACCGAGTCTCACGGAGCCCCAGCGACAACGTCGAGCTGGGCCTCTGTGTATCAGAACAGCATGGGATTGGGGGAGCCTGGGCGAGAGACGAGCGGGCAGACGAAGAAGACGATACACGGAGGACGCTGAGCGCTGAGTCCGAATCTGGAATCCCGCTGCACACACGACCAAACACGCTCTTGGGTCTCCATGCCAAAACACGCTCAGCGCCCATTTCTTGCAGCTTGATATCCAGACTACCTACGTGAATACAGCTCTACAGCCTCTCGCCGACAGTCTCTATTTTGTATTCCCATTTTATTCGATGATGTGGCTGTGCGCTCCCTCCCTGGCCCTCGTTTCGGTTCGTTCATCCGCGACCAAGACCTCGAGCGGGCGCAGTATGTACCCACGAATCCATTCTTTCTTCACCTCGTTCCATCCGACATTATTAATGGCCTCCCCGACTTGCTCTTTGGCAACGGCCTAATTGGCCGACTGCCGGGTGGGGGAGGCTGTGGAAAGGGTCGTTCCAACCAGGTTGTAGAGATCTGATACGGGTTGACATAGGTTTCCTCCTCTCGCTCGGATTTGAAATGGAAGCGGGATCCGGCAGCTCCCAAATGTGGTGGGTCAAGAAGCTGAGGAACGGTCAGCTGCGCAGTGGACAGGAGGGAGAAGAGATGGCCTACTTCAGGGCGAACCAGATTTTGATTCTGTGAAACGCGAGCTTCATTCGCAGCAGGGAGAGCCACAAAAGTGAAGGCGGCCTTGGGTACAAATGGCACCGCATCGACCTACGACCACGAAACAGTCAGAAACAGTGCAGATCCCCTAACTGGAACAGTCAAACAGAAAATGGCTCTCCAGCAGACGGGGACAAATTCTGCGACAACGGTGATGGTTAGACATCTGGTGGGTGGACTCCCTGGTCACATACACTGGTCAGTTCCTTGAAATATGCGGCCTGGCGTGGATCCAATTCTATGTCCTTGTCGAAACAGACACTTGCAGCGTCTGCCGACAAGGTGGAGGGAGTCTCCGGTGTACAATCTGGCGAGCACTGTACAGTGGATGAGGTTTCATCTGCCTTTCCGCTCTTCTTCACATCCGAGCCAAGGATAGTATCTGCATGGCCTAGAGACTGGCCACCCTGTGTCACGGATGATGAGCAGGCTGATACGAGTATCCCTCAAGAACATACGCTGGTCGGTTCGCTGGTCGGTTCTCTGAGATGCTCTGCCTGTCCTTCTTCTGTGGTGCGGAAGCTACGTCGCCGAAAGACTGAAAATCGTCAGCAAGATGGGATGCAGGACGAATTCGAGCTTCCACTTGTGGACCGCGGTGGCACAGGAACTGGAAAAGATAAGCTGCAGCACGGAAACTGAATGTAACACTAACTTCATTTGAGGTCGGATCCCAAAGTGGTTCCCCAGCGCCGGAAGAAAGATTTTCGTCTTTCTTGTCATCTCCATCGAACAGGTCTTCCACGAGATGATCGACCGCGAGACCAACGCTGAATACATCTTGGTCCACACGAGTCTCCGTCCCGTGGAGTGCCGAAGAAAAGATAGAGAGCGACCCGCTTCCCTTGTCTCGGTCGACCTGAACTATGATGTTTAGGCCGCAAAGGATAAAGGTAGAACGGCTTGCCTTCCTGTCGACGTCCAAGCCAAGGGTTTGACCATCATGAGCCTGCAGACAAGTATCAGGCGATGCCCCCTCCCACCAGAAAAAAAAAACCTCGCTGCGGAGCCGAGTGATAGTCTCCTCCTGGCCAGTCATCAGGGTGAAGTGTACCAAAATTCAAAGTGCAACTTGCCATCTTTGCAACTTGCTGGCCCAAGCGTTCAATCATAAGCTCGTCGGTATTGACTCTTTCATTGAGAGTCGAGATCTCGGCCATATCGAGACCAGCCTATAGTAGGGATAACCCAATGAGCCGACGACGAATTTTGGAAGTTCACATACTTGAGTGTACATCCGATCGATATCTTGAGCCTCGTCCGAGCCTGGCTTCTTCAACTCTTCGTTCTCAGTATTCAACCGTTCGATTTCCTTCTTCAGTAGTCCATTTTCGTGTTCCACCTGTGCGGCGTTGAACCGAGAATGGCGTGACGAGGAATTCCTCATCTTTGAAAGTGCTTCTTTCATCAAGATCCTCTCATCTTCGAGTTCCTTGAGCTGCGAGCAATGTTTCATAAGTCTAGGAATCGAAGGGAGACGAGCTTGCCTTTTGTCTACCAACCGCATCCTCCATGATCGTAGCCTGTTTCTGCGACATAGTTACATGTTGGGGGGACTCTGGCAGGCGATGGAATCTGCAGACCTTGTTGGAGCCACTTGATTCGGGATCCGGCGCGGCCCGTTTGTCACCAGGTAGGTACCAGATGGCTGTACGCTGGAGTGGTATTGGTGGAGTTTTGCGACCTGTGTTGGGAGGAGGCAATTTGATATAGACCTTCGGAGTTGGCGACTGGTTTGCAGTCAATGGCTGTTCTTCAATGAACGGTCTCTCTGTTTGAATTGTCGACTTCTTTCTGCCTCGCCTCGTCTTGCCGCCGCCCCTGGACATGGAGCGAAGTAGGTGGACGTTGAAAGACTGTTTCTCCACGTGATGGAGTGGCTGCTGAGTCAGCCGATGGAGGGCGTCCTGGACTCCTCGGAGTCGATGGTGGTAATACTAACAGTGGGACTTTGAGCGTTGTTCTCGTGCCGTTATGCGCGTGTTGACAAGAAAAGTCATATTTTCAGGATCACAAGCTCGGCTGAGGTACATCGACCAGTGCGACTGACTGAATATTTTTTGTTAAAGCTAACGCTACTCCGGCTGCCCTGTTGGTGGCAGCGGGTCCAGGATGCCAAGTGCGACAGTACAGAGATTCAGCCAGAAACGGATAGATTTGTTGAGGTAGGTGCGACCCCAAAATGGCTGACATCGCCAGAAAACATGCAGGCGAATGGCCGAGGGGCAATATAGAGCGCCTTGGTGTTCATAGGTTCGGAGAAGCGTCGCCCATGAGAGTACGAGTCGAACGTCGGATGTGGAACCTGAATGAAAAAAACGTCGAACAGAGTCTTGATTTTGTTTCCAGCAATACACAGCACGCGGAAGCAAGCAGGATGACCGGTGCGGATTGGAAGCGCCCGAGAGCGCGGGTGCAAGCGCTGCACACACAGTGGCGGCGTCACATTGCGATCTGGACCGTGTCGAGGTAAGACAGCAGGCAGTGTGAATGATCGGGCGAGCGGGAGTAGAGCAGCTGCAGGCGAGGACGGAAGCCTGCGGAGGGTTGCTGCCACATAAGCGGCATGCGTGCGTCAGTGTTGTGGTTCGCGGCGGCGTGTGTGCGTAAAAGCCGCTTCTCGCAGGCGCAACCGGACCGCAGGGTACGACCTTATTTGCTCGACAGCAAGAACGTCTCTGACAACAGCGGATCAGGACTGAGCATTGACGAGAGCTACACGGACTATTTATTTGACGAGGGAAGGCGGAACGCAGAGAGGAGGGCGCATACTGGCGGGACAAAGTAATTAGCCGTCGTATGATTGATTCATTCGAAGATGAGCGCGTTACCGACTGAAAGGCTCTCAGGAAGGATAGCAGCTATTGAATTAGATCGAGGTCAAAGCCGCCGACGTACCGCATGCGTGACGACGCGCAGGGTCGACCGCGGCAATCTGGCGCACTGAAGCAGGCCGACTAAATTTTGAAGTGGGACCGAACCTGCGCGCAATGCGCATTGATTGAAGTAGAACTATGGACCAGACTGGAGTTCCATTCTGCTCGCCGCTGGAAGCAGTATTGACTTTTGAAAAACCAAAAACCTTCAAGGATAGGACCGGGTAACGATTTTGGCGTTGTGCTGTAGGACGAAGGACAGAGCCTGACACGAAAGACAGCAAGGGAGGGCACCGCCGCAGCAATTTATCTGGGCTTGGGGAAGGGTTGTCTAATAATTCGAGGGGGTAGCAAACAAAGCCGGGGCACGCAAAGACGCTGAGCGTGTTTCAATTTGTGAATTTTGCAGAGCGCAACCGAACGTGTTTGGTCTTATTGTGCAGCCGCCGGCCCAGCCGCCATTCTGCTTTCCTTACTGCCGCCATTCTGCTTTCCTTACTGCCACCATCTGCGCTTCCTCTTCACCGCGACGGCCTCCAATTGCGAGGGAGGCATGGGCAAGGACCGACTCGGACCACATACCGTGCTCCTGAACAAGTCTGGCGACGGATGATAATCGAATCGGCCTGCCTTGGGTGCGCCAGACGATGTCCGTGTCCGTTATCCATACGGCCTTCTGTGGGCAGGCAGGGTGGAACGTCGATTCTTGATGCAAGACCAAGTGATTCCTCAACATTTCGGCCTCAGGCATCTGGAGGTGGACCGCGAGGAGCGGGACTAACAGCGTCGCTTGCCATACACGTTTCATTGCCGCCAACGCCATCCACCTCATCCTTGGCGCTGTCGGGAAGCGCGTCTGTTCCCAACCCGCAAAAGCCTCTCGTGCTCTCGCCGTCAATTCAAGACAAGGTCAGCCAGTAATCGAATTCGATATTGCCGCATTTTGACCATTCTGCTCTCCAGCTACCTCGACTCTGAGCCCAACGCCTGTAGAGTCTCGGCCTCGGCGTGTTGTGATCCACTTGAGCTTTTGGTAAGTCTCCTCGCGGTCGCAACACTGCGAAACAAGCTTACGCTGCAATTTCAGCTTGTGATCATCTTCGACTTCATATCACGGGTCTCCCGGCCAGACACCTCCGGCCGGGCTCGACGACCACCCGCACGCCCTCCGCGTCAGACATCCCGCGCGGAAGATTGCTTGAGGTCAGTTCTCATTCGGATACCTCGTATTGCCACCTTTTGACTATTCCACCGTCCAGCTCTACCAACTTCGATCTCGGCCGCTATAGACTCTCCGCATCGGCGCTTTGTATTCCACTCGAGCTTTTGGTAAGCCACCTCGCAGTCGCAACGGATACAAAACGAGCTGACGCCCAATTTTTAGCCTGGGATTATCTTTGACTTCATATCGCGGGTTTCACGACCAGAAACCTTCGACCAGGCTCGACGACCACCCGCACGCCCTCCGCGTGAAACATGCCACGTTGAAGATTCTGACTACTTCACCGTCCAGCTCTACTAACTCCGATCTCGGCCGCTACAGACTCTCAGCATCGGCGTTTTGTATTCTACTTGAGCTTCTGGTATACCCCCGCATGGTCGCAACGGATACACAATGAGCTGACGTCCCAATTTCAGCTTATGGTCGTCTTGGACTTCATATCGTGGGTTTCAAGCCCCGAGAGACCTTCGACCAGGCTTGATGACTCCCCGCCCTCCGCATTAGACCTCCTGTGCGAAAGTCCGCTGGAGGTCAGTCCATCACTCGAACACTTCATATGACCGCATTTTGACTATTTCGCCATCCAGCTCCACCGACTCCGATCCCGGGGGCTGCACAGTCTCCTCAGTCTATCGTACTGTGATCAAGTTGGGTAGGTTTCCGTGCCGCTACAACCGCGTCAAGCCAAGCTCACGCTTCAATTCCTAGCTTGTGATTATGTGTCTTGGACTTCAGGTACCAAAGACCTTCGGCGAGGGTCGGGGACCATCGTTCGGGAGTGCTGTACCGGCCGTTGTAGGGGTCCGCATGTCGGGATCACCATGTGCTCGTCTCTTTGCACTCGCATGTCCAAGGAATCTTCATTGAATTTTTTTTCTGGGGGCGCCGTACTTGAATGAAAATTTTCAAGCAAGCATTCTGCTACCCAACGCCTTTAGCGTAGCCGTCCCGAGCTGCGTCTCGGATATAGCGTGACAGAATGAAGTGTAGCAAGTAATCATCGCTGCAGCTCGGAATGTCCCGGGACTGCTCGGGCTTCCGTCGGATCAGCGCAGACGCTGACCAACACACCCAGACACACTTATGCTCAGCGTCGCGCTGGACTTCTCTAACATCTCTAGGGACCGAATTCGTGAGCCCTCTCTGGACGCTCCCAGATCCTCACATCACCGATGCGAAGTTTCTTCCCGCAAGATACGCATTGTCCTTGACTGGCGCTCCGCTGGTATTCAATGTCCACCCAAGTACTCCTCTGCCCTCAATTGCCTCCCGAGTCCGCCTTTTCGAACGCCTCGTGCATGAAAACGTGTTTGCTTTGTTCAATGCGTCAGATTTCGGATGTGATCCCTTTCTCTGTTAATCTCCCTTTATCCTACGGTACGTTTGTGGTTCGCCTTTGTGTCTGAACGATAAAAGACTGATTTCAGATCGTCTTTCAAACCATGGCTAAGGTCAACAGAAACTGCACGTATGCTCATGCTCGACCGACGCGCCTGCGGCCCATGCGCCCCCACCTCCTCGCGGATCGCGACGCCGTCGATCAATGGGTTGCGGCCGAGGACCTCATGGCCGACCCGGACGTGCCGATGCACGCCCCTCTGGCGGACGACGAGGTCAGATGCGAAATATACGTTGCCCTCCTTGAGGTCTATTCCCTTTCTATACCCTGGTATGCCAGTCTGATTATGTTTCAGGGCATGTACGGCCCCGTCTACCGATTATCTTTGGCCGTGTACAATCCTCACGCCGGGAAGACCGAAGATCTGAGGCTCGGCCGCTATCAAGGGATTCCTACCGACAAAGATGCACCTCTGTGGACACGTCGCCTCCCCCTGTTCAAGTACATTCGTTTCACCCAACCACGAGCCTTTGTAGCAATGCTCGTGGCGGGTATGTCTGATATCCAGTTCTTCGTGAGTACCTGTTCTAGTGTTCACCCTGATTTCCGCCGCTTACATTTGGGAATCACCAGGAGCCTGCCTCCTCCAAAGCGCTCTTGTGGGCACGGCAAGCTGCCGTACGTCTTTCTGCACGCGCGTATATCATGCACTCAAACATGCTAGCCAGATCGGCACTCCTGTCCAGAGACTCGTCTCCCGTCACTGCAGAAACGTGGCCCTCCGATCCGTCAAAGTCTGGGCGCGGGGCCAAAACTTGAGAGGCTGAGATACATGTTTCTCCTTTGTTTCTTATAATTTGACGCGTATTTTCCGCTACTTACGATAACTCCTGTTGTACTATTCGTCCTTCTTGTAAATCAATTGATCATGATATTATACTCTGCGCCCGAAAATCAAGAGAACGCGTGTCTTTATGTGGACACATTCAAATGCCCGTGAACCCCATCCCCAAGTGCAACACAGGATGATCGTCGTCCACGATCGCGGGTGCGAAACCGCCGCCCTAGCCTCCCTACACATTCCCCAAGATGCCTGGCCACAACTCGGGTAGCATTCCTTCTGATGCATCCGGAGAGTCGGAGTACAGCACACGTCTTCCACCAGCGCTAACGTACGCGTGCCCAAGCTGGTGGACAGGCCGGGAAAAACACGCAGAATTGATACAGAGGGTGCAGCGTCGCATCGAAACGTCTTGTGTCAAGAACCAGGCAGGCGGTGCTATTTTTTTTGAAAGCCTGATTTGTTTGTCCCGACTGGATGCGTATATTTCCTTAATGGGACGAGAGCGGTTGTTTGTGGATGCTTTGTCTTCTTCGGAACTCTCCGAAACGAGAGACGGCAAGGGAGGACACCGCCACAGTGATTCTTTCGACCGCCTGACACTTCCAAGAATGTCAACTCGGGCTCGCGGGGAGATACTGCAGCTTCGTGTGGAGTGCAATAAAATGCGGCTGACGGAAGTAAAAAGCGTGTCTGGTTGTGTCGTGCTACGGCAGTAAGTTAGCACGCTTTACGTTTCGCGATAGAGGTCGGCATCGCCTCCTCCCTCACAGCGGCGAGGTCTTTCTTTCTTCAAGCTTCGAAGCTCTATCTGTTCCTCCTAAGCTCGACTGCAGGCGGGCTGGTAATCAGCCTGGAATTTTACTCAAATCAGTGTGCACCGAACATCTTGCTGAAATACTACGCTGGCTTCTCCGAACCCTTACTATATCCGCTGAGGCGATGGGTGCTCGCGAGGCGTGATTCCGAGTAGATATACATCATACATTTTTATAGAAAGTATCTACGGGCAACTTCACGCGAGACAACCCACGAACGTCAACCCCGTAGCAAACTCCTTCTTACCGAGACCCAGCTTCACTTTCATCAACGTCAAGCCTTGAGACTTGTGGACAGTGACGGCCCATGCCAGTCGAAGGGGAAGTTGTGTGCGGGACATGTTCTTGCCGTCGAGCTCCTTGGGACAATCCGCACGCCCTCCCTCCGGAAAGCCAGGTCGAGCCTCGGTCCGCCAAAGAGGGGGCCCGGTGTACGTTGGACAAGAGACAAAGGACCACCAGAGGGAGGTCCAGAGCGGGACGAACCCAATGGCCAGACAACATCCTCAACGATAGCAACCGTCGTATTGATAAGGCCTGGCGACAGATTAGTAATCGTGCGTGGTACGAGGAATGTAGGTTCCGAACCTTTTTCTTGCTACAGATTTTGGGAACCATGACTTTTGTACCTTTTGAAAGGTACGTGTGGTTTTCTAGTCCGCCGGCTTCGTCCCCAAATACCTTGTGACCACTAGTCCCACCGTCGTGCTTGGCTTGAACGCGGCCGACCGGTTGGTTGAGGACTTGGAGCTCCGTGAGGTTCACGCCATGAACATCTTCGCGTGTGGTGTACAGGCAGACGGCGTCGGCGAACGACTTGCGAGCCGCTTCGGGCAAGTTCATCTCCGAATGCGTCATGAGAAACGTCCAGTCGTCCATAGAGTCCGCCTTGAGATGCATGTTTGAGCACCGATTTGAACGCCAGCTGGTCCTCAGACTCGCCCTGCTGGCGATGCAAGACTTGGAGCCGATAGCTTTTGTCGAATAGACGGTAGAGTATCGATCCGTCGATGCTCAGGGAGGGGTGTTCCAGTAATGGCCGGTGCATACAGTGGCCGATCGCCGACGGGTGGGAACTGGGCAAAGTCCCCGTAAAGCACGACATGAAGGCCGCCAAAGGGAAGATGAGCAGAGAGAGGGAAGAGCTGTCGCAGCCTGGAGTCGATCATGGCCAATGTTTTCAACCCGAGCATGGATTTCTCATCAATGATGAGGAATTTGACACCTTTCCAGTGGGCTTGTAGACGTGCGAGTCGGGCACGGACGAAATCGGCGTTGACAGGGAGCCCGAGAGCAGAATGTATGGTCTGGCCATGGATATTCAGGGCTGCAGCACCACGGCGCAAGAACCATAGCTGGATGTTCCTGGTCGTGAAGAGGCGCCATCCGCCGCAATTTTTGACACACTGCGTGGATGAGGTAGGTTTTGCCGCACCCCCGCCGAACCGTCCACTTGAAAGAGACTTTGAAGCACAGGCTGGCCGGTCAACGTTTCACCATAGATTCTAGAAAGCAGTTCAAAGATCTGCTTTTGTTCGTTCTCCAACGAATTGACGTCCACCGGAGTTTGGTTTTGGCCCGGTACAGGAACGGTCCCGGCTTGCTTCTTCTGGTTGTCGAGCCAGGTGTTCATGAGGTCGTGGTTTCCCAGCGAGGGTGCGCAGCCTCGAGGTCCCACCCATCATCGATGGCCGATTTCCGAGGTCATCGGGTCCGAACTGGGGAATGCCTGCGCAAAGACCTGCCAATCTTCTTCCCTGCCCGGCGCATCGGGGTTTGGGACCTCCTCATCGTCGTCCTCTTCTTCCTGGATTTCGATTTTCGTGTTCCCAGCACCGCAACGTGGCCTGCGGATGCTCGTGGCCAGCAGCGCGACAGTGGGCCCACACTTCGGCCCAGCTCTTCTCCTCACCGTCCGACTGCCGCAGCGTTGCACGGCGAGCGGAGTACATTCTGCACTCGAGGTGGCGGGGTGCATTCTGCGCTCGAGGTGCTGAGTTCAAGGAGGTCGCGTGGAGTGAGGGCGGGTGGTGGGGAGTACTGTAAACAAATCAGCACAAGAAAAAAGCACCCGCCCAAAAAAAAACTCACCTCAAACGAAGGCGGCTACCATCGACGGGTGCACAGCGGATGCACGGCGTGCACAAGCTGCGGGTGACCGAACGCCGTAGTCTCCCTGACGCGGCTGCTGGGGGTAACCTGCAAGACCTCCGATCAGGTGAGGCGGCGGAGTGGTTGGCGTTGCGGCGTGGTGGTGTGCAACGTGGGCGACGGCAAGGTGCACGAGACGAGCGGGGACGGCACCGGTTTGAGCGGCAAGTGAGAGACAACGCACGACCTCGGGGCCCTTGTGGAGGCACCGCGACGATAGAGGTGAGACGGAGGTGTGGGGCGGCTTCGCCGCGCTCGGGCGGGTGAGGTCAACTGTAGCATTGAAAAAAAAATAGTAAGACACAGAGGAAAAAGAGAGCAAAGAAAACTGACCTGCGACGAAGGACGGCTATTCATGAGATGCAGGCCACGTGCAGAGCCCCGACACAACCCCTGGATTCCCAAGCGCGGCAGTCGCAGTGGCAAAGAGCGCTAGAGTCCCGGGAATAATCAGGCAAAGGCAAAAATAAAAAGGGCAGAAAACACACCTGGGCCTCTTTCCGCGGGGCAGAGGGTGGTTTCAGCGGGGCGGGGGTGTTTACGCATTCCCGGTGTGCTGTTGCAAGGGTCCATCCGGCGCCGCAAAACGTCGAGGGCATTGAGGGCGGCGATGGGCGTTTGGGATGGCAGGTGGCTGTGCATTCGGACCGAACGTTCCGAGTCATTTCGAGGTGGACGTCGAGGAGAGGTGTGTGAGATGGGGAAGGGCATATAGAGGAGTGGGCGTTGGCACGAGCGAGAGGGTGAGAGACTGCAACAATTTGAGCCTAGGAGTCAAAAAACGCAGTCAGCAAGAGAAAATATAGACAGGAGACCAGGGATACCTTGGCACAGGGAGACTAGCCAGAAGAGAATGAAGATTGAAAAGAGAACAAACATGAAAAAGAAATAATGAAAACAGAGAGTCGGAAACCGCGGTGGGCCCCCGCACGCAGCAACGTTTGCGCCATAGAACTAGCGTAACTAAAGGCACCGGTGGAACACGGCAGCATGGCCCACCGTTTAGTGCGGGAGGGCACGTTGGCCGCAAGGTAGTAGTTTAGAACAAACCTCGCTAAAGCGATCACGATCAGAGACCGCGGGACTTTATACAGACGCGTCTCGTTGATGTCACGTGATCGAGTCGCGCCCACGGTCCTGTTTGCACGACGCGAACTTGCCAAACAGCCGCTCCGTGATACTCAGGCTCGGGCTCCATCCAAATGCTACAACAACATCAAGATTCGCAAGGATGGTGGTATAGACTACATCCGGGCTGCTGCTGCTGGCCTGTCGTCGCCGGATCCTTTCATGCTGACATCGCTCATGTCATCCTCCGGTTCAATTAGAAGGTTTGACCTTTGGAGTTAGAGCGACCAGAGTCAAGGAGATAAAACTATACCATCTCTCTCCACCTTTCGACAATAAATTGCGGAGGAATTCGGGCGGAGATCAAACATTGATGAAAAGAACATCAGACCCACTCTAAATTTCGAAGCCACCACCAACGTCGAACAAGCTACTAAGGCTGCAGGGCCACAGCGGGGAAATAAATGACGAACTCTCCCAGGGCTAAACAGGTTCCTCCTCTTTCATTTCGTCCATGAAGAAATTCATCCTACGGAAACTACGACACAGCAAACATGAACGATATATCCCGGCAGTTGAAGTTCAAGTAGAAAGTGTACGCACCAGTGTAAGCTCCCTACATCCCCCGCTCCAGGAGCATTCCTTAGACCGTACCAATACCTTTCCAGGTCTCTGATTTTGACGAAGAAGCCCGACAACATTCGGTGGACTTGATGCACCACACGTCCGGCGTACGCATTACTCCACCCAGTCCTAGCCGTTTCACCCCATGGACCGCTCTGGGCGGCCACTATGACCCTCCCTCGCATGCATCCGCCCCAGATCTCGCCTTCCCCAGTCTAGAGTCCGATTCAGAAACAGTTTGCGAAGAAATACAGGGCGGCGGTATGAACATCACAGAATATGTTGCTCTTCATCCCGAAGAGCCGCGTTTCTACAAAGCCACCCGGACGGATATCTACGACTTCAACTCCTTGCGACAGGGAGATCCCAGCATCCCTCGTGCACTAATTACCCTGGTGGATTTGCCTGCCCCCGCCGATCCAATGCCAGACCATCTCCTCAAGCCCCGTCACTTCATGATGTTCAATGAGGCCAAACCCGTGTTTTATCTAGGCATGGAGGTGGAGAGTTTTGGCACCTTGAAGGGGAATTGGACCCTCGCGGAGGTAAAATTGCGCCAAAGAGGTTTCGTCTATGTTCAGTGGGTTGAACAACGGAAGAAACAGCTCGCAGTGATTCGCATGGCGGAGAACTCTTACCATACAACAAGGCATCTTCACCAGCAGGAGCGGGGCAGTCGGAGGCGCACCGTTAGCTTTGGGTTCATCAAACCAAAGAACAGAAGATAGTCGAAAATAAATACTCACCTGTACTCCCGTCAAATGTATATAGAAATCCAGCATCAACCGAGGGGATGGTTGGGTCCTCGGTAGAGTCCTCAGTTTAGATAAGTTCCCCGCGGATGCCAGCCTCTCGCCAAAGTGAGAGTCAGACATGGCTTCCCAATAAACCAAACACGAACTCACCTTCTTCAGCCAAAACAGAATCATATTAATATTGTGCTCATACTAATTCAATCTGTAGCAGTGATCCCATGAAAACCACGGATCTCGCCGACCACAAACATGTTCACTCAGGTGTCCAAGTGGTCAAAGATTGAAGGTATCCGTAGCATAAAATTAACGCATGTATGTAGTACGGGCCACAGCTGTTTCTTAACGGGACCGCGCCGGAATATACCTACCTACCTACCGAACGAAGGCTGTAAAAGATGCCGCTAGAGCTCTCTTCTTGTCTCAAAGTGGTCAGCCGGTACTGCACTCCCTAACCAGCTCCGGCGCAGATTGTGCAGCGAGGTTTCCAGGTGATCATGAGTAAGCGGGAAGAAAATGCATATTCGAACACAGTACAGCCTATATATATAAGGATGAAAGATGTTTAACTCTAGGAAACATCGCATATTGGACTACAATACGACTTCATAATGAACGACCATCTGGTATGAGTCGCGGAGGGGGGAACACTATGGCAGGTTGAGTACGAAAAAAGTTTGAGCCAACGTTATCCAATTTACCATGATTGTAAAGAGCACCATCAACGCTCCCGCCATAAGCCCCAGCACCATGGTTGCCATCCAAACGATCACCCCTCGAAGATTTTCGCCCCTACCGTTTTAAGTCAGCACTAAATAGAAATATGATGTACTAACACACCTCTTCATTTGCGCCTGCAAAAGTTTGTTCTGTGCCTCTTGCTTCTGACTATTCGCCTTGTTCTGTTGCTCCCAAGCATCCATTGTGTCCTCGATATTCGACAGAAGGCGAGAGGTCTCTGACTTGCGTTCGTCCAGAGCTTCCGTCAGGATGATAATTTGGGTCTCGCTGTCGTAGCGGCCCGATAGACGAGAAAGGACCGCCTCCGTGCGATCAAGCAGTCCCCAGAAGGCCAGGACTAGACCGAAGCTATCCTGGGTGTGCCGCCGAAAACGGACCTCGTCGACCTCGATACGATTTTCCGCGGCGTAGTCGCAGCGGTGGGCCAGCCACAAGCGGATCAGGGCGGGAAATTGGGTAAAGAGAGTGCCAAGGCCTATAACGGCAGACGTGGTGAAGATGAGGAGGGCTGCAGTGGTCAAGTTGGTGGAGATTGTGAAGGCGATCATTGCGGTGAGAGAGAAATGAGCGGGATGAAGTGGTAGAGAGATGAACGAGACGAAACTGTACTTATATATAGCGGGGAGAAACAAACGTCGAGGGTGGCTCAAAGATTCCAAAGAACCGCTGGTGAATGGAGAAAGGCTATTGTCCCGGCATTGCTAAAAAGACGAAAGAAAATCAAGTTTAAAGCAGGCTGAGAGCGCATAGGCAACGACGGGCTTGACAAGACAGATACACTGACGCCAGTAGCGGATGAACGGACCGAAACGAGGGCCAGGGAGGGAGCGCACAGCCACATCATCGAATAAAATGGGAATAAAAAATAAAGACTTTCGACGAGAGGCTGCAGAGCTGTATTCACGTAGGTAGTCTGGATATTAAGCTGCAAGAAATGGGCGCTGAGCGTGTTTTGGCATGGAGGCAAGACCCAAGAGCGTGTTTGGTCGTGTGTGCAGCGGGATTCCGGATTCGGACTCAGCGCTCAGCGTCCTCCGTGTATCGTCTTCTTCGTCTGTCCGCTCGTCTCTCGCCCAGGCTCCCCAATCCCATGCTGTTCTGATACACAGAGGCCCAGCTCGACGTTGTCGCTGGGGCTCCGTGAGACTCGGTCTGGAATCAAGAGAATCGACGCAGCGTCCCAGGCTCATCGGCGGTGCATCGGAGGCTCAGCGTTCTCGCGGAGGCTCCAAGAGATGCCCGCAGCCTGAAGCTGCTATGGTGTTGGCTTTCCCTGGGATTCTGTGCGTCTGGTCGCGGAATCGGGCTTCAAGACCACACCGAATCAAGACGACACTATTTTTCGACATTTTCGCTCGCTGCTTTGCCTGCTTCTCGTACGGTACGGTATCATGTCCAGCCGCATGGCACGCACAAGCTCATGCTCTTATTTAGCTCGGCCCTTCGAGCTCGACCCTTCAAGCACGACGGTGGTCTGGTCTTTTGGTGCGGCTCTCGCTCCCATAGATCCTGCACCAGCTCATCAACCACTCCAACTCTTCAGAGCGCCGTTCCAGTTCGTCGGCGTACAGCTCCCTCCGGAATATATCGCGTCCAAGGTATGCTTTACCCACCAACTATGCATCGCGTTCCGCTCACGAACGCTTTCAGGGAATGGATGCACCTCCCCACTTTGGTTGACCCAAGTCCGTCGGTCTGTGCCCATTCGATACCGAGTAGTTTCAGCACACTATGGGAGCTCGATGGCTGAGTCGGAGCACTTGGTTCTACGTGACGAGACGGCTCGTCTGAGCGCCACATCCAGCGCCGCCGCAGCGCTTGGGTTGTCCTTCACACCGCAGCCAAACTTCTGAGCCGTTTTCGGCTCTTTCGCCCGTCACAGGAGCGGCTATATCTGAATCCACGGTCGCCGCACTCCTTCATCCCACTTTCGAAATCGGCGACCTGTTCCCTCGCTGCGTCACCTTTATGCGCATTACGAGTCTCCGGGAGTAGTCCGACATAACTGGCGTGCGCCGCGTCTTTACACTCTACTGCAGCATCGGACCAAGTGAAGATCAACGTGATCGAGGCGGCGACTGCGAACCCCTTCACTTCCATCGTCCTCCTTCGAGTCGCGCGTATGGCGCTTGGCTTGCTGGAGGACTCTGACACGCCTACGCTAGGCTCACGGAAGCTGTCATCGCCTAAAGCACGCCGTCGCGTATGCATGTCAGCGAGAAGCACCCGCGGCAGAAACCGGTTCACTCGACACTCTCCAAGTACGTCAAGCGCGCATTCAAAATCAGTCTGAATGAGTGGGCGCGCGACCACACCTGCGACTTCGACTGCCCCGCCACCCTTAAATGAAGTTCAATGCAGCTGAATTTCTGGGAGGGGGGAACGGCACCACGACTATCACAACCACCAACGACCGCGGTTGTGCATGCAGCCCTTTATCTGCCTGGACGTAACCTTGCAACGAACGCGAGCCCCGCCCGACGCACTGGATTTTCGGTGGTGGAGGAGGTCCGCAGGGCGTCTGGCTCAGCATTGTGTCGATAAGCGCCGCGAGCGCTCGTTTCTCAGTAAGTTTGTGCCATGTTTCCCCCTGCTTCCGTTAACTCATCGTCAGGTGCTGCATGGGACCGGAGCCTTGACGCCAGTTATGGTCAAATGCCTTCCAGCCGTCTCCTCTTAGGCCGCACTTCATTTACGATACCTTATATCTCCTTCACGTACACTGTCTATAGCCACAGAGTTCTATGAATCCGTTCCTCTTTGCTCTTGGAGACCTTGCCCAACTTGTTGTTGGGCTTCACACCCGATCTTTGATATGTAACCAAATATCAATCCCGTTTCTCTTACGCCGTCTAGACTCTAACATTACTCCAAGTTACTCTTATTAGATTCGCCGCAGGAGGGAGAGATTAGGGAGCAGATGTGTATATATTGACGTTAACGTAGGCAGGTAGTCTTCAAGATCGTTTCTGAGTGATTGGGAAACTAGTTCATATCATGTACATCGGATTTGTTCTGCGTGGCTTTAAGACAACACTAAAATATTGATACGCCTACAGTGCCCGCTTCGGGGGCTTCCAATATTCGTCATGATCGTTCGGGTCGCCTTGAAACATCGAATTGGTGGGCCAAGTTAGGACATACATCGGCAGGTCGACCGGCGGCAACACCTTTAGCTTTTGGAGTTGCGCCGCGGACTGTTGGGCGAGCCATACACTATTGTAAAAGTTGGACGGGAGACCGGAAATGACTGGACGATCGGACGCTTTCCCGGGCAGCGCTGAACGGATGCGGGAACGAGTGCCGCCACCTTGCTTCACGCCATGGGAGTTCAAGAGGGAGTGATGATAGTAGTAGTCCAGCCACTTCAAGAGCGATATCAAATCCGAGGCTCGCCAATCCTTGCGGAGGACTCGCACGACTTTCGTCCTGCTTGGCGGATCTTCTTCCTCGTCCGAGCTCATACACTGGCCCGACATCGCGTTGAAGAAGACTGCAAAGTGCACTTTGACTTCCTCCGCAAGGTCTGAGAGCTGCCAAGCATCGTTCCTGCGCATGAGAAGCTGTTTGGAGATCAGCGGGGCCATGATCCCTCGAAAGGATGGCGTACCTGGGTCCGGTTTGTGGTTCTGCGAGAACCAACAGCCTTAGCTGCCAGATAACCGGTTACTGCCTCCGGGCTCAGGTTGGCCAGCGCTTTATGGTTCTTCTTCAGTTCGACCAAGCGCTTGCCCCACTGCTCTGTGAGGAATTCCACGGAGACCGTGGTATCCTGGTGCTCGAGACGAAACGCTTCGATCAATATGACTCCGACGGAGTGATTCCAATCGTTGGTAGTGTCGTCCATCACCAAAGCAAGAGGTATGTCGTTTTTGCCTGGCTTGGAAGCGGCCGCGTGCTCAATAGTGACTAGTTTGAGACTGCGCACATCTTGGTCGTTCTTGATTTTCAGGCGGAGCTTGATGAAATTTCGAAAAGAAGTCTGCGTGAGGAGTTGAGCACGACGCACGGATGATATTACATTCAACTTACTATTGCCTGTTTTTCATTCTCAGTCCGGGGAGGCTTGGGCGTGCGACGTGGAGCCACAGCAGGACGCCTGGGCGTACTGCGAGCATTTCGCCCGAATTGGGAGGTTCCCGCAGATGTATTGTTTGGCGGCGTGTTTGGTGGGGTGTTTGGCGAAGGAGCTGGAGTACTGGTCGGAACATCTTGCTGGGGTGGAGAACCGCTCTGCTGAGGGTTTGAGGAACCACTCTGCTGAGAAGTAGAAGAAGTGCTCTGCTGAGGAGCGGAGGAACTGCTCTGCTGAGGAGCGGAAGAAGAACCACTCTGCTGAGGGTTGGAAGGGGCGGGCTCTACACCGACCATGTGAACGTCTCTATCGGATGGCCGGGAAGCAGGCAGATTGGTAGACCGAGTAGTCGAAGAGCTCGTAGGTCCAGTTTGCTGATGAGCGGAGGGGGAAGACGTCGGCTGGCCCATGGAAGGTTGATGATATGTGGACGAAGGAAACGAGGGGCCATTTTGGTCCAGGCCCGCATCAGGCATTGGGATGTCTTCAGAACCCGGAGCTTTCGCCTGGTTCTGGTGGAAAGCCGAAAACTGCTGGAGATTGGCGTTCGCAGTTGCTAGAGCAGCTTTCAGGCTGGCGTTGTCCTTGCTCAAGAACTTTACAAAGTTTTCCGCCCAACGGTGTCGCTCCTCGCCAAACTTGTAGTGGGTGTTTTCTGCCTCAAGCTACGTTGAAAATGATTACGACAGGCGCATGGTTTCAGCAGGAAGGCATACACACCTCGCGGATGCGGGCTTCTAAGCTTGCCTTGAAAGTATCCGACATGTTCGTCAATCGTGTTACCTGAAAGGTGGGGTCAGAAAGGCTCCAAACAAAGCCGACATCATACATTGCCCTCCCTCTCTTCCTCGGCGATCGCGAAGTTTTGCTCAAGGTTCCTCTTCATTTCGTTGTACTAGTGACATTCTGAGGAAAAAGAGCGCAGAACGAAATGGAAACATGCCTGTTGATCGAGTCTTGTGGTTTCGCTCTCGACCTATGGGTGAATGGATCGTAAGATGGGAATATGGATCAAAAGAGATGGACACCGACTTCTTGCTGGAGCCTCTCGGCTACCTGGATTTTGACCGCATCCTCGATCTTGGCATCCATGTCCTGTAAAGCAAGGTAAATGACCGCTACATCCGAGAGCCGTGCCGCGGACCGATTGGAGGGTATTGTAATTGGTTTGCATTCTTTCAAGTTCACGCTGGGTCTGGGTTTTTTTGTTTGCTTATGCGGAGATTGCGACAGAGAGTTTCTACCCACATTTAACAGCTCCTCGTCCAACTTCTGAATGCGCTCTGACGTGTCCTGAAAAAACGAGTGAGTAGATACGCTCGAGTGCGCGATGCGAATAGAGACCTGGTGGGCGACGGCGGCAGCCGTTAAATCATCGTTGTGCTTGGATATCTGAGGGTGAATCAGTTACAAGAGGTACGGCGACTTTGGAGGCGCTCACTTTTCTCTTTTCTTCCTCTACTGTCCGAATCAAAGACCGCGCACTCTCTAATTCCTGCTCGGACTATAAACTTGTCAGAGAGTTACGCGGAGTGCACTTGATAGATGATATACACCTTTTTGAGGTCGCCTATCAAATCTGCAACTTGGTCGGAAAGATCTTCTGACTCGGTGTAGAGGAGGTCGATCTGTGCATTGGCCTATCCAACAGTCAGCGCGTCGCGTTCGACGCGAGGTGAAATCCTACCTCCTCCAGCCGCGTTTCAAGCTGAGGATTTGATGAGAAGAGTATCTGGAAACGAATTCAACAGGAACACACCTCTGTGTTGTCTTCAGGGACGGTCTGGTAGCTCGGTCAGAAAAAATGCAGATGAAATCGTAAAAGTGTTGATTCACCGAGCAATCAGCCAGTTCGGTGGTTAATTGTTGAACGAGCAGCTCCCAGCGTGTACAATGACCATGGACCTGTGTCGAGTTAAAAAGGCAAGCATAGCAATAAACAAGTATCCCACTTCTTCCAATTTAGCGTTGAGGCTTCGTACAGTTGATTCATTGAGGTCCATAGCCGCCTTCCGCGCGTAGTTCTCTGCTTCCAAAGCGGCAATCTAATTTCAGAAGGGCTTTAGCAGACGATGAAAGGAATTATGGGGCACATACTTTTTCCATGGCTTGACCGGTGTGGACAGCACGCGGCTGGACCTGCAGGAGCAATGTTGGAGAAGGCAAGATAGACTGAGAACGTAAAAACGGACCTTGTGCGCGGTGCCGTCGTCGTCCTCTTCCCGGGGCCGCTTGAGCGGGACGGACGAAGGGGGGGGCGACTGTGGTGCAGCGGTCATCGAAGAGTCCGTCGACGTTGAGCCGGGGGGCGGTTGGTCGGCCGGAGTGGTTGGGTGGTCGGTCGAGATATCCATTGTAGACCAGAGAAAGAGAGACGCTCAAAGTATATATACAGCGGGTGTCACAAAGGACAAAGAGTCCTTTGTCCGGGTTCTCCGAAACCCTGCATCCCGCTGCACGCCAGTCCGAACCGCACAGACGCTGAAGGTTCGTTTCGGAGCAAGTATCTTGAGCTATCTTGAGGCTAGTCGATGCGAATTGAATGTCAATCCGGGAGGGAAGACCAAGCATGAGGAGCTACGGGGAGCCAGAAGCCAGGCCCAGCCGTCGAGAGTTCAGAATGGCTGACGCGACAGATAATTCGAGGTGGTTGTTGTCGTTGGTTCAGAGCTAAACGTGCGCGGCGGACGTGACCGCCATCAGGCCACATTGATGCCCGAATCTCCGTACCACATCTTGTCAAATCCCATTCACGATATTTAAGCGTATACATTTTGCTATCTAGAGGCGACTGGGAGGCTTGTAAGTAATGTTGGATACACTACAAGTGAATCTATGGTTCTCGTAATGGGTATGGGCGAAGGTGTACTCGGCGGGCATTCTTTCCACCGTCAGAAAAAAGAAAAAGCGCGGCTGGAGGAACAAATCCACGGGTTTGGTCGAAGGATTCCGACGCGGATGGAATTGCGCCGACGCCTTGACGGTCCTTTCATCGGCCAGCGCGAGGCGGAGGCTGTTGAGAGTAACCCTCTCCCCGAAGATGCGCAAGTCGCAGCCGGCGGAGACAGCGTCGACGACCCGTGCTGCGGTGTTGCGCGTGAACAGCCGGACAAGGTGGGGAGCGAAAACGGGGGTGCAGATCTTCAGGACTCGTAGCCTTCGTAGCCCCCAGACGTCAGGGCAGACACAAGAGCGGGACGGTGAGAGAAAGTGTCTGGAGTGCGGGCAGCATCAGCGCATCGGGCCCCAGGAAACGGTGTATCTGCGACTGGGGCGAGTAGAGGCGGAGGGTTTGAACACCAACGAATGCCAAAGGATCGAATCGTCTGAGGTCGAGGTACTCGATGGGTAGATACTCCGAGTTGAGGAAGGCCAAGGAAAGGGCAATGCAAGATGACTTGGCCCTCTGCAGCCACAGCGAGATCTGGGAGCAGGAGTTGCCATCCCCGCGGCGGAAGAAGGAAGGGCCCAAGGCGAAGGTTGGACTCTGCCAGAGCTCGGACGTGCCCATTGCGACGTCCCTCCATAACGAGCAGATCTGCATGAGGAGCAACGGTGATTCGGAGCGAGAGGGTAGGTTGCTGGAAGCCGGGAGGAAGAGGAAGACGTTCGAAAGAACCTCGACCGGGAAGGTGTGGATGGAAGCCTGGGTGTAGCGATCCTCCCGCAGGCCGAAGAATCCTTTGGTCGGTAAACTTTTGACTTGAGTCTCGGACGACGGAGTCTCGTGCAGCGGGATCCGACAGCTGGCGTGACTGTCCAAGAACCGCACGTAGGACAGGGCGAAGAGGAACCCGTCCATGTATTTTCGGTGAGGGAATAGCAGCTTTGTCCGCACGGTTTGAGGGGGCGATCCACGAGAGTGACTCAAAGTCCAAGCCGGTGTCTGCTACGGTGCCCGTTGAGCTTGGCGTGAGACGAGACGCGACAAGGACTCACAGGATCCACGACAGCGCTGAGGGTGTCGACGTCGGGCAGACTGAAAACCTCGGCGTTCTCGCCTTTGTTATCCAACACCTCGAGATGGAGGGAGACTGGAAGGACGCGGGTCAGGCGAGGCAAGGGGAGGAAAGCGCGGTGTGACGAACCGAAGCTAAGCCCGGCGGCGAAGATGGTCACGGCAACATCTTTCCCGTACAACCCGGACAAAGAACTTGGATTGGCGGGCGTAATAAAAATCTTCGCGTGCAGCCGCGACGGCCTGAAAGGTTGCTCTTAAGACGGTCAGGGAACAGACAGGCAAAGACCCACCAACTATCCAACAGCTTCATGATGGTAAACGACTCGGAGAAAGAGATAATCTGTACACAGCCACAACCACAAGCATGGAGTGGACGCGTTCCTCGCGACCCACTTCCTGGAGCCGGTGAGCGCGAGGGCGCTATCGGGTATTTGGGCTTCGCATTCGCCAGCGAGCAGCTCGACCATCAACACGATTTGCTTGCTTTCGATGCTGCTGCGACGGTGAGGTCCAAGAAAATGCGACGGACGGTGGACGAACTCAACGGGTGACATGACGGCGTTACAGGCTACGCTGGACTACGAATACGGGCTTCGCCTATTCCTTGAAAGCGTTCGTGAGCGGAACGCGATGCATAGTTGGTGGGTAAAGCATACCGTAGATTTAGTATATCTCAGAGGGAGCTGTCCGCCGGCGAACTGGAACGGCGCTCTGAAGAGTTGGAGTGGTTGATGAGCTGGTGCAGGATCTATGGGAGCGAGAGCCGCACCAAAAGACCAGACCACCGTCGTGCTTGAAGGGTCGAGCTCGAAGGGCCGAGCTAGATAGGAGCATGAGCTTGTGCGTGCCATGCGGCTGGACATGATACCGTACCGTACGAGAGGCAGGCAAAGCAGCGAGGGAAAATGTCGAAAAAGAGTGTCGTCTTGATTCGGTGTGGTCTTGAAGCCCGATTCCGCGACCAGACGCACAGAATCCCAGGGAAAGCCAACACCATAGCAGCTTCAGGCTGTGGGCATCTCTTGGAGCCTCAGCGAGGACGCCGAGCCTCCGATGCACCGCCGATGAGCCTGGGACGCTGCGTCGATTCTCTTGATTCCAGACCGAGTCTCACGGAGCCCCAGCGACAACGTCGAGCTGGGCCTCTGTGTATCAGAACAGCATGGGATTGGGGAGCCTGGGCGAGAGACGAGCGGACAGACGAAGAAGACGATACACGGAGGACGCTGAGCGCTGAGTCCGAATCCGGAATCCCGCTGCACACACGACCAAACACGCTCTTGGGTCTTGCCTCCATGCCAAAACACGCTCAGCGCCCATTTCTTGCAGCTTAATATCCAGACTACCTACGTGAATACAGCTCTGCAGCCTCTCGTCGACAGTCTCTATTTTTTATTCCCATTTTATTCGATGATGTGGCTGTGCGCTCCCTCTCTGGCACTCGTTTCGGTTCGTTCATCCGCCGCCAGCGTATCGTTCTGGTCAAGCTTCCCGTCGTTGCCTATGCGCTCTCTGCCTGCGCTAAAAAAACAATGGTATTACTTTCTCTCTCTCTCCCTCTCTTGGTCCTCCTCATTCTCATAATTCCACGCAGATCCGTCCTTCGCTTTCTTCAAAATCTAGTATACTTCGGTGTTCCTATGTTCTCGAGCTCGCGCACAATCATATTTCGAAGTGGATTATACAATACAAACACACCAGTTTCTCAGGCAGCTTTTAGTGTTTTATCTCAACGTTGTCCTCACTCATACCTGCTACCTTTCCGCTACCTCGGGGGCCCACGGGGCTCACGACGCACGCTTCGGGACTTTGCGCTTGTCAGGTACATTGTGCCGTTCCATGCGGTCTTGGGACGGCGTGTATAATCCATTGGGCGGTGTGGAGCCGGGTGAAAGCGTCGCTTTAGGTTGAAGTTAGCCTCAGCCTTTAACAAGAAACAGTAGTTCCGAATTGCGAGCGGTAGCTGAGGATTGGTTAATCTACAGACACGCTCGGCGTCTCGCTGAAGATTCCTTCTGTCTCCGGTGTATTACTGCCAGCCTCGCTGAAATAAAATAGAATAAAAAACATCCAGCGACTTGGTGGCTGTGCCCTCCATTCAATTCGGTTTGGACTTGCCAGGATCATCATGAATCTCGGTGCAATTTTACTTTTACAGCCCCGTAACTCAATCGAGTGCAATGGCTAGTGTTTACATTCAGTACATGTCCAAAGTTACAAAAGGGACTCCAGGTATTCGGTGCACCGATAAATTTGTCTAGGTGTCTAGGTCTAGATGAGTGTTCCTGGCGGTCCTACGCCGGCGAACGCTGAGAAAAGTCATACGTGAGTTGGTCAACGGGTCGTCGAAGGCGTCTACAACGGGGTCAAAGAAGGTGTCTACAACGGGGTCAAACTCTATCATTGCTTCTACCTCGACCACCGGAGCGAGAGCATTCTTCAACGCAGTGAGGACCTTGGTCTTACCAAACAGGCGGAAATGACGACCTGACAAAGCTTGTCGAATGGCCCATGCCTTGATGTATGTCACAAAAAGGCCGAGCTCTGGGGGACTGTCTTCGTATGGGGTGGAGACGGTCAGGGTACGGAGGCGGGAATTTTGCAATCGCCGAATCACAACACTGTAGTGGGAAACCTCATCGTCTATGATGAAACTGAGGTGCTCGAGGCTGGGATGTGTGTCAATGATGTTTTCCAGGAGACGTGGAGCAAGACCCGGGACATCGAGAAACAGATTGCGCAAGGTGGTGAGGTGGGGCAACACAGGGGCGGGGCGAGGTGGATCCACAAGTCCTGAAACGTGCAGCGTTTGTATAACAGGGAATAGAAGGTGAGTGAAAAAGGTGGGTTCGAAAAATCCCCGAAAGCACACACGAAGCGATTCGAGGCCATTGTAGGTGACCGGAACTGTCGGATAATAAGGATCAGGGCCCTCGTTCCTCACGACGAAGAAGGCGGAGTGAAGGGCACGGCATTGAGAAAATATGAGAATCCAGGTGGAAATCTCCAACTCCGATTTCAGGGTAAGCTCGGTGAGCTGCGACCACGGAAAAGCGAGGAGTTTATCGCTAAGCCGCCGATCAATTAAAAGACTCTCTGCTGCGATTGTCAGCTTGCGGAGTCGGGGAGCAGATCGAAAGAGCTGGACGTCCGGCAGCGACTGGGTCGAGTTACAGTTCAAAATGATGAGGGAGACGGAGTGAAGGGTGGTTGTGTCCGATCCAGTTGCGCCTCGTAGAAGATTGCAGAGTTGCGATAGCGGAGAAGAGATGTGGAGGGAGTCAACTTGGGAGTACAAGGAGGGATTGTGCTGGGCGATATCGAAGATTTCGTGCGGGAGATACTGTGCATCCCCCACGATCAATGACAGTTTGATGGACGATTTCGCCCTCCTCATCCACATTGTTAATTGAGCCTCGTGATTGCTACGAGCGGCAAAAAAAGAACGGCTGAGTGTGAACATGGGCTCCCTCCATAGCCCGGCTGTGTCTGAGGCGATGGTTCTCCACCGGGAACAGACCTGCAACCACCGCAAGGGAGCCACTAGATGATCGGCCGGACGGTGTGGAGCACAGAGGAGGAGAATGTAAGATATGAGTTCAAAGGGAAGGCGACCAATGGGGCATTTGGCTCTTGGGATCCCTCGGATGCTCACGAAGCTTTCGGAAAGGATCCCAAGATAGGCGTCGTCGGCCGCTGCCATAGCCCTCGAGGTTCTGGAAAGGCCAACGGAAAATATGTCCACGGAGGAGGATCCTTTCGTGTATCGGACGAAGGAAAGGGCAAAAAGGAAGGTCTCAAGTCGCCTCAAAGTGGCAAAGCACAATTCGACGCGAATGGAAGGCTGATCTTGAATTGCGATACTCCAAGATAGGCCAAGCTGTAGAAGAATATGTGTGAGTTCTGTATGGGGCGACCGAGTATTGTAACTGACCCGATTGATTACCGCCTTTAGGGTGTCGACATTGTGCATCTGGTATGCCACAGTACCCTGGATATCGTGCACCGAGACGGACACTGACATGAGGATTTGTGAGACAAAGATGGAAAGGGTGTCGAAGGCTGAAATTAACCGCGACTGAGGCCAGCACCGGAAATTTCCACACGAACGGATTGTGAAGCCGCAAACAAAGAAGGTCGGTCGCACGGTAACACGCGAATCTGCGCAGGGAAGCGGGATGGCCTGCGGCTGGCAATGAGAGGGAGTTTTTCAAGACACATCCCCAGCTCACCACATTTCTTGAGAAGGCATGACGGCCCAAAAGCAAGTTCAAAGCAAGTTCAAAGACAAAGAACAGCGCGGAACTATTATGTAAGGTGATGGGCCCCATTGGACACGGATGGACGCCGAGAAGCCACCATAATCAAGGTGGATGTGCCGCTGTGATTCACCTACGTGCAGCTGCGATTCGAGCCGGGAAGCTATTCTGACTCGAGTGGTGATTTTCTGGAGTGTGGGCCGAAATCAGCGTCAATGGCAGGACGCTCACGCACAAAATTCAAGGACGGTCAGACTAGTAGTGCCATTAGCGAGGGGATACATTTTAGGAGAGAATGTCGACCGTACCCCGACAGAAAGCTTCGGCCGCGGCAACTCCTGGGAAACCGAAGCACACCGACTGGTTCACCGTACGATGCAAGAGCTTCGTCATGAGCACGGTGAGTGGTCCGAGTCAGTCGTCAGGATTGGGATCGGTCATACTGTATATATTATGTCCAGACTCAGGTTCTCCCACACAACTGCTTGAGAGTGCAGCTCAAGCGAAAACACTGTTACACCGTAAACGTTTTAATCCAGAGATTGCTACAAGTTGGAGCGTACGATCTCAGACTAGACTCCTACGGCAGGCAAATGCAAAACCGCACCGGAGGGATGCTGACCCCTTGAGGCAATGAGGAACGATTTGAATGGAACTAAGAACTTGAAGAAGCCTAACTTCTATCAGCAAAACGTGGAGCCTTTTCAGCGCTATATAATGGGTTGCAGTGGGCTGTAGTGAAGGTCTTTTGCTCCCTGGTGCTCTGCAGTGCTTCAGACTCGCTGAGAGTTGAAGTAAGTAGCAAGTGAAGGCACAGCCACAACATCGTTACGTTTACGCGAGTGTCTTTCGAGCCGAAAGCGGACGTGCTTTTTTCCAAGCTTAGCTTTGTCTTCCTTCCGCGTCCCTGCGCTCAGACGTTGCGCTCAGTTCCTGGAACCAATTTTGTTGTCCCGCCCGCCCTTTCCTCAAAAGAAGGATCAAGTCACTTGCAAGATCCTCTTAGTCACCAGTTGTACTGGATCCTGAGGTTGCAGGGTTCGCAGTACACCTCGGATCCCTTGCCAACATTAGGACTACGTTTCGGGAGCGGAAAACCTCCAGAGGCTTTTGCCCAAAATGTGCTTCACTATTTTATTCCCAACTCATTGACGCGCAACAAGCTTACATTCGAAGACTGAATCTTCCTTCCCATCTTCAAGCTTCATCTGAATTATCAAGTTTCCAAGTTTCGAGACTGAAGAGGCCTCGGTGAAGACGATCTCGCGGCGGGCTCTTGCGGACATCGTACACTGGAGTTTAAGCTGAATTTTTAGCGGCCAGAATCAAGGCCAATACATGCTGTATTGGCAGAGGGTTGTCCAACTACTATGGTCCAGCGAATATTGCGAAAATATAGGCCGTCCCAGCCAGATTTTGGCTGAATCTTATCGAGACTGGATCTCAGGGCGGCACGAAATCGTTCAACGAGGCAACCGATAACAGCTATTGTGGGTTATACAGTATATACCGAGCCATTTCTACTAGGCCTACGCATGCGCCCCCCGAGGCCGGCAGCGGCTCGGAAGATTCAGAACGTTTGTTTTTCGACCGACAATATCCCTGCGCTCCCACTCGATTCTCGTTAGTGCGCTCAGCAGTCTTTTGTCGAGGTTAAAGTACTGATCACTGGCGGCACACGACGTTCTTCGAGTTCCTTGGCTCGGTCTCTTCGTCTCGGTTTCTGCGCCTTTTACTTTTCAAGTGGTTCGTCTGGTAGCTTTGAAGAGGACCGATACTGACGTGATTGCAGGCAGACGCTGGCTGGAATCTGCTGGAATCTGGATTAAAACATCTCTCCGGCCCTTCGCGTCCGAGTCTCTTCAACCTTCCTCAAAACCTCTTTCAACTGTTGGACTCTGAGAATCACCATTTTCGTTCGGGATTCGAGAAGTGGTGAGTCTGTGTAGCCGGTGGCTCAACTCGCGAAATTCACAATGGTTTTAGCCTTGCGTCCATCCCCAGGAGCCCTGACCAACCCTCGGCACAACAAACTCGATGTATTATCAGAAATCAGAAAGGACACTACGACTGAGATGGACTACACAGGACGTTTGATCCATCGGAAAAAGGCGTCCCATTCGTTATCGCGTTGAAGTATTCGTTTGGACATCTCTTCAGCGAAACGCTGAGCCTGTGACTCTGGGTTGATGGGGATGTTTGCCCTGCAAAACGCCTGCAGGACGTCGAACAACCTGTTTAGGATGTTGAGACTTCATTTTACTTGGTAGAAGGACGCCTACGTACTCGTCCAGCCGCCTATCCTGTTGCTGCCACATGAGCTTCGCCGTGATGCGCCAAATATAAAGGCCAGATCTGGGATCACTCGGGCCCCCAGTAGACGTATATTGTATAACAGGCCGTAGTAGCGGTGTTCTCTCCATCTGGGCCTCCGCTTGTATTCCACCGACCAGCGCATTGGCGTATGCCGCAAAGTCGCAAGGGAGAAGCACCGGGATCTTGATGTCATGACTGCTGTCTAGCAAGACCTCTAGGTGCGACGCGTACGCCATGCGTTGGATACCTTCAAGCTCGTCACCATGTTCGACACCATGGACTAGCAGAGTCCCCATGATATCCGTGCGAGCCCAGTTTTTGAAATCACTGGCGTTGGATTTGTCGATATGCAGTTTAAATGCTGGCAGGTTGAACGAGGAATCCCATTTGTACCTGTTAACGCGCTCATATTGAAGGCGCTGGCAATTACGTGGCTTTCAAACACTCACTCCGGACGTCCGACATAGATCGGGTTGTCGTCGTACTGAGAGCAGGGTAAATACATCAATCAAATGCATCAACGACGATTCCCACCGTGTCCTCGTATGATTCATAAGCCGCGGTTTCACCATCGAAACTGTATCATACGGCTGAGTTACATGAAGAAGAAGAGCTTCAAGACGCTCACTTGGTCCTTTGGCGCAATTCCCAATACGCCACATAGCGCATGAACAGAACAAAGCTGGTTAGGCAACTTCTGCGAGTGGGATGATTGTCCATGTCAGAGTAACGAATCCGATGGTCCCCAGCAGCGCGCTCGAACGCGGCCTTCGTCCAGGTGCGCGCATCGCTTGCGAGGTCAGTGATATCTAAGGTTGAGAGATTTTCATCATGGAACGCTGCATTGACTTCTTCGGGCGAGCGATTCAGCGACAGTAGGTACGACGGTAAGATTCGTATGCCGTAGCCCTCCAAGTGGGTTAGCATGAGGCGGAAAAAACATTGCGTGAGATAAACCTTGTTGGCGTACTTGAAAAGTCTAACGACCACGACTCATTCATTCACGCGACCGCATCCTCAGTTAATACGAATGCTCACCGTTTGGGTTGACTGGCCCGACGTTCAGAAAGATAATGACCGCGAATCAGGTTCATGGTGAAGACATTACAGCCCGCTGTTAAGGCAAATCATCAACTTCATAGACCTGCATCTCACAATCGAAGGACTCACTTTCAAGGGCCCGAGCAGCGCGAGGAAGCATCCAAAGCTCTTTTCCGTCCCACCCCATAGCACAGATGTCGACATCAAAATTCAAGAGCACGTCTTTCGGTGACTCCACCAGTTTGAGGACCACTTGAATCCTTCGGAACGGATACTGAGCATAGAACGTGATCGTCTTGGAGTTTTTGACGGCAAGAGTGGCGCTATGAGACCGATTAGAACGAAGAGTCTCGTAAATATGCTGGACCTTGTCGGTAGCTTCATCCGCAGACAATCCGTAGATGTAGACATCAATGTCGGAGGAGTGCCACAACTTCTGGATTTCTTCACTGGGAGGATCGCCGACAGAAAGTAGCGTCCCTAGTGCCACCCCCCCTGCAACGAAGACGTTCGACCAATCTAATCCGTGCAGGAGTCCCATCGACATGCGTTCAAAAGCTTCCTTGAACGCGGAAGTAGATGGTTGGATGGTTATCGCATTAGCTCGAGCGTTACACAAAAGCTCCAAACCCGGAAGGGATTCCGGTCGCGAAATAGTACGACCGGACTGGGTCGAAGATGATGTCGGGAAGACGTCGTTGACGTGTGTCAGCGGGACCAGTCCATGTTGCCACGGAACCCGATCAGTTCTGTTTCGTAGCCATTGTTCATTGCCAAGGACCCTGGAAATAAGGTCATAGCAAGCAAAAAGCTCAACAAAGCTACGACTTGCCATTCATCAATCTTTTCGTCATTAATTGCGAGTTCCTGTCGATGGCATGCCTGACGCATTGCTCTGTACGGTATTTTGGTCCAACCCCAGATGTAAGCCGACATAGTTAATGGAGGGATCACCTCCCAGTCGTCGAAGTCGGGACAGGCACCAATAATTTGTGCGGCCAAATCGACCAGCGATGGAACATGGTGGTATACGGCCTCGCTGCCGAGTAGGTGCTGAGCGTATGCGTGCGCTCGCGCGTCCATGCTTTCTTGAGCCAACTGTGAGGATTGCTGCCATTGTACACCGGGAGGTGCAGGTTGAGGGCGAAAGTGCCTCCACACTGTTTCGGAAAGTACATCAGTCTGAGAGATGGACGAGGAGAGACTTCGGTCTAACTGGGAGGTTCTAAGATTCTGAAGTGTAGGGACAAAGACAAGAGGATTGCCAGTCATGTGATCGTTATAGGATAGCTTTACTTTTTAAATCAAAATTATCAGATAGTGAAATTATCGTTTCAATATTTTCGGCAATGCTCACTCGACGAAGGAAAGCGAGTGTAAAGCGGATACTCAAATCGGAGCCTGACCATACGCTTTTTGGTGACTCCTCGGAAAAGGGTTGGGTAGATGACCAGACAGCTTCGTGCCGTTCGCGGTCCGTGAAAAACATCCTCGAAACGCGTCAGACAAGCTTGGACTCCGCGCTGCACAGGAATCCCGCTCAAAATTCGACTGGGATGGGAGTCAAGCCTGGAGAGCGCATAAGTAGGCAACGGCGGGAAGCTTGACCAGAAAGATACGCTGGCGGCGGATGAACGAACCGAAACGAGTGCCAGAGAGGGAGCGCACAGCCACATCATCGAATAAAATGGGAATAAAAAATAAAGACTGTCGACGAGAGGCTGCAGAGCTGTATTCACGTAGGTAGTCTGGATATTAAGCTGCAAGAAATGGGCGCTGAGCGTGTTTTGGCATGGAGGCAAGACCCAAGAGCGTGTTTGGTCGTGTGTGCAGCGGGATTCCGGATTCGGACTCAGCGCTCAGCGTCCTCCGTGTATCGTCTTCTTCGTCTGCCCGCTCGTCTCTCGCCCAGGCTCCCCCAATCCCATGCTGTTCTGATACACAGAGGCCCAGCTCGACGTTGTCGCTGGGGCTCCGTGAGACTCGGTCTGGAATCAAGAGAATCGACGCAGCGTCCCAGGCTCATCGGCGGTGCATCGGAGGCTCAGCGTCTTCGCTGAGGCTCCAAGAGATGCCCACAGCCTGAAGCTGCTATGAGATGGCTCTCCATTGCTTAACGTCTGGTCTTAACGTCTGGTCTGTGCATACTGGCCCAAGCGTCCATTGTTCGGCGCCGTTAACTTCACATCTCAAATCTACAGCTGGCAACGCAAAGGAAACCTATAATCGTCCCTTCGAATACGACAACATAGCTGACTCTACGACCACAGGCCCCGATATACAAGTAGAATAAGCACGCAGATAAGGCTGAGTACGAGGGTTGTCGTAGTCCACATGACAAGGACCCTCAGGTCCAAAAGGAGCCTCAGGCTTGCGGGTTGCAGGTCGCGAGGAGCGGTGACGCGGATTCCGGGCTCCGTGAAGTGGACGTATATGGTGATGAAGGCGACCTCGAGCATAGTGTGAGCGGGATCATAGTGCACGGCGCCGTCCAAGGCGAGCTCGCGGAGTTCGTCCACGTTGTGTGCTGGGAAGGAAACATGGACGCGCGCTTCGCGGATGTGGGCGTGCACGATGATCTCGTTTCCGTTGCGGTCAGCGAGGGTGGCGAGGTTGGCGGACGTGACGGTAGATCTGTCGACCACGACAGCAAGCCGCACGACAAAGACCAGAGCGTGGTCTATGGAGAAAGAGTCGAAGCCGATGAGGCGGAGAACGGGGTTAATGTTTGAGGAGCTGTTGTTCATGCTGGGAGAGGCTGCGGGCGGTATTGGGGCCAGAACGGAAGCCAAGGTTTATATTCCCGAGGCCCGACAAACACCCATTCTTGAAACCGGCGCCTCGTGCGGTGCAAGATCCCTTTGAAGGCTTGGAGGACAAAGGTTCCGGGTAAGCTAAACCTTTCTTTCCGATTGATCTTAACTGACCTTGGCATTAGCCCCATCCGTGCGCGTCTCGCTCAGCCACATCCCCACCAACTGCTGCCTTTGATGTTCTGTCATGAAGACTTTCCTAAATAATCTATTCCAACCGACCGACGAGTCACCCCAGAAGTCCTTCCGTTCTAGCCATTACTCCGGCCAATGACTCGCTGCTCGCCTTATAGCCTTCAGGATACCCTTTCCTTCCGCCGCCCTCGAGATACTTCGCCATAAAGGTCAACCCGCACTTTCACGTCTTTGACTTTGACGTGAAGTTGTCCACGACCATAAAACATCCTGCTTCCGTATCTTCTTGAAGCGCGGTAAACGCAACTTAGTTGTGAACCCCCTTCCTCACCCGAGCGCGTTTGCAGATGGGTTTGCAGGAGAGATTGTCATGATGCCCCTCTCCGTCTCCGACCGGTCTGCCCTTATCAAGTCCAGTCCTCCCCGGGTATGTCGCACTCGATGTCAACACCTTTTTTCCCTCGCTAATACTACTTTTAGGGCCCGGGCACGCATCCGAGGCTTCCAAGACCCAAACGCAGTGCACTGCTGAGTGTCCTCAAAATCAGTCGACCCACGGCTTTCTCTACTGTGATGTGCACAACTCACTCACCACTCTACCTCTGCTTTCGTCGTCTATCCCTACGCCTTGTATCTCGTGCGCGGCAATTTCTCTTCATATTCCATGATTCCATCTTCTCGTTGTATATATAGAAATCGCCTCGACATCCCTCATTTGTGCGTCCCAGTATGTGCAGCGCTTCGAATGTGTACCTGGCAATAGTATGTTTCAATAGAAACTGGTTTTTTTCGACCTGGCCCATCGACATGGAACCAAGATGCGTCAGAGATGTGGTGAGATGGGGAAGACGATGTAGGAGGGAGCGTTGGCACGAGCGAGAGAAGTGTGAGAGCGCATGCAAGAAATCGCTCGAGCCTTGGGAGTAAAAAAAGGGGTCAGCAGGAGCAAATACACATACAGGAGACCAGGGATATCTTGACACAGAGACTAGCCAGAAGAAAGTGAAGATGAAAATGAAGGAACCACAGAGTTAGAAACCGCGGTGATCCCCCCTGCGCGCAACAACGTTTGCGCCATTGAATAGCGTAACTAAAGGTACCGGCGGAACCACTGCTGCATGGCCCAAACCGTTGAATGCGGGAGGGCACTTTGGTCGCAAGGTGGTGGTTCAAAACCAACCTTGCTAAAACGATCACGTCAGAGACTGTGGGTTTATACACTGACAGACGCGTCTCGTTGATAGTCATGTGATCGAGTCGCGCCCACGGTCCTGTTTGCACGACGCGAAGTTGCCAAACAGACGCGACGCGGTTGCTGTCTGGACGAATACTTAGCCAGAGTCCCAGAACTTTTTATCGATTGAGCTAGCATACTATGGTATTGTCTGGAAGAAAATGCATACTGTATTCGAGCCTATATATATAAGGATGAAAGATGTTTAACTCTAGGAAACATCGCATATTGGACTACAATACGACTTCATAATGAACGACCATCTGGTATGAGTCGCGGAGGGGGGAACACTATGGCAGGTTGAGTACGAAAAAAGTTTGAGCCAACGTTATCCAATTTACCATGATTGTAAAGAGCACCATCAACGCTCCCGCCATAAGCCCCAGCACCATGGTTGCCATCCAAACGATCACCCCTCGAAGATTTTCGCCCCTACCGTTTTAAGTCAGCACTAAATAGAAATATGATGTACTAACACACCTCTTCATTTGCGCCTGCAAAAGTTTGTTCTGTGCCTCTTGCTTCTGACTATTCGCCTTGTTCTGTTGCTCCCAAGCATCCATTGTGTCCTCGATATTCGACAGAAGGCGAGAGGTCTCTGACTTGCGTTCGTCCAGAGCTTCCGTCAGGATGATGATTTGGGTCTCGCTGTCGTAGCGGCCCGATAGACGAGAAAGGACCGCCTCCGTGCGATCAAGCAGTCCCCAGAAGGCCAGGACTAGACCGAAGCTATCCTGGGTGTGCCGCCGAAAACGGACCTCGTCGACCTCGATACGATTTTCCGCGGCGTAGTCGCAGCGGTGGGCCAGCCACAAGCGGATCAGGGCGGGAAATTGGGTAAAGAGAGTGCCAAGGCCTATAACGGCAGACGTGGTGAAGATGAGGAGGGCTGCAGTGGTCAAGTTGGTGGAGATTGTGAAGGCGATCATTGCGGTGAGAGAGAAATGAGCGGGATGAAGTGGTAGAGAGATGAACGAGACGAAACTGTACTTATATATAGCGGGGAGAAACAAACGTCGAGGGTGGCTCAAAGATTCCAAAGAACCGCTGGTGAATGGAGAAAGGCTATTGTCCCGGCATTGCTAAAAAGACGAAAGAAAATCAAGTTTAAAGCAGGCTGAGAGCGCATAGGCAACGACGGGCTTGACAAGACAGATACACTGACGCCAGTAGCGGATGAACGGACCGAAACGAGGGCCAGGGAGGGAGCGCACAGCCACATCATCGAATAAAATGGGAATAAAAAATAAAGACTGTCGACGAGAGGCTGCAGAGCTGTATTCACGTAGGTAGTCTGGATATTAAGCTGCAAGAAATGGGCGCTGAGCGTGTTTTGGCATGGAGGCAAGACCCAAGAGCGTGTTTGGTCGTGTGTGCAGCGGGATTCCGGATTCGGACTCAGCGCTCAGCGTCCTCCGTGTATCGTCTTCTTCGTCTGTCCGCTCGTCTCTCGCCCAGGCTCCCCCAATCCCATGCTGTTCTGATACACAGAGGCCCAGCTCGACGTTGTCGCTGGGGCTCCGTGAGACTCGGTCTGGAATCAAGAGAATCGACGCAGCGTCCCAGGCTCATCGGCGGTGCATCGGAGGCTCAGCGTCCTCGCTGAGGCTCCAAGAGATGCTCACAGCCTGAAGCTGCTATGGTGTTGGCTTTCCCTGGGATTCTGTGCGTCTGGTCGCGGAATCGGGCTTCAAGACCACGCCGAATCAAGACGACACTCTTTTTCGACATTTTCCCTCGCTGCTTCGCCTGCTTCTCGTACGGTACGGTAACATGTCCAGCCGCATGGCGCGCACAAGCTCATGCTCTTATTTAGCTCGGCCCTTCGAGCTCGACCCTTTAAGCACGACGGTGGTCTGGTCTTTTGGTGCGGCTCTCGCTCCCATACATCGATCCTGCACCAGCTCATCAACCACTCCAACTCTTTAGAGCGCCGTTCCAGCTCGTCGGCGTACAGCTCCCTCTGGAATATATTGCGTCCAAGGTATGCTTTACCCACCAACTATGCATCGCGTTCCGCTCACGAACGCTTTCAAGGAATAGGCGAAGCCCGTATTCGTAGTCCAGCGTAGCCTGTAGCGCCGTCATGTCACCCGTTGAGTTCGTCCACCGTCCGTCGCATTTTCTTGGAACTCACCGTCGCAGCAGCACCGAAGCATGGGTAGCGGATCCCTTCCACGTGTCTTGTGCCCTGATACAGCAACTTACCGCAGCGTCACATCAATACTGCGCGAGAATTTCGACCTTGCTAAGAATGCTTGCACGACGCACATACACATGGATTGCATGGTTCTTGTTGACTTCCTTGTAATGCCGAAACAAAAATTTCATCTACTTTCGGGCAACACTTATCACCGCGCCGTCTGGTCCATGAGCTCTGAACGACTTTCTTGCCCACGGCAAATGCCCCCAAAACCTTGCTCAGCATGGCTCTGGAATTAAGGTTGCATGGAGCTCATCGCAATAGGTATGTCTCCAACTGGTTATATCCACATACTTTCAACCCTTATTGACTTTTCTCACCAGTGATTGAATTTCAAGGGGCAGTAAGCACCTAGCCCTGATTTGCGTCTAGAACGCAAGCGCGACTGGGTCGTGATGTACGTATTGAGCGCAGGTAAGCGTCAGCGTCCTCCCCCAAACCATGTACCTAGTTTTCTTTTTGTTATAGACTGTCTACGCCCGTGCTTTGCCAATCGAAGAACTTGCAAGTCGACGTGAGTTCTCACAATTTGCCTGCTCTTTCAAAGGTACTGACCACAGTCAGTAATTGGGCCGCCTTGGAATCGCACCACGCACTGGATACCCTGTTGAGCTCGGTGAGTGGGGCACGTTTCCTCTCGAAGATTATTTTGATAACCTTGAGAGTAGATATTCTACTTTTTATAAAATTACGGCTGTCTGAAGCCTCCGTGGGCTGAGGGACCGACTGCAACAGTGCAACTTGACTGTGCGGGCAAGGACTCAAGCGAAGTGCCGGGGCGCTCTTGTCAAATGCATAATTTCACGTGTTGGGATCGGATCAGAGTGCAAAGGCACGGTCTCCTTTTGAATCTGACTGTGAACTTTGCTTACTTTAGCAAAGATCTTCCCTCTTGATCTCATGGTCCGAGCTCTTCCAGTGAGTTGTGCCTGATCCACATTCAATCCTGGCCTTACTTTTTTGTTCCATTTACAGGATGCTTCGCGTTTGCGGGACCTGTTCCGTCGAGGCAGCCTAGCAATTTGGGACTAGGAGACAGTAAGGAGTGTTGGGCCTAGCAGAAGACGGACAGAAGGTATATTCTCATCGCACAGAACCAGGCCGAGCCAATTCATTTTTCTCGTAGATTCCTCGGATCTTTTCGTTTCAAGGGCTGGCCAGGACCACGGCGTAAGTCACCATCCGATTCATGCTCGCTGACATTAACTGTATCTCACACAGAGGGATTTGGGTCCCGGACACCCACTGGATGCACTCGGAAATTGCGACAAGTAGGCCTCCACATGGTTTATTTCTTGATTTATATGCTGATTTCGTCGTGTGTTCGCGCAGCTTCTGCGCAGTTGCAGTCTGGACACCAATGAGGGCTGCGGACACCCTCTCAGACAGTCCGTGTCGTTATGTGGCTCCGTTCATCGGATGTCAATCAGAAGGCAATGGTCTGGGTCACGGGCCCTCTTTAACAGTCGTATACCGAAAGGTCGCAGAGGCTCTACTTTGGCCTACTTTGTGGGCGTCGGGAACAAGACGACGGGCACAGGAATGATCGTGACGTGACTCGCCCACCCCTAGGTACGTGTTTTTTTTCAATCTTCTTTTGGTCTACTTGACTTGGATTTACAGTCAACACACATTCATTCTGACAAGACAAGGACACCGTACTTCATCGACGCTCCAAGAGGCCGCGGGGTCCTCGGAATGACAAACGAAGCGCAAGATCGCCGGCGACAGCGAGAAAACGACAAATATCCGAACGGTACTTTAGCTAATTAAAAAAAAAAATGTTTTGTTGACTTTGTAGTCACATAGAGGAACCGACGCATTTGTGCCCGTTTTTGTGTGCCATTCGAGCAGGCTGTAAAAAAAAAAGGTCGGCGTTTTTCTTTTGAAACGTTTCGTTCCTATTCTGAGTGTGGTTCCAGAATTGTGAATGCGGGCTGGACCGGGGGAATACTGCGCCAGAAGTTGAGGCCAGGATTGGTGTCGTCGGCACGAAGACCTATAACTTGTGCGCGATTTCGGTCTCGGCCACAAGCGCCAACCGCGTCCGAATGCAAATGCCCGGGCATGTTAAAGGACTTGAGGAAGTCCAGCTTGAATCCGTGGGGAAGGGTACGCGAAAATCCCATACCCGAGCTGGCTCGAACGGGTCCTCACTGGTTCCTAGATCACACAGTATGCACACGCGTTGCGATCACGTGGGGGTGTACACCACGTGACCTCGTGCAATATTAGCGCGTCTGTGACGTGACTTGTCACAATTACAGGAATACAGCGCACCACGCAGTCTCAAGAAATCGCCAGAGAACGTGAGTTCTGCAGCAATTGCTTGACCACGGCGGCCTCGAACGGTACTTACCATTGTCAGATGTTCACATTCTTCTTCAAACTCGCCGCCGCAGCCAAAGCAGCAGCAAAGAAATTCAACAAGGTCGTTACACGCGGGTCGACGCAAGCGGCGTTCGCAACCCCGACTCAAGTCTCGGTGGCGCCCTCGGGTGCCCTTACGACGTACAGAGAGGTGTACCATACACACAGCGATGGTACGCTGTCTGATCGTCGATGCCGGGAGTTTGAGCTCACAAGTAGATTTGCAGATGTCGACCCTTTGCCTCCCTACGTCGAAGCGGCTCACGATGACGTGAACGACTACACCGAAACCCCCGCATACGAATGTGCGTGGTCTATTTCACAGCCCGTGTCGCGATCTCACAGCGTTTAGAACGAGCCAAAGAGAAAATCAGTATCATCAAGATGGAGAAGAGACCAGCGACCGATTAGCCCGAATAGTTCCGACAAAACGCATGTACACCAGTAGTCCTGAATCTACTCGAATCCACATATCAATCGGTGTGACAAAAAGGTCGCACGGATTCGTCCAAGCAACTCAGCGGCACGCTTCGTCGACATGAACTGTCAATCGCGCTGAAATCGCTCGCGACTGGATCGACTTGAAGTCGCGCCGGGAGAACGACAGCCCTAACACGCGCGACTGCGCAAAACGCAGATCGCCCGGCCACAACGTTGTGCACCAAGCTATGCCGGCTTTCGCCTACCCGACGACGCGCGACTCTGCCCTCGTCTGACCAGTGCGTCCATTTTGGCGCGTCCTCCTTTCAGATCGCCATCCACCCCTTCCACCCCATACTGCGATCTCACCGAGTCCGCAACTCTCACCTTCCCCTCTTTCCACTCCTTCTCCGCGTGCACCCAACACCTTCCTGCATCGCCCCCCTGGTTCATGCGCAATCGTCCGACCAGCACACGCTTTCGCCTCAAGACCGACTCGCACCCCGGGGTCGACACGAACGCACCTCATCCATGCAGTGCGCGCGGCGCGCGCCGCGGGGTATGGAGGTTACTTCCCAGTATGTACGTCCTCTGCCCTATATCCTCTCTCTCTCTACGCTAATTCTGCGCAGACGCCAAGCGCGCACAGACATGGCGAAGCACCCGAGGCTAACCACTTGAAGATCCGCATCCGCTTTTTGCCTCTCTCCTCTCCCCGCTACACTCCCTGCGCGAGAGAGACGGGGACTTCACGCCCATCGCGCACCTCGACCGGTCGCGTCACCGCATCCCGCTCGAACTTCGAGCGGCCGAATGAGCGACAATGATAAGGGCTCCGGAGAATATGCCTGCGCACCAACCCCAGCGACCGCACGGCCAACGATGAGGCTGATGAGGTCGGCGCAACACCGCAAATCAGGGATCCCAGCTGGCAGATGCACACGCAGGTTGCGGTGTGCAAGTGGCCAGCGGCGTCGGCGCTCTGCTCGTTGCGCAAACAGACACGCAGCTCACGCGCACGTCTTCCGTGCGCACCGCCGCGACGCTGCCACGTCCGCGCATCATAGCGCGCGCGCGCGCTACATCTGCGGTGTGTACATCCCTCTCCGTCCTCCTCCATTCCCACCCTCGTTAACTCTCCGCAGACAGGAAGCCTGGGGCTGCACAGAAGGTGCGCATCCGCTTTCCCCCTCTCTCCCTCGCCCCGCTGCACACCCCGCGGTAGACGCGGACGTCTCGCCCGTTCCGCCCCTCCCTCTCGACGACCTCCACTGGACACGACGCCGTACCGCGCCCGTCGCGCAGCCAGAAGCGCAGGTCGCACGTCCCCGTGCGCATCGCCGCCGGACCCCGCGCGCGGACCTTGCGCCACTCGCGCGCCTCCCTGCCCCTGCCGACCTCGACTGGACGCGCAGCCAGACGCGCAGCTCGCGCTGTGCAAGTGGGCGCGCGGAGGTGTGCGACGACGGCGTCGGTTCCGCGTGGCGCATGCGCTGTCCACTTGGTTTGTGCAGCGCGTCGCGCCGACCTCGCAGCCGACCTCTCGACGCACGCACGCACGCAAGTCCCCCGTGCGCATCGCTGCCGTGCACGCGCACGGGCACGTGGAGACGATGACTTGTGCACGACTTGCGGCGGTGTCCGCAATCCGTGCGCGAGGTGGACGCCGAGCGCCCTCTCAACAAGCGCGGGCGCGCGCTCGGAGGGCGCTCAGCGGGCACCCAGCGGGCACTCAGCGGGCACTCAGCGGGCCCTCAGCGGGCACCCAGCGGGCACTCAGCGGGCACCCGGCGGGCACTCGGCGGGCGCTAGCGGGCGCTCAGCGTGACGCTGAGCGGGCGCTAAATTTTCCGTTGGAGAAAAAGTTTCAGAAAAATTTTGGATTTTCCCGCTCAGAAAAATGTATATTTTCCACCGAGGACTTATTGAGGGAAAAAAACATATTTTCCTTTGTATTTTACGCGTACGAAAAAGGCCACTTTTCCCGAAGGAAAAACGCCCTTCCCTTTTCCCTAAGCCGGAAAAACTTGAGGAAAAACCTCCTTTTTTTCGCCCAAAACTCCCACAAAGAAAAACTACCTTTTCCTGAGTCGGAAAACGAAAGGAAAAGGAAGCCTTTTCCGCCAAATTTTCACTTTTGAGGAAAATTTCTTCGGGAGCTTGTGAACATTTTCATAGACCCTTTTCCTTCCCCGAAAATTTGTCTATCCCCGCAGTGCCTCTCAACAGGCGCACGAGTCTTGTAGTCGTATCGTCTCCGAGTCAGACCGGATCAGCTATATCTGCTTTTTCTGTGAATCATCGGGCAGTCACAGACACACACCGCCCATGCCGCCCCTTTGTTCTAAGGCCTTTCGGGACCTGGGCCCTCTCCAGCTTTCCCGCGACAATTGTGGCACCTTCGGTTCCTCGTGCGCAAAGAAGCGGCGGCGGATCGACAGATGACACAGCAGCAGATGCGATCCTTTTAATTTAGCGCTTATCGAACCTCCGCGCCTCGTTTTTGCCTGAACCATACTAGCAAGTTCTCCGTGCCTCCATTTTACTCACTATGTCCGCCGCAGCCAATGTTTTCCCTCTGCTCAATTCAAATCGGTTATCTTTAGGTCTTCTACTGCGCTTCTCTCGATGGGCTGTGCCTGTTTAAGCTTTCAGTGCTCGTCCTTAAAAGTGCGCGGCGCTTTCTCTCTCTCGCGCAGCATTCGACCGTCATGGCCACCACCACGCTCTCATTGACCACTGAACGAACCATCGTCGAGATCGAGGGCCGCTTCGACCAAAACGATCGTAGTCTCCCCGTGCGCCCTCTGGCTTTCAATCCATGCTCGTGCTCATGTCGTGTCATTTCAGCCGAGACACGGCTTCCTTAACGCTTTCTTCATCGGCACGGGAATGGACCAGCCTCGTATCGTCCGAGTCCCCCGAACCCGGCACCAGCCCGCCAATTGGAAAGAGCTCGACTTGCGTTCGTGGTTGGTGCCAGACCCCGCGCTCTGGGCCCATGAAATCGGGGTAGACGGCAAGGACATGCTCCTCCACGACGAACTGTTCTGTGTCATGGGCACCGACCAGGACAGGCCCTTCGGAGTTGCCAACATCGTCCACCCCCCCAACGCCTTCGTCCGCGCCGCCAGTGCCTGGGGTTGTAACTTCAAGGGCAACCTCCTCGTCATTCGCCTCGACAAGGCCGACGGCCGCCCACTCGACGTGCGCGAGTCGGATCGGGTACATGTCCTCCCGTCCGTGCTTGGGTGAGTGCTCTCTGCGGTGGGTGTTGTTCGACTTAATACTCGACAGCCTGGTCTTCCCTGGGGCCAGTCAAATCTTGGGGCTCTAAGGCCGGTGCGCTCGTCAGTTTATACTCTGTCTTCTACTGTACCGCTCTGACTGTCCATTGCTGCACGCGCAGGACGTTGCTTCAGATTGTTTTTTATGCAAATTTCTCGCAAGCTTCCGCCGCCTCTACGGACATTCCTTCTGCTCCTACACTCGTACATGGACATCAGTAGGGTAGAAGGTTGTCGCATGTTGCATGTAGATTTGTAATTTTGATAAACGCTGCTTGTCCCTCTTCTCTTCTCTTCTCCTCTGTGAACCAAGCCGTTCCGTGGTTAACAGTTGAGATGTGTTTTGAATTCTGTCCGGGTGGCGTCGGATCTATCAGCGTTGCCCGCTTCGTTAACGATGACCCAGCAGCACAGTGGTTCGGTGCACCCTGCATTGGTGCGACCAACCAGATGTCTCTATCAGGAAGACCCTTGTTCGACTCAAGGCTGGGGCATGCATTTGGATATTTGTCTCTTTTTCTTCCTGTGAATCAATGGGAACGCGGCCCAGTAGCACAGTGGTTTAGTGCGCCCTGATGATTTGTCAGGTTTCATTTACAGCGCTTTTCATAAGTTTGCGGAAAACGTAAAAATTTCCCAGGCTGTTGGGTTTTGTTTGTACCGGGCGCCTAAATCGTCCTCGAAGTGTTCTCTCCTTCCTCCGTGCCCACGACCACCCACTTTCGTCTCAAAACTCTCCTTTTGGACTCTACCGATAACCCCGGGAACATCCCCGGCGGACGGGAAACCTCCTGTCCCCGAAACGCGCTGTACGCACCAGAAACCTGCAGTACTTAGCCAACTCGATGACTGCGGCCTCCAATCGACATCACTAGCATTCTTGTGGCCCCTTCGATTGTTTTGGGGTTCGAAAAGCACTCGTCTCATGCGAGCGAAGTGTTTCTGGATACAGTAGGGGCGACACGACGTCCGAGAGATATCACTATGTGATGTCTGGGCCCTGAAAACGGCCACCAACCTACGGGAGCGGCGTCGGAGATGGAGTTTTGGAAGAAGTACATTGGTTTGGCAAGGTCCGGTGGAGCAAAGTAAGTGGAACATCTGTCATCCACTCGAAAACGACCACGAATCTTTCGATATACAAGACGTTGTCGCTTACTTTGTTTCTGTATCATCCACATGCTCACAAACTCATCTAATGATGTTATGTTCATCCCAAATACATACTTGCTTGAGATAATGAGCCTGGACGCACTGAAAGTGCGAGACGATCCAAGATCAGAACCAGATAGGGGCGTGTAAACAAAACCCAACAGCCTGGGAAATTTTTACGTTTTCCGCAAACTTATGAAAAGCGCTGTAACGAATTATCAGGAGAACCCTTGTTCAATCCAAGGCTGGGCCCTTCTTCGTGCGAGAGCACATTTTTTTCACTCTTCTTCCTCCGACTAATATCGTCTGATCTACCAGCGTCCCCAAGCAGGACCCGGTAGCACAACTGGCTAGTGCGCCCTGAATCAACGGGTCCACATGAAGCTTTCTCAGGGCGATCCTTGTTCGAATCAAGGGTGGGTTAATTTTTAAGGTAACTTTTATCTATTGCATACCCCGAATTCGAACAAACACGGGGACCACATGCCGTACAGTTTAATCAATGGACTGGTTTCTGCTTCCCGCTGGCGATCTTAACCGCAGCATCCCTTGCCGCAGACCGCAGCCCGTTGAAACGCACAGTACTTGACCTTTAAGTCGACCTCTTCTTGACCTCGAACGTTCAGCCCAGCACCAACCCCATCGCTCCTCTTCCGGTAAAAATGAACACTCGATGCGGCCACTCTTCTCGTCACGTCCCTCCTGCTGGTTCGGCCCCTTCAACCGTCACATGGTATATTCAAAATTCCGGGCTGATGTCCGCGGACTCGTGAGCCCCATTGCAGTCGACTAGCGCTCAGAAGTGGTCCGACATGATTCCTCAGCCGATACATGGCGTATCTGAAGCAAGAGTTTGTTCGACTCGGCGAAGCCGACCCAGCTGAACCCATTCTCTTCGCGGATTCTTTCCTCGGCGTCGTTGAATACTTTCCGAAAATCGAGATGCTCGCCAAAGCGTTCAAGGTCATACGTGGTGTGAGGCAGCAAACCATGCCTATATTTTACACCATCGAAGGACACAGTAAGATCTTCAGAGTGGCGTGAGTCTACTTTTCCGTATCTTCATCCCATACCATAACGACCATTTTGGCTTGCAGCGCGGAGGTAGATAGGGTGTGGACGGATTCGGGCAACCCTTCGGCATCAGTTTATGCAACTGTGTCGTTTCCCCAAGCGTATGCCCGCGCCCGCAAATTAGTGTACTAACCAGGAATCTCGGATTCCGTATGCTGCGAGTGGCTGGGTCTTTTCATGGCGTGTGCAGTGGTGCGGAGATACAACATCAGCAACCTACTCTGCAAATTTTATTTGGTGTTTCGTTGGGTCAACTTAACACCTCCGCACCATGGCCAGATCGCTCGCGGGCAGGCGTTCACTATATGTCGGTGTTTGCCAGCCACGTGGCCGCGTAAATTTCTACCGTAACTGTCTCTCTGCCGTGCTTGAAACTGTCGTCCTCCTGGTCGAAGCTCAGAATACCTAACCCCGCTTCCGTAGCTGCACTTCAGAATTCTTTGCCAAACTCAGCCTGCAGCAGCCAAAGCACTTAGGATTCACGAGCCTATTTCTATCCTCTTTCATCCGTCTGAGGCGTCGGAAGGTGCAAAAAACAACTTTTCATCGGTTGTCAAGCCTTGGCGGCACACTTGGTGTGCACTCCCTAAATTTCAAGTAGTGTTCGCCGACCAGGTTCGACTCCTGGCCAGGGCATTTTTTCTCAGAGTCCACAGTCGGAAAATATCTTTCCAACGAGACGAAGCGCTACAGTCTTGGGAATGATCGGGAAAAAATGCAAGCGTGTGCAGCAACTGTCACGAGTGACTTTGTGGATGTGTGACAGCCGTGACAGCCGAAGCTGTTGGTTTGCTGACACGACCCCGGCAGATGTGCCCGCGCGCAACTTCTAAAGTGCGTCGGTAACTTTCGCGGATGACTCTCTCTACAAGGGACGCGCACATCCCGTCCGCGGTGAGCGTTCGCCCGAACACCGCCGTTGCTCTCATCGCCACAGCCGCAGATTTTATTGATATAGAAGAGGACGTCGGGAATCTCAGGGTCTCTATCTCGCTTCCTCAATCAGGCCTTGCAACGCACGTAGCTCGTATCTCCCAAAGCTTCAAGTTGAATGACGTTCTCCTGCAACTTTGAAGGACGCCCAGGCTCGAATCCTTATTAGGCATTTTTTTTTACAGGAGTCAGAACTCGGTGTTCCAGGTGGGTTGGAAAGGTTCGTCGTGTTCAGGGTAAGCGTCACCAGTGGAGCTTCCTCCTTATTTGCTGGATTTCTGCACAATGACTGTACCTGCAATGCCATACCTGGACGCCTGGCACAGTCGAGCCCTATGGACTTTGAATCCCCTGCCGTTCGGTGGTCGCGGGTGAGCCGTTCTGTGCTTGAGCAGGCAAATGTTACTACCGCGATATCTTACTGGCACGTAAAACAGAAGCAGATCATTCTAAAACACATCCACTAACATCCGTTCAAAATCGCGTTGCGCGACGGTTTCCCTGACCCCCCCGTGCACGTTACACCACCACAGGGTCTTCGCAAGTGAGGTCACATCAATTACGGGACTCCAACTTCCCTTGTCTGGCCCGTTTTTGACGATTACCGCATCGGTGTAACAACTCCTTGCATTGACAAACAGAGACAAGACCGAGTTTTTGCAGCCCAGTCGCTGGCCTGATAGCACATAAACCTATGCACATGGTCAAGATCGAACTTTGGACGCCCACAAGGCCCCGTACCTCGTAGTACCAACCATTGCAATCTGGATCACGGTCGTAAAACCTAGCAATCCGGTGGACGTCATCCTGTAAGCTGTTCAACGATGGATGTGTTGCCGCGTGTCTGTGACGTACCGTATCGACACCAAGCACCAGAGCGATGTCTTGGACAGAGGGACGTGGAGAAGATACGCCAGAAAAACGTGGTTGCAACTGGCCAAGTATATTATCGCGAGCTCCCAGAACATTCCCCGTGCGGTCCATTCGGCAACAAACTATGGTCGGAAGGGCTAAAGAGTACTTTGAACGGATCGCGCGCATGCGCTGCAAACCGGGAGGTAAGGGACAAGCAACAGAGGTGGAGATCTACACTCACGCGGGTCCCAACTACCCAATCAGGTTGGTGCTCTTTCAACAACGCAAGCAAGCGCGACAATGGTGCAGTTTTGTCAACACCGCACAGCCAGTCGGCCAGCTCTTTTTCGTTTGGAATCATCGGGCAGGGCTCTTTTCCTTCTGGTAACCGACTCATTAATTCCCTACCTGTTAAAGCGGAGGCGCCGAACTCCATACGGATGGCTCTGTAACGGTCCGCGTTGCTCCCCTTACCAACCTCTCGTCGGTTTGCTGACGAATGACTATCATGACAAATACCGGGAGATGCCGCGAACGCTCAAGATTTATTAGTCAGAACCGTCTTTGAAGCTCTTAAGGGCCATCGTTCAATGACCACAGCGTGACCGAGCTCTCTGTCGACCATGGTACCTTTACTCCGTAAAAGTTGGACAAGGGCGCCCGTAGCCGATTTCCACCCCCACAACGAACCATGGAGGGGACTCTCTTGGCAACAAACCACCACGTGCACCTGATCGAAGCCTCGAAAATTGCTTCGAGGCTAGGGCATCGGGCACGTGGTGGTCCTTAGCTTCTCTATTATTACTTTTATCTCTCTCGTCTACAACATGCAATCATCGTCAAATAAAACTACGAGCGATAGCTCACCGTCGAATAAGAACGCCGCGAAAAACAGCACCGCAGGAAACGGCACCCAGGTGCCCCGCGTTACACGCAGGTCACTGAATGCAGCCAGCAATCGCCTCGGGCAGACCAGGAAGGAACTCTACGACCTCACTAAGAGTGGCTACAAGTTCGCGACGTGGAAAATGAAGGAAGTGCGAGAGCACCTGTCGACAAAAGGATACCTAGAGCCCGAAGATCCAGGTGCGAACACAGTCGCTCCCCCTATGCCCGTGCTCGCCATGGTGATCCTGCGCATCGCCGCGGACCTCCCGAGCAACACCGCCGTGCAGGCTGACGCGTTACGCGCTGTCGCCGCCGGCATTGAGCTCAAGCGGACGGAGGAGGTTTTGGCCGGAGTCGCGGCCGATGTGAAGGAGCTTTTGGCCCTAACGAGGGCGGCACGCGCAGCGGAGGGAGAGGATGGCGAAGTCATCGACTCCATGCGGGACGCGGCGGTCCACCTCACGAACACGGTCGCGGAGCAAAGCGCGGACATCGCGCGCTTCACAACCCGTCTCGAGGACGACCTTGTTGGTCTGAGAGAGCTCGCAAATTCCGCGCAGGCTGCAGCGCCACCTGAGACGCCGACGATATCAACAGTGCCGGCGGCGAGCCCGATGTCGTATGCTTCGGCGGCGGCACGCTCTGTGCCTGCGGAACACGCAGCGGCGATTGCCAAGGCTGCGGCGCGCAAGCGGCAGATTCTCATCCAAGCGGCGCCGGCGACGAGCCAATGGATGGCGGGCCTCTCCGACAAAGAAATTGTGGAGAAGGCCAAATTGAGCACCGTACTAATGACGCAGGGAGACGTCCCTGCCCCGCCGCACGATGCACGGTTCGGCGGCGTAGAACGTCAACGCAGCGGCGCGTTGCTGCTACACATGAACACCGCTGCAGCAGCGTCCTGGCTCACGGAACACATCGAGGCGTTCTTAAGCGCCATGGGAGGTACGTCCATCTTCAAAGAACGTCTCACGAACGTGGTGGTGGAATTCGTCCCGGTCACTTTTGACCCGACGATGGAGAGCGCGCTTCGCGCTGTGGAGGCGGACGCCAGCTACCCCAGAGGTGCTTTGAAAAAAGCACGCTGGATAAAGCCCATCCAGCACCGCCGGGAGGGGCAGCAGGTTGCGCACGCCGTCTTCGGGTTCTGTAACGACGACGCGGCCAACAAGTTTTTGCACGACGGCTGCTATGTCGAAGGGCGGCTTGTCTTTGGACGCAAGCTGGCGACCGAGCCCGTCCGCTGCATGCGGTGCCAGGAGTTCGGGCACATCGCGTCGGAATGCCGGTGCATCCACGATGTGTGCGCGCGCTGTGGGGAGATGCACAAGACGACGGACTGCACCGCCGGGGACGAGGAGCGGGCATGTGCGAATTGCAGGAACGCGAAGCGTCCTCATGTGGGACACGGCTCGGCAGACCGAGCGTGCCCAGTCTTTCTGGACAAACTCCAGTTTGCACTGGAGCGCAATCCCGAGGCTAAGTACCCGTACTTCCTCAAAGCGGATGACCCCTCGACGTGGGTGACGCACGACGAGCAGGCTGAGCAGAGGGCTGGCTACACGATCCCGGCGTGGAAGGAGGCCGAAAAAGCGCGAGGGGGAAGGGGGCCGGGCCCTAGCGCGAAAACGTCGGCGAGGCTCCGTTCGAATATGGCGCGCCGGAAGGGTGACGGTCTTCGTCAACCCTCTGCGATTAGCTGGTACGGAGTTCCGTCGGGGAACTCCATGCACCCGGAAAGGGCAGCGCTGCTAGACGGGAATGGTGTCGCATCGGACGACGAGGAGGAGCCGCCGTACGGGCCACCGAAGAGTGCGAAGGCAAAGCCCAAGCGCGTGACCTTCGAGATGCCGCCCCCACTGTCTACGTTGGGATGGGGAGACAGACCAATGACGGAGGCTCTTCCGGAGGAACCTGATCTCCCACCAATCGCAGACGATGAGGATGAGCTTCCGGCGGCACTACACCCGAAGAACACTACTACCCCCCCGGTGACGGTGGACGGCCGCGATGCCTGACGCCCCATCGAACTCGTACAAGGAGCGCAAGCTCCACATATGGGGTCAGAACCTCAACAAGTCGTTGGATTCACAGATAGATTTTTTGCACTCACTCGGGCGGAATCGCTACGATATCGCCCTTTTACAGGAACCCCACTTTGACTTTCGGGGCATCTCGCGCGCGGGGCGCGCGTGGGTCTCGGTGTACCCATCGATCTCCCTGAAAGATCTCAACACCGCCCGCTCAGCAATGCTCGTCAACGAGCACCTCCCGTCTTCGATGTGGAGGCAGGTCGCCATTCCGTCGCCGGACATCACGGCCATCGAGCTTTACGGGGACTTCGGCACCATTCGCATCATCAACATCTACAACGATTGCGAACATAACGATACGCTGGATGTCCTACGTGTCTATCTTTGCAGCCCAGGAGCTTCCGAGGCCCAATGCCGCCGTCTTCCGCTGCGATATATTTGGGCAGGAGACTTCAACCGTCACCACCTCTCCTGGGACGAAATCCGCAACCACCATCTTTTCACCAAGCGCAACACCGATCTCGCCCAACCCCTCCTAGATTTATTGTCGCAGTACGGAATGAAGATGGCGCTCCCGCCAGGAGTGCCGACGCTGCGCTCGTTCGCTACGGGCAACCTCACGAGGGTGGACAACGTCTTCTGCTCGGCGTCGCTCCTGGCGGCGTACATCAGCTGCGACACGGAACCTGGATTGCGGCCCATAAAAACTGACCATTTCCCGGTTATGCAGGTAGTCGACTTGACGATCCAAGCCCGGACGCATCAGCCGCGACCACTCTTTCGCACAGTGATATGGGGCGACTTCCGCAAGCACCTTGTCTCGCTGCTCGAGGACATGGAGCGCCCGGACCGCTATGCGAACGTTGAGGACGTCGAGAGAGCAATCCGCCAGCTCGAGATGGCGGTGCAAGATACGGTAGAGGCGACGGTGAGGATGTCGACGCCGTCGCCCTATATGAAGCGGTGGTTTTCCAAGCAGCTGAGTGCGATGAAAAGAGCTTCATCCAAGCTCGAGCGGCTCGAGCGGCTCGCGTACGCTGAGCGCTTCGTTCCGGAGCACCCGGTGCACGAGGAAGCGCGAGCGGCGGAAGCGAGCTACGTGAAGGCCGTGGCCAAAGCCAAGGCTGCGCATTGGGTGGACTGGCTCGAGAAGCTCACGGACCTCGACGTCTGGGACGCCCATGAGCTTCTTTCGGCGGCACCATCGGACGGGAGTGCGACACGCATCCCGACTTTGGAGCGCCGCCATCCGGATACCAATGAGGTGGTGGAGACGGCCGTCACGAACGAGGAGAAGACACGGTGGCTGAGGCAGGAATTTTTCCCTCCGAAGATGCCAGTGTCGTCGGTCCCGGCGGATCCAGTCTATCCAGCACCAGCGTGGACTTGGAAGCCGTTGTCAAACAAGATTCTGCACGACGCCATAGCTCGGATGAAGCCTTACAAGGCTACGCTCCCTGGCACTCCCCCTAACTGTGTTTTCCAAGAATGTGCTAACATACTTGTTCCTTTTTTAGGGCCTATCTACCGTTCCCTCCAAGAACTCGAGCACTTCCCTGACTGGTGGGCGGCGCTCCACATCCTCGTGTTGCGCAAGCCGGGCAAGGGCAACTATGCCGTGCCAGGAGCCCACCGCCCCATCGCGCTCACGGATGGCTGGGCTCGCGTGCAATACGCCGCGCTGACTCTGCAAACCGTGTCCGAAGCTGAGTTAGCGGGGGTTCTCCCCAATAACCAGTACGGGGCTCGCCCGGGCCGTTCGACGACCGACGCCCTGCACAAGGTCGTGTCGGTCATTAAGGACGCCTGGCGCGTGGGTAAAGTGGCGACGATGGTGTGCATGGACGTCAAGGGTGCTTTTCCCAGCGTGGACATTGACCGTCTCATCCACGACCTCCGCATGCGAGGCGTCTCAAAAGAGCACACGGACTTGGCTGCGTCGGCGTTTCGCGAACCGCGCCGGACGCCTAGTATTCGGAGATTACACTTCCGAATCGTTCCGCATCGACGCCGGACTGGACCAGGGGGACCCGCACTCAGGGTTTCTGCACGGTTTTTACAACGCAGACCTCGCGGAGATTCCCCAGCCGACGAACGATGAGGACGATAACACCGTCGTCACCCTCGCGTACACCTTCAAGAGGACGCACGAGATGGTTCGCGACCTCTTCCAGCGCTCGGAGGGGATCGACGACTGGGGCGACGATCATAACGCCACGTTCAGCCATCCCAAGTACCAGCACGCTGGATTCACCCGGCAGACCGTTCCCCATCCGTTTATTCTGCGCAAGAGGGTCCCGATGCCCTGCCCGGACTTAAAACTCGGTACGCACACTATTAAGGCTTCAGATTCTGTAAAATTGCTAGGCGTCCATTTGGACCGCCAACTGCGCTGGCACCAGCAGGAAGCGGCGGCAGTGGCCAAGGGCCATACTTGGCTCAGCCAGACGGCCCGCGTTGCGCGGGCGTCGCGCGGCATCGGAGCTCGCTACATGCGACGCCTCTATCTCGGTGTTTGCGTCCCGCGCATGCTCTATGCAGCGGACGTTTTCCTCTCACCTCCGTCGTGCAACAGGTCCCTCAGCAGACTCGGCCAGAAGCCGAGCGAGCGGGGCGTGATCAAGAAGATCCGCACTATCCAGCGACGCGCCGCGCTGGCGATCACGGGCGCTCTCTCCTCGACCGCGACGGAGGTACTCGACGTATACGCAAATTTGCTGCCGGTGGCCCGTCTCGTCGAGAAAGTCCGGTTCGGCGCAGCACTGAGGCTTGCGACGCTCCCCGCAAGCCACCCTCTTCACAAGACAGTCCGCAAGGAGGCGCGGAGGCGACCCCGGTCGCACCCGTCCCCCCTGCGCGACCTCATGGCCGACTTCGGCCTCGAACCGTCAAGGATGGAGAAGATACAGGCGGTCCGCGCACCTGCGACCTGGGAATCGAGTATGGCGGTAGTAATACCGAGCTCGAAGAAGGCGGCGGGATTAGCAGAATACGGTGATATGGCTCGTTACAAAGTATATACTGACGGTTCAGGGATAGACGGGCGAATCGGCGCCTCCGCCGTGCTTTACGAGTACGGCGCTGAGGTCGGGTCTCTGCGGCTTCATCTGGGCTCCTCGGAGCATCACACCGTCTTCGAAGGCGAAGGTGTTGGCGGCGTGCTCGCCATGGTGTTACTCGGGGAACAGGACGACATTCGAGGGCCGGTGACGGTGGTAGTCGACAGCCAACCTGCTGTTCGAGCGACGCGCACGAACACCCCCACCCCGTCACATTGGATCTGGGACCTCTGGCACAGATACGCTCGAGCGCTCGCCCGTGCCCATCCCGATGCGACGATTACCATCCGATGGGCGCCTGGCCATATCGGAATCTCCGGCAACGAGAGAGCGGACGAGGAGGCCAAGAAGGCAGCGCAGGCAATGGACTCGTCTCACCCCGACGACGTCCCACCGGAGCTTCGAGGGGACCTACCTTGGAGCAAGTCCGCCATCCGCCAGGCGTTTAACGCCGAGCTCAAGGCGGATGTCGCGCGCGACTGGAGGAAGTCGACACGCTACACCCGCACGATGCAGTATGACGCCAAATTGACAAAAGGCTCTTACATCGAGTTAGCCGAAGAGCTACCGCGCAGTCTAGCTGTCCTCCTCCTCCAGTTGCGCACCGGCCACATCCCCCTCGCTCGCCACCTGCACAAAATCAACAAGGCGGACTCGCCCATTTGTCCGTGCTGCCGACCCGCCGACGAGACCGTTTCGCACTTCCTCTTACACTGCCCCGCCCACCGCGATGCCCGCCGTGAACTTGCACGCGCCGGTGGCCTGCGAACGACGAGCATCATCAAGCTCCTCGGCGAAAAAGCACTTTTCCCCCACCTATTCCGCTACCTCGCTCGCACTGGACGCTTTCACACCGTCCACGGCCAGCTCCCTCCCCCGCCCGATCAGGATCGTCCCACCCGCAACGACACCATAACATTTCTGAACACCTTCAAGATGCCGGAGGCTATCTCGCGAACCGCGACCCCCTTCGGCGTCTAGCGCATCCGCCCGCACGCTCGCTCGCCCACCATCCGCCCCAGACCCGCACAACCGACAGAGACCCCCCTGCCGCCGCTCGTCTCCCTGTTCCTTCTACTTACATCACTTACCTTACATTATCAGAGCCCACCCTCACGGGGCGCCTATACCTCTACTCTACGCGATTGGCCGCCTATACTACTCACCAGGCCTTTACAGCTCCCTTTTTAATATGCGTTCCTTCCGGCGCGCACGTCCGTGGCGGCCTAGACTTGGCTCGTCGGACACAATTTCGCAGACAACCCATACTGGTACCATATAGATACGAGACGATTAGATTTCTCCCTAGTATAGAAGTATACCTACCATACTGTACGCAGTCCGGGGTACAATAAACTGATTACAAAAAAAAAAAAAAAACGAACCATGGAAGGCCTGGGACGCCGCTTTCGATGCACTACTCCGGCAGCTTAGAGAACCTTCGCCAAACGACGAGGGAACGGGAAGCGCTATATCCATGTGGGTTGCTCTTGACGTTGGGGACCCGTCTAAAAAGTCGTGTATAGGGGCGGCAACATCGCTGAAAACCATGCCATACTGCAGGATCCCAACGTGATTTTCATTGACCACTGGGATCCGTATGTTCGCCTTGCGCGTCTCGTATTTTGCCTTATACCTCAATGCTAGAGAAGCGCAACGCACCTGGGCCAACGTGTGCCGGATGATTGACGACAGGACGAAGTGTGCAGCGCCTCGTCGTATCCACCCAAAGTGGATACGAGTGCGTGGAAAACCTGGTAGCGCCTGGCGCCACTGGCGAGGCCCTGCAGAATAATCAGCTTTCCTGGACATTGCGCCGTCATGGCTTGGGAAGCATCTTTAGACTGTTAACTCAAATCAGGCCAGTTCGAGAAAAACGTATTGCTAACAGAGTGCTAAAACGCAATGCTCGGGACAACGGAACGGAAGAAAAGGTTCCCCAGTACCACGACGTTACAATATACATCTCGGCTTCACATTGCGAGAAAGTAGATTGCCGTAAAAATGAATAGACAGTGGATCAGCTGACTCTGCATGCAAGCACTGTCGTCGGAAAAAAAATAAAGGGTTCCATAAATTTATTCAGCGTTTCGTTGGGAGAGTCGCGGACTGCGACTCCGGATCATGAAGCCGGACCGGCGTTGCCTGTGTGTTAGGATTTGGTCGCCACGTGGCCGTTTGCTACTCTATCTCTGTACTCACCCCATGTTTACCGATTTACCCTCTGAACTGATACGTGAAATCGGCTCTTATGTCCCAAATCCCCGTCCTCTGTCAATGGTGTCCAGACCTGCGCGGCAGGCTGTTTTCCCCCTCCTCTGCCGCCATTTACGGGTTCCACGCGAAGACGCTGGGACGCTGAACCAAGGCTCGTTCAGAGTACATTGGGTTCGGACGCTGTCGCTTTATGGCAGAGCGATAGTCAGGTACGCTGTGCTTCCTAGGACCTGCAGTTTCGGGTGATGTCAACCGCATCCAGTTTCGGTACCCACCGGTTCATCTTTGCCAACCTAACTTCATTCAAATGCGACGAGTTACTACCTTACGAGCTGTGCGAATTACCTCGTGGATGGATCCCAGCCTTCTTGCGTGCTCATCTCACCTTGGTTGAACTCGTGTTGCTGCTCTCCAAGTATGAGGGATTACCCCATCACGACGAGCTGGAGCCAATCAACCTACCCCGACTTGCCACTGTCAACGCCCCGTGTGCCGTTTTTAAAGCCGTCCGGGCTTCGCCAATCACTACTGCGTCCGCCACTTGTGCAGCCTTGGATAGCGTAGATGATGGTACGTCGACGTTGCCTCCCACGTCTCGTTCTACGCTCTGTCTTCACTCCATCTGCAGACTTGTCTGTGATGTACACCGCCAAATGGGCTCCAAACGCCAGTGACCTTACAGTGCGGCTGAACCTAAGCGCCTGCAAGCCCGATTGGGAGGTGCAGGATGACCTTGCCACAGACCTTGCGCATGTCCTCCAACAGTTTCCCTCTATCGTCCGCCTCACTCTCTTCTGTTCGGCACTGGTACGTGGTTTTGGTCTGCGGCATCACGGCAACCATCTGAGGATGACGGGACCTTGAAGGACTTTCAATTTGTTGAGGACGTTGGGGCCCGCATTGCGGGTCGTATGACTTCACTGGAAGAAGTAGTAATCGAATTTGAAGGTACGTGATCCTGAGTCTTGTCCGAGCAGACGATCATTTGGGTATGCAGATTCCCGTTGGAACGATTCGGATTCCGACGACCTTGACAAAGCACTCGAATTCGACTATCACTTGCGAAACGCATTGTCCCGATGGAAGCTGCACAATGACAAGCTCAGACAGTTCATATATCGTAAGAGAGTCGAGTTTGTGTGCCGGTGTGCACTAATGGGTTGCTCTGTCTGTTTCAGAAAACACAAAAATGGAATTAGTGGGCGGGGGTAAATGGCGAGATTCTGATGTGGGATCCGAATCCGAACTTGTTGGCTGAGAGAACGAGAGGTGATCAGAAATTCGGAAGACGATAGATTCGAACCGCGCGCGCGGGTTTGTGTATGGATCCAGCGGGGTGAAGGGATATCAAGATGTGCCACTGGTCACTACGAATTCGACGGACCGTGCTAGGATGGGGTGACGCCACTACGTGCACAATTCCCGGCCCCACGGTTTTGGGCCTCGATACGGTTGCAAATTCTGGAGAAGATGTATGTATATCAGGGTTTGGGACGGCGCACAGAATACCAGCAATGTCGGTTGTAGCATCGCTCGCCGGTCCTCCACTTGATGGACGATTGATCAAAGCGGTCGAGCAAGTCGTCCCTCGCCACAGCGACCTCACCCTCATCCCTCCATTTCCACCTCCCAACTCCACTTAATCCCGCGGAAAACCGCCAGCGCGCCGGGCACGCCGTGCCACACGGTCTCGTCCATTCCCTAGTTGCCTCGTGGAGCTCGACAACTCCGGGCCATGCAGTCGTCTTGGGAAGGCTGGCGGACACCGGAGTAATCACCTTCCTCTCGCGCCACCCTCCTTGCCGCCATCCCTGTAAAGATTCGAACCGGGATGTCATGTGCACATTTGGTGCGACAAGGCAAGTTCCTGAGATCGCATTCCACATATCTGTGTTTGGGGCAGCGAACAGCAGTTCGAAGCAGTCACGATCTCTTGCCGCGGTCAGCGTAATGGTTTTGTCCTTAGTAAACATCTTCAAAAAACGAACCAAGGAACGCAGCTGGAGTGGGACGCACCGTAGCCTCCGGATGCACGAATCGGATGAAGGTGGCAGCAACGTCATCGAATACTGCTGTGCAGGCGGAACGTTGGACTTGGGTGAATCCAAACTCCGATATTAGGACAGCGGCCCACTCTTGTTGGTGGCCCCGCCCGCATATCAAATTCAAATTCGACGGGCAGGGAAGTTCGGCCCCCATGGACAGGACCGCGAGTGATACGGAGCCGACGATCCAACTTTGTAGACGGTCAAGTGTTGCCCAAAACGAAGCCAAGGAGCGGCGGGTTCGGAAGAAGGGTTGGACGTATCGATGAACACGGCGTTCAAACAGATCACAGGCATTCCTTCGAGCTGAACGTGACGTGCTCCGGTACGCTAGGACATCCAATAGAGGAAGATAACACAGCACAGTGCAGACCAACTCTGCGGACGAGAAAAACCGGCGACACTGTTCGCGTTGAAGGAGGAGTGGAGGAGTGACAAGAGAGCATGTGCGAGAAGACACAGGGACTGAACGCGACCAAGCGGGACGCTGTCGTTTGGTACGCGACTGAGGTGCCATCTAGAGTTGGAGGGCGGCAAAAACAAACTCTCGGGACTTTAAGGGCATACATATTGCGTGCGTTTGTATAAGAATACCAAGCTCCCTGACTAGTCGTCCTTGTCTCTGCCTACCAATCCGCCGCTTATCACGCTGTTATAAATCAGATATTGTTTACTAAGGGATCGAGATCATGATACCTCTTAACAATCGCCTTTACGAGGACGGTGTCTTCTCGAGTGACATTTATGATAGGGTTGCCGGCTCTTTTGCCGTGCTTGAACACCATTACATTGCCGCGCCACCGGCGCTGCATGTGCGGCAACCAACCGCTGATCAGATAGTTTATGGGGACCCCATGGAGCTCCGCAGATTGTTGAGATACAACTAGGACGCTGTACGCATGGTCTAAAGTCGACGGTGCGCCTAAAGGGAACCGTTCCACTCGTATAACGTTCAGAGAGAGATCGACATGAGCCGGAGGGTTAATTTCTGCACTATCGAACCAAGCATGCGTGTCCAGGTCGGCGACCGAATATGCTTTCGTAACACCGACAGTGGCTGGTACACGAATTCTGCACTGTGAAGTACGCTCGCCGTGGGGAAGAAGCCATGCTCCGTGCATGGTGACGGAAACTTGGGGGTTTACGCCTGCGGAGAATTGTTGTTAACGCGTACACGCAACATACCTGCAGTCCTTATAATCCGAAAGTGCGGCTCAGTATGTGTAATCAACCATCGCCTTACTCATGCAAGATAATTACAACCGATCTCTCTAAGCTACGTTACAAATACGATGATCAATACATCGACTAGTTAGCAGGCCGGCGTTCCTGCATTGCTGATAACATCACGGTTGAATATTACGCATGGCGTGCCCGGACAGCCCCTGACTTGCCCTCAAGCTTTTCCACGTACCGCTTGTGACATTGGGTTAGAGAAGGGCAAATATTCGCGCTTAAGTAGCCGGGTTTGATGATAATAGAGTGGAGGCCATATCGGCGCTCAGCGCTGCGGGGGATAAGCAACGATTCAGATAATTGCAGCCATCTTACCCCAATAAACGTCTTGCCCTGCCATAGGAAGCGGTCCCTCGCATGTCGCACAACAGGACCTTCCCAACAACCAACTAGAGCCAGAACGAGGCTCCCAATGCTCCTCGTTCCCTCTCGCCATCGAAGGCAATGAGCGAAACCGCAAGATGAGGCATCCTTCGTCTCGGAAAGTTCGGAAAGATACTGGGCAAGAAACTGTCCTCCCACATCGGTGTGTTGTTGGGAAATCTACAGCGAACCGAAATCCCTGCTCGACAGTCCGACGTAGAGTGCGATCGAACCGATCTTTGTGCTCGGCCGAGTCAAGGGGCAGGCGCAGTGCGGATGACATGGATACACCTGCCAGTGTTGTTTCAGCATAACCGTGCCAGACATGTTCCAGCGACCAAGCCGCAAACTGCGTTGTGAGGGGCGACAAAACGATGCTATCCAGCGGCGTACTAGAATGGCTTTCGAATATGCGAATAGGTCGTGCGCCTTCTTCGTCGGCCCTGAGGGCCCAAGCATGTGCGACGCGCGACCTCGGGGCCACTCGGAGGTCCGATATGTGCTGATAACCAGAGCACAATTGCAGGTAGCGGTAGGTGAGAAAACCATGACCGTTCGGGCAGAAGACGTCCAATCCTCGAGGCTCCCCGCCCGTGCAGGGGTGGATGATGTTCGTCACGACGGAGCCAGATATAAGGCTCCCAGTGGCGAGTTGCAGAAATTGAACTTGGCCAAATGTGAGCCGAAATGGTTTCAAGGCGCGGCTACAAACGATCTGCAGATTATCCGCCAGGACATCCCGATAATATCGGCACGTCCGAGCCAGCGCAATCCGCCCGCGCACGGGCAGAGCGGTTATAATTTCGATGACTAGTTCCGCGGGTAAGGAGGTTAGATAACAGCGCGACGCAAAACGATCTGTGCAAACACGGTAAGACGCGTCGCGAAAGCGCGGATTAGCATACATGCAACGCCTCCTTCTGCCATCCGCATCGTCGCTCCATTTTGAGTAGATACGAAGTTGCAGACTTTGGCAAAGTGACCCGGATTGAGGAGCGCTTCGCGGAGGAGATCGATCGTCGAAAACGTTGACAAGGCCAAGGCCCAGCTCTCCGCACAAGCACCCGCGGGCAGCGAAGCCTCGAACCGAGACCATTCTAGAGGATCCAACTGCACAAGGCATGAGAGAAACAAGTATCGTGTGGCCGAGCGGTGTCGAAGGGATATCCGATCGGGAGACATCATTTAAACAGTGCCAGACCAAGTGATACTACTCCCACCACTGGGCAAGAAGTAAGCAGCAGATTAGCAATGACAGGAATTTTTACCAAGCAGAAACGGGAAAATGATTTGACGACGCGGACCCATCTGATGGCGCGGGTCCGGAGATGCTAACCGTCAGATCCAGATCTGTCCGCTGTTTATGAACCATGCTGACAGAGGCTGACACACCACAGCGGACCGTGCAGTCTCGGTAGCAGTTAGAGCCCGAACGTCGGGTCAGATTCCAACGTGTAATGCTACCTACCTACCTCCCTATACCAACGTCCCGAACCTGCTGTTTATGGTTCGAGCTTTCGAAAAGGACCCCACCTAGCTGTCATATGTCGCAGCGCTACCGGTTCCACTCCCGGGTCAGTCTTGGGCTGATTTGCGTTAGGTTTTCAGTCGTGACGCACAACTCTTGTTTCCCTCGTCAAGCATAATAGCTATAGGCTCCCTCGAAAACATTACACTGAGATGCAAGACGATGTGTTTGTTTGCCAATAAAACCAAGTTACGAACAGTCAACATGCAAGTCGGCATCCAGTGCTACCCATCGGGCCTGGAACAAGGAAGGTAGAGAAGATACCTACACAAAAGAATGCCCAGCACGGGAACCGAAAACCTTAACTGGTTGGAACAGATCATCAATCAATCGATCAAACCCAGCTAGGCATGTTCCTTTCCCTTCCACGTAAAGTTGAGCACAAAATATTAGTGGTTCTCCCGGTTTGACGACGAAACCTGCTGCAACCAAGCAGTTCTAAACAATTCGGCACAGCGCGCAGCACAACGCCACTCAATCGTGATCACCTCAAAACTGACCAGACCAACCTGTGAAACCAGTGCGATTCATGACCCAACCGTGGTATTTCGTCCGCAGTGTCTTCACCGACAACCTGTAAACTTTCGAATGGTCGGTCGTTAGAATACATTCTTACGTTGAGAACAGCCGTTTTGCCCTCGTATGCAGCGAGGGGTCTATCATCGGTTCCCCTGTCTTCAAGCTCAAAGCTGCGCGTACGCTCGTGGCAGCACTAAAATATTTGCGCAAGGAAGTCGAGTTCAGCCCGCACTTCCACAGGAATGGTACAAACAGGAAGGACATAGTGTTGATAGTTGGGCAGCGAGTGTTTCAGTCCAGGTACGTGACGCCGATTGATCGCTCTCTGTTCACCAACCACGCGTTAGTTGCATCGAGGAGGCAGAAGAGTACTATGATCGACACCGGCACTGCCTGTTCATGGACCCCTACCCATGCATGGGTGCCGCGATCGACGCAAGCCACATGCCTACGTTGTTCCCTACGGGGACCCACCCGGACAGATACGACCTTTGGAGCCAAGCGCCTGTCAAAGGCACCCAGTGGTATTACGTCGGGGGACGGTTCACACACGACCTGTGCGATTAACAGCTTCTCATTTGCACCGTATCATTGACATACTACAAGAGACTACGCCCTCGAGCTCAGCGAGTCTGGCATCAACGAATGGCCCGCTATCGACGTCCTAGTGGCTCGAACTTTTCTCACGGCGGTCAAGTACCTAGCAGAAGAAAAAGACTTCGTCGGTGCGTTTACAGCTGTTTGCGCAATTGATGACAGTCGGCGTTCAGAAAAAATAAGAACAAACTTTGCTACTTCCCAACTTTTGCGGCCGTTTGGCTTCCTCTGGATGGTTTTCAGCAATTTTTGAGGGTACATACCATATTATTATCGGCTTCCCAGTGAGTCTGCGCCTTTGAACCGGCCAAAACCGTTGAGTTGAAGACCTGTTAAATTTGTGTTAAATCACGATCGGATGGTTCAATCGGTATGGCTTTTTGAGGCCGTTTCAAGTAGGGCTGCCACCCGTGCCCGTGACGGGCACGGCCGTGGTTTCGACGGGCTACCCACGGCACGGGCCGTCAAATTCACGGCCGTGAAGGGACCAAAAAAATAGTCAACGGCACGGCACGGTCTACGGCACGGCCGCGACGGGTTCACGGGCTGGGAAAATCCCATGTCGGAGTGTTTATTGGCTCCAAATAGACGGGGTGCTATTGTAGTTCGACTCTACTGTGCTGGAATGTGATCAGAAAGTTCGGACGGCGACAAACAATATCCTAACACGCACAAAAAAAATTGCCGCAGTTGAAACGACCCAGCATTGGTGTGAGAGCGCGTCTTGAATGTTCAAAACGCATCAAACACGTTTTCACGATATTTCGGGCTCGTTCTCTGCTCAAAAAGCCCAATGAACGAGCACTGTCCACTTTCCATCAATAGCGGCCATCAATGTCGGCAAATGCCGAGGATACCACTTTTCCGTTCAACTTTGGTCGAAACGGACAGAGAAAGTGCTTGCCCCCTGGCATATAGCACCCAGACAGTCTCCATGGGCAACACTGATCATTTACTGGTCGAAGTTAGCCCATCTGAGCCCACAAAAGACTGACCCGTGCTACGGCCGTGACGGCCGTTTTTCACGGCCCGTGGGTTGCAAAAGCCGTGCCGTGACCGTACCGTCGAGAAGGCCAGAAAATCCTCGACGGAACGGGCACGGCACCCGTGCCACGGGTGCCGTAGAACCGTGGCCACGGTCACGGGCGGCAGCCCTAGCCGTTTGGCTTCCTCTGAAGGGATTCAGACAATTTTTGCGAGTACATACTATGTTCTTATTGGTTCCCCAGTGAGTACGTGCGCTTGGACTGCCCAGAAACAGTCGCTCAATGATCCGTTGATTTGACGGCGGATCGGCCGAATCACCATACAGGAACAAACACCGCTCTTCGCTTCACTCCTTCATGTCGGCGAGTCGCTCAGGACGCAAAATTGTGCCCAGTGCCCGGGCAGCTCAGGCAGATGTCGACTCTGGGTCCGAACTCGAGCTCTCCTCCCCTCCGAAACAGAAATCAAAGCCTGTAGGAAAATCCAAGAAGAGTAGCGCTCGACGTACAGCGTAATCTGTGTTCTTCTCTCGAAATTGCGTGTCCCAATGCCCGTGGATTCACAGCTCTATTCAGACACCCACTGCATCTCAGACTTCCGTCATCACCCGATCCCAGAGCAAGAAGAATGAGGAGAACGCGCCCGATAAAGAAGTGAAAAGCGACGATGATCAAGATGGTAACGGCAGCGAGGAGGACGAGGAAGACGACGAGGGGGAGGAGGAGGAAGACAGTGAGGAGGAAGACCTGCCAAAGAAGCGTAAGAAGAGAGCGCAGCGAGGTGAGTCTCCGACTTTACGGTGTGCAGGTGCTTAGTGCTAACAAAACCAAATGAAGACGATAGTCCCGCCGCTGAACTAGAAGTCACATACAATATCTCGCTCTTCCTTCCTTCCGAAATGGCGAAAGCCCCCAAGAAACGAGCGTCGTATGCGAGCGGCATCATGAAACTGTCCGACTCTGTTTCCTCGCGCGTATTCGACAAGAAACTCTTGGCGAAAGTCGGCAAGATTGCGAAACTAGTATATATTGATGAGGATGACATCCGGGTCTACTTCCAGATCCCGCGACACGTTACGAACCCGGTAGCGCTCGATGAAGAAGACGACTATAAAGTCATGCTCAAAAGTGCCGCAAAATGCAAGGATCCGGTGGTTAACCTCGCTGTGGAGATGGTCCACGTACGCTTCGGTGCCGAGCGACGCTTTTCTCCGCTCATTGAGATTCTGCATAGGAGAAAAAGAAGAAAGATGACTCTGACGACGATACTGGCAAGGTGAAGAAGCCGAAGAAGAAAAGCAAGGTGTGTCACTAATTAGATACGCATCGTATGGAAAGATGCTCAGATGTTTCAGATTCCCTCTGAAAATGACATCCTCCCCGCGAACGCCGAGATCAACGCCAAAATCGCGCTCCTGCGCACCAAATGGACTTGTCACGCGAACGACGGAAGCGACTATTGCTGGATTTCTGGCGAGGAAAAAGAGCACATTGCGCTCGGGAACCCGCATTTCAACATGTGGGCCGCTGCGTGGGTGCGTATCCATCTTCTGCAGTGTTTTTTTTTTCGTACCTAATACAGGTGTTCCCTCAGGCTCATGGATCTTGTGACGACGAAACGCCGCCGAACCACGGCATTTTTGCGACCAAGAGCGGTGGTAAACTCGCCCCGTCGTCCTTGCTACAGCGCCGCGCTGCAGGGAATCAGCCCGTGGCGCCCGCAGCCCCGACCATCAACAATCACTTTACTATACCCGACAGGCTCCTTGACCTCGTGAGACCGCAGGCTGCTGTTGCCGCCGCTCCACCCGTTGCTCTCCAGCCATCATTTATCCCGCACCATGCACATCCCATGCTTCTTCCGCCAAACACTGAGGTCGGTCCCCCAATGACCATCGCCGACTTCTGTACACTCTACGAACTCGATGCGGAAATCTTGGCGAAGCTCACTAAGAATGGGTACAAAAATTCTGGTGTTTTTTTCTGGATCAAAATTGCTGACCTGGAAACCATGGTGTTTCTTCCTGGAGAGATTGCGGAGCTCCGGGAGGCGGTCCGTCAGTGGGCGGTCAAAGTTGGGGACATGATTTCGTGACAGTGTTGTATTTTTTTGGTCCTGACCCCGATCGCTGCGTAATGTATTCTACTTCTTGACACACACCCCTGTACTTGCACGACTGAACACAGACTTTGACATCATCATGCAGGATAAGTAAAGTTGTCTAGAAGTACCCCGCGTGTCTAAAGTAACCTTCCGCGTCCGAGGGAGTAATGATCTCCATTGCGACCTTCATGTCGAAAATTAGCGCGGCGCCGGTTGATGCTGAGAAGACATCTGAATGCCGACGAATGAAGGTCTTGATCTTGGAGAACGCCTCCTCAATCGGGTTGAAATCCGGCGAATAGGGAGGAAGGAATTCGATCCGAACACCTGAGGAAATCAACACAGGAAATGGGATGGAAAAAAAAATGGCGCACCGAAGCGCTCTGCAAGAAGGAGGATCTCCTCGCCGTGGTGTATCCGTGCGTTGTCCATAACGAGAACGGACAATGGGGCAGGGAAAGGAGAGGTTAGCGGCATCTGTAAAGCGACACATCAGAAGATGTTATGGAAAAGGGAATTTAGACGCACCACTTCGTGCTCAAGGAAGGCCAGGTAATCGGCTCGTTTCATTGAGCCTTCAACGACGATATTGGCCATCATTCCATCGAGGGTCAACAGCCCCGTTGCAGTAAGCCGTGTTCCCCTCACGAACTTCTGCTTCATCTTCGCCCGCTTGCCCTTCTTACTCCGTCCGTACCCACGACTCAAGGTGCGCTCGTTCTTCGACGTCTCATCGAGAAATCCGAGGTAGTCGGCCGGATACTCCCCCATCCGGCGGACAAAGTCCATCCGCACCTGCTCGTTCCGTTCTGCGGCTATTTTCTTCAGCTTCTTTCTCGACACGCCAAGACGCCGGAGCTCGCGGAATATGGTTGTGAAGTGGACGGAGATGTATCGGTTATTTTTGACCAAGGTGAGCAGCTCATCGAGGAACCAATCGGGTCGTAAATTGACGAGGCGGAGGATGTAATCGATGTCGTCGCGGTGAAGAAGGCGTCGGCGGCCAGATGTCTCGCTCTTCGGCTTCGAAACATATCCTGTCTCTCGCCACAGCTTTCTTGTGCGCCAGAACGTCGACTCTGAAAAGCCCACAATGTCCAGAATATCCGAGAGAGGGAGAATGCCGCGCTCGAACAAATTCATGGCGGCCAGCTTGACCTGAGGATGCACGAATCTCATAGGCATGGTGGCGAGGTAGGAAGGAAGCCTAGACGTGAAGGAGCTACCTGCAGACAGGCGAGTGTGCTGGTTAAGTCGCGGTGGAAGCGAAGAGTGTGTTTACGCCTGTATGGCACAAGTATGGCAATTCGGTCCGATTCGCCGCCGTATTAACGGATCAGTGCGTGAGGTTTCTGGGCAGTCCCAGCGCACATACTCACGGGGAACCGATAAGAACACTGTATGTGGTCGCAAAAAATTGGCCAAATCCCCTCAGAGGAAGCCAAACGGCGTCAAAAGCCATACTGATTGAACTAAAATTGAACCGTTCGATCGGAATCGAATGGATCTTCAACTTAACGGTTTTGGCCAGTTCAAAAGCGCAGACTCACTGGGGAGCCGATAATAATATGGTATGTCCCCGCAGAAATTGCTGAAATCCATTCAGAGGAAGGCAAATGGCCGCAAAAGTTGGGAAGTATGAAAGTTTGTTCTTGTTTTTTTTGGACGCGGACTGTCATCAATTTCTCAAACAGCTGTAAGACAGACGCCCACGATAACACAACACAGGTTCAGCCGATATATTTCGTCGTTGGCTGCCATGTCCTTGACTCCCCGTGAGTTTCCGGCACCAACTTCCACTGCGTTTGCATTTACGCTGGGGCAATTCAGTGTGGACGCTGAAAGGCAGTACTGGAATTCTCTGGACATGACCATAGAGCCATATCCATCAAGAGAGAAGGCCGTCCCTCGGAGCATGTACAAAACGGTCGTTTACGGCGAAGCACTTGTCGAAAACTACTGAAGTCTCAAATATGTGAACGCCCATTTGACCTTAGCTATACCTATAGAACGGAAGCGATTATGTTTCCTCGCTCAACATGATACGCACAAACGCTCCTAACACCACGGTCCACACACGAAGTGCCGATCCCTCACCAATGATTGGGTCAAAAAAGTAACTTGGAAATAAATGTCCATGACCCGACCCTGAATCGAACAGGGATCCTCGCGGGAAAAGCAGAAGTGTTCTCTTACGGGTGTGCGATGCGATACCAGATACAGAGGCTAAATGGGTTCCGGAACAATGCACAATAAATCACAAATAACACAGTAACGAAAAATGATACGGGGATTCTGTTTGCATATTCAAGCTCTACGACCTCGAAAACATGGTTTACAACTGTTTCCCAAGTCATAGCTTGGCCTGACCTCTAGTAAAGCGCGCACGAAGTGATCAGCCAATTTTGGCATAATTACCACTTCCGGAATAACAATCATTTTTACATGACTTTGGGCCTTGACACGTCTTTTCTTACCCAGGGCCATCTTCTGCACCTCTAATACTGCACATACACGGTCCAGCATGTCAGTAACACCAGCCTTGCAGCACCAGCACAGAAAAAGATTTTGTTTGTGATTTGGCTCATGGACTGTGATCGTCAATCAGAAAGAATTGTCTTCCATGCAACAACGGGGGAGGGTTTTGACTTGATATCTTGTAGAGCTATGGACAGAACATCTTAGATTACCTATGAGAAAATTTGAACCTGTAGCGCCATCCGTTGCACTGAAATATCCATTGTTCCGGAACTGGTAATGTTCCGGAACCCATTTAGCCTCTGTACGCCATCGGGTCGCGTAGAAGGGACGTTCGGGACCACTTCCGCTTCCATCCGGTATCCGGGGCAGCTTCATTGGCGCACATTTTTTGAACAGTACCCACGTAGAGTTGAAATCACCAGCGTCATACGTTGCTCTCGTCTGACACGCACAACGTACACCTTACCTGAAGTTAAAACATATGCAAAACCAGCGAATCGTTCGCCCGCGCAAGATGGATCCACGAGGTCCATAGATTGCCGGATGTCCACCGGGAAAGTCTCAACCGCGGTGTTTGGTCATGCTTGCATCGCTGAAACGCGTCACATTACCACGTGCGGCTGTGATGCCACATCTTGACTCTTGAGGGTGCGGCCTAAGAGCACGTAAAGGCCAGTCCATGTGGACGTGCGAATGGGTGCGCCTTTTCACGGAGAGGCGTGATCGCGTATCGAACTTAGAACATTTTTGTAATTAACTGCTCGGCGTTACTTAGTACACGGGAGGAAAATGCATTCAGAGGTACGTGCAATATACGGCGACAGACAAAGGGACACAGTGCAATCTATACCGGAAAAATAACGAGGGGACGAACGTATCGCGAGCTGGGTGGAGGTCGAGCGCGGGCCCTGGGCCGCCGACTCATCTGGGAAAACGCGAAAGATTTGACGAGCTCCCGGCAGACGTGATAACTGCTCCGCCTCCGCGCTATACGGAGAGTAAGTACCACAAAACAAGAGGAAGAGAGAAGATAGATATGGCTCACATATATGAGGTGACCTGCCATTCGTTAGGGTGCTCAAAAACAATCTGGAACCAAAGGGGCCCTATCTGTTCGACCCTCTTGCTCTCGCTGAGTCAAAAGAGGTGGCGGAAGCGAGGATTGAAATACAGGTTGTGGACGACATAAGGCAGGTCCGACCCCACCATGCACGAACGCCGAGGGGTGCCATATGTGCCCGCCTCGCTCTGACCAAAAGCGTAGTTCTTGTAGGAACATCGGAGACGGAGGGATACAAGCAAAACATCTGTTACTCACGGGTTGGCAGTAATGCAGTCCCCGACAAGATAGGTTAGCTGAAGGGGCGTGGGTCAGACCATGACACGGTGCGATAATCGAACCCTCACCTCGTCGATCGGGTCGGAATATTTTCCCGCCAGTATCCCGCGCGTTGAATCTTTCGCCTGCCAGAAGGTGGGGTACGCGGTGTACCACCGTGCGGGGTGACTGTCGGCGAAATATTCTAATTCGGTCCTGCGGGACGTCGACGTGATGGCACGCGACCCGGACTGCAAAAGAAACTCACCATTGATCGGTTAAGACACCGTCCAAATTGAACCACACGGTAGCGACTTGGCGAAGGGAATGATCATCATCCTCGTAGAAATGGAGCTTGAAGGCATCGACGCGCGCAAGATACTTGATTGCGGTCCGCAGCGATGCGGCCGCGAATGTTGGTATGTCCTCGCCACACGCGAACGCTCTATGTAGGGAAACGACAAACAATGGTAAAGTGGCAGAGGCACTGAAGGAACGGCGCACGCAGATCAGTGAACCGGTTACGGAAGACAAACCAGGGAGTCTGGCTGGGAATCAAAGGGAGATTGAACGCGTGGCAGCTGCGACTCACGACATCGAGGTCACCAATACTTTCTCCGTCGCTAGAGTCGGCGTCGGACGGAGGGGACGGAGGCGCAGTAGAAGAGGCCATGATAGCCGAAAGGAAGGAGGAACAGCGCAGCGACACTCCGGAAATTAAGAAATTTTGGTGTCCCCGAAGATGTTACCGAAATTTAAAGTTTCAGGGTCGGATCAACGGGCAGGGGCCGGGCCGGCCTTCCGGCCCTGAAACTTAAAGTTTAGGTAACATCTTCAGGAGCGCCGAAATTTCTTAATTTCCAGAGTGCGATAAGAATGTACCAGAAAAGATACGTCGCGAAAATAGAAAGAAGAACAGAAGCCCGCACCAAAAATAAGCGCAATTCAACGCGAGCTTACGTTGAATTAAGGCAAAAGCAACGCATCGTCCTTCATCATCCCTGCGTGCACTGCCCCGGTTCTATCCGGTCTTCGAGGTCAACTCGTCTGCCAGACGGATTTGAACAGTGCCCACGCAGAGCTGGTTAGGGAACACCTCGGAGCTAGACATACACACACCGCGGAGACGCCACGATTAGCCACAGAGACGCAGTCTTCAAGGGACTTAGATACCTGGTGCCTTCCGTTGCTGCTAGGAGCTCCTTCCTTACGATTGCTACTACATCTTGACCTTATCTAAGACGTATTCCCATTACCATCGCGCACAACATACGCATCCTGATCTCAAAGGAGGCAAAACCATTGCCCACGAAGGATTGGGATCGACGAGACCTACAAAATCCATCACCGGGAACACCCGAGCAAATTCAACCGTGATGTTTATCCGAGTTTACAGCGCTCAAACGCGTCAACAGGTCACGTGCACTCGCCGTTGTCTACACCGTTTATCCGCGCAACTTCATACTCCACTTCATATGAATATAGGTGGCCGGCAAGCGGCGGGGCACAAACAGACTACTTAACCCGAGTTCTCTGGTGGGATAGTGAACAAAAAATATAGCTGGTGTTGGAGGGCATCTACTTTTATCTCTTTTCCTTTTCTGTCGGGCAAGAGCTACGCAGCTGCGTGCTTCGCAGTCTCCGAATCAGAAGGAGAAGATTTGGGCCCACGTAGTTGGATGATCTGAGCCTAGAGCTTGAACGCGCGCGCAGTGGTTGATTTGCATGGTTCGCGTTGGTTCGCGTCAACTTGAACATTTTTTAAAGAAATAGGGAATCATCGAGCACTCGGTTTAGCTGCACCGTCGGGAGGACTTTCATTTCCCATTCTTCTTGACCCTGCTGAGTCCGTGAATCTCAGAATGTTCACCGCACCAGTATTTTTCTTCTTTGAACGTTGAATTGATGTCAGCAAAAATGACACATATCAGTGCGCACACAAGCGCAAACACTGAATTGCACTTCACGTGCTGCACATTTTCGGTACCCTGAGCACAATCAGAACTAAAGTTCTGTTTGTGAAAGTTCTGTTTGTGAACTGGATACGGAGCGCAGCCTCGTCCTTTGAAATTGATTAACCCTATCTTTATTATTCCACGTGCATCATGCTAACCGGTTCTATTCTCCACTTCAATTGCCGGCCCCAACACATCGGCGTCGCCGGTGGCGCCGCGAGTTGCGGGGTGAGGCGCACACCGGGGCGTGCAGGGCAAAGTAGGCAGCGCGGGGTCGGGCAAGTCTGCGGAATACCAGGACCGCGGCGAAGCCGGGACAAGAGGCAGAGCATCGGTGGTCGACGAGGGTGTGTAGTAGGGTTAACCACCGTTTGTTACGCGACTCCAGCTGATGAACTCGCACCATGGACAACAGGTTGGCGGCCGTGAAGTAGCGGTAACTGGACACCAATTCTCCAATAGGTGGAGATACGATAATAACGAGCTCTCCTCGAGCGAAGGCAGCGGGATGGTGCGGAACGAAGGAACCCGTTGAACACGAGACAAACTTGTAGCGAAGGGTTAAGTGCGAGGAGCAAATATATTCTTGCCCGTCCATCAACGTGTCGGAACTGACGCGCAGCGGCAGGGGATTCAGGGATGCAACCGCGGTTCGATACAAAACAATATCTTTGACACGTATCGGCTACATGTAAAAGCACAGCACAGAGGTGAGAACACACCTCGCTCCCGCCGATACACAGGACGCAATGGGTTATGCAAACGTGAGACTATCGCGTCAGGGTCAACAGTTAGGAACAGCGAAAAAAAGTATTCACTAGGGTCCGCGGTTTGTCCCGACAAGGTGACCGAGCAATCGAGAACTAAATCGCAAATTATTAAGCAGGTTTGCCTACGCAACCAAGGTTTGCACCGACCCGAGGGACTGGACGAAAACTGGAGCTTTACCATGGAAAGGGGGCAAAATCAAAGGGCTATCGAGAGGCTGCGACTTATAAATGTATCACGAATAGCGATTGGTAATAGGATAATAGCTGCATACGACGATATGTAAGCTTTCGACCGGATTCGGGTCCGGTATCCGCCGACTTGCATCGAGGCATTGGACAAGACTTTCTACAGGCAAGCGAACCGTGACAGAGGGGCGTCAAGGTCCGGAAGAACAGGGAAACAAAGCAACCGAGCTGTCCGATGGGATGGAGCATAGCGGATGAAGGCCCTTGTAGTCAATGAGAAACAACGACCGTGCAAGCCTCACTTTACGCACATCGCGATTAAATTCGAGGCCGATTTTATGCAAATGAGCCAAAAGGTGACCGTTGATGGCAGCCCTGAAAGCAACACGCAACGCAGACTCGATCAGGCGCTCGTGTCCAAGGGACATGTACTCGTTAGCTATCTGTCGAAGGTCGATTTCATGACCGCAGATCGTGTCAGGAGACGCGCCAACGGCTTTGCACACCCAAACAGAGGACGACACAGGATCGATACAAGGGGAGACCGACGAGCTCTTCTCCGCACCGGCTTGATCCTTGAAACTTGGTGAGACAGTGGGCAGCTTTTGCAGCGCACAGTACTTACACGATCAACGTAGCACATTAAATTGGCCATGACACTGTCGGACACATGCAACTGCGACGTGTGGAACGTGCTGCAAATTTGAGACGAACCAATCTTGAAGAAACGGCAGCGCTCGGTCAGGCGCGGTTTTTTCAAAGAACGAGGCGAAACAGAGCGAGCATGATCACGCGTCCTCCGCATAGACTCCGCGTTGCTGGTTCGTTTCAAAGCTAGGCGTTCCTCTCGGGGCAGCAGCGCTCCTAAACAAGACAGGCTTTAGAATATTGAAGAGTGTTTCGCTCGGTTGCGCACCGTCACCTTTGACTCGCCTCGCATCAACACACTGACAGTCAGAGCCAAATTTCAGAGCCCTATTCCCTGCAGCGTCGAGACAGCCGAGCGTGCAGCGGCGAGCGGAGCCGACAATGCGGATACCTGTGCACACTTAACAACAGTTACTTGCAAAAGCGCAACTAAATTCACATGAACATCCCTCTCCGAATTTGACTGCGGCGCAACCATCGCTAACCTGTTTGCATCCTTGGCGGCACAGCTCCAGGTGCCTGGTAGACATGAAAGATTAACGCTGGAGCCCGCCACAACGACGCGCACCTGCTTCGACGGAGATAACGTGAACAATCACATCCCAGCCCATACAAGAATATGGGGGTTAACTCTGAACTGTGAACCGAACACACGCGGTCACACCGTCGACCATAGCCTTCAAGCCGAAAAATCAGCACGAACTGTACCCATGCACCATCGAGATTGACACCGACCTCTAACAGGTTTGGGGTCACAGCGACAGTATGGACCGTATTTGACCGCTCTGGACGGTCGAAGATTATGCGTGGCACGGTCGCCCGGCTCGAAACAGCCCTTATAACACCGATTTTCGGTGAAATCAGCCATTCTGCGAAGGGCAGAATCAGGCAGCTATGCCACCTGTTAAGACGGGGGGCGTGGGACACGCCAGCTAGCTACCACTGTAAGCAGCTCAATAAGCGGATAAGTAAGCAAGGATCATATAAGCCATGGCATTTACAAATTTACTAATGGGGCATCCGCTCGCGACCAGCCGACATACTAATCTAAAAACGCGGGTCCCTAAACAGACAAAGGTTAGAAACGCTTAGCAATACCGGGCGCGACTAATAGTAAATACCTCGCGGCCAATTTTCAACCCCAATTCGCGCAAGTGCTCCGTGAGATGACAAGAGATAGCCAACGAAATTGCGTGACGAATGTTCCTCTCGACCGACCTGTGGGAGCGGGTCGGGTAACAGTGCTCCACGGTGAATCGCAAGTCTACGTGATGCGCGCAGCGTAAGCCAGCGATCGGGTTGATCACAGGACAAGTCCAAACGGCCGACGACGTTGCGATCGGGTAACCAAAGACGAGTGGAGGGCTAGACTGGCCAACCATATATTTCTTGCACACATTAACAGTGAGAGCGCGGCGAGACGAGAAACAACGATACTCACCGCATCCACGTAAGCAAGATAATCGACACAGTCCACTTCGGGGGCAGTGTCGTGGCAGCCAGGAGGAAAGAACGTGGAGCTACCAGCTCGACTGGCATCACCGCCAAGGCCACTTGGAAGACGCGGGAGAACGGCGTCATGTGGACCCTGAGCGTAGCCATACAGGGTGCCTGGGCTGAAGGGAGCGGGTTTAGCGACACGGATACATCGCCAGCGCTTTCATACCCGGATATAAACGGGATGCTGGGAAGTGGCTCTTGAGAAGGGGCTAACTCAGGACATTGAGCCACGAACACCAGGACAGTGAGAAGCATCCGCACCGGAACTCCCAACTGCCGATAACCCAACGGTAGACGAGCCAGGGGAAGGGGGAGGGGACCGACTCAGCCGGCCTGTAGCCACGGTCAGATGAAGCACGCGACATGTCGCTAACGCACAAGAGCAGCCCACTCTATACTTCACGGCCGGCATACCGTCCGACGTAAAGCACCCACGACGGCAATACGATTGCCGACCTGAGAAAAGGGAGTCACGGGTACAAGCAAGCAAAGCCGGCGGAAGGCGTACGCCGCTGTCTGCAAGTACAAGAGTCTCGATAAAGACGACACTTGTGAAGTCTACAGAAGTGACCGACACGAGGCGAAACTGGTGGCTAGCGTCAGAAAGGGCCGCTCGATACGACGAAGGCGGGGTGTTACCCGGGTGGGAGACAAGTTTCGAGACGGCAGCGCAGTTGGAAAGCATTGGGGGGTAAGAAGAGAGAGCCACAAACAGGCGGAGCGGTGCGGACAGCACAGGCTAAGATCTGCTTGATAAGGAGGGGCAAAAGTGTGTGACAAAGCAAGACAAGGTCGCGCCGGAGCCCGAGAGCGGCGGGGGCAGCTGACAGAGCGACGTTCGAGAACGTGCGACAGGCACAGAACCACGAGCAAAGGGAGGAGAAGAGGGGGAGGTCAAAGGAGGAGGGGGAAGACAACAGCCGGCAGCAGGGAGGCGACCAGCGGGAACAGCGGGGATAGCGGATCCAATCAGGCGAGGGTAGGCGAAAGCAGAGATAACGCGAGGAAGCACAAAGGCAGGGAGGGACAACGCGACGAGAGACAGTCTCGGAATCGTGAAGCCAGAGCGGAGGAGAGTCATGGAAGAGATGGCATTCGGAGGGACAAAAAGACTTACGTTTACAGTTTCTGTGGCCCAGCTGATAAGGCGGAACCATTCCCGCGATTGCGAGAGGTCATCAGTTCGATACATGTCGCGAGCGTTCTTTTTGACACATCTAGTCACCGGATAAACCGGCCCGGACCTACAACGACCTAGCGCAGCTCAGACACATTGTAGGATTATCGATCTGAGACCTGGTTACCTACGGAACCAGGAACACTCACCATATGGCGGACAATGTCGCGCACCCAGAACCGAATCGCCAAGCGCTCTCCCGTTGTCAGCGACTTCACGGTGTCGAACGCATAGGCATCGGTGAAGACCGCCGTCATAACGAGGAACACCTTGAAACGGAGGTTGTCGCACAGGAAGTTCGTTAAACCGCCGCGAGGGATGAATAATTTTTCGGCAGGCCACTCGACATTGGTACTAAGAAAGCGACGGGTGGAACTGGGATCCATGACCAGGAAATGAAGAGGTCGGGAAGTTGGGAAGGATTGGAGAGGAATGTTTGAGAGGTTCGCCTTTTATAGGTTTTCTGACCAGGGTGGTCAGGAGTAAAACTACCGAGGAGGTGTGAGGCTGGTGTTGGTGCTACGCCCTGCACACCGCCTCATGGCCCCTCCAAGCGAAGCTGAAGAAGACGCTCACCGGGACACGCCCAAAAAGGAAACGCAGTTACCGCATTCAATCGAGTAGCGCAGAAACTCTCCAGACACCGAAAACCAGCGCAATACGTTCCCGGAAACAAGTTCCAGACACTCTCCACCCATAAACGACGCTCTCCCCCTACTTTCCACCAACATGACCTGATGGGACGATACTTCCAGACGCATACGAAAGATCAATCCTCGCCTACCGAACTATAACGTAACAAAGCTCTCTGGACGAACTTGCCACCGCCTCTGGCGCCCGACGAAACACGTTTTCTCCCATGAACGACACCTCCACGCGGCTCCGCAGTGCCTCACCCCGCCCTCTTACCGAATTATATCGTAATAACTCACCGGACAAAATGTACGGACAGTGCTCCACATGGCGGACACTCGGCAAACCAAGGAAAATATCAAATACCGTCTCCGGACGAACCCTCCAGCTACCAAATCACCTAATAACCTTCCGACCAAACCGTTCAGGCAGCTACTTTGTTCCCAGAGACGCCCGGCGCCGCGTGCTACAGGGTGTTTCCAGGCACAAGAAGGCGCCTCGAGGCAAGGATGGAAAGATATAAAAGGAGAGGCGAAAGTAGGAGGTAGTCAGTCAATTACTGGGCTTCGTTCCCTCCCCCACTTGTACCCCCACAAGCAATTCAGTCCTCGTTCACGCATTTGACCACAACTCCCCTCACTTGTCCCACACCAGGGTCACTTTACTCTCATACCTCCTTCTGCAAGGTGCCCCCACCACAGGCATCCCAAGTCTACACTCCAGCTAGTCATCGTAATCGACACTACCTTCGCAGGCACCACGCCGTGTAGAAGACAAGACGAGGGCGACTAGCACCAGAATCATCACGGATAAACCGCCGTCCGTATTATCGAACAATCGAGTATCCGGCGTCGTCGTAACCAATCGCGGTACCTCCTACGGGTTTTACCAAGCTATCGAATTAGCGCACGTTCAAAGGGGAGGAGCGCAGAAGAGATAGCAAGCGAGAGCTACGGGATCCAGGAGACTAGAAACCCCCAACAGGAATTCTAGGACGAGGAGACAGTATTTTCATTCTTACCTTTCTTTAGCTAACTTAGGCCGTCATAAGAACGACGAAGCCAGGACACGGATATAATTTCCAGGAACGCCCCACGCCACAAGCAACGGACAATCACCCGGAATTAACGATATAAAGCTCTCCGGAAACATTATCCAGGAAGCTTTCCACACACACGCACACACTTTCCAGCCATCCTTGGCATCCCACACACACACACACACACACTCCCCAAGAGGCATTAGTCTAAACCAGAATTCCCTACTATAATCACATCATATAAAATCCCCAGAGGCCGAGCACGTCGTTATTAAGAGGACAGTCACACAACCCTCCAATAGCTACACCGCGGTCTGCATTACAGCGGGCAAAAGCTATAAAGTGCGTTCTTGGACAATGAAATGATCACACTGAACCAAAACCAACACAAAACAACCAAAACCACCACTCTTATATCCTCTAGTGCAAGCTCTGTGAAGTTCGGGGGTGTCGGATCAAGTATTAGATCCTATAGACCGAAACGATGTATGGTAGGGTCAACAAGAAACGTTCTCAGTCGGTCAATTGGTTCTTTTGGGAACTAGGCTCTCAAATGGAATATTGGGTCTGATAGTGTTCAAGTTACAGCCTGTTAAGGTCTGGGGTTTGTTGGGTGTTCAATAGAACTGGTAAGTTTCGCAATAGCCCGTTTCCGACTATGCACGTTCTGCAACGCTTCCAAGCTTCAACGAACTTGGGGCTTTTAACTCAAAAGATCACAACTGGTTTTATCAATCAAAATCGTTCGTTCAAGCCTTTCTAGTACTAGTGCGGACAAGCAACAAGTCACTATACAGAGCACCACTACCCAGACCCTGCGATGCGATGTGCACTACAGCCCCGGAATAATCTGCTGCCTAAATCTACGAGTCCTGACTCCTTATATACTGTGCTGGGATTAAGTTTACGATGCTACTATTATGTCTTCGGATGCCCTTCCGGTCCCCATGACTCTCCCTGCTCCACAACCTATTCCGCCATTGGTGCCCTGGCACGTCGAGATGTCTTGTTGGGCAGTTTTAACCCGATCGTATTGAAATTGGTTGTCTTCGGGTGATATCACTGAAACCCTCCTGTCTTGTACAGGATCTTCTTCGTCTAGTGGGTGGCCCTAACTCAGGGCAGGCCTTATAGCCTTGTCTGCGCTTCTTGGTAACTCGTCCACTCTCTCTAACAGGTCTGATATTGGAAAAAGAACCAAGTTGAACCGTCTTGATTCGATCGGGAATGGTCCGAGATCAAATCGTGATCCCGGATCCAATACGTTTCCGTCTTGTCGCATCAAGTCAGCCCCTATCCACTTGTCTCAGCCGGAAGAAGGAACTTCGAGTCCCGGCCATCATTCCTACACGTGCCGCGACGCGTCTTGAGCCATCAAGTCGCAACAACAAACATCCCATACTGAAGGTGAGTCCAGATCATCTCGAGTTTTAACTAATGTGCGTGTTTTCACTTCCTCTTGATCCAAGTCTAGCAATGGCTCATCCAGGGCGCAACCTTAGGTACCGTCTTGTGTAGTCAGACGCACTTCTAGAGGGAACCGTAATCCGCACTTTCCAGTAACTTCATAACGTTCTCTTTTGTAGTGGTCTTAAGCTATATGACTGGTAGCTTTCCCGTTCAAGGCTCACGGTAGCTCTCAATTGGGGTGTGAGCGTGTGGTAGTACTAGTGAAAAACGCAAAAACTGCGCCTTTCATATGTGGTCATTTACACGGCTTATCACCGTCATGCATGGATTCGCGCACTTTGGTAATAATGCGCATCCAGTCGTCGTCGTGGGTGACTGCGACGCCCGCGGTTTCCGACTGCAGTACCGTAAGGCGCAAAGTACTCTCAACGATGCAAGGTACGGCTAGTGATGTCCCGGGCCAGGGCTTAGGCCCAAGCCCGACCCAAGCCCGACCCGACCCTGCCCGACCCAGGCCCGACCCGACCCTAGTTTGAGTCGGGCCTAGGGTCGGGCCTGAGATTTTTCAAGACCCGCGACCCGGGCTTGAGCCCGGGTCGGTTCGTATGCCCTATCCACCCGACTTTGGGCGAGAAAAAAATGTTTGAGCAGTGTTTTTTGAATGTGCAGTGTGGCTTTTGCTGTGGGGCTCAGCATATCTCAGCCTATTTGAGGTCAAATAGTGGAAGCAAAACTTCTCAGTGATTTTGATGGTGGTTCAAATTTTCGTTGCAAGCCGATTTCAGACTACTACTGCAAAGGACAGGATACATAGGGTCGACATAAGGTGAGAGATTCATCCTAGAACATGTTCGTGATTGAAAAAACTCACTCAATTAAGGCTTTGAAAAATGTACTCAAGCCCAGGCTCAGGCCCAAGCCCGACCCGACCCGACCCTACCTGGGGCCTAGGGTCGGGCTCAGGATATTTTTCAGGCCCGACCTTACCCCGACCCGACCCAAGCCCGGGCTTTCAGGCCCGACCCGACCCGAACAACACTAGGTACGGCTCACATTTGCAAGCAAATACTGATTGATAGCGGTCGCAGGATGATACGGCTCAGTTAACGGTATCAGCTGCGGAGCGCATTCAAAGAAAAGAGAAGGGGATACTGACCTTTGGGTCTTCTTCGATTTGCTCCACATACACATCGTCATCCGATGCACCACCCGAGCTCTTGGACTCCGACCACCCTAAGCCAGGGCTCGAGTCCGACCCATCTCCTGAAAACAGTGTAAACCCGCTCTTGCGAAAGAGGTCCTTGGGGTTCGAATCTTCGATGGACGCGGCTTTGGATGGGCCCTTGAGAACGGACAGTGGCCCGGAGCGAATCGCGACCCTAAACCCGCGTACGAAGATGGTCTGGTTGTCTTTCCATTCCTCCTCTCCCGGCTGTACCCGTGGACCCGAATCGGCCGCGCTCGAGGTATCTTCCCACTCCCATCCAAACTTAGCACCAACCGACCCAATTTGTGTTGCGCTCAGCCGCAGAGACATCTCGGCATCGTCGGACCGATTTTGTGTTACTGCCACCACTCCGGAAAAAGGCAAATTTTGGGGTCCCTGAAGATGTATCTTAAACGTTTAGTATCGGTAACAGTATTAGTAGCACGAAAACTGTACCTGAAATGCAGAGTTTCTGGCCGCCTGAAGAGGTTTCTGAAATGATTAGTTTTGGAATCAGTATCTGGTGATCCGAAACTTACCGTTTCGAGCGCCATTTCCGTTCTCCAGAAACTGCTCCTGAAACTTTGAGTTTCAGGAGCAGTTTATTGTCCACTGAGGACAATAGTATCGGTCACAATTTCGGCTGTTACCGAAACTATTGTTTTTCGGACTCCTGAAACCGGCCGGCCCGGCCGGCCCGCCGCACTGAAAACAATAGTTTCGGCAACATCCGAAACTGTGACTGAAACTATTGTCTTTGGTGGACAATAAACTGCTTCTGAAACTTTGAGTTTCAGGAGCAGTTTCTGGAGAACGGACATGGCACTCGAAACGGTAAGTTTCGGATCACCAGATACTGATTCCAAAACTAATCATTTCAGAAACCTCTTCAGGCGGCCAGAAACTCTGCATTTCAGGTACAGTTTTTGTGCTACTGATACTGTTGCCTATACTAAATGTTTAAGATACATCTTCAGGGACCCCAAAATTTGCCTTTTTCCGGAGTGCACGCTCCAGGATGAGCATCTGTTGCACCCGGTGATGAAATATAGGTCTCCGCTATCGATCATGCGGTGTAGATCTTTGTTGACAAAAGTGTACCAGCTTTGCGCATGCCAAAGTGCGTAGGACCGGAATCTTTGGAATGAACGGACATCACATCGAGAGCCCCCATCCGGCAGTAGTAGTATTGCCGCCTCCTTCGAGGATGTTGAAATTTCGACCGTTCCACCGGCTCCGGCGGGCAAAAATCTGGACAGCGAATACAACATAAGTGCAACCGCCCAAAATCCCAAATCCTGGACTTGCATGTTATCCACCAAGCTCAGATCCAAGTCCAGGCGACGCTTTCTGATCTCCGTGCTTGAAACGATGGATCCTGGTCGATGGTATGTGCCCAGCAAAAGTATGTCGGCTGGCGCAATATATAGCTGCCTAAATCCCTCGGGAACGCCAAACCTGTTCGCAGGATCGTCTGCAGGAACACAGACGTTGAAAATAACGTCGAAAGAGCCACAGGAAGTAATGACTCCTACGTCCCCGATGCGAACACCCGTCTGTCGGATTTCGTCAGGAAGGTCATCGGATGGTTGTGGGTAGAAATAGGGTATCCGAGGCCTTTGTGGAGGAGGAGGCGACTGTAACGACGACTGTCAGACATGGTTGAGTGCAGGCAGAGGAAAGCAGTGCTTGTTTGCAAGCCTTTGGAAAAAGAAGAGGTTCGTGGGTCCAGCGGCCTTTCAACTGTCAGTTTTGGTGCTGTAGACACATCTGTCATTTTTGTGATATCAAGCTTGGTGGGCTGTTGAGATGGATGAGAATCAGAGCTATGATATGGCTCACTTTGATTGGCCACCCATACTACGCGGCGGCCAGTTGCTTCCCCAAATTCCACAATGTGAAGAGCATCATGGGAATCACCGTCTGGCCATGCAAAAGCCGTCAGGATTGGATAGTAGGGAGGCTGTTAACTTCGATAATAATAAGTATTTCGGCAATTGGGGAGGCTCGGAGAAAGTTTGGTGCATCGACGTCGGTCTAGACTTCAAGTATCCTTGTCCACTTGCATCTCGTTGATATCGATGTGACATTGACGAATCCAAATTTCTAAGTTCTGCCCGTGGGTATGCTGACGCCAGCTAATTAGCAGTTGTTCAAGTCTATCCGACTCCAGGACTCCATCCAAACTCCATCCGAGGGACCGAGACAACGAGTTTCTCCGATGTCGGAGCCACTGGACGGGACCCGAATTGACCGAAGTGTGTGGTGAGAGATTTGGTGAGTTCCACGGCGTTCCACGGAGCCAACAGAGCGCCCGGGGAGTCGGGACAGACGGCGTGAACGAGATGTGCATGTCCAGTTTGTGTCCAGTTCGTCGCGGAGTTGCCGCGGAGCGGCATGTCACGGTGACATGTGGATTGATCACAGATTTGACGCTGTATGTTAACCCCCCTTGGCCTCCCCCACCCTGACATGCACGTGACCTTATCAGTCGCGCGGGTTCAAGCCCGGGCAGTGCAATTCTTTTTGCATCTTCATATTTACTTTCTTGTCTGAAATACTTCCCCTTTCACATCGAAGGAGTCCTGACCCTCACCTTGAGCCCGATGCCCACCCGCCTTTATTGCTGTTCGCATTAAAGTCGGTGGTCACGTAATTTTATCAACTTTTTGGACCCCACCTTGCGCCATAGCACATTACATTAACCACCCCTGATTCCCTTGGTGTCTTAGTACCTTGAAATTGTCTCATTGAGGGTAATCACTCTTTATAATTATGGCTTCAAGTGTCCCCGGTCTCGCCACATTACATCAATAATACCCAAAGCTGGGTTTTGCCTTGAACTACACTTCTTGCACTTGCAGTGAATATATGGTTTTCGGCTCGCACCACACGTTGGATCCCGCCCGTCCCCAGTCCGAGCGCATACGCGGCGGGGGAAGAAAAAGAAAAGGCGAGCGCGAGAAGCAGAAAAGCGGCAACACACTACTGCACGGAATCGATCCGCTGACCATCAGAAGGATGGGAGAGACACCACCGTAACCGCTACACAATGGAGACGATGGAAAGAGCCGTTGCTCGTGGTGTCAAGATCACCAGGGGCACCGGCTTTCGGCGGTAATCTGTTCACATCAATCAAAGATTGATTATCTATGCCTTAAAAGGCAATGTCAGGGTGGGGGAGCCGTTGGCCAGTTCTGTATGTTTATGCTTGGATCGAAAGCTTATGGCTTGCCCTTGACCTCCACAGTCCACTTCTGTCTCCTCGCTCTGGGGTGGACCCGCCAGTTCTCCATGATTAATCCCCGTCTGGACTTGCTCGCCGATCCTCCGTGGAAATAATCTTGCCTATAGAGGCTGAAATTGGGCTGGGCCGCCGCTGGAGTTTTGGACCAGGATTAATCATCAAATTCATCCTTCAGCTCTGAGACGCCGCGTCTGTTAACTCTCCCGGGACCGCATGGAATACCAGAACTCGAATACCTTTACAAATGCCGACAGCCATTCATGGATATTGGCTCTTGATCACTCGCAGGTTATGTTCTTTTGTTTCAAGTCTGCTGCATTCCGAGTCAGGCCTGATTCAAACTGATCTGTTAAGTCAGATTACGTGTCGAACTACATCCCTGTTCTCACCTTTTGGAGTTGAACGAAACCAGGTTGTCCCATCACGGATTTTTGACTTCGAGGTCCATTAACCAGGTTCAGTGGCCCCACAGGCCTGGCAGGCATAGGCAAGGTCGGACAGCCCTGGCTGTCAGGGCCGGAACACGGCGTCTAATGTGGGCACACTCGACAGGGTCCTTGAATGCGCTTCCATGCGAGACGCAGGAGCACTTGCTTTTTTTCGACTTGTCGAGGTTGAATCTACCAAATAGTTAGCTGGTTATCGGTTATCCTGGGCGGGCTGCTACTGCGTCCGAAGCTGTTGCGTCCCTCTCTCAGTCCCAGATTCTCAGCGGTCGGTTTCAAGAGGTGTGTTCGCCGGTCAAATCGACGCCCACCTCTCCTGATCACTGATGCACGCAGTGACAGCGAGGTTCTAAAAAGCCGCTGTCTGTACACTCTTTTTCACCGGCCTTCTTTTAAGACCATCCACTCTTTCCCCTCCCTGAAACATCACGCTTTTCTCCTCCTCCGTCCTCGCTCTGTCTCTTTGTCTCTTTTCGGGTTCCATTGCAGCTACAATTGGGCCTATCGCGAACCTTCCGATCGTGAACCGGAATATCGCTCCAGATGGATTCTCTCGCTCGTATGCCCATCTACTCCTTTGCATTGGACGGACACTTATGACTTTCTCTCACAGGGCGGTTCTAGCAGACGGCACCTTCCCCGGGCCTCTGATCAAGGGCTACAAAGTTGGTTCCTTCTTTCGGTCCGGTCATCTTTCTGAACATCATATACTTACAGGGGAACCGCTTTCTACTCAACGTGGAGGTACGGCTGGCGACACCTCAAATAGACAAGGCTTACAATAAATGGACAGGACAAACTGACGGATGATACCATGCTGCGGTCGACGAGTATCCACTGGCACGGTTTCCTCCAAAAGGACACGAGCTGGGCTGACGGGCCTTCGTTTGTTACGCGTAAGAGGACCGCATCTCATTGTCTCCTGCCCGAGTCCCTAACGCACTATTGAATTAGAATGCCCGATAGGTATATACCAACGCCCACCGGTCATTTTTTTCGCGAGCTGAGAGCAACAAAATGATAGCGGCCAATCACTCCTTCTTGTACGACCCCCAGGTTCCAGAACAAGCGGGTACCTACTGGTACCACAGCCATCTTTGTGAGTGTGCCCAATTTATAACGCATCCGTGTACTGAGATTCTCGACAGCGACTCAGTACTGCGACGGCCTTCGTGGTCCAATGGTTGGTTAGAGTGCCCTGCTTGCCGATTCGACCCCAGCTCATATTCGAACGAGCAGTTTATGACCTGCTTGATCCCCACCGATTCCGTACGTAACCGCATTTCAACAGTCTATGGCATTTATGATGGTAATTATTCGTCGCTTCGAAATAAGTAATCGCAGTCAAAACCCAACTTCGATTAGAATCGACAGTGATCACCCTCGCTGATTGGTATCATTATCCGGCTTCGAGGTACATTCTCTGCTGCGTGTGTCCTCCCGCATTTGACTAATCCTGGCCGCAGCGCGCCCGGGATCCCTGTCTCCAACCCGACTTGAATCAACGGTCTGGGACGATATCGAAACGGAGTGAGCTCGGTGATGATTTGTCTCGCGGATGATACTGACGAGATGGACCAGCCGGATTCGCCGCTGGCTGTTATTAGTGTTATCAAGGGGAAACGCTATCGTTTCAGACTCGTTGCGATCAGCTGTGACCCCAATTATAATTTCAGGTGAGAATGAGAAATTGCTTTCGCTTGCAACTGGGTGAACTTGAACTTGCCGCAGCATTGACGGCCACAGTCTCACAATCATCGAGGTATTTTTTTTTCCCGTATGTTCAGCAAACGAGCTCATCACAAATATTTCCAGGTTGACGGCAAGCCTCTAACCGTGGATTCGCTGCAGATTTTCGGTAACGATGCCCGCCTTGTTTGAGGAAAATCTACTAACTTCCGAGGCCATACACCACAGCTGGCCAACGCTACTTAATTTATCATATACGGGCCTTGTTGAACGTTACGTTACTACTACTTGGGAAGCAGCGGGTTGTTTTTTGGACAGTTTCGTCAACTATTTAGAGACCTCAGCTACCTCCGTTCTACCCTGGCGCGCAATGCGCGCCGAGATGTATGTTCAACGTTGATTTCTGATCACAACCACCACCCAACGTTCCCATCCCCGTCCACAATGGAATCGAAACCAGCTCAAGATGGTAAACCTTGCCACATTACTCGAGGCCATGCCTGGATGCACTAAGGAACAGTTTGATGATCTCAAGTCTTCAGCCGGTACCCGCGCGCGTCCCGCCGTCCGTCGCGGCGCTGCTGGCGGATTACGGCCTTGAAGAGCTGGGGCCCGCTTTCCTGCTCCTCGGGATCACCTCTGACGTGAAGCTCGCGGCGATCGTCGCGTCCCCGCGCCCAACGCGGGAGTTTCTCGGGCGGCTTCCTGGGCCCCTGGAGGACTGTTCGGAGTTCCAGGTGTTGATGATGAAGTTTATTGTTGAGCGGGTGTGAATTGTTGCAATAGATTTCGCGCGTTGGACCCCGGCTGTATGCGCTTGCCTTCGAATCTTGTGATTGAATGAATAGGATTCGATTCTGTGGCGGTTTTGTATTTTTCAAGTTCAAACCAGTTGATTTATAAACACTCGCTGCGACGAAAAATATACCGCTGACAACGATTAGAACGGAAACAAGAAAAGGTTTCGAGTGCCGTGGACGAGCACTACATACTATCAATGAACTGGGTCGTCAATACGCTTGACAACTGATGAGAGATGAGACGAACCGGAGACGGTAAATTCAAGTCGAAAGCGCTGCGTCTCGCATCTGCTCCAATTCCTCCCACCTAGGCAAACCGAACATCTCCGGGAGTGCGCCCCAAAACATTTGTCTCGAGGTGGCATGATGCGTTCGGGCTTCTTGGACGCACTTGTGGCACACTCCTCCGAACATTCCCTGCCATCCCTCCTCGTCCATTTCGAACATTATCAGGGGCTTGTTCATGAAAGGAATCAGAGCCGTATTGGCACCAGTCAACGTACACCGTCGTCTATTACACGCCGTCGGATTTTCACAGTCATCGCCCTCTTCCTTCCAGAGGAGGATACACTCGATGATTCTAGGGTATTGTCGGAGTATCGCCTCGTAACCGATAACGCATGCCTGCCGTTCCTTTTCCCCGAGGGTGCGCCAGTCCTTGTGCTGCAGGATATCCGAAAGCTTGAAATGGCAAGCCTGATAGTAAGCTGTGGGAAGGAGCCACAGGGCGCCCACCTCCGTCGCTGTCGAGATTATCATGACCAGTTCGCCCAAAACTAACTGGGTAGTTGGTGGAATCTGGCTGTATTCGGAGAGCTGGGTGGGATAGGCAGCTGCCAAGTGATTGAGGGCACGGCGGCGCAGATAGGGCACGTCATATTTGTGAGCGAGGCGAAGGATTCCGAGGGTATCCTCCAGCTTGCTATCGGCAGGAGGTGGCATGAAAAAACTGAGAAAGAAGAAGGATAAGCTAGTTGATTGCCGCTTTATGAGATAGAGGTTACTCTGAGTCAAAGATCGCCTTCAAAAAGACCTCCACCTCCGCTGGATCATCGTGGAGGGTCACCACGGGAACTCCTTCCATAGTTTCGATATCGAGAGCCTCGGAGGATGGTTGGGGAAACGTAAACATATCCGCAAATACGGTCGACTTTTCCTTCAAGATGGCCACGAAAACGCGGAAGATTTGTCCCTGCGCTCGGAGGATAACGACATCCGGCGAAAACCACAGCCGTTCCGATCGTTTGAGTTCAGCGGTCATCCTGATGTTTCGCGAGGGAATACAACAGCTGTAACCAGTGGTGCGGAGTCGAGTTTTGAGTGGGCGAAGGCGAGGGCGCAGGCGAGGGGAGAGGGAAGGCAAGGGGCCGGTGACGATCACGCGTTACCGTGACGCGATCAAAGCTCTTCCCAAACCACATGGACGCGCCTCTCCACCCCCCACTGCGCGTCGACGCGGACTCGCGCAAGTCCCTCTCCAGCAAGAGCACACAAAAACGGCTGGAGGTCTTCTTGCAGGACTTCCAGGACCGTACAACTGCCGCTCAAAGCGCCCAGACGGCGGTGACAGTGCAAGTGCAAAAACTGAAGGACGCGCTGAAGGAGGAGCGGGAGGCTATCAAGGCTGTTTCAAAGTGAGCGGGCTACTCCTCTTAATCCATCATGTGGTTGATTTTTGCTCGTAGGTCGTCGTGAGGAGACAGTGGTAGAACGCCCACGTACATACAATACAGGCAACGTACTGTAGAACGTTCCACGCAAGTGTACCGAGAGGGTTGGCGAATTAAACCTTTCTAAAACTTGAAGCTCCCGATAAAAGTACCCGACATTACTGATTCCCACAGCTGTGGTCTAGTCCACATCGAAGTCGCACAGCCTTCTGGCTGTGAGTCGCTGTTGTCGATTCTTCTCTCCAACTATCATCTCTAGGCTCTCCTCTTGCCTCGAAAATGCCCATGTTCAACAATTGTGATGGCTTCCAGATCTACAATGGAACATTTTACGAAGTCCGGGGCGATATAAATCTTCAGCAACAACTGGTGCAGGAGAATGGGCTGCAGATCGGATTGCAGAACGCGGCATTGTCCGCAAGGCCACATCCCAGATCTACATTCGGTTTGAGGCTCCCACCTACCGCGCCACTTACACCAACGGATGCCGACGACGCACACGCATCTGAATCGTCCCCGCCTCCCGCTGGGGGCGGAATACATATCTCTGCGGAGAACGTAAATCACGCGGCTCGTCACGGTGATTTTGGTGCGTTTGACCGTCGAGGTCGCAGATCTATCGACCAACCGCCAGTTTAGGGATCCAAATCCTCCATGGTTCTGTTGCGCTTGAAGCACTCTACGACTCGGCCGAGAGCTTTCCCCAGCCAAAATGTCATCCCGAGACCCGCGCCGAAATCTTGGATGGCTTGTGGCACTGGGCAATAAAGACCGACTCCGTGGCCCCGATTCGATGGCTTTATGGACCTGGAGGTGCGGGGAAGTCAGCCATCATGCAAACGCTATGTCAGCGACTGCAAACCGCGGGTTTGTTGGCGGGAAGCTTCTTTTTCAAAAGAGGTCATCCGACTCGCGGGAACGCCACCTTGCTGTTCGCTACTCTCGCATACCAGCTTGCTATCCATAACCGCACTTTGAAATCTTTGATCTCCGAAACGGTGGAACAGGATCCTTCCATCGTGAGGAGGTCTATGGCGTCTCAACTACGGGAGCTCATGATTCGGCCCTGCCAAACGTCAACTTCCTCGCCTTGGATATTCATCATTGACGGACTCGACGAGTGCGATGGAAGGATAGCCCAACAAGAGATATTGCGTTCGATCGGCAATGCCTTCTGTGAACAATCCCTCCCGCTCAAAATCATAGTCGCGAGTCGTCCAGAACCTGATATCCGTGAAGTATTCGAGGAGCCTGCCTTCCAAGGGCTTCATGAAACCACCAACATCGAGCAGTCTTTCGAAGATGTCAGGGCATACCTTCTTGACGAATTCTCCCGTATCCACCGGGAACACAAAGAGACTATGTGCACTATCCCCGAACCGTGGCCTCATCCCGACATCCTCCAAGAATTGGTTAGCAAATCGTCCGGTTACTTTATATATGCAGCAACAGTCATCAAATTCGTTGATGACCGAGACTTTCGGCCTACAGAGCGACTGGAAGCACTTCGTCTACCCAAGCCCGAGTCTGCTTCACCCTTCGCCGATCTGGACCAGATGTACCACCAAATCCTCTCTACAGTTCCTGTCTCAATTCATCCCCGACTCTTGCGTCTCTTGTGCGCTATGATGGAATGGCGGGCATCTCCAATCGAACTTGAAAATCTTCTTCGACTGGACTCCGGCGATGTTCAGTTGACTTGCCGCCGGCTTGGATCTCTTTTACAGACAACACCCGAACTGGCCATGCATCATTCATCCTTCTATGATTTCCTTCAGGATCCCATTCGGTCCGGCAAGTTCCACGTCAGTTTGCAGCACTGGAAAGACTTGGCGTGCTCGCTCCTGATGGTCATTTCTGGTAGCATCGGGAGAGATTATTACAGCGACAGGTTCGCCACCCTCTGTTTCGGTTTGATAACGCCAATTTTGACCATTCGAAAATTTCTAGCAATTTTGCCTGGAGCGTAATTGAATGGGTCTTCTCAAAGATCTCGCCCTCTGACGCAGGGAATCTCGCCCCTCTTTTTCGAAATGTCAACCCAGATTTTTTCTGGTGTTCTAACGATCCGAAGGGAAAAATGAAACAAATAATACACTGGTTGAAAGTGAGTCCAACGCGATTAGTCCTGGCAGTTCACCTCAACTGCACTAGGAAACGAATCCCATTCACCGCGACGTAGTTCAAATCTGGGAAGACTACGAATTCTTGCGTTCTTGCGATTCAATCATTGCCAATGCTTGTCGCGATGAACACGGATCCGGAGAAGGACCCAGCGATGTAAACGAGCTACGAAACGTTATATCTGCTCCACTCTTGGCCATCTTCCGGACTTATTGGTTAGCCGGCGAAGCTCTTGGTCTTTGCACGCATAGGGCAACAAACCCATCCCATGTTCTATTCATGCAATTCGTCCCCTTCAAGTCGACAAACTTCTACCATGTCCGATCCCTGCTGGGTATGTCTTGGGAGGATATTCGGTTGGTTGCCCGTGTCCTGAGGGGACGTCCCAAAGAGTTTGTCCAGGACGTGGTCCGTCTCGCCCGTCCCAGTTCAAAGGCATCCTGGCCCGACGGCGCATCCGAATGGCCTCTGTTATGGGGACGTGTGGCCTGCGGATGGCTCCAGGTGCTGAAACGAATCGATTGGAGAGATCTTTCGCGACAGGGACGGATAATCGAGTGGTAAGTAATTAGTTCCCAACGGATCCTCGTGTAGGTTCTAATTTGACTTGATAGGCCCCGAAATATGGTTCACCAGCTGGCGTTCATAATCAGATCATCGCCGCCTTGCCCTGCCCTGCTTTCGGAGCTTCTTGGGTTCGTACCGCAGTTTGGTTACGTCCCTGAACAAGAAGACGGAATGCAAATGACTGAGGTGCATAGTATCTTGCAGTGGCTCAAGGTGCGTGATCAAGCTTGCTTCACGCATGCTACTAGCTCATCGCATTGTGCATGTGATAGACGTTTCCTGATCCCCCGCTCGATCTCATGGCTGTATGGGAGAATTATCTGGAAGCACTTCAAGCAGGTCGGGATGTTGAGCTGGAATTGGCCCTACGTATTGCCACCGGTGAGGAGTTATATCCGCCGCTTGATGGTAACTGGATATGGTGGAAGGAGCACTGGCATGGTCGCGGCGTCCCCGTGGTTAATGGCCAGATGTAGATCAATTAACTCCCAAAAATGGATAACGAGCGCTGCTTGACTTTCGCCCAGGCTCGATGTTTACTTTCTCGGCATCGAAAAAAATCAACCGTGGGATCGGCACATCGGCAAAGCGGCAACAAATGAGTTCAACGTCCCTTCCGATACCATCACATTGGTCAAGAACATTGCATACCGTGTCTCGGACATCTTGAACCTCGCCGCCGGTCGAATTTGTAAAGCGAATTGACTCGTTACTTGACTCGTTATCTTTTTTTACGCAACTTGCACAACCTTATTACAGCAAGCATGATGATTCGAACAAATTGAATGATTATGACAATTAGCCGATAGCTTGCGGTTTCAGATACCCAGAAGATTAGGGGAAGTCAAAGCGGTCAGAGGGCTCCGATTCTGGAGCCGATTCTGACATCGATTCTCGAGCCGATTCGTAGACGAGAATCGGTCGAGAATCGATCAAAACACAGAATCGGTCAGAATCGGTGTTCCTCCTCCGGAGGAGGAACTCGCGAGAATCAGCTGTAGAATCGGTGCCTACCCTAATCCCGTCTAGGGTTAGGGTTTTCCTCCTCCATCGTCCGCCACGACACACGTTGGCACCTGCAACCTACTCCGGGATTCCTCCACAGTAACGGTTTTATGAATGGAACACGTATCAAAAGATCGTGAACTCGGCAAGAGAAAAAACGAAGATAGCGGCATTTTGGACGCGGCGGGCAGTCCGCGAGCACGTCGGGCGTCGTTGACGCGACAAGTGGCGGGACATGCGGCGCATCGCGAGGTTTTGATGTTGCAAGTATCCGAAGGTCAACTCTCTCTGGAGAATCGGCCCAAGAATCGAGCTCAAGGCGAGGGGGTCAAAGTTGAGTTCGATTCTTGACCGATTCTGTTAGGAGAATCGGACGAGAATCGGTGCAGAATCGGCGCCAGAATCGGAGTCGTCTGATCGCTTTGACTTCCCCTAATTGTACAAGTGGTCCCGGGGCCTTCCCGGGGATCTGTTAATTGAAGCAAAACTTGACCTTGATCGGCGTGTATACCTAACCTCAGCGCTGAGCGTTGGGCCAGCATTGTAGGAACTGAACCATCCCGGAGGCTGTCGGATTGAACAGCGCAGAAAGGATATCGGCCGGTCAGGTAAAACAGTCTTCACTACCACTTGTTTGAACCCAAAGATTCTGTGCTCCAGCAGTGTCGTGAATTACCCAAGCTGTGGCTGGGACTCCGAGTACGGGGGAGGCTCTTCCGCGCCCATGGCCCGTAGACGCTCCACCTCTGCTGTGAGAATCGCAATTTGCCGGTGCAACTCTGCGTCTCCGCTAGATGCCCTTTCCTCCGTGCTCGGTGCACGGAGCGACCGCAGCCGCGCATGTACCGCCCGCATCTCGGCATTGAGTGCTGCCTTTGTACCGGAGGGTGCGTATACTTCAGATTGGACTAGTATGGCATCAACGTATAGCCGAAGTCAATTTCACTTGGAAGAAAAAATAACTTACAGAGGTCGACTCTCGTACGCCCCAGCTGGCGCCGGCGTCGTCGCCGTCGCATCACAAATAGAGCTGAGACTATCAGCGCAATTCCGACAAGTAGTCCGACCACGATGAGGGCCGGGCGTAACGCGGACCCTTTCCGCGCCCCCGCGGAACGGGTTGGTTGAGCTGACGATGCACTTGCACTGCTTGTACTCGGCGTTGTGGGTGTCGAACGAAGAGACTGGGCCAAGGTCGTCTCTTGTGTGGAGTGAACGTAAGCGGTGCTCATTTCTGAGGGGTCTCGCAACGACTTACGGACAGCCATAAATGTAGCCTGAGGCTGAGACTTGGACGGATCCGGATCGTTGGCGGTGGTAATGAGCCAGAAATAGGGACGACTGATGTTCGCGCCAGTCCAGCTACCGCCTTGGTCACCCCACCACGTATCATTCACCGGGACCGAAAGCGTGCCTGCGCTGTCGGAGGGGTTCGCCACATGGGAGGAGTTGAAAATCTGCTGCTGCATGTCCGCACGAAAAAGTAATACATCGACGAAACCAGCTTGAGTAAAGTCTGGTTCTCTAGCGTTCCCTGATTCCGCGACCAGTGAGTATGGTTGATACTCAGAAGCATAGCTAAGGAGGCTTACAGACGAATGCAGTGAATTGATCTTGAATGGCGACTGTGTCGGACGAAGGATAACAAGATATAACATCGTTGCCCACGTTCTGTTCGCAGTCTGTCTGCGCAGCAGCTTTTGGGATTCAGATGGGCCCGATATAGAACAGAGCTGAGCGTACCGACGGACCCCACAGACATGGAGGAAAGAGTGCAAGAATGGTAGCTTGTTAGTCATGATTGGTGTGCTAGGCTAAATACATTCAAGGCAGTGGTATGGCACACATACTGTCTCAAAAATAAAAGGGAGCATTGGGTTGACATTTTGCAAATTTTCCCGACAATGCGCACGTCCTTGCGTGAAAAAGCACAATGTAGTCATTTAGGCAGAAGGAATAAACACGTTGCAAAAATGTCGCAGAAAACCTGTAATGGGCAGGGTTCCTCTCAAAAAAACGCAATCCGAACTTGGCGTTGACATTTCGAGGTGCCGGCAGCGTCAGCAACATTACCACATGTAATCAATTCATCGATTAGATGACGGATCACGGGTACCTTGTCCTCCTCTCCCGTACATCCATGGACGACAATGCAGGCAACACCGAGACACACCGCTTCTTCATGGAGTGTCACAAGATCTGCACGGAGTCTCAGTTTCTCGTGGACTCTCTCCCTAACACTCAAACGGCGGCAGTGGAGCGAGCATGCCGACAGCTTAACGCGATTCGAGTCATTCTCGTCGCTCTCCACGACCCCCACTCCTCGGCTGAGGATCTCGAACATCTCATATCCTATGTCGATAGCATGCTACATCCTCTCGACGACTTCTTGTCTAATCCACCTCTTCCTCCTCACACACATATTCCGCGCCAGGAAACCGGGAAGCGAGGCAGACCAGCGTATCAGCTGGATCTCGACATATCAGCTGGATCTCGACAGAGCTATTTTACTGCATGATCTGGGCAACACCTGGCACGACATAGCTAAGGCCATGGGAATTGGACGAGCCACTCTTTACCGCCACATGGATGATCGTGGGCTCTCCACTGCGCGACAGGAATGGTCAGAGCTTACGGATGAGCAATTGGATGAGGTAGTTTCTGAAATCTCCCTCGCCCATCCTTTTGTGGGAACAACCATTGTTATGGGTCATCTCGAGGCCCGTCAACTCCATGTACCACGGGCCAGAATTCAAGAGAGTTTGCGACGGGTGGATCGCATTGGAGTCCTTGTTCGGTATGGCTCTAATCACCTGATTAAATTGCCCAATTACTCAAACCTCACCTCTTAGGTGGTCCGGAATAATAAAGAGACGTGTTTATAAGGTTCGAGGCGCGAACGCGCTGTGGCACAATGACGGAAACGAGAAGCTCCGGCCGTGGGGATTCTGGGTACATGGGTGTATCGATGGCCATACCTGGCTCATCATATACCTTCAGTGTCGTTCGAACAAGCGTGCCAAGACGGTCTCTGATATTTTTCTCAAAGCAGTGGGTGAATTTGGTTGGCCCAGCAGGGGCCGAGGCGACTTTGGGCGAGAGAATAATGAAATGGAGCGCCTGCTCATTGAACATTGGGGCGTGAACCACCGCGCATATCTTCGCGGGCGGTGGGTCTTTCATCATTTTGTTTCTTCAGAGTCTTATCCGTCCCCAGATCTTTGCACAATGTGCGTATCGAGCGATTATGGCGGGATGTGCGCAAGGATACCCTTGAATCATATCGCCAGATATTCTTTTATCTCGGCGACAACGGGCTCTTGGACATGGATAACGATATTCATCGCTCCTGCCTGTTCCTTGTCTTTCAACCTCGAATACAGGCCTCACTTGATCGCACTCGGGATGCATGGAACCACCACAAAGTTCGAACGGCTCGCAATAAGACCCCCATAGCCATGTTTGAACTCAGCCGCGAGACCGCTATTCGTCGAGGCTATTGGACGGGGGACCCGGGCGATGATCTCGCGACTGCAGCTGACCCACTCTACGGTTATGACGGCGAGGCACCACTTCCTCCCATCGGAGATCAAGATGGCGAACCCAGCCCTGTCACGCAGGAGCCGGTTGGGATCGATGCTGAGAGGGAGGCTGGAATTTGCATCAACGACGACGAAGAGTTGCAGGGTGTTCAGGATTTGATGCCTGATTTTGACTTTGGCCGGGACGATGAAAACTGGGGAATAGATGTGTACTGTGCCGCTGTAATACTACTTACATCCCGAATCGAGGCCTTGTGAATGCTTGTAGACGTTGCAATGGACCCGTAAACTATCCGCTCACGGTTCTGCCTGTTTTTACGTCCTCTATGGTAAGTATGTCCTCCTTCAGCGATGACGTCTGGATGAATACCCTCACTAATTTACTTTCTAATAACCTTTCGAGTGCCGAACCTGGGAGTATGTGTGGTCTTGCACACCGCTGAGTTCTATCGATGCTTTTTCAAGACCTGGGCTGTGACCGTGATCATCAATAAATTACTCTACATGGCGTATCCGCACCAACAAGACACGATATCTAGTGCCTGGATTGGCCTGTGCCTCCATGTGACAGAAATGTCGACGTTCTGTAGTTCAAGCTAGGTATCGATGTACTTACTACTCAGACGATACATTTTGTTACGATGTTTGTGAGGAGTGTCAACGCGGCCGACGCCTCTCATTGAGGGCGGTAGAAATCTTGGCGGTGATCTCCTGCCAGCTGGCGCTTTGAGTCATGTTACGGTCAGGGTGATAAACCTATTTCAATGGTGTTCAAACAAATTAATTGCCAAACTCAGACAAAAACGACTCACCGACATGAGTCGTTTGAACTGGTCAGAAACCGAACGATCGTTGAGGTCTTTCAAAGATTCCCGATGCTTGAGATCTGGATGCGGAAACCGGGCGAGGATCTCGCGGCGTAAGCCGAACCACCTGAGGGTCATCAGCTTCTCTGCTGACACCAAGTCCTGCTTGTGTCGCGTCTTGGGATCAAGAGACACGGGCGGCAATGACGCCGTTGAACTGTCCGAGTCTGATTCAACTTCCACCCATGCCGATTTAGCCTTGGGTTTGGGCGGAGGTTTCGGCGCACGATAATCTTCAGTGTCGGACGCTGGATCTTGTTCAACGAAAAGGAATAGCACAGAATCAGAAAGCTCACATGGAACATCTTGAGCGTGTCTTCGCTTTCTGCGCGTATTTATGTCGGGGCCAGGTTTCAAATTTTTATACCAGAACTCGCCCGCAGATTGCGTCCCGGTCAAGTCTACGGCAGCCATATTTCAACGACTCGCGACATGGTGAATATAAACATACCTTCCGCTGTATCACTATACAATTCATCGGCATACTGAAAATGATCGTTGGGCTCACGCGGCGTCTTGAAATGGCCGCTCCTAAATAATAAACGGGAAAATTTATTCGGGATGACTTTATAACAGAATTCTCAATCGTACTTGGTGTTACGAGGGGCGGTGGAAGCGCCGGTTTGTGCGCGCGTGCGCATGTGCGGGGCCTGTAGCTAGTGATGTCCCGGGCCAGGGCTCAGGCCCAAGCCCGACCCAAGCCCGACCCGACCCTGCCCGACCCAGGCCCGACCCGACCCTAGTTTGAGTCGGGCCTAGGGTCGGGCCTGAGATTTTTCACGGCCCGCGACCCGGGCTTGAGCCCGGGTCGGTTTGTTGGACCCCATCTACCCGACTTTGGGCAAAGAAAAAAATCTTTCAGCAGTGATTTTGGGAAGTACAATGTGGAATTACTGTGGTGCTCATATTTTGACAGCATATCTCAACCTATCCGAGGTCAGATAGTCAACCAGAGCGAGTCGATGAATTTGACTGTGGTTCAAATGCTCGTTACAAGCCTACTACGCAAAGGAGATGATATCTGAGGACAACCGAAGGTGAGCAATCATTACAGAACATGTTCGTGATCGAAAAAAACTCACTGGTTTGAGTCGCCAAAAAATACACCCAAGCCCGGGCTCAGGCCCAAGCCCGACCCGACCCGACCCTACCTGGGGCCTAGGGTCGGGCTCAGGATATTTTCCAGGCCCGACCCTACCCCGACCCGACCCAAGCCCGGGCTTTCAGGCCCGACCCGACCCGAACAACACTACCTGTAGCATATCGGGCATTAGCTGATTTTAATTAGAATTTCGGACGACCTCACATCGTCATCAGGCTGCGGGGACGACTTGGGTTTCGCGCCGTGGCCGGGCTTGGACTGGAAGTTGGACGTCAATAAAGAGCGCTTCGGACAGAAGCTAATTACCTTGATGTAATTTCCGCACTTCCTCCCCAAGGCCCGAGATGAGTTTTTGAAAAGAAGGACAACTTCGTCATAATCTGAGCGGTTGACCGTGTCCAAGAGGGGCTCCACGATGGCGGTGTAAAAACGGCCCAGACCATGCTCGCCCCCGACCACCACACTGTGCTTCATGTTCCCTGCGTCAGTGGCCGATCCAAACGCTTCCTCCAACGAGAGCCGTATGCTATCAACAGAGTCGAGTCGAAGGTCGATATTGTTCAACGCTGCAAGCATCGGATTTTCTGCGTTGCCGATCTGAAAAAAAAAAGGGTTAGAGTGAGCAATGGGGAGCGAAACGAGCCCAGATACCGGTAATTCCTTGTCGTATTTCCAAAGAATGTGTGCCAACTCTCGGAATCCGCCTTTGGGCTCCCACAAGGATCGAGGAACGGTGCGTCGAAAATGGTTTAGACAGGTGAGAAGAGCCTCAGATGCCTCTTCGAGCCGAGATTCAGTTCTCCGCGACTCAGTAGTCATCGTGAACCCCTCCGTGCGGATGCGCGCGAGTCCCTCGTATAGAAACGAAAAGGCCGGGATGACGATATCAATACCGCCCGGGCCAATGCCAAAGAGCTGTCCGAAATCACGGCGCAGGTCTGCGCGGCTCTTGGCATCGGATTTATTATTGTCGATGTCCCGAGCCAATTCGATGAGTGGTTTGAGGGGCTCTAGGACGTACTTGATGACTTTGCCAAAGAAGACGTCAACCTGTAGCTGCCGACTAACGGCCGAGTCGATGAGGTCCGCAAGCAGCGGCTGAATCAAGTTGAAACTACCCAGATGAGCGAGCGGGGAACTCTTCCACTGAGATATATCAGGACATTTTTTCTCGGCACGTCGAAGCGGAGGGACTTACCCAGGGATGCTGATTGGCGGAGTCTGGCTTTGCGATATTTTTCATCGCACGAATCAGCCTAATATGAGCGGCAGGAAATGGCTCCCATGCGGAAGTGTCGGCAAAGTCCTCGGGGACGCTCTTCGAAATGGTGAGAAATGTACGGTATTTTATTGAGGAATCAAACCTGGGTTTCATCCATGAGGTCGTTGTCCTCCTCGCCCTGCAGTCCATCGTCAGTTAAATCCGCTGGACGGGGCACAAGAACTCACCGATCCAGGGTCCGAGTCGAATAGCGGCGGCGATTGATGTTCGCGTTTGTTCTCGGGTTGCGAGCTCTTGACCTGTAGACACGTCAGATATCATGAACACATTTCAAAGAACAATTTACTCCAGCCAACCCATTCAAACCTTGCACCGGGCTTCCAGTGGCTGGACCCTGCACTTCCATCAGTCAAACAACGAGTCGTCATATAATCTGAACGCACCTGCGGGCTACCATCTTCTCCCTCCTTTGAGTCATCTTCCGTACCGGATATTTCTTCCTCGTCCGTGCTCAGATCATGGTCTGGGCTGGTCAACGCTACATCAACACCTGGGAACGCAAGATTCGGAGCAAGAGGATGAAGAGCAATGAAGATCGTGTTTTTGAAGCCGGAGCCTGCGCCGCGAACGGTGGTCTGCGCCTGGGCTCTGTTGCGTCGGGAAATAAGTAATGAGAGGACGAGAGGAACGAACGGAACATTACCGAGTCCACGTATCCATCCCCAATTCGCCTTTCACAGGCTTAAGCATATAGCGCTGCTTCTTACTGGCCTTTCCTTTAGTGGTTAGCAGTGAGATGGCCTGGACTTCCAGAACGCGGAACCCGTAGATTCCGAGCTCAGCGACGGCGTGAAACGCAGCCGTAACTTTGCGCAAAATATCGTCGCCAGTATTGGCCATGTGCAGAGGTACAGCCTGCACATAGCCATGCCGATTGAGTTGAACGAGCCTAAATAGTGTGTTAGACCGTGAAAGAAGATTAAACTTTCTCACTTGTCTGCATTGGGCTTCTCGTACTTGTTGGCGGCCACGTCCTTCGTGTTCTCAGCAAGAACAACGGTCCAGTCTTTAGTAGGCGGTGGCTTCGAGGCCTTGCCCGCGGGACGCTTGGTAGCCGGTTCCGGGTCGCTTTCGGCGGGCTCTTTTTTCGCGTGTTTGCGCTTCTTTCCCTTCGAGTTGTGGCCATTGAGATCGCCCTCCAACTGTGACTGGATGCACGTTGAATAACCATGAGTTACTCTTCAAGTTGTGAACATATATGACGCACCTTTCCGGCCGGATGGAACTTTTTCCCCAAGAACGGATGTCCAGGGCCAGGCGTCATATTGAGAGGCTCCTTTAACTGACTTCCAATGTCTTCTTGTCGCTTCTGGGCATGCGACTGGAAGGGACTAGCCACGGACGGGCCCGTTGAAGGCGCAGCAAAGCCGCGAGCACCGTACATAGTTTTGAATGTCCCCGACTTCGGCGCCGCCGGCGGAGGGCGCTGCGCCGGCTCCGGGATAGTCTGAATGTCATTAGAGCGGCAAATGGTAGGATGTGCAGTCGTACGCACCTGGGAGATCTCGGCATGTTGACCTGCAACACACCCCGGGTCTACACTGCAGACCGCACATTTGACAAGGGCCGGATGTGCGGGTGGTGCCTCATTCGCACCCGGCTCTCGGGGTACAAAAACCGTGCAGCCAGAGCCACAGGTGGTCCTCATACACTTGCCGCGGACGTTGAAGTCCATTGGGGAGCGTGGACGGTGGTGGGCGATGAAGAGGAAGAAGGGGAGGGACACGTCACCACCGCAATCACTGCGTTTTCAGCAAAATAGCCAACGCGGGACAATCTTGAGCTACACGGTGGATCCAGCAAATAACACGCGAACTCCATCAAAATTTCCAGCAGCCCGGTAACCCGACGTGATAGCCCCGGTTTGGCTCGCGAGCTGAGCCGTGGAGCCATGTTTGTCCCTTTTCAGGCTCTTAGAGGCAGCCCACGCCGGGCTGATCAATGGATCTTGAGATATCCGGAGGAGCTTGACACGGGAATCTGAGCTATCCCTTCGTTAGCTTGCGGCGGGATCTTGGGAGAGTTTTTGTCGGCCTACCTGACTAGTGTTGTTCGGGTCGGGTCGGGCCTGAAAGCCCGGGCTTGGGTCGGGGCTGGAAAATATCCTGAGCCCGACCCTAGGCCCCAGGTAGGGTCGGGTCGGGTCGGGCTTGGGCCTGAGCCCAGGCTTGGGTGTATTTTTTGGCGACTTGAATCAGTGAGTTTTTTTCAATCATGAACATGTTCTACAATGATTCCTCGCGTCAGGTTGTCCACAGGTATCATCTCCCTTGCATAGTGGCTGAAATAGGCGTGTAACGAACATTTGAACCACAATCAAATTCATCGACTCGTTATGTTTGGCTATCTGACCTCGGATAGGTTGAGATATGCTGTCAAAATGTGAGCCCCACAGTAGATTCACATTGTACTTCCCAAAATCACTGCTGAAATATTTTTTCCTCACCCAAAGTCGGGTGGACGACCGACCCGGGCTCAGGCCCGGGTCGCGGGCCTTGAAAAATCTCAGGCCCGACCCTAGGCCCGACTCAAACTAGGGTCGGGTCGGGCCTGGGTCGGGCAGGGTCGGGTCGGGCTTGGGTCGGGCTTGGGCCTAAGCCCTGGCCCGGGACATCACTATACCTGACCAACAAGAAACATCTGGAGCTGGGATCCATGAGCAAGTGCAGGAGTATAATATGGGCTGTCGTGGCGAGTACCGGTGGACGTAGGAGGTTGGGATGACATTGTAACCTACCAGTATCACAAGGGAACATTTGGACTCTCACAATAAATTTGAATCTGGACCGTACGGGGGCTCACTCGGCAGATGAAGGGTAGTAGAAATATAATTTATTCATAGATATACAACTAGAAAACGATACGCCGAATGCGAGGAGCTCTGTCTCCCTTTCCACAACTTTTGCGAGGAGCCCGAGTGGGACGGGGAGGTGTGGGCGTTTGCACAGGCTTGTGCGGGGTTTCAGGACGCAGAGGTTCATGTGCGGCTGCCGTTCCATCCTACAAGGGAAACAATTGTTCGAGAGGCGCCATAGATAGGGAGAAAATGGACGGACCGCCGCGTAGCATGCCCACTCCACTAGCTCGTGAGAGACACCGCGCTGGAAGGAACGGTTAGTATATGGATCAGGATTGGAGAGGCAAACTCACCTCCAGCAGATTGTCGGGAGTTAAGGCCAACTTGGCGAAAAGCTTAGCGGCGACGCCGCGGCCCATGCGAAAATTCATGGTGTGGTGGAGGCGGGTCCACAACGGTGCGTCGACATGGGAGTTGGATCCGTAATGATAATCCAGGATCGCGATTGGACTATCTCGGACTGCGGGGTTCAGTCCCGAGCAAGGCGGCGTGGTAACCTGTATAAAAAGTATGTGACGCTCGACAGGGTCGGCGAGAGGCCCTCCCCAAAATTGTGCCTGCCGTTGAGCGTCAGAAAAGAATCCGTGTAAGTTTGAAAAGTTACATACCGGGAGCGTTACACAATGCAGTTGGCCCATAGCTTCGTCGGGGAGAATATCGAAGAAGTTGAGCGTGCCTCGGAAAAACACATTTTTGCGGAATCTGTCGGCCTTGTGGAACGTAAACCAGGTGTCGAAGGGTTCCTTGTCTGTTCGGGGATGACACGGCGGCTGGTCACGAAACTGGAGAATACGTTCACAGTCGGCGGCGGTGAGGTAGTGGTAGTTCATGGTGAAGAATCCGTGTTGATATTGTGCGGAGTCTTGCATATAAGAACGTCGCCATAGCCACAGAAGATTGAGGGCAAGCACGAGAGCCGCAAAGAGCGATGCGGGATTGAGCGAAAGCCCAGAGATTCAAGGGAAGATCATGTAAACAGTCACAAAGGATCCGCTGGATCCTGCTCTGTCCCGCGGAGCCCCATCAAACTCCTCGATTTGGCTCCCGAGCCCGACTTTTCCTGGCGTTCCCCTGGTATAAAATCGCGGCCATGCCAGCCAATACGCCACTCACCCTCGACTCCACTCACCATGCTCATCAACGGCAAATCTTTTATTCAAGCCCTCCCTCCCTTGCCCCGTCGCCCGCTCACCAATGCCCAACGGCTCGCAGCCAGCGACGTTCACCAGCCACACCACGCCAGTCTCAGCCAATGGCTCAAGGGCAACATATACTATTGCCCGAACGAGAGCGACTTGGACCAACTCGACGCCGATGACGTCTTGTGCTCTGTCCGAATGCGTTACAGAAAGGTTAGTTTTTTCTTCTTTTGTGCTTTGCAACTCGCATCTGATTGGCCTAATTACCAAGGCGGACGACGATGGGTCTATCTTCCAAGGCCCCGACCTTTACCACCTGTTCCTCTCCATCGAAACTCCCTCCTGTGCCGGGGTACCCTCCCCACACCACAGCTCCCCTCACCTCATGCTCGGCCATTGGTCCGGGTCGCACGAGGATGGGGATGCTCCCGACTGGACCAGATACATGCACGCAGACCGCACGTACACCTTCTGCGAGTCCCGCCCTTTCATGGCCCGCTTCGTATGCGGTCTGACTCCAATCTGGGTTGGCGACGTATCTCAGGTCAGTGTTGTATGGCCTTGTTCGCGTATCGCGCTGATTTTTTTTGAACAGCAAACTGTGTCTCCCCGAATGATGAACTGGGCGGTCGCAAACGCGCGGGGAACGAGGGCATTGACGGAGGTCACCTTACAGCGGAGACGTCTGATGTTGAGGTTGTCGCAGGAAATCGTCGAGTCCTTATGTTTGCGGTTCCCACAACACGGTCGTTGGGTTCGGGGCAAGACATTGCGGTCTAGGAGGGTTTCTCTGTAGACGCTTTATCTGTATTCCATAGCTACAACTGTATCTATTCACAAAATTATTCAGCTCTTATTTCTATCGCACATGTACCGTGGAGAGTCTCAGTTCACAAGAAGTCGGAAACTCAATTCTTTTGAGAAGTCTCGCGATGTACGAAATCCAGGCAATTAATATTCAAGTGGCTACCTATGTACGTCTACCCACGATGGCTGTACGCGACGCTGCACACGACGCCGGCTTGCGCGTACATGTACACCCGACATCAGCCACGCCCGCGCCTCCGTCAAGTCCTTCCCCCCGCTGATCCCGACCTCGTTGTAGTACCCCATCGCTAACATCGCTAACTCGCCGGAGCGGAGGCCCTGTGTGTTGTGTCGTTAGCGTTGTGTTCGTTAGAGGGGAGTGAGAGAGGAGGAGGGAGGGAGGGAGGGAGGGTGGAAGGAGAGCAGAGAGGGACGAAGGAGAGGAGGGAGGGGGGGAGGGAGGAGGGAAGGGGAGGAACCAGGGAGAGAAGGGTGCATTGTGTATGTAAAAAGGGAGAGTAGCATGTGGATTCGAATGTGTGTTTCGGGGACGTAAGAACCAGGAGAGCAGCGTGGAGGATAGAGGAGGACCGAAAAGAAATAAGACACACTTTCCCCGCAGCCTTACTCGCAAACGTCCTCGCCAGCGCCTCATTCTTGTGGAACGCGCCCTCTGCGCCACACAAAAACCACTTGCTGAGCACCATGTCCGTCTCAGCCTCGCCGAGCCCGCAAAATCTGCGGCGTTTCGCGGCCATTGGTATGACTGGAGATGATGCGGCGCGGGCAAGAGAGTGCGGCGAGTGCGCACAGGAGGGACAACGAGCGGGCTGGATCGCCGAGGACGGGACGCGTCGCTGTTGATGCACAACTACGCGGGGCGCGGGCAGAGTGTGGTGCAGCACGGTCCGGAGCGGGGTGCACTGCTGTGCTGCAAGTGCACACGGGTGCACGGGACCAGCGGCCTAGGTCCGACACGGGGACCGGCGGGCTTGCGGGAGAGAGTGCGGGAACGCCGCATAGGCGCACACATCGTGCAGGGGCGCTGTGAGGCTGGTGTTTGTGCTACGCACTGCACACCGCCTCATGGCCCCTCCTACCTGATCCTGCGAAACCATATAACCGCACCCGACAATCCGCTTCCCGAAGAGGAAACCAGATTTCCTGATTTGGCCCAACCTCCCAGCTGGGGAGATCGCTCAAAACACCTCACTTTCGCGACTCAACACCATCCAAAAGGCTTCCAAAGCACTCTCAGACACCGTTCTGACCCATGAACCTACCACAAACCCTTGAACACTCAAGAACTCCACGAAGCACCAAACGGCACTCGAGCCCTCTTGGACTGGTCAAAGGCCGCGCGGCCTCAGCACCGCCCCGAGTTCTCCCTGCCCAAGGTCGCTAGGGGACGCGCGTACCCCGCCAACGAACAACCAATCGGATATACTCTAGCCTCGTGTCGAGCCTGTCCATGCGGTACAAACCGCAGATTTGCTGGCTTTCCACTTCCTTGGCTAGGAGAATTGCTGAAATCACGTAATTCACCCGCCTCCCCGGGCGGGAATACACGTGTTCCCTTCGCCTAGCCCGACCAGGCCGGCGCGCATCCCCAAATAGCCATCTCCTGGGCTGGGAGGACGACCATGACGTTCCAGACCGCAGTGCACCATGTGCTACCAACGGTTGGAGGGACGCGCGTCGGTCCAGTACGGCATAGAGAGAAAGGTATAAAAGGGAGACGCGAGAAGCGGAAGTAGTCAGTCAATTACTGGGCTCTCATCCCTCCCCTGTATCTCATCCTCTGAATTACATCTAAAGAGCCCTCGTTCACGCATTTGACCGCCCACCCCTCACTTGTCCCTGGTCCAGGCACTTTACCATCCTCCCCTTCTGCAAGGACGTCCCCACCACAGACGTCCCCGAGTCTATCACCCAGCAGGTCGCCGTAACAGAGCACCAGATTTGCAGGCATATTGCCGTGTAGAAGACAGGAACACCCGGTTCTGCTTAGACCGCAGTCGTTTCAACCACGGACCACGACCGCTAGCCGTACTCGCACCGAGTCCAGCTTAGGAGCAGAGCCATATTGGATAAACCGCCGTCTGTGATCCTGTCCAACGACATACACAGCGTCGTCGCCGTTATTTGTGGAATCCCAAGGGATATCCAGCCGTCCAGCAGCATCTGTTCATCGGGGAGGAGTGCACAAAGGATAGCGAGCTATAACGCCGTCTAGGAAGCTTTGGAATCGCCACAGAACGGGATTCAACGCAGCATAAAGAGCACATAGTATATATTTTTGGCTTCATCCATTTGTTGCTAACAAACAGGTTTAACAAACCCTCAAGAGAATAGACTCACGAATATCGTCCCTCTCCCCACCCAGGAGAAGTCGAATCAACGCACACACACACATCCTACGCCCCACACGCCCATTTATATAACACATAGAGGCATAGTCAGACCTAAATCCCCACTGCTTTCCAACACCATTAACCCCTAAGGGCCGAACGAGTTGCTATATCGCGCAAGGAGAACATCCTTCCAATAGCTACACTGCGGTCCGAATCACAACTGGTGACCACCGCAGGGGGTTTTTAGTGTGGATTTCCGAAGGAAACGGTCACTCGACGCCGCCAGGCAAAGCGCTCTTGTCAAGACGCCTCCCCGCCCCCGAACCACGAGGAATTCGGGACGAACAGTACTCCAGGAAATCACCCTTGCCGAAAACGACCCCACTGCTAACTTAAACAGCACGGTTACACCTATCGTCGAATCCCCAGAAACTCCAGAATCCCCTCTTACCTCCACTTCTTCCTCGCCAGAAGTTCCTCCGACCTCTCTCCTATCAGAATCATCACTCGAAACTATTCCCTTGACCACCGAGTCGTCTATCACCTTATCCACCGACTCGCCTACTTCTATCCCAGAAGTTCTCCCCGTCCGGAAGAAAATGTCTAGAATGATGCCAGGCCGCACGGCCAGAGGAGCCCCATCCTTCGACGGAAAGGCCAACGGCCTGAAGCGTTATTGGGAGGATATCGAGGAAGTAACCGACGCCTGCGATCGAAACACCGACGCGGAGAAAATAGCTGCTGCTTGCCGATATATCGACATGGAGGACGAGCTCCTTTGGAAGGGATGCATGAAGGACGGGGCCACTTGGCCGGAGTTCAAGAAAGAGGTCGAGAAGTTATACCCCGGAGCGGACGGGCACAAAATCTTCACCACGAACGATTTAGACTCGTATGTCTCCACCCGGGCGGGGAGGAAGATAAAAACAAAGGACGACCTCTCGGAATACCACCGAAGGTTCAGAACGATCGCCAGCCACCTCATCTCAGAAGGGAAACTTACGGAACTCGAGACGAAGCGAGAATTCCCGAAGGGGATGGACGAAGACATCCGCGGCCGCATATATCGAAGGTTGCAGATCACGAAGCCCGATCACCCGAGCGACACTCCGTTTGATGTGGAAGACGTGGTGAAGGCCGGACAATACATTCTTGATGGTCCAAGAATCACGTCGGAAGACAGTGTCGAGACAGGAGCGATAAAAAAGGAAATCGTCGACCTGGGAGAAGCGTTCCAGAAGATGCACCAGAAGATCCATGTGGATATGCAGTCGCTCACTCAAGCCATGAACAGGAATCAACAGCCGATCCGACCAGCTTACGGAGTGTACCAGGCTACCGCTCTGGAAACTGCGCCAGCCCAGCTACCGTATCCACCAGCCGAACGTCAGGAACGGCATTATGATGGTCCGTACGGTGGAAGGGACAACGGCTATAATTCCCGAGGAAACCCGCCCCGGGAGAACAATTATCGTCCGCCGAACTCCGGATATCCTCCTCGGGAACAGTGGGACAATAACAGGGGCAGCGAAAGCATGTTCCGCCCTGGGGAATGCGGCTTCTGTTCTTCGCAAGGGCACTTCATTCGTGAATGCCCGGTAGCGACGGAATTCATCCGCCAGGGGAAATGCTTCCGAAACGCGGATAACAAACTCGTTCTCCCCAACGGGAGGTTCATCCCGCGAGCATTAGCAGGGCGAAACTTCATGGAGAAAGTCGAGAACTGGAACAATCATAATCCGTCTCCGCCCCGCGCTCCCTTGCCCCAGCAGCAGCGATTCGAAAGGGATCAGCCGCCGCACTCAGTAAACGCACTCTCCTTCACCAACTGTGAACCTGTAGGCACCTTGGCCTTCGGAAAAGTCCCTCGCATCGTGGACGAGATGGAGGAAGGAGAAACCCGAGTTTGGGCACAGGGACAAGTTCAGCAGGCTACGAGGTCGAAACCAAAGGCACAGCCCGAGGTAGTCAAGAAGGGACCTCCCAGAGGAGCAATGAAGACCACGGAGATGGCGCCTCCAGCAGTACAGGCACCGAAACCACCTCCTCCCAGGTCGGGAGAACGCGTGGCACCGCCACAACCCGCGTTTAAATACCAATCTCCGATCGAGAACCCAAAGCTATTCGAAGCAGTCATGCAACGGACCCTCAAATCGGAAATCCTGATCACCAACGAGGAACTCTGTGCAATCTGCCCAGACGTGCGGAAATTCTATAAAGAGAACACGATCACGAAACGTCTTCCCACGGTTGAAACTGGGTTGTTCGAAGAAAAAGAGGCTCTCACTCTCTCCTACGGGGGATTGCCATCTGTTAACACGTTTCTCCTCACCGCCTCGCCAATCGACTCCTTGCGTGTCCTCGACATGCTCGTGAACGATACGCACAAAATTACGTGCACGCTCGACCAAGGGTCCGAAATTGTGGCGATGAACAGAAACGTTTGGCAGAACCTAGGAGTCACCCTCTCCCCGGAAAAAACGTTGACTATGGAATCTGCCGACTCCAACCAGTCGGTGACGGCGGGAGTGGTCGAAAATCTAAAGTTCTCCGTCGGGGGAATTGAACTGCTTATGCAAGTTCATGTCGTGGACGGTGCACCCTTCGACATCTTGATGGGGAGACCTTTCTTCCGATTCACGGAGTGCCACACGAAGGATTACACCGATGGATCTCAGGAGCTCACTCTTACGTGCCCAAATACGGGAAGCGTCCAAACGGTCGCCACACGCATGAAGGCACCTAAAACCGTCAGCTTCGATCCCCTCGTAGAGACGCTCCCATTCGCCACCATAGATGTGGAAGACGAAGAAGAGGAAGCGGGTTTTCAATGAGGGAGGGCGAAACGATGCCTTACCCTCCGCCGACGACAATGGTATCGACAAATTTCTGGCGGATTAAAGAAAAAGAAAGCCTCTTCCCGGACGAGGAGAAAACTATACGCAACAAAATACCCGGATTCTCTCTACACCGATTAATGGCCCCACTCCTCCTCTACTCGCCGGAAGGCACTAATATCATCGACTGCCGAAAAATCTTCATTCACGACGACACCATTCAGTGGGAAGTCTCACCCCAGTACCTGGCGTACTGCTTATCGAACATGTACGACTATGACGAAAAAGCCCACGTCTTCATCACTGGGACCATCGAAAATGAAGGAGAAGAAGTGAAGAAGAAAGCTAAGAAGCCCAAGAAAAAGAAATACAAACCAATGGCCGACCGAGTCCATTCGGTATCAGCAACTCTCCCGGAAGAATTCAGAATCGTTCGCCATTTTCCTTCCGATCCCTTAGAAAATATGCCCCCTTTGAACCCCCGACCTGGACCTTTCCGGGAGGGAGAGAGATATACCAAACAACGAGCCGACGAAATGATGGTCAACCCAGACGGGTTTCTCTGGCCAGAAGAAGAGAAAATGGTCCACGAAGTAATTCGCAACCACGAAATGGCGTTCGCCTGGGACGAGAACGAGCGAGGGCATTTCCGGGAGGACTACTTCGAACCCGTAAAAATCCCAGTCCTCGCGCACACTCCTTGGCAAGAAAGGAATATACCGATCCCGCCGGGCATCAGGGACGAAGTAGTTGAAATAATCCGGGGAAAAGTCAGGACGGGCGTCTACGAACCCTCCAGCTCCTCCTATAGGACGAACTGGTTCGTGGTGCCAAAATCCAACGGCTCGCTCAGGCTGGTGCATAACCTGCAACCCTTAAATGGAGTTGTCGTGAAAGACGCCGGCTGTCCTCCCATTGTGGAAATATACGCCGAATCCTTTGGTGGATGCGTCATATACGGGATGTTCGACTTGTTCGTTGGCTTCGACCACAGGCTTCTTGATATCGAATCCCGCGACTTCACCACTTTCCAAGGACCCTTCGGCACCCTCCGCCTCACACGTCTCCCGCAAGGATATACGAATTCCGTCCAGATCCAGCAAGGGGATATTAACTTCATCCTCCAAGACGAGATCCCCCATATCACACAGCCATTCGTCGACGATACTCCCGTAAGAGGACCCACCTCCTATTACCTTCTCGAGAACGGAGACTACGAAACAATACCCGAGAACAAAGGGATTCGCAGATTCGTCTGGGAACACATGCTAAACATCAACCGCATTCTGCAAAGGATTAGGCATGCAGGAGGAACTTTTAACGCAAAAAAGTCTTTCTTCGCAGTACCGAAAATAAAAGTTGTTGGACACGTTTGCAGTGTTGTGGGACGGACGCCAGACGACTCCAAGGTCCAGAAAATCCGGGACTGGCCGCCATGTGAAGACTTGACCGATGTCAGGGCTTTCTTGGGCACCTTGGGTCTCATGAGGATCTTCATAAAGAATTTCGCGGATGTCGCAATCCCACTTACTCGCCTCCTCCGAAAGGACGCGCCATTTATCTTTTCCGACGACGAATGGAAATCCATGGAAGAATTAAAGCAGCTCCTTATAAACTCGCCGGCGCTGCGGCAAATCGACTACAAATGCGGGCGAAGGGTCATCATGGCGGTCGACTCCTCGTGGAGGGGGGCCGGATATATTCTCGCCCAGCTCGGGGAAGACGGCCTCGAATACCCCTCCCGATTCGGGTCCACCACCTGGAACGAAAGGGAGCAGCGATATTCTCAGGCCAAGCTAGAACTGTATGGCCTGTTCCGTGCTCTAAAGGCCTATCGACTTTACATCGTCGGCATCACGGATCTCCTCGTTCGGGTGGACGCGAAATATATCAAGGGAATGTTGAATAACCCCGATATTCAACCCAACGCGGCCGTAAACCGATGGATAGCCGGCATCCTCCTATTCGATTTCGAACTGGAACACACGCCTGGAGTAAGGCACACCCCGGATGGGCTTTCAAGAAGGAAGCCAGCTCCCGAAGACCCGGAAGAGGAAGACGACGTTGACGAATGGATCGATAGGGCTTGCGGTTTCGCCGTCCAGGTTATGAACTGGCAAAGAATCAGGAAATCCTCCATCACGGAAGTCATTCCGGCGAATAGACTCCTAGTGGGAGGTAAACCGGTCTCACAAGGAGTGTTCGCCCCGCCGGGGAGAAAAGCCACAATACCGAAAACTCAACCATCGGTCCGGGTTTACGTTAACCTCATTGACAACCTCGAGTTCGAAATCCCGCGGGACGAGAAATCCATCGCCGCGGACGCAGATATGGAGAAAATAGACGCGTTCCTACAGAAGAGGGAACACCCCGAAGGCATGGAAAAGGAAGAAAACTTCGAACGATTTGTCCGGCGAGCCAGCAAATATTTCGTCCTGGACGGGAATTTGTGGAGGCGCGACGCTCACTTGGAGCACAAACTCGTACTGAAACCAGAAAAACGAGCGTCGATATTACGCCAAACCCACGACGAATTAGGACACAAGTCCTTCTTCATTACCAGGAAGCGCTTGATGGATCGGTTCTGGTGGCCTCACATGGATAAAGACCTTAAATGGTTCTTGAAGACTTGTCACGAATGCCAAATTCGCTCCACCGAGAAGATAAACATGCCTCCAACGGTTTCGATGCCCCTCCCTTTATTCCACAAATTCCATGGCGACACGATGCTCCTCCCAAAATCCAACGGGTACCGATATCTGGTTCAGGGGCGCTGTTCTCTCAGCAGTTGGCCCGAATGGAGAATGTTGGAAAATGAGGATGCTTACTCGCTGGGACATTTCATATTCGAAGAAGTCCTCTGCAGGTGGGGAGCAGTCGCAGAAATAGTCACCGACAACGGAGCTGCCTGGGTGAAAGCGGTCGATTGGCTCGCCAAGAAATACGGAATACATCACATACGAATTTCTGGATACAACTCCCGCGCCAACGGAATAGTCGAAAGGCGTCATTACGATGTCAGGGAAGCAATCTGCAAAGCCTGCGAGGGGATGTTGGAATTATGGACCGAACGGATCTTTTTCGTCTTCTGGGCGGAGAGGGTCTCGATCCAGAAATCAACAGGATATTCCCCCTACTATCTTGCACATGGGGTGGAACCACTCTTTCCATTCGACATCGTGGAAGCGACCTACATGATAAATATCACGGGAGAACTCCTGTCCACTCCGGATTTAATCGCCATGCGGGCACTACAGCTCATGAAACGCCCCGAGGAATTGGCCAAACTACGCGACAAACTATACGCGTCGAGGGTGAAAAGTGCCCGACAGTGGGAAAAGGACAACCTAAGGAAGATCAAGGATTACAATTTCCCGGGAGGGGCACTGGTACTCCTGCGAAATTCGGCCATCGAAAATGAACTCTCAAGAAAAGCGAAACCCCGATACGCGGGACCCATGGTCGTGATCAAAAGAAAATCCGACAACTCCTACATCATTGCAGAGTTAAATGGCGCGGTTTCAAAGTTGCCCGTGGCCGCTTGGAGGCTCATCCCGTATTTCCCCCGGTCAAGGATAAAAGTCCCAGTCACCCGCTTCATCGAACCCCCGGCAAAGAAAGCCAAAGGAAAGGAACCCAGATGGGGAGACACAGGGCGGAGACAATATGAGGGCCAGTCGGCGCCGCCATGAAAAGATACCCACGAAAGGAGAAGCGGGAAAGACGCTGAAGAAAGAAGAATCGGACTCCAACTCTCATTTTACAACATGTACTTCTCAAACCACGAAAGCCCCGCGAAAAATGAATATGAACGGCCTTATTTTCCGCGAAATAACGCTGCACCCGGAAGAGGAACGACAGATACGAAGACCAGGAATCAAATAGGAAGAAAAACGGGGAAAAACGGAGAAGAAAAATTTACGGTGGCGCGCATCTTGCGCGGTCCGCGCATCTTGCGCCCGCGCGTGCTCGGTCGCGTGTGTGCGGACATAATAAAAATTTGGTTTTGGCCCCAGAACGTAAAAATAGCACTCCCGGTGCGAAAGATTAAGGCTCCCCGCGCGGGGGAGCAACCAAACGAATCGTATGGACCCCCAAAGCTCTCCTGAATCGAGAAAAACGAAGAAAACGGGCCGATATTAGCCTTTTCCGGGCGGGGAGAATTCTCCAATAGACCGGAAACCCGTCGCCCCGCCGCCGAGCCGGCTTCGAACGATCCGGAACAAGGAAGGAGGCTTTCCTCGATACCACCTCGCGCATTACAATCGATATCGGGCTCGATTCCGCCTGGACCCAACCCTTTTTAATCGCCTCCCGGAAGTTCTCCCGGCCTGGGACTCCAATCTATAACGTTGGTTGGGAGGACGAGGGAGCTAACACGATTGAAATCCGCGCGGAGACCCTCTCCTATGCTATGGGGACTCTCGCGCAACCAGGCGGACGAAACTCCAGATCGTACTTGTTACCCTACAACTACGAAACCCAAATAGGAAGTCCATCAAATATCGATGGCGGAAATCGCGGACCGGCGCACGTGACCGCGACGCGAAGACGCGCCGCCACAATCACGTCTTCGGATTCCCCCAAGTCCAATTTCCCACGGGTCGGGCGGCTCACTCGGTCAAAAATATTGAAAATGCGTGTATTCAAATCGGGCAGACAAAAACGCTATACAAAATCGCAATACTACGAGTCGAAATCAAAACTATGGAGGAGGGCATACGAGGCGCCGCGATGCGCGAAGTCCGGAAAGTCGGTAATGAAAAAAAAAAAAAAAAAAAAAAAAAAAAAAGACAAGAAAGGGCGGATTTATCAGGACTCTACTCAACCCAGCCGCCACTGGGGAGTTCGAGGACGCAGCAAAACACCAACCAAAAAAAAACTCGAGACGAACACAATATCGCGCGTTAGGAATTCGAAGTCCCCGGGTTGTCGTTGGGCATATGAGCAGTCGGGGGATGGCCGTACGGTCCATCGGCGCTAGAGGGAAGATCGCCGGTGGTTCCATGCTCCACACGTTGGTCGCCGTTACCAAAGTTCCCCGACGAGGAAGCCGTCCGCGAACTCGCGCCACCGAAAACGTCTGTCTCCTCGCCCCCGCCAATTCGTCTCCAAGGAGGAAGGGCGGCGCCGCCGCTACTACCTTCCCCACCCCCCGAGCGGGGAGGACCGGAAAAATTGGGCCCGTAGATCGAATTGGGGACGGAAGGGCCAACACTGATGGACCCGGTTGCGAAAGAACGAGCGCGCTCGCCAAAAGACTGCGGACGGGGAGCGGCCAGGTACACGGAAGGGGGGGCCGGCGTTCCACTGGGCCCTGGGGCTGGCGCAGGATTGGGCGCGGAATGAGGCGCGTTCACGAGAGGGCGGGGACGAGGTCTCCCCAACGCATCAGCCAACGACGAAGAGGATCCCGTACGGGGAGGAGGTGAAGGTCGAGGGATAGGATTGGCCACGCGAATGGGACTGGCAGGGTCGAACGAATACTCATCGCCATGGCCTAGCAAACGGGGTCAGCAGCTGTGAAGGGAATTATCAAAACTATGGAGGACGCACCAGCGTGGTCCTCCTCGAAAAAGTCCTCTTCGTCCACGGCACTTCCTTTTCCCTTCCCATAATCCACCGAAATCTTCCGCCCGCCCCCATTCCCCGTCTGCTCCTCGCCGCCGTACATATTAACATCGCCATCGCCGTCGACCGTCGGGTTCCCATCGTGAGTATCGGGCGCAAACCGCAAAAGAGCGGCTTCTGGAAAGGGAGGAAGGTCACCAGTCGAAGAAGACGACGCGACGGCGTTGCTGTTGCCCTGCGGAACGGGAGACACGGCATTGGCGGAATAAACCCTGGCGCGGGCGGCCTGAGCGGCGGCGTCCCCAGAGTTGCGCTGGATCCAGCCGATGATAACAGAAAGAAGTGTCTCGGGCAATCCGCCTAAGGATCACCAGGGGTAGAGGTATACCTCCCAAGGTACGGTGGGAGGTACGGGGGAGGTAGAGGTAGAGGTTGGGACATTCATACCTTTGGGCAAACCTCTGTCAACCTCCGGAGGTACAGAGGTACAGAGAGGTACTGGTTTATAGACATTGGAGGGTAATTCTGCATAACCTTTTGGGCTAATTTGGTCTCCATACAGTGGACTGTAACAATGGAAAAGTGTTGCTGGAAAAACTGAAGGGTTTGAGCCGTGTTTGAGCCCGGATAAGAACAATAACAGAATTGGAACATGTTCCATCTAGTCAATACACAGCCCCAAAGCTGGAAGGAGTGTACAGACCCGTATAATAGGTGCAAAACACCCTATACAGTACTCCAGCACACTATGTGTGGTTATTTTTCTCTGAAACCTCTCCAAACCTCTCCAGAGGTACAAGCAAGAGGTACAAGGGTTTGTACCTCCCTGTACCTCCTGAAAGGTAGAGGTTATACCTCTCTAGGGGTAAGGGTTTGAGAGGTAGAGGTAGAGGTTGACTGTTTCATACCTCTACCTCTACCCCTGGTGAACCCTAAATCCGCCGCTTGATGTGCAAGCCGAGTCTTCGATCCACTCGTTCAATTGGAAAGCCTGCCATTTCTCGTTCAATTGGGCCTTCCCCCGGTCTGGGAGAAAGAAAAATATCAGTGCCCGGAAAACGAAAAAGTCCACAAATCGGGACTTACCAGTCACCACGAATGAAGCAGGAAATGGCACGGGGACGCAAGACGCTGTGTTGGCGCGGCAAAAGTTGCACTTGGTCGGGAGCTGGGTGTTCCCGTGAGCGACGCGAAGGCAGGGGATTTCGCCGAAGAAGCATTCAAAACAGAGCTGCGAACGAATCAGTCCCCTTCCAGAAAAACAAGACGAAGAAATACTTACCGTGCCGCGGTCAAAACCGACGCGATTTTCGAGGGATTTCGCGAGAACGAAGTCCGAACTGAATCCCTGCAGGAATCGCGTGGCCTTACGGTCGTATTCGTAGCCCCGGGTTACGGGCACGTCGGGAATAGGTGGAGGAGCCCAACGATTAAACAGAGGGTTCTCTGCGTGCCACTTCGCGCCGTCATACTGCGACACCGCCCCGCCGATTTCTTTCCAAAAGGCTTCAAATTGTTCGACACGCTTCTGGCCGATGCAGCGACCGGCGGCGCGGACACTGTACATTTCAGCAATCAAGGGCACGAGAGTGCACTCCGGGAACTCCTCGCTCAGGCGCGCGACCGCGTTGACACTGGGGCTAGGAGAAATTAATTCCATCCAGCGGAGATCTGCGCTGTCACTCCCAGCCGGGGAGGCGAGCGCTTTGAGCTTCGAGATCTTCGGTGGCTGTGGATTCTCGGGTAGCGCGACAGAAATGGCGGGGGAGCCAAAGGGAGAAGGACCCCCAGAGAGACGTTCGAACTCGGCCTGGGCGACGATGGAAATAAAAATGCCGACAGTGTTCAAAGCCATGTCCAAATGCGAAAGGGCGTGCTGGCGAAATTCGTTATACTCCTCGATGAGGGCAGACTTGCGCTTGTGGTCGGCGATGAACTCCTCCTTGCGCGATTTGTTTCGTGCCATCCATGCAAGATTATCCGCCCTGTATTTCGCCCTCGCTTCTTCCACCAACTTTCGCTGGGCCTCGTCGTGAGCCTGCTCGAGCTGGAGGTGTGCCTGATAATCGGCATCGTACTGTTCCATCGACAGAGATTTCGACGGGTCGAACGGAGGATAAGGATCGGCGGTTTTCGTAGGGGGAAGTGGGCGAGGATCGTCCTTGTTAAAATAAGCGGGATCAAAGGGGTCGGCAGGAAGAGGGTCGAGAGGAATGAGCTGTGGGCACTGATGACGAAACGCGCGACGGTCGATATGGCACTCGTGCCATTTTTGAACCAGGTCCTCGACGGTCTGGCCTAGATCAATCAACCATTTCCCGGGAAAGGTGGAAAAGAAGGCGGGATGGCGAACGAGTTCGGGAGTAAAACCGTGCAGGACAGGGGTCTGGCTCCCGGCGAGATGCGCATACATCTCCACGACTTCCCTCGCCGACTTGTACGAGAACATTGTCTCCCGCTCGGGCGCCTTCTTCATGCGAACCGGGAAGTCAACTTTCTCCATCCACTTGAGGTCAATCGAGCACTTGTACTCCTTCAAATCGACCACGACTGTCACCTTTCCCGGAGGGGGAGAAGGCTGAACAATCGAGCGGACATCATCGGGAGGATCGCGCAGCCCGGGAGGATGACCGGGAGGGCCACGAGGACCGCTCGGAGCCTTCTTGGTACTAGAATCGGCGGCAGCGCCTTGTTTCTTCTTAGCTGGAGCCACAGCAGCCTTGGAGACGGCTGACTTCGAGGAACCCGCCTGAGCTTGCGAGGAGGGAGGCGCCGCCTTTCTAGTCTTCTTACGGGGGTGCTCCTCCTCGCCCGCGTCGTCGTCATCGTCAACAACCAGCACCTCGGCGGCGCCACGCTTGGGGGTCTTCTTGGCCATGGAAGGACTGAGAGAGGAAAGAGGAGCGTCGTCGGTCGAGTACGAATCGCAGTTGCCGACAAGAGACTCGGAATCGCTCGAGGCGGACGACTCAGCAGATTCCTCGGACGATTTCCCCGATGCAATTTGTTTCCTGGAGAATAAAACCGGAGGAATCAGAAAAAGAAAAGGATCGTTCAATCCGACCCACAGAGAGGGAGTAGCGCGCGATTTTCCCCCACGCTGCGCTGGAGTGGACGGAACGGACACAGAAGAGGGATTGAAAAAGACAGCAGGTTTCGACACACGAGTACTCCGTCGCGTAGGAGCAGCGGTTCCGGCCTGGAGCATGCAAAACCAGAGGATGAAGAAAGAAGGAGATGCCACAGCAAGAGGGCAACGACGAACGTGGTGGAAAGTCACAGAAAATCGAAATTAAGCTCAGCAATGGAAGCCAGGGATCAATTCAACGGACGAACCTAAATTAGTATGTTTTGATCCAGGGGCGATGCGCAGCGATGGGTACGACGTCACCCTTGCCACGAGGCACGGGAAGGAAGAGGAGGGATTTCGACGCGTTGAACAGCGAAGAAGGGAGAGAAACGCGGGACGGGGCGCGTCGTTTGGGCCAATCCAATTAAGGAGTCTCCTAACTCCAAGATTGATGGGAAATCACGTGATCAGCACGCGACACCGATCGCAGCTCCCCGCTTGGGAACGTGTAGCAAATTCATCAAGATCGCCGTCGGGAGCAGAGGAAGTGATTTGAAACCACGGCAATGGGGATAGAAGACCCACGAATCGCGATTTGATGTCCCCACCAGGGAGAGCACGGATTAGGCGACAAAGAGGCGAACCACAGGATAAGCCGTTAGGACAAGACACGAGTCAGCAAATATTCGGAAACATCGTTACAAGAGCACTAGTCAAATCGCACTCGACACAGATTAAATCAGGAAGACCTATACGAATATTCGCCGGACAAACATAGGATGAATCGGAAAGCGCTCAAGAGGAACCCCTTTATAGGGATACAGGCCGAAGGAACTGATCATTCCGGAGGCAAAATTATGGAAACAATTATGCAATCATGCGCCCAATAGGACTCGAAGGCCGAAGAAACGCGTTCGAAAGCTTTCTCCCGCTCGGGGGGGAAGTCTATCCAGAAACACGAAACAAGAAAATATAAAACGAGAAACAATGAGGAAGTAACTACGACATGGTTCAGAACGTCGGGCAGTCTATCTTCTCCCGCACCACGACGCTCTTGCAACCAGAAAAGAACCCTCCCTCCTCGAAAACACAGTCACGTTCCCAAGTGATATTGTCGAGGTGCACGCTTCCTACAACCGAAAATCCGCCTCCATGAATAATAGCCGGGATCGGGACGCCTAGCTGGTCATCGTAATAACGAGGATCGGTGAGGCAGCCATCACCGTCGAAAGGGTAGAAATCCCGGTTGGTGTTCCCCATGGCACGGGAGATTCGAGCGGATTGGATTAGGGGGAGGAGCGTGTGCTGGTCCAGAGGATGCACCTCGTGCTCCGAGATCGGGAATCCGACGCACAAGCACATTCTATACAGGAACTCGAGCATTGCGGTGCATTCCCCTGGGACGTCCCACGTAGAAGGAACGGGAACCCCCCAGTCATCAAGATATTTCACCAGCTTGTCGGATTGCGACACCCGGATTAGACGCTGGCAACCCATCAGGTGTCTCCCGGACCAGGAGAAAGGAGAAAGGATAGGGCTCACGAAATGCAACACAATCCGCGCGAGCCAATATTTGATCTCCGACAATTCCGTGACAGTATACGCGCCAGGAGGAACGTCCATCGTAAAATCCCTCGTTACAGCGGCGTGAAGGAAAAACACCAGGGGTCGAAGCCTGTACTCGAAGAAGTCGGCAAAACTCTCCAAAGGGCTCCACATTTCCTGGTCCAGGTCGGACACAGGAAGGGAAAGGCGACGAAGAACTGGCGCATAGGAAAATATACGCGGAACCGGGATGTGGGGGCACAAGATGTTCATACACCACGACGGGCATAGGATTCGACTTATGTACCCAGGACGGCAACGAATGGGGATAAGAGATATCGCCTCCTGGGCGGGGCGAAAATCGAATACAGGATCAGTTACTCGATATCGCAAATCTCGGCAGCAAGGTCTCCCCAAGAAAGACCACTATTCCTCGGCCGGGAGCTCCCGTTCTTCGACCTCGTCAACCTTGATTTCCTTTTCCCCTTCGTCGGGTGTCGGCTCGCCCAAAGTTATCCCAACGTTTAGCGCACAAGCGTCAACCTTGATCCACGCAATCCCGGGCGATTCAGGAGTGTTAGGGCGGGTTGGGACCAGCGCGAGTGTGGGGTCGGGAAAGTCGTACCAGCGACCGGGGTCCGCGTCGAGGTTATAACGCCGAAGGTTGTCCCCGAACTTGCGCTTCTCGACGTGAGTCGCACGGAGCATGGCGACTTGGTGTGCTTTCAATGTTCCGCGGAGGGCGTACCACTCGCGTTCCACGATGGTCATCGGGAAATTGGGGAAGTCGTCCGGAAGGGCCAAATAGTCGACGGCCTCGATCATGCAGGTTCGAAGGATTTCCAAATTACCGAACAACACCTCCCGGTTGGGGGTGAGGTCGTCTTCCAGGTATCCATAGGAGTCGATGAACCGCTCTATCATCGCAAACAGGGCGGTGGCCTCTCCCGGCACGAAGAATCGCGCGTCGTTCCTAGTGCCCCTATCCATGCCATATTCGACGCTTGCACGACCCAAATCCACCATGTTCTTCGCCAGCTCCCTGATTCCGCTACGAATGAAATCGACCGTTCTCGGCGGCGTCTCGGATTCACGCGCGATGGTGGTGATATGATGAAGCTGCGCCGCCAGGAAACGCACGCGAATGATCCATAACGCGGTCAGGTCGGTGGCGGAGAGCCGCCTGGAGATTGGAACAGGCTCTGGACGGTGTAGCATGCAACGCAGGAAAAGAAGGAGTTTTTAACGCCCACCCTCGGCTCAGCCGCTCTTTATATATGGCGCAAATCATCGATTCTCCCCGAGGAGGAGAACGAACACGTGACCGTGTCGCTCCTCGTACAGGAAAGGATATCTACAACAAGAAGTAACGACGCCCGCCCAAACAACGCTGCCTGAGCTAAACTTGGAATCTTCCGCTCGCGTGGGGAGCGTGCCCGGCCTCATGTTCGGCCACCGCTTTTGCTATGGAAATATCCACCCGTTTGCTCGAATCGATATGGTCCTGAAGAAGCATCTCCTCCGCAGACCAGGCGTAGCTCTCCTCCTCGGCGCGGAGGCGGCCAATATCCTCTTCAGTCCAAGGCGGAACGGCCGGAAGCGATAGATATTCCCCGGAGAGGGGGACATCAAAAGCACTGCCATCGACGCGCCCGGCAAGGGAGAGCGAGGACGCGGAAGACGCCCGGCCCAGGAAAACGCTACGCGTCGCGGACGAAAAGCCGTAATTCGGGCGACCGGAGAGCATGTCGAATTTATCCATGAGGACAAAGCACCAACGGACGCGCGAGTCCAGGAAGGGGGATTCGCCCGAGCTCCGCGCGTACCCAAGAGCTATCCCATGAAGTAACGCCTGCGAAATTCGATAAATTTCCCCGACAAACAAGAAAGGAGTGCGCTGCTCACACAATGCTCAATAAAAGTCACGATATACGGCGCCAGCTCCTGCGCCCGTCCTTCAGGCATCTCGGAAGGCCGGCGAACGGTCGAGGGGATACACGCGTTAATCACCGCCGCATAGGGACGCAAGTGATCGGTGACATAGGACAAATGCGCGTCTTTGGAATCCATGTATTCGATGGCTTCCACTGTCGAAGCCTGGAAAACCCGCAGATACGCGAAAAGAATGTCGGGGATTTGTATGAGCTGGTCGACGGTTCGAACAGCGTTGCAAGGGAAAGCCGCCATACTACGCAGGAAAGGAGGGACCAACAGACAAAGGATTTGCTCAAAACTACATCGAAGTCCCGCCTATTTATACCCCCGCGCGCTCTCCCATCCTCAAATCGACACATCTATCGGATTGGACCGACTACCGGGAGCTGATGTGTCCTCGCTTGGGACGCCTGCCGGTTCAACTAGCCGAGCGTAGTGACGCTGGCGGAGAAGATCAGCGTACACCAGAAGCGACGCCAGTTTCCCCCTCAGGACGGTCTGCAGAAGAGGGTCTTCGTCCCCTTCAAATCCGTGGATCGTCTCCGCTGCCATAACTGAGCGAATCCAGGACGGTCGAGGAGTTGGGATGCGCTGGTCCTCGCACAACTCGCGATACAAAATCAGCATATCAGCTACTTTCGCCTACACGAGGGAAATTTCAATATCCGGCGCTCTCCCGACCGAGGAGAAAGGCTCACCGCTCCATAAAGATATTCCCGGACATGAGTCCGAATCCACCTCAGCTGACTGCGTGTCGGGCCCGTGGACGGGAAGAAATTCTCCTCCCGAATCTTGACGTACGTCAGGTACAAGGGTTCCAGAACGTCGCGGCTGAGTTTGGCCATAAACGGGCGGTTGGCGAAGTCTATCATCTCCGCAATAGTCTCGAAATCGCAGCTCTGGAACTCCTCGCGGACGACGGGTTTCGTTGGCCCGTTGGACATAATGATCGAGGACGACGGCACTTGGCAGATCAAAAGAAGGCTGAATTATATTTCGCAACCGACACTCGCTCTTTTATACCGTGGCGCTATCTCCCGGAGGAGGAGGTATCAAATACTCAACATTCCCCATCCGGATGACAGCTTCCGTCCCATCACATATCGCGACCCAAAAAGGGCTTCACGTAATCACTTCATCTAAAGAAGGACGGGCCGATCAGGGGGTTGCGCATGGCCGAAGAAAAGGATCCTCGCACTTGAAATTGCCTTCCCTACTGGGAAGGGACAAGATCGATTTCATGAAACAACTCGCGAAGCGTTCCATCGCGATTGTACTCGTGATATTCTACCTCCCCGCCGGAGAGTCGGAAATCGGCCATGGCCGCGAGATGGAGTTCTACCATGGAAGACCGTATATCACGAAGGCGGTGTCCATCCCGCCCGGGGTCCGCCAGTCGCGCCACGAGCGAGAGGATGATTTTGAACATATTTGCCGAGCTTCCGGGAACTCGGAAATTCGCCTCCACGAGGGATCGCCGGTCCGTGCCTACTTCTCCCGCGGGAGGAGGAAAAATAGAAGACAGTCGGCGGCAGCGCCCAAGAACACACTATGCAAGAAAAGAAAATCAGAAATTATGCAACAAGAAGAATTAGGAATATGCGGAAGGAAGGAGATGAAAACGAGAACCCATATGAAGAATATGCCTATGCCACAAGAACCATGCAACAAGAATAGAAAATAAAACCAAGAATACGACAGTACGCACCACTGTGTCGACCAAGCGCAGCATGATTAAACGAAGCTGCTCCTTCTCGGCGCGAGGGATCCTGGAACACGCCCCATGATACGACCCGGTCTCCATAGTACAACGCTGGAGAAAATATACGGCTGGACGAACGCGCGTACGGAAGAATTCCTCAAGGCTCTCCGACGGCTGGAAGCCAGGATCCAGAAGCTCCACATCCTCGAGGAGTAATCCGTCGAAATAATGACGATATTGTGCGAGCCAAGCGCGGGACATTGTGAGAGGACGAGGGGCCAGGAGGCTTTGAGATGTCCCTCTTTCACCGCGTTTTTATACTCCAGGGAAGATGGAGGCGTCACTGTTTATCGGAACGTCACGAATGGTCTCCCGCCCGAGGAGAAAACGAGAACGGAAAAACATGTGCTATAATTCGCCTAGGAAACTACACGCCGCCGTTATCGCCTACTACAGGAGAAGTGTTAATCTGGTCCTCCATTCCTACCAACTCGGGAATAGATCCAAACGACGAGTCACTCATATCCGAATCCTCCTCCTTGATCGACGAGGAACCTTGCGAGAACAGGGATCCCTTCCCCAGTTTCTTCGCCAGCACACGAATGCTCCTGCGAGTGGGACTCTTCTTCAGGGCCCGATGCGCGGCGTCAACGGTCGCAACAAATCCGGCCGCTTCAGCAACGGTCTCCGCCTCGTGCTCGTCGGCCACACGCTGAGGGCATTTCACGACCTCGTGAGGAGTACGGTCGCAGCAGTCTTGGGCCGCGTCAGGAGTGTGTCCCGCATGATCGCATTCCGCCACAACGGGGACGCAACCGGTCTCCCGCACGATGTTGATGAGGTCGTTATATTCGAAAGGATCGGAGAGGTAGTCGTCCACCCGGATAGTGGGGAAGGACGAGGGACGAGGGCGACGGGCGAAATGACCAGACACCCAGTGGTTCATGTCGTACTCCTCGAAGTCCAGATGAGCCTCATGACCCGCCTCCTTGCGGCGCATAAACGAAGCAAGCGCCGCACCAAGCATGGACGTCGCCTGGGTATAAGCCATATGGCCCTCGGTGGTGACACTCGGCGAGAGGGCTGGCGTGATGGGAAGGTCGTCCCCCTCGAATCCGACAATAACGAGGAGCACCAGGATTATGTGGAAGGTCCACGCCGCCTCAGAGGGAATAACAGACGGCTCGTACTGGACACGGAACTCGTTCTGGCAGATTTGCGCCGCATAAAACTGGTCAAGATTTAATTTTTTCCGACACGGGAGCCGACGAGACTCTCACCATATGACGCACGAGGTCCCGAACACGGAAGCGGATCTGAGTGTGCGCGACCGACAAGAGCGACGAGACGGCGTCCAGAGCGTACGCATCGGTAAACACCGACGGCATCAGGAGAAAGACCTTGTACCGAAGGTTGTCCAGGAGGAAGATCTGCAAGCCCCCAACGGGAATGAAGAAGCGCTGGCTAGGCCAGTGCACATTGCTGTTGAGATACCGGCGAAGGGTGCTGGCGTCCATGACAAGAGGAATGACGGGGAAGATGAAGAACAAGATGGTTTTGGGGTGCCCCCCTTTTATAGGTTACCTGACCGTGCCGGTCAGTGTAAAAACTATGGAGGAAGTGTGAGGCTGGTGTTTGTGCTACGCACTGCACACCGCCTCATGGCCCCTCCTACCCGATCCTGCGAAACCATATAACCGCACCCGACAATCCGCTTCCCGAAGAGGAAACCAGATTTCCCGATTTGGCCCAACCTCCCAGCTGGGGAGATCGCTCAAAACACCTCACTTTCGCGACTCAACACCATCCAAAAGGCTTCCAAAGCACTCTCAGACACCGTTCTGACCCATGAACCTACCACAAACCCTTGAACACTCAAGAACTCCACGAAGCACCAAACGGCACTCGAGCCCTCTTGGACTGGTCAAAGGCCGCGCGGCCTCAGCACCGCCCCGAGTTCTCCCTGCCCAAGGTCGCTAGGGGACGCGCGTACCCCGCCAACGAACAACCAATCGGATATACTCTAGCCTCGTGTCGAGCCTGTCCATGCGGTACAAACCGCAGATTTGCTGGCTTTCCACTTCCTTGGCTAGGAGAATTGCTGAAATCACGTAATTCACCCGCCTCCCCGGGCGGGAATACACGTGTTCCCTTCGCCTAGCCCGACCAGGCCGGCGCGCATCCCCAAATAGCCATCTCCTGGGCTGGGAGGACGACCATGACGTTCCAGACCGCAGTGCACCATGTGCTACCAACGGTTGGAGGGACGCGCGTCGGTCCAGTACGGCATAGAGAGAAAGGTATAAAAGGGAGACGCGAGAAGCGGAAGTAGTCAGTCAATTACTGGGCTCTCATCCCTCCCCTGTATCTCATCCTCTGAATTACATCTAAAGAGCCCTCGTTCACGCATTTGACCGCCCACCCCTCACTTGTCCCTGGTCCAGGCACTTTACCATCCTCCCCTTCTGCAAGGACGTCCCCACCACAGACGTCCCCGAGTCTATCACCCAGCAGGTCGCCGTAACAGAGCACCAGATTTGCAGGCATATTGCCGTGTAGAAGACAGGAACACCCGGTTCTGCTTAGACCGCAGTCGTTTCAACCACGGACCACGACCGCTAGCCGTACTCGCACCGAGTCCAGCTTAGGAGCAGAGCCATATTGGATAAACCGCCGTCTGTGATCCTGTCCAACGACATACACAGCGTCGTCGCCGTTATTTGTGGAATCCCAAGGGATATCCAGCCGTCCAGCAGCATCTGTTCATCGGGGAGGAGTGCACAAAGGATAGCGAGCTATAACGCCGTCTAGGAAGCTTTGGAATCGCCACAGAACGGGATTCAACGCAGCATAAAGAGCACATAGTATATATTTTTGGCTTCATCCATTTGTTGCTAACAAACAGGTTTAACAAACCCTCAAGAGAATAGACTCACGAATATCGTCCCTCTCCCCACCCAGGAGAAGTCGAATCAACGCACACACACACATCCTACGCCCCACACGCCCATTTATATAACACATAGAGGCATAGTCAGACCTAAATCCCCACTGCTTTCCAACACCATTAACCCCTAAGGGCCGAACGAGTTGCTATATCGCGCAAGGAGAACATCCTTCCAATAGCTACACTGCGGTCCGAATCACAGCGCGCACACGTACCCACGGGGCTAGCGCATACCGGCGGGGAGTAGAAGGCGGAAGGTGCTCGCCCGCTGCGCGACGCGCACGCAAAAAGCGCAGTGCGATTCCTGTCGAGCCGCTGTCCAAGACCGGCTCTGGACGCAAGAAGCGCTTGATCTGCGAGCGCAGCTCGCGCAGATTCAGCCACCACGGGCGGGAACGGACAGCGACGACGGCAGGATGAACACGGGCGCTGCGGGGCGCTGACGAAGTGCCCGCAGGACCGGCCGCGTATGTGAAGCATGCGGGTTGGAGACTGGGGAGAAAGAAAAAGAGTCAGCGGGGGGAGCGCGACACAGAGGTGAGAAGGTTTACACACCTTCCATTCGGCGAATTGCCGTTCAACAGCGCGCACATGTCCCTCCACTCTATCTGCAGCCTTCGGCTCCACCTCCTGCAGCCTTCGGCTCCACCTCCTGCAGCCCAGCGTCGTCGGTGATTGAGGAGTTGGCGAATATGCATGACCTGCGAGTACGTGGGTCAACGCGGGTGTGAGGAAAGAGGGCGGAAAGAAGGCAGGTTCCGGCGACAGGGACAGGCGACCAGATGGGGCAAATACATACTTGAGATTGGCACGGGCTTGAGCCGCTGAGGCGGAGCTACGATTCGGCTGGCGATGAAAGGACACATCTGGTGTCTCCCGCAAATGCGTCTCGAGACGAGGGTGTGGTCACCGCGCCGCGCCGACATCGCTGAGACGAGGTGTGGACGTCCCGCGAGCGACATTTCGAGCCACGTATGTGCCTAACCGCAGTCGCGATCGGGGAGAAAGAGAAAAGAAAAGCAAAAGGCAGGTGCGTACCTTGCTTCATTTTCTTTCCCCTTTCGCGTGCTCAACTCTACCTCCCTGCAGCCCAGCCTTGTTTGAGATTTGCATATGCAGGTCTTGACGCCGGTGTCAGGTTCTATCGGGTCCTGGGCTCAACCGCCTATCGGGCATGCAACACGGAACCGCGTGCATGACGGATTTGCGGTTCATAGCTCAAAGACGGCGCTTTTGAGGGGTTGGAGCGGCAGAAGGCACATAGGAATGTCCTGCTGGGAAGGAGGGGCCAAAGTAAACATGAGCAGGACGTGGCCGGAACGTGAGTTTGCGGCGGACGAGGAGGAGAAGGGAAGGATGTGTGATGGCCCAAAAGGGAAGTCGTCACGCCTTCTTCTTCTTGACCAACCACCACAACACAAACGCGTCGCGCGTTTGTTGTGTACTGGAACGCGGGAACGTTACAGGTACGTGGGTTTGTGACCAGTCGCGTCGAAAGTCTGCAGACTCCGCCAACTTCTAGCTTGACCATACCCCAAATACCTGCAAGATATTCGATGCCGAGCCTCTTTTTGCCGGACGATGTCCTCGCCGCTGCTCTTGCCGCCCTGGAGGCCCAAGGGGGGAGCATAGCTGCCCCCTTAGAAGCTTTGCGCACTCATCTCGCCGCCACCGCCGCCGCCACCGTCGCGGATATTACACCTCCACCCCCCGAAAATCCCTCAACGACGACCTCGCGGCCGTCTGGTCTTCCGACGCGTTCAACGCTGCTCGCGCAATCACTACCGGCACATGATTCGCCTCAGTCTGCTGGCCGCCTCCGTCAACTGGGTGTACGACCCCGAGCTCGCAGCGTCCCGTTGCCGGATGACGTGTTTTTCCGCGAGCATGGTTTCCAGCTACTCTGTGAGCTTTCATTCCTCTTCGTCTTTATTCTATACTGACCGTTGCTGGTAGCTCATCGGACGGATACTACCTCTGCGTCGAGGGCTCCGACGGACGCGTCTCCTGCAGCCCAGGCAGGGGCTTCGATATCTCCCTCGCCGGCCACCTCCTTAGACTTTCACGTCGACATCGACATCGACTCCGCCTCCCCAGCTAGCTCACCAACGCTGCAAGGCAGCTCCCCGGTAAAGCCAGGTTGGGCGCAACGCGTTTCTTTTATGAGACCATTCACTGACTTTACCGTTCCTCAGCAGGTCAACTCTCTCCCCTGCGTCTGCCCTCCCCTATGGATTTCACCCCGCCCCCTGCCTCCGCCGCACTTTTCAATCCGATGTCCCCACTCTCGCCGATGTCGCCAATGTCAGCAACCTTTCCGCCTTTGGAGTCCTCCCCCTCCCCCCCGACGCTGTTGGGCAAACGACGCACGGCTGCGTTGGAGGAGGAGGAGGAGGAGGAGGAAGAGGGTGGAGATGAGGACAGCGACGACGAAGATTACGAGAATGCTCCCCCGCTGAAAATCAAAATCCGCCGAGTGTGCAGATGCACGGGGACTGCGGGTGACGGCGGCGACGGCGGAGGGGGTGGTGGTGGCGGTGGCGCCGGTCCCGTTCATCTATGGACCAAGGATTGCGTTCGTCGCGGCGATCGTGGGCGCATTGGGCAAGACTCAGACATCGGGCAGATGCCGTGCCACGTCGACGGGTGCGAGCACCAGCAGTGCCAAGAGGAGGCTGGGGGTGCGAGCAATGGCGGGGAAGAGCGGTCGCGGAACAACTCCCAAGAAGGCTTCCGCAAGCGTCCCAAGAAGGGCCCGGTTGGCTGGTGTGTCGATGAAGAGGGCAGACCCATTGTCACCAAGGCGGGGGGGAAATTGCTTGGGCAGTTGCTGGGTGTGTTCGGGCGTCACCACCGCCAGGCTTTGGAGGGAGTCCTTCGGGGTCCATCCGGCGCTGCTGAGAGTTCTGTCGGCCGCCCCACAGACACGGCCGCCCTGGTGAAGAGACTGGAGAAACAGTCCCAGGATCTCCGAATCGCGGAGCTCGAGCGTATGGTCACACTGGTGCAATTAGCTCTGAACGTTGATAGGTCTGTTTTCTCCTACAAACCCGTCTACCGGTACTGATGATAGATGTATAGTGAGCAGCGCGACGCGAAGCTCAAGTGCCTGCCCAACGTTTCTCTGGCCAGCCTGGCCAAGACATACGGACAGGCGTATAGGACATTTGCGGAATGGGTAGAACATGGGCATCGACTGCTCCTACTTTGTGCAGCAGGTAAGTTCTTCATCCGATCCTAGTACTGTTAACTCACATACCCCCAGGATCCATGTACCTCCTACCAGTCATTGCAGCCCTGGAGCTTAGAACGACCATCACGCGCCAATGTACAGCGAGAGATCTGATCTCTTTGGCGTCTGCCTTGAGATCCGTGAAACGTGAGTCCTTCTATCTTTCTCTCTACCCTCTCTTGTTGACTCGGAAACGTCTCAGACGGACAGTGGCTACCTATGGTGCGGCGGATGATGGTCCCCTTGCACTACATGCGAGGGTGTGCAGGATATATACAGAACCTCACCTTATATTACAACCTTCCATGTAAGCAAGGTGCCGCAGCTGACACCAAGGTCCTTCATTTCTATGACATGAAGGACCTCGATGGAATTTATGATGCCGTCCAGACCAAGTGCGTCTTTTCCATTTATTTTTTATTAACTACTTGACGTTCTTGGACAGCTACGTGAAGCTTCCTGAACGCTCTGCGGAATGGGAGGTTACAACTCTGCCGCTGTGGAAGCCCCTTGAGGACCCTGAGCGCATCAAGCTGCCAACACCTAGAACAATCAAGACCCCTTTGAATCTGAGTTTGGCGAAAAACCGAAAGTGCCCGGTTACCAGGAAAAATCGGGACAGGTTTACCAACACACAACGCGTTCATGCAGGCAACGCCCACATAGCGACCAGTGTAGACGATCTGGAAAGTCATGTGCGTACTCTCAATCTATCTCAGCTTCCTACTTTATGGTATTTTACAGCTTAAAACAAATCATGCGGGTGGCCAAAATACACCTGGTACCTACGTGGAAGCTGGCGGCTCCACGTTAAACGGGTCAGTACGATTCGATATTCACCTTTTGTTCCATCTGATCGTGTCGGTGTAGACAACCCCTTTTTATTCGAGACGCTAACGACGAGCTGATAACGTTGTCTTTCTCCGTTCCGGAGGAATACAAGCAACACCTGGCTGATGCCCTCGACCACGTTCATGCGGCCCTCCCTGGGGAATTCAAGGATGACGACTCTCGAAGGAATGCCTTCAAGTATCTGTCCATCCACTATTCTTGGTATGCTCGGTTTGCAGAAAAGGTCTGTCATTATCGAAGCCTTGAGATTTATTCCAATCTGACTTGTCCAGGGCCACACTGCGCCGACCGATGTCCATCCCGACAAGCTACGTAAAGATCACGGCGGTCGGGTCAATATCCGTGGACGGACACCGCATCAGTCCAAGGAAATTCTGGACAACCCCGGTGAATATGCCCTTCTTGCCGAGGCCTTCACCGATCTCTTTGAGTTCCTCCGAGTTGCTGTGAGTATTCTTTCCTTCAGTTCTTGTTTCTGTCTAAATTATCTCTTCTCAGCTCAAAGAATTTCTCCCGGAGGACACCACCGAGCTCAGCATGTATGCTGAGGAGCTCCCTCTCCATGCATCCTCCCCTTGCTACCCATTCGGCGGCTTCGTCATCAACCTGAGCTCTTGTACGTGGAGCCATAGGGACAAGAAGGACAAGCGTCTTTGCCTCATCGTTCCCTTGGGGAAATTCCGCGGTGGTCAGCTCTGTCTCGTCGAAGCCGGACTCAGTTTCAATCTGCAAATGGGAGACGTCCTCGTCTTCCCATCTTGCAATCTTACACATTTTAATTGTCATTTCCAGGGGTTAAGAGCCACTTTGGTTCTCCACTCTGACAGGGAGGGCGACCGATGGGTGGAGGACGCCAACGGTTGGGCAGCGCATGTAGTTCGTCACGGTCGGCCGCGTAAATAGATTTTTATTATTATAATTCGATCAAAGCTTCCTTCGCCCAATTAAGCCAAGTTTCACGTGATCAAAAGCAACCTCTTCTTTCCAACCTCTGTGTCTCTGGCGTCGCAATTAATGGTCCCTTAGGGATCTGGGCTAGTGAGTGCTTTGTTTAATAGAATGAATCTCCTCTCACCTGTCTCCCCTAGCTGTTATTTATCTATTTATCTTTATACAGGCCAAACAATTCAATTCCCGGTCGGTCTCCGTATATATATTCATTTGCTCAGTCTCTGAGGCGTGGGTTAAAGCAGATGGCCCCACTTGTACCCTGCTATTGCCCGGTGTGCAAGGGGAAACCCATCAACCGCTCCACGAAGAAAGGACACAATGATTCCGCTCTCCGTCTAATCAGCCACCAAGCACATCAACGAACTGTGGTCCCCGCACCACCACCACAGCATTCCATCCGTTCAACAGCAAACACTCCATTGGCACTTCCGATTCCTTCTCAAGCTGCGGGACCCAGCTTCAGTTCCGACCTTCATCATCCTCCGGTCATCAATTCCCCGCCACCTTTTGCCGACGAACCTATGCTCTTCGCGCCATACATACCCCCTCTCACTCCAGTGCCGCCGATACCCTCGATACCCCCGCCTCCTCCGCCGCCACCACCGCTCCTCCCACCCCCGCCGTTGTTGCAGCTATCTTCGGTAATGCCAGCGCGCCTCCAAAACTTAACACCTGCCCTGCAGGCACAAGAATTGGCTGCGATGGCAGCTGCCGAACGCAGGGGGGCTCAGGCCATTCGCGCCGCGCGAGCTGCAGCCGCTCTTGCATCGGAAGCTTTTGTTCCCATCGCCGACAATGATTGGGAGGAGGAGGAGGAGGAAGAGACCCAGGACGCACCGGCATCACAGAGTCCGATGGTTGACGAGGAGCCACCCGCCGCCGAGGAGCTACCCGTGGCCGAAGAAGACATATACCGTGTCCCTTCCCAACCAGCTCCCCCGCTGCCTACCCCCAATGACCTCCACAGTCATCCAGCTGCCTACATCCTCTACCTTCTGGTTGTATGGCTGCACACTGCGCTGCATCTCCCATTCAGGGGATGCGATGTGGTACTCCAGGTCTTTGGCTACATCCTGGAGGCAGCGGGAGTCACTGCAATGCCGCACATGCTGACTACTCTCCCCGCTGTCATGAACCACATGGGTGCAGAGCCGCAATTCCAGGCTCTTCCTGTGTGTCCTGTTTGCTGTGAGGTGTTCCCGGTGTCCGCGCCCGCCGCTACCGTCTGTCTCCGTTGCTCCATCCCCATTTTCGAAACCGCTGTACCTCGATCCATTTTTTCTCGGGGTCCTGCTCCCGCTCCGAAACCACTCCTCCGCTTCCCTACCAAGTCCATCGAGGAGCAGCTCCGGGACATGCTCGCCGTCCCCGGGGTAGAGGAGGAAATGGACAAGTGGAGGTCAAACAGCAGGACGGCGGGGGTTTACGAAGATTTCTTTGATGGGCGGATTTCTAGAGAAATTGAGGGGCCCGACGGCCTTCCTTTCTTTCGACCGGGGGAGACTCCGAACATGGGTCCCGATGACGAGCTTCGCATAGGTTTGACTTTGGGTGTGGACTGGTGCGTGTAACAAATCCATGTTAAGCTCATGTTTGCTAATCCTTCTCAGGTTCTCATATCTGCGGAGCCAAATTGCACCATCTCACACCTCCGGCCCCATGTCTTTCAATGTCGTGAACTTTCGTTCTTTTCTGAGGTGTGTAAAATCCAACGCTTCTGCTTAAATGTACTCACCCCTTACCCAGGTATCGAACAACCAATCTTGTTCTCCGAGGTATAATGCCCGGCCCCGGGAGCAGGACGGTGATCAAGTCCAGCGCTTCATGCGGGTGATTGTGGATGAGCTCCTTCGGCTCTGGTTGCACGGCGTTGTGGTCAAGACACCCAATTACCCGTTAGGAAGACTTCTCAGGGTAATTCTCGTGGGAGTCATCTGCGATAAGCCCGCCGCACACAAAATGGGCGGGTTTGCATCCCACAGTCATCAATTTTTCTGTACACGATGCTGGATTCGGCAACAAGATAAAACCACCGCAGCGGCTTTCGAAAGCAATGGTGTGTCTACAGTCCCCTTACGCATTCACATCCTCACATATTCTAGGCTTTCCTGAGCGATCCGACAAAGAGCATCGGCGGAGACAACAAGAATACCTCAAGTGCAAGTCGGCTGCAGCGCGCAAGGCCTTCGTGAAGATGTTCGCTACCCGGTGGTGCCAACTCTCTCGACTACCGTACTTCGACTTGTGTCGTATGATCGTCATCGATCCTATGCACAACCTGTTGCTGGGTGAGTCACACTCCCTCCTCCATCCTATTGTTGCCCTGATTTATATCCTAGGTCTCATCAAAACTCACTTCTACCAAATCTGGGTCCTTCACAAAGTTCTACGCAAGACGAAGGAGATGCGGCGTTTTCACGCACTCCTTGCTGAGGTAAGCATGGATTCCAAAATAGGCAACCCGAAAATCTGAGCGCGGCACATCCAGCTTCGTCTCCCCGCCTTCCTAGGCCGACTACCGGGACTCATGGGTGTTCCCGCCGGTGGATCATTGACTGCTGACCAGTGGATGGTGGCAGCGGTTATTGTCTGTCCCATTTTGGTTTGCGACCATCTCTTGTACCACTTCAAACGCTAATTCGGTATCTTTGTAGATACCCCAGATATGGTCGGAGTACATGTCTGCGGACGCCGATGAAGTCCTTGCCCGCCGTGTAGGCGATATCAAGACCTCAATAGCAGCCAAGAAAGCGGCCACTGCGGAAGCTCGCAGGAAGAAGGCCAGTGCAGCGGCAGCGTTGGCAGCTGAATCCGCCGCACGTCCTAAGCGTACTCGCCGCCCGACAAAAAGAGCAGAGGTATGCCTTGTCTATGCTTCCATATGTCGCCGTAAAGCTGATAATAAAACAGCAAATGGATGTGGACCCAGATCCTCCGACGCCGGATGCACGGACCCAGCTTGACGACGACGACGAGGACTATGAAGAACCTCAAGGGTCTAGCAAAAGACACCGTACAGGCGAAAACGATGAAGATTCAGATGAAGAAGAGGAACGCGAGGCACGCGCTGGGCCTAACCTCCATCCCGAAGACCCACCAAACTTTTGCAAGCTCGCTACTGCAGTGAAGCTGCTGATGGCCCGTCCCATTACGGATGCTCAGATCGATCAAGCTGAGGCTCTTTTGCGCTCATATCTTCCCGAATTAATTCATGTGCGTCCTTGTCTTCTGGACCACTTGTCTACCTTCACTTCCTTGTCAGCTTTACGGCGAAGATGTCATCAAGCCAAACCACCATTACGCTACCCATACCCCCGAGAATGTCCGGGACTATGGACCACTACAAGAATTCTGGACGTTCTTGTTCGAGCGCATCAACAAAGTATTGAAAAGTTATAATTCTAACAATCACTCCCGCGGGGAGCTGGAGACATCCTTCTTTCGCGAGTTTCATAGAACTGTTCAGACCTCGCGCATGGTAATGTATCTTCACATTCTTTGGATAACTAGTCTAACCACTATCTCAGCTTGCTCAAGCCGCTAATGCTCCACCCGAATCCCCCATGCGCAAGTCAGCTGAGGCAATGTACCGGGCCACAGCTGATGATCGCGGAACCATCCAGGCTCTTGCTCGGCAGCTAGATAAGGCTCAGGAGGATGGTTTGTGAATCATTATCTTCCAACGTACCTTACTCACGCTGCCATTTGCAGGGGGGATCGATTTGGAGCTCAGTCCGAAATTTTCCCTTGGCCCGGTCCCATCTGATATCTTCTCGCAAACTCTGCGAGCTCTTCAAATCAAGCTGCCTCGTTTAGCGCTTCGTTCTTCCTTACTCTTATCGACCTCCCCTTCTTCCCACCCCCTTTATAACAAGATGAAGTGTTTTCCTTACGCGATTGTATCCAATCGCCGATACTTTGCGGCGGAGCATGCCAAGACTATTGACGATTCTCTGGTCCTGGTGAAGACCCTCGGTATGGATCCCTGGGCGGGGGAACTTCGAGAGATCTTCGTGGTGGACCAGCCCAAGGTCGGTGTCCATCACTACGGTTTTGTGCGCTGGTTTGTACCTGCAAGTCCGGAATTGATTGAGGGCTCTACCTGGGCCGGACTGTGCATTTTTCTCTATAACAGATACATCTTGCAATTTACATCTCTGTCAGTCCGGACCTCAAAGTCAATTTGTGGGAACCCAACATCTACTTAGGTCCGGACGACGAGGGACCGGGCAATCTAATACAGCTCGATGATATTATCTGCCATGTCATTCGGCGGGAGACTACTGTCTCGGAGACAAAGTGTTGGCTCACCGTGACGGTGAAGGCGTGAGTGGTGTGTTTTCCTTCTAGTGTTCCTATACTTTCTTCTGACCCAATTCCAGGGTCGTATAAGGGCTTTTTTTAAAAGAAAACAGTCGATACAAAACTAACAATCAATGTATTTGTAACAACGACAGTCTTCTCAAAGCAACATCGCCAAGGCCTCCTCGTCCAAGTCTGCGTCAGGGATGATCAAGCCAAAGATGGTGAACTCGGTAGGATCCGAGAGGGGGTCATACGCCGTGGCGGCGAGCCATGCGGGATCGACGCACGACCTCCAAGCAATCCGGTTTCCAGCAGGTCCTCCAATCACCTTGTTTTCGGGGAAACATGGGAACCTGTCCGACTTCCTGGATCGCCCGCGCCGACGGTCCTTTCCCCCTTGCACATGGTGGGCGGTGTTGCCCTCGTTCTGCCTTGCCAATGTATCCAGTGCGGCATTGATCCTATTCGGCTTGAAATAAAATTAACGCTTTTTCACAGGTAAGAGATAAGATCACATACAATTCCTCCCCGCCATTCGGGGTGGAGCTGTTCGTTGGCGTTCTTGTCGCCAGTGGCCTTCCGACGTGCCTTCCATGCTTCTGGATCGGCTTTACCAGGCTCTGACCCGTCCAGAGAAGCCCAAGGGGTATAGAGGAGAGTGTCCACGCCCTCGCAGTTGGCCTCACCGTACTTCGCCTTGAAGGCGGGGACCTCTCCTCTGCGAGTAGCGACCAGCTGGACATGGATTAGCATCACCTTGAAAGGTACGTCTCAAGACTCACTCTTTTGGTGCGATGATGACCCCGATTATAGTCAGTCTTGGCCATTTTTTTATCGGCGCCGGCTTGGGTGTTCTCCGCTCGATAGTTGGTGCGCTTCGTACACCAGTGCTGTATGGCCGCCTTTTTAAATCTACTCTTTAGGTGGGCGTCCATAGGACCCTCGCTCTCAGACAAGGTTCGGCAAGTCTTCATGATCAGCACACTTCGCTAAATATTTGTTACAGAGAGCACACCATTTCATTGGCCCAAAGGACGTTGACGGTAGCCATAACCAAGGCCTGACTACCATCGGGCTTGCCCAGCCAGGTGGGATTATGCAATTTCACCCCATTTCCATCCACACGACAAGGCTCCCCCGACGCAAGAGGGCCTGGAATCTTGGACTTCGGGTCCTCCATCCCCAAGAGAGCTTGCATGGTTTCGGTCACCTTTGTCTAGCGTACTCGTGAGTGTTTGTGTGGGTATTCTCTAGAGACTGAAGACTGACATATATCTCTGCGGAGCCGACCTTGACCGGGTTCCTCGACCGGGCAGCAGCGGCTTCCTCCGTGTCCCGTTTGAACTTGAGCCGCTCTCGTTCCTCCATCTGCTCCCAAAGGCTGGCCATTCGAGAGTCAACTTGCGCTTTGACCTGGGCGGCTACTTGCTCAGCCAGGCTAGGCCATTGCTGAACATGTCAGTGGTATGCTTAAGACGATAGTGACAGACGCTTACCTGATTTTCTTTCTCAGCCTCTTGGGTCGCAGGGACATTGGGGGGATAGAATTGGGGGACAGGATCAATCCGCCCGTAGTTGGGTCCCCCTCCCCCATTCCCTTCGTAGTGCGGCTGAAAAACATTAGGTGAATTAACCTTCGAATCTCCGCATCCACTGACCGCATAACCGTTAGGGTTCATGGCATAGTAATTGGTGTTCCCACCGCCCTGCCAAGATGTGTGAGTGCCACAATAAATGCATGATAACATGGAAAGACTAACATATGACGAAGGAAGTTGAAGGTCGTTTGGGTCGGGATAATGGCTGGTGGTATCCTCCGTGGTCATGTACAGCTGTTGTCCAACGTCAGTGTTATCACTTGTTAACTCAGTCGCGACTGACTTGAGCGCTTTGTATCTCAGGAAGGCCTTCCATGGTGGTGGAGGAAAGAAGGAAGAAGGGATTGCGAAACTCAGGGAAACGGTGAGCTTTTATACCCCCTCTGTCCATCAATTAACTAGTCTCTGGCACTCAGGTGGGTGGGTGATTGCCAGATTCCTTGGAAACCGGGTACGAGCAAGGGCAACGGGCAGCGGGCTGGGCAGCGGCGGGGCAGCGGCGGGCAGCGGGGCGGTGGTGGCGGGATCTGTCCTTATTACGGGATTGTGGTATTAGCTCCAGCAGAGACAATTGACGCCTCTTTTACTATCCTGCCTTTGTCCCAATCCCAAATCCTGTTGTAACCAAGAACCACCTCACGAAGATCTTCAAGGAGCACGACAATCCCTCCCGGGCTATTTCAAAGAGCCTAGAATGGATGACGGAGCTATTTGAAACCGCCCCGTAAAGGCTCCGCGGGCCGATGCAAAAGTTTAGTAAGGCTCTGCGGACTTGTTGCAGTGTCCCAGAAGATCTCACTGGGATCCTGGAATATCCCATCAATGTCTGCTGAAGATTCTGATGGTTGCCCCGGAAGAGCTAAGCTGGCTCGAGCATCAGGCAAATTGGGCTCCGCAATTCGTTTGCGTGGCCCAAGTTTGGCTCGCGAGCGGTCCCAGTTGGCCCCGTTTTAGCTAGTCTGACCCTTGTAAAATCCCGACTCAGGATAATGTAGGAATTGTCAATTGTTTTTGCACTAGATCCTGAAGGCAACATGGCGGCGGTCGGGATTGTCTTGACACTGGATTTTGTAATATATGAGCCGGGGCTACTTTGGCTTGTACTCTATCTACCACCAGGCTCGCAAGATATTGTTCTAAAAACGCAGTGAATGACAATCAGATGATACCACGCGCGCATCACCGCCTCGCCGGCCCCATCAGGCCGCCGCAGCTCGCAAGGTTGAAGTGCACATTGTGTTTTTTTTTTTTCGTTCAATTTTGCATCGCGTTTTTTTCGTGTCTGAGGCGTCTGATTGTGTTTTAGTTCACGTGGGCGTGACAGATGATTGCGTCAAATCTCGGGAATCTGCAATGCGTTTTTTTTTGCCAGTGCTGTTCACAACGTCGCTTTTCTCCCATTTGACGGTATTTTTGAGACAGTATACCGCCCATACAGTGGCATCAGGGAGCAAGAATCAGACATGTTTTCTGTTGATAGATGGATGAGTATATTCGAGTGTCATCATGGAAACCGAACGATTGAAGAGCTGTGCGAGCAACAACTTCGTCTTCTGGGGTCTGACCTTGCTCTGACCAGATTTTCAGACAAGCGAATACAACAGGGCTGAGGCAGTGAGACTTATCACGATTCACGAGAAGTTGGGCCAACAGCGTGGTCTGTGGTACAGTTTGCTGGTGGGCGTTTAGTCCACCGAGTATGGCGCTTGGGCGGCCCCAGTGTGCCAAGATGCTTCCAAGCCTGCGACCCACGAAAACGACCCAGAACGCGGTAACTGAAGTTATGATTCGTTTGTAAAAAGAATCTGTCACCATCTGAGTCGTCCTCCAGTCTTACCGCGAGGTTGTCAATGTTATCCTATCCCGGGTCCCGATGTCCTCCCTGGTTAACCGCCGTACCATTTACTTTCCGATTCGAAGGAGATTCAGCCTGAGGATTACAATCTGCGACTCCGAGCGCTCAGCGACTGAGGTCGGAAAGACGAAGCGCAGGTGCGGGCGTTTTGGAATCCAGACAAAGCGTTCAGGGAAGACAATCCCGTATGGCAAGAGAAAATCGAGAGTCAAAAGTCTAAGGCAAACTGAAAGAGGATTCGTGAAAAGTTGCGTCATCGACGCGACCTCGTGACCTACAACGCGACGCGTGTTTTGCGAAATTGTGGGCCGAATGTCGGAGACGGCCCGAATGTGGGAGACGGCAAGCACGGAGTTGTTTGAAAGACAAGAGCGTGTTGCGTTTGTCCTGCGTTAAAAGAGCTGCGCTGGAAACGCAGAGTTTTGGATCGCATCTGCAGCAATTTAAGTATTTGCCCATCCGGTCCTAGCTCGGCTCCAAGCCAGTCATGATCAGCAATTTGGTTTACTGAATTGACCATTTCCATACAACAAGCCGCACACTGTCCAAGAAATAGCAAAGCAAATAATAGAGCGAACGTGACACCGCAAGCAAAACCAAAAAGAAAAGAAAGTCCGAGTGCTCTAAGTACTAGTCCATCTACTACTCTAAACATAAATAGGTCCGTTTCAGAAAGCTGTAGACTACATATGGAACCATGTAATGTAACTTGTACTTTTTGAGTCGGGTCGAAGGTCGAATTAAGCAATGGGAAGGTATTGTACAGTGAATGGGCGGTGAATGGGAGGGAGGAGCGGTGCAGCTGGCGTGGAGTCACTTGGCACGGGAAGTCGTTGAGCAGCGCCCAGCAGCGGACGCCGTCTCTTGATTTGGGCAGGATTTGGGCGCGCTCCTTAAGCGAGGACGGTTGCCGATCATACGCCGTGCCTTGCTCATGCCTCGCTCTCTCTCTCTTGTCTTCCACCTCTTCCTCTTCCCCCTCCCTCGGTGGCACCCTCCCGCGCCTCAAAGCTGCTCCGCCTGCGTCCCCGCAATCGTCCCATACCGCTGCGTCTGCGTACTCCCGCCCTCCTCCCTCGCCGACGTATTCGCCATCGGCATCATCCCCATATCCGCCTCGCTCTCGCGCCGATCTCGCCCCATCGGCGAGCCCATGCCCATCGACGAGTACGAGCGCGAGTGCCCGTGCGTCGGCGAGGGCAGGCCCATGCTCGTGCCAAACGATGAGTACGAGCGCTGGTGCGTGGGGAAGCGCGAGTACGAGGCAGGCGTCACGAGCCCGTCGCCCATTACGGACCCGGCACGGGAGGCGGCGCGCGATTGCGCCTCTGAGTGCTCGACGAAGGCAGCGGCAACCTCGGGGCCGTATTCTTCCGCGAGCTGTCTGGTGGAAATGAAGAGTTTCAGCAAGTGGGGCATAGAGAAAACGAGGAAGCAAAAGGCGCCAAAAAATAAAGGACAGCAACAGGTAGTCCCCGATCACCGCTGCATGACATTCAGGGAAAAATCTGTCAAGAATCTCGCAGCGCTCTCCCGCGCAGAACGCGAGCGCGGCCCACGAGATTGCACGACGATGGAGCTCAGACACAGGAACACCCACGACGCGCGCTGCTCACATCCACATCCGCCGATCGTCGTGGTCATCCTCGCATATTCATGGTAAGGACGAAGCATTCCGCCGCCTAGACCAGCATTGACACGAGCTAAGTCCCCGAGGACCATACGGAGCGTGCGAGGAGCACAGAGCACTGCGTCCCCGGCACGACCAGCAGAAACCTCCATCGCCGCCGCCAGACTCCCAGCATGAGACGTCCACAACGCACGGTCCTTGTCCAAGCGGCAAGTGTGTCTTGTGTGGCCCACGAACAGGAGCACTACGAGCAGCCTCATAAGGCCAGCGTCGACCAAGGCACCCACGACACTCGTCCGAGCGGTGAGAGCACCCTGTCCACTCTCCCACTGCACCTCCCGGCAGAACCTTCTCCACCACCGAAACACCAACGGAATGAAGACAGAGAAACAGAAATAGAAAAACAACGCACGCCGCATAATTCTCCAACACAACCCGCACCGCGGCCTCGTCCAGGCGGTAGCGCTCCGGCATCATGCCCTAAAACGTCCGTCAGCTTTCCGTCCACGCGATAAATCCGAAAAAAGAGAAGGACGGGGGTGTGGATAAGGGGGGGAAGAGCACGCGAAACAATCCGAGGATGGAAAGGAGGGAGGAGAGAAGAGGGAAAGAGAGGGGGAGGAAGAGGAGAGAAACACACCTTCCCGAACCGATACGTGACGTGGTTGGCGCTGAGGAGCGACGCGATGATGACGCCGATGTTCACGCCGGCGAGAGAGAAGACGGCGATGTACCATCGTTGGAGAACTTTCGTCTGCGGAGGGGAAGAAAGGGTTAGCGTAAGGTCGAAGGATGGAGGCAAGAGGGAGACAGGAAGAGATAGGATCCCCGCGAGGTGATAGCGAGGACGAAAGGGAGTCCCTCCGCCGCAGCCTGTACGGGCGGCAAAGACGACGAGAGGACGACGCCGACGCAGACACTGACACACCCACATACACGCCCACATGCGCCCCCTCCCGATGCCCGCCCGCGACGAAATACCACCGCCCCGCCGAGACGTGTGCACAAGCCTCTCGCGCCATCCCCGTGTCGCGAAGCCGCCGGCCGCCGCCGCCGCGACCTGCACATGCCCATCTCTCCACCCCCTCATCCCCCTGTTCAAAAAACGAATAAAAACGCACCTCAAACCTCAAGAACGGCCCCTTGCACCCGGGCAGCCCGCTCCGCGCGTAGCACCGCGCGCTGATGCTCGCCTCGACGAAGGGGGAGGGGTAGCCGCAGCATCTGTTTGCGAGTTTGTTAGTTAGTCAAAGAGACGGAAAAGAGAGAAGGGGAGAGGGAGGGAGGGAGGGAGGCGGAAGGGGAGGGAGCGAGGGAGGGAAGGAGGGAAGGAGGGAGGGAAGGAGGGAAGGGAGGGAGTGGGAGGGGGGAGCGGAGGGAGGGAGGGAGGGAGGGAGGGAACGGAAGGGAGGGAGGGAACGGAAGGGAGGGAGGGAGGGGAGTCGGGGGTGCACAAAGAGATGATGGAGCGGGAGGAGGCGGGGAGAGGAAGAAGGACAGGAGTAGAAGGATGCAGCCGACCAAGCGGTCGCGGAGCGCAAAGGCTTGCACCAGCGGGAGAAAGAGCCGGAAGGGAGAGTGGAGGAAGATGAGGAGGATGTGATGGGGAACGGTGAAAGAGCAGGGAGGTGAAGAAGGACGGAAGGAAGAAAACGGGACGAGTGGGAGAAGGAGGCCAGCTCGCCGAAGCAGCGGCTCGCGGCTCGCGGCGAGGCCGGGGAAGGAGAATGGAGCGGGACGGAGCGCAAAAGGGCGGTGCTCGGTGCTGGAGTGCACGGAGCCCGCGCAACTCGCGCCAGAGCACCCGCATCCCCGCGTCCCGCCTTCGCACCCCGCTTGTCGCATCACGGCCCCGCGGCTCCATCCCGCCCTAACGCCGGCGCCACTGCGCGCCGAAGCCTCGCGTGCCCGTCCCTCTTTCCCCCACCGCGCGGCGAACCCCGATGCGCCTCCGCTCCCGAAAACCCATTGTCCACAAGAAAAAAACGCCGAAAAAGAAAAATAACGCACCCCAACGCATCCTGAATCGCCCTCCTTCCGTCTATATCCAGCGCCTGGCTCCAGAAGGCGTTCAGCTTCGCGGGGAGGTTGAGCGCGAAGCGGCGGTAGGTTATGTATCTGTGGGCGAGTGAGTGAGTTTTACGAACGAACGGGCGAATGGAGTTGGGGTGAGGGAGGAAAAGAAGGAGGGGAGGGGGAGAGAGGGGAAGAAGGGAGGGGGAGGATGAGGAGTGGAGTGGGGGAAGCAACGTAAACGCGACACAAAACGGAACGCGACGCGGTGGGAAAAGTGTGCGGAGGAAGGGAACCCCGTGTTGGTGCAGTCGCGCACAGTCTGAGGAGACATACGATGGGAAAGGGCAGGGAAAGGGAAAGAGAGAAGGACAGATTGCCGTCGATGAGGGACGCAGGGTACAGGAATGCCGTGCAAGGTGCGTAACGAGTGGACGGCGAGGGTGGAACGCCATCAATACGCGCACGACCCCAACGCGCGCCGACGGGCCTGCTCCTTCTCATCGGCACACGTTCAGGGCCACGCAGCGCACGTCGTAGCCAGGGCAGTCTCTCCTCCCGACCCCAACACACGGGACCGCGCTGACGGGCCTCCTGGGCAGGGCCAGAGCGCACCGATACGTCTTTGTGCACCCCTCAGCGCGCCGTCAGTGTCGCTGCAATCTCCCAGCCTCGAAGCACGCGATGCAGCATCGTCGCATCGGCTGACACGCCCGCTCTTGCACCGCAGCTCGCATCCCATCGCACACCCGCTCGAGCTCGACGAGCGCCTCCTCGTCATCGGCGGGTCCTCGACACCATCGTCGACGCGCTTCGTCGTGCACCCCAGAACTACCCCAGTGCACGCCATCGCACACCACTCGAGCTCGACGCGCGCCTGACCCGCTTCGTTATCACGCGCACTACGGCCGCCCAACTCGGAGGAGCGCGCCTCGCCCCCCGCTTCGAAGCACGCGGGCACGTCCACGTTGCACACCGCACACCGCTCGAGCTCGATTCTCGCCCCGGGCCTCCCCGTCATCAGCGCGTCCACCTCGACGAATGCGCCGCGTCATCGACACGCGCCGTTTCGGGACCTCCGCGCGCGGCCCGCATCCGAGCGCGCCTTCTGCCGCTCGTCGATCGTCGCAGCCTTCCCTGCCTCGAAGCAGGCGACGCAGCGCCGGCGTCGTAGCACGCCATCGCACACGATTTTCGACGCGGGTGCACAACGCACGCGACTCGCCTCGGGCGGCACCTCGTCGACGCACGCCTGACCCGCTTCGTCATCGAAGCGCATCCCCTTGGTGCGTGCGCCAGTCCGCAATTCTAGCGCGCGCGTTGCACCGATCAGGAGAATAATGAAAGCCACCCACCCAGGAACGACCAACACCCCGAATCCGACCCACAAGAGCAGACAGTACACGGCGAGCATCCCGCGGTTGTTGAGCATCACGCCTATAAAGCAAACAACGGATTCGTCAGCATTCTGTTCCTACTCTTTGGATTTGAAGAGAAAAAAGGAAGAAGCCCGCCGCGACAACGTAGGAGTATAGAAGGGAGGCAAGATGGCCCTGCCCTCCATGCAAAAAAGGAAGACGCGCCCGCACAAGGCGCTTGAGGACAAGCCACTCGTCACCGAACGACGACTCGTCCACTCTCCCGCTCCCCACTGCGCCCTCCACCCGCAGGACGAGGACAGCGCCAACGACGAGCGCGACTCATCCACTCCCCACTCTTCCGCCCCATCCTCGTCCACACGAGGAAGAGTCCCTCCGTCCGCGCACACGAGGAGAAGTGCGACATCTCCGCCTCCGCCTCCGCCAGCCTTCAATCCTCCTGCTCTTCCCCCCCATCAAGGTAAAGCGCCGCCCGCGCGACGCGCGCGCCTCCTCGTGCGCCTCCTCCTCCTCATCCCTCCCCGATGACAAAACGCGCCCCCGTCCCCGTCCCCCACTCCCTCTCCCTCCCTCCAAGAAAAAAACCCAAAACTCAAAAGTCGAAAGAAAAAACACGCACCAGCCCACCCCAACGTCGCCGTCAACAAAGCGATGCTCGCCGCGAGCGTGGAGAGGAGCAGCTCCGTGCGGTGTGCGGTGTGGATTACGGCGGAGTGCTGTGTCGACGTTTTCGGCATGTTAGGTGTAAGACGGCGTTAGCAGGCGAGACAGGAGGACAGCGGGTAGACGAAGTACGACGGCGTCGATGGATCCAGGATGTCGAGGAGCGACAGACGAGCCGGGCGGTGGCGAGTAGACGATAAGTAGGCGAAGAGCGGGGCCAAACGAAGACGAGGACGAGAGAGAGGCGAAAAAGAAAACGAGGAACCCGTAAGTCAAGGAGATAATAAACCAAGACGGAGACACGGCTCACCGGGAGGATAGACAGATGGATGAGCAGAATCGTAATCAGCGCGCCGAGCGCGAGGACCGTGTACTGCAAAAACATCAGCGTCCTTGTCCCCCCTTACTTCGTCCACAAAAACAACCCCCCCCAAAAAAACGCAAGCGGAAGAAGGATAAGAGGAGGGGAAGAGACGCACCACCACATTAAACCCAAACATCACCCACTTGAACCTCGTCCACCTCCCCCCCATATCCGCGCGATCAAAATGCCCGCGCCTCTCCCTCGGCGGATGCAGATCGTCCCGATCGTCCGGCATGCGGCTCGTGCCCTTCTTCCACGCGTCGACGCCCCCGCCGCGGGCGCGCGCTTTCGCTTCGCCGTCTTGCATCATGTCGAGCTGTTTCATGTTCTCTAATGGGTTGTAGTTCGGATGAGAGGGGGAAAGAGGGAGGGGGAGGGGGAAGGGACGGCGGCGCCGCGCAGCCCGGGGGCCCACACCACCCGCCGCGGGGGCGAGGGAGAACTTGGACGGGACGTAGTTGAGCGACAAGCTCGTCGACGCTCTGTCCCCCCCTCCACCTGCCCCCAAAGCGTACGAGCTGTCGCGCGGGTTCAGGCCTAACGCGCTGGGGGGACGGTCGCCCGACAATGAGGTGAAGGAGACGTTGCGTGAATGAGAGAGGGAGGCGCCCGGGCGCGGGATGGGCGCGTCGAAGAGCGGGTCGTGCGTGGTGGGGAACGCTGACGGCGCATGCGAGGGCGATTGAGAATTGGAGTGGGGAGAAGAGGAATGGGAGGAAGAGAGGTTGGTGTTGTGCGAAGGCGCAAAAGGATCGAACGGCTCGATGTCCTCGGGCGCGACCCAGCTGAGCATCTGGGAGCTTGCGCGTGAGCTCGTGCTGGTGGAGGCGAAGGGGCGCAGGTGTGAGGGGCCCGCGCCTGCTGGGGGCATCTACACACACACACCGTGCATCCATTAGTCTATGCGTTGGCTTTACACGAGGAAGAAACGAGGAACGCACGAGCGGCGCGGCACTCCCCGCCGACTCTGCTTCGCGGCTGTACGACTCGGACGACGACGACGATGCCATCCTCTTCTCTTCTCTTGTCTTGTCTTCTTCTCTTGTTCTCTTGTTCGTTAGGTTAAAGCGAGAGTAGGCGAGGATAAGCTAAGGGTAAGGGAGGACAAGGTAAGGGAGGAGGAGGAGGAGGAGAAAGAGCGGAAGTCGTAAGGCGAAAGACGTTAGGTGTAAGGAAAGGCTCGGCCTGGCTGTCGGATATGTAAAACCTGACGCCCAATGGATCAAACAATGTCGGGATCCTCACCCGCGAAACCCGCTTTATCCACTCTCCCCTCCTTCCTCCGTTCCTTCCCTGCCTCCCTCCGCTTCCCCTTGCACCCCTTCCCTGCCCCCGCCTCCTTCTTCACTCCATCCACCGCCCCCTGCTACACTCCGCCCCGTTGAAACACCGCAACCCCGCAAAATGCAGAGGAAATGCAGAGACGTAACGGCAACCAACGGAGAGCGCGCGCCCCGATCAGTGCGGGACCAAATCAGTTGAAATTTAGAATTCTTACGTTACGTTAGCGCACAGCCTCGGCGGCTTGACAGCTCGCCCTCTTGGCTCTTGGCTCGACTGCCAAGGCCCGCCTCCATAACCCGCTCTTCACCTCTCCTCGTTGCTTAAGCCTTATTCTCAAGTCGTTCTTTCGAAATTCAAGACGCTGCTGCGAGTTCGAGCGACGATGGAAGGAGGGAATGGGGGATGAGAGGACACGGGCAACGAACGCCGTGAGCGTCAAATCGGTATTTTAGCGCTGACTCACCGATTCCGCAACTCCAGAATCAGCGCGCGCGCGCATGTCATCTGCGCAACAGCGTCCGGCGTCGTTGTCCACCGGCGGCAGTCAAAACTCAAACGCGCCAAGCGACTGGACGCGCAGCTTGACGCAGACTCTCAACCCTTCCAAGGCTCAAAAGTGTCCAAGCCTCGCAGTCCTCGTTACATCCAACACGAACCAACTCCAAGCCCCGCAACCCCCGCAAACCGCTACACCTCCACCCCTCCAAATTCTCCTCCTCCGAATTTAACCGAATTCACCTCAATCTATCCCAATCAGCCTCAATTAACCTTAATCAGTGGGGAGATAGCATGGTGGAGGCATGGTGGAGGCGAGGCAAGACGCCGCACGCTAACCTGCTCCAGCAAAAAGCCGAATCTTAGTCTAGGTGAGTAGGTAGGACGCCGGTAATCTAACCTCCATAGCATTACCATTATTCCCGAATCGCAGACGTACTTGGCCAACTGCTGGATTTATTCGCAAATGACGATACTGCGCATTATGAGCCACACAGGTGCCGCAAAAAAAAAAATTGAAGCCGCGAGCGTACCTCGAACCGGCGCGCAATCCACGCGTCCTGTATCGAACCTCAATAAATATCTCGGAATCAGACCCAGAGTCGCTGATGCAACGACGCGCGAAGGCAGAGGCTCGAGCTCCATGAGCAGAAGACGGTGCTGCCCGCGCTATTCTAACTTGTACCGATCTCCATCCCCAATCGCAACCAACCCCTGTCTCTGTGACGCGGCTGCTCGCGCTCGATGCGGCAGCGAGCAAGCCTTGTCACCGCGGCTGCACACTGCGACTTGCGAGCCGGAACTACATACGGAACCCTCACCCACACCCTCACCCTCGTTTCCGATTGGTACATGTATATCAACCTTCAACTCTGTATCTTATCTCGTCTATCAAACTCTGCGACGCGCTTGTACATAGTAAGGATCTTTCAACCTACTCTCAGTTTGCTGTGCTACCACATGCAATGGGGACAACCCCGCTGAAAATCAGACATCCGTTCAACTAGCTAAGTTCAAGTTACCTTCGGATTCCCGGTTCTCGAGTCCTTTGTGCTCCGTTGAATCCCGCTCATGAATTTGAAGGACAGTTGCGACGTTTGTTCTATGTTCGAACTTTGCTTTTCTATCCACCCTTGCCTCTTGTTCTATAAGTACAGCCACTCGTACCTCCACTCAAGTCCACTCATTGCCGGTTCAATGCAAGTCCATATGCATCACACTGGTTCAGACAGTTATGTACCTGATGCACCATCCCATTTGAAGACGCTCCACATATTCCTCCCGCCCATATCCTTCCATATACCCATCCAATTCGCCCGGGCACGTACAGGACACAGCCCGAAGTCGAGTAAGAGTTGAAACGCCGATTCCGAGCACCCCGCTCCATTCCACCGTGCCCACCTCCGTCCGACCGACGCTAAACTCGACTGGGTGCTAAAAATATTCTGAAGCGAGGTAAGACGCCGCTGTTTCAGGCTTCGACGGGGACACACATTGGCGTGAGAGTGAGTCCTCGGCTGGGATACATACAGCTATCCACGAGTACAGCCGTTGAATTCCTCGATTATTTGACCCCTGGCACTTGCCTGGCACCTCACATTAATTTGGGCGAGTCCGCCGTCCGAAGCCGAACATCCCGCTAGTCTCGTTTCATAGGGCACCGCAGCACGTTCCAGAGCAAAAAGATACCAGCATTAGTGTGTTAAGCATGACTCCCACGGTTCAATCCCGTCTCCTCTCCATCGTCATACCAACTCGTGTGTATGCTCCGAATAGCGGCGAATTTATCTCGGTCCATTTCGTGCATCGCTTCGTTTCTTATCGCGGCGTCTTGGAATGAGTTTGGAACGGATGGGGTCCGAGGTAATTATAAGAACGGGGGCATGGGAAGGAGAAAATCAAAATTAAACTCGAGCTGGGACGTTCGGATTCAGCCGGCGATAAATAAATACTTGGTTCGCTCCATCACCCTCACATCCCTACATAACTGTTACTCATTGGGTTAGATCAACCCTACTCCGAGGGGCTGGACCAGGCCAAAATCACCGACTCCGACTCCGAGACTCGAACCCCGCTCACCTCTTGCATTGCGGCCATCTCGGTCCGTGAACGATCTACGATAGGATTCATAGGAATGAGCGTTGAATACAGCGGTGCTGATGGACATCGACCAGTGCTCATGAGACTAAGTCAACACGGAGTAGTTGTTGGATTGAGTCGGAATCCTTCGGGATTGGAAAATTCCAAGTCTTGAGTACTCGCGAACGACAGAATAATCACAAGTCCGCTTTTAATAGGGACATAGTGCATTTTTGCCTTTCAGGCGCCAGTGAAAGGGGCCCCGAGAAGAGAAAAAATCACAAGTCCACTTTTGATCGCGACTTAGTGCATTTTAACAGTTTCTTTCCGTTCCATGCCTCCGATCAGCCCAAAAACAAAAGCAAAAAATAGTATGGTGTACCCAGGGCCCTGGGCGACTGTTATGGGTCATCCCCGGACTCCAAAAACGGTCAGGAAGAGAGGCAAAAGGGTGGACGAGTTGGGAATCGAACCCAAGACCTCTCGCAGCGTTGGATCACGTGATGATGCGAAGCAAGCGCAATAACCCCTATACTACACGCCCAGATGAAAGCCAGACATCTGTGGCGGATATGAGGTGTGAACACATTTGCACAAAACAATGAACTAAACTACGGGCAAGTACTGGCGGTTGTAGATATCGTGCTGGGATGATGTCTGTGCCAAGAAGAGGAAGCCAGGTGGAGTTTCATACAAGAGATGGTCATGACAGAGCACCAGGAGTGCTTGAAGTCTCAACCGGGGACGCTCCGAAGTGAAGGTAAGTCAGCAGGCAGCGACTTGTGTATGTAGGGTTCAGACAAGAATGCATAGCATGAAGCTCTCTTTTGCTTCCCATAAATCAATTCAACAAAACAAAGTACTTACGAGCATGCCTCGCTGCCTTGTGGAAAATGAGGATGAACAGTCTCTGTCCATTGCACCGTGGTGAATTCACCTCGTTCTCGAGGGGGAGTGCGTGGAAACGAAAGCTATCTTGCGTTCTGATAAGTCAGACAAAGAGCACGGGCATGTGCGTCGCCGAGTCGCTGTTGGGCCAACATTGAGTAAAATTCCGTAAACAGCCCTCTGTCCGTTGCAATGTCACAATAGCCCGTGGATTTGCTAGACAATTATTTGATCGAAACACAGTTTCCAACCCACCATGCCGCCAACGATATTTTGTCGGCACTCAAAACAATGAGAACGACTCGCGTCCGCGTCGCCGTCACGAGGTCGCGTCGATGACAAACATGCATCACCAATGCGTTACACTCGACCACGACTCCTCTTCGACATGATTGCCTCGCAAGCAACTCGCAAGTCGGTGTGACCTCAGGTCACCAGAATCTACTGGGATGAGCTACGTTGAACTCGCTGCTAGCCTGCTCCGAGTCACTGGACTTCGTAAGTCGGCCATGACCGACGGGCCATGGCCCCGGCCATCCACCCAACAGGCCAACTGTCGCTGTCCATTTCGCACTCACATATTCAATCAGCTCAGGAACGAAGCTGCAAAGCTAGTCGGAAGTGCGCAACTTCCCGCAAGTTTAAGAATTCATGTCCTGGGAGCACGGCCGCTGAGTCCATGGTGTGTTTCTCTAAATTTCTCCAACTCATTCTTCGCCCATTATACTCCGTGTTCCGCCTCCGTCACTTAGCCTGCCTATCTGGTCGATCCAAACCGAACTGCTGTCTGCTATCGCTGGCTATCTCACACCGGCGGGATGCCTCGTGTTGTCGCGCGCTCCGCGGAATATCCAGAGTGAGTTTTTCTTTCCACATCAGCAGTGGGTCCCTTCTCTCGAGCACCACGGAACTTTGTTCTTCTCGCTTCCGGATCCCGTTCAAGCTTGCACCAGATAATCCAACTCCGGCTGTCCGTTTGGACGAGACAGAACTATGACAGAACTATTTCAGGTCAATTCACAGCCCGCATTTCCGACCTGACACTGTGATAGGCAAAAATCAAAACCCGAATCTCGGCTTGAACGAGCGCTTCAATAGTGGTGATATCCGTGATTCCACGCTAGAAGCTCAGTCTGCGACCGACAAGAAAAAACTTCTCGTTATTCTGATGAGGACAGGCTTCACGATGTTCGTTGTGCGTCTTGGACGTGGAATTCCACCTGCTGAATTCTGCGTGCTTCGCCCTGACGAGGAGGTACGCTTGGTGACCCTGTATGTGCGCACAGCTTTCAACTTTCAACCAGTACGAGTCCGGTCTGAGACTCTCATGCTCTGGTGGCGGCCCCTCCGGTCACTCAAATTTTCATCTATCACACGCCTTTGATTCTTCGTCCTTGAGGCTTTGACGTGCTTTAAAGGGACCTACATACCACTGGACCTACCGTTCTCTCGCACTTCCGTCCCCCATGTCTGCCTTTGGATCGCCCGGTGTGTTCAACTCCGTTATACAGAATGCGATTAGACGATCTTGACTCAATCCCCGCATGACAGCGATAACGGCAAGCCCCATAAGCCCTGCTCAAACAGCGAGCAGCATTGGCGGCAGTGCATCAGCCCAATTGACTGCCTCCCCAGACATAACGGCGAGCGCAATTGTTCCGAGCAGCTTTACCAGCGCGACAGCCCAGCCGGGCGCCACGGTGACGCGGAAAGCGTCTGTATTCCGTCCAGTGCTTATCGCGGTCGGGACAATCGTTGGGATCGCCCTGGTGCTCTCATTACTATCATTCCTGGTGCGACGTCGTCGGCGCCGACGTCAGCTGGCGCGTAGGAGTGTTAAGGAGTGTTAATCGGTGTAAGTTGATTCTTCCCCCGAAGTCAAAGCGTACACTGATGTCAGTGCAGGTCCGTACCGAGAAGACACATTCTCCAGCTCCAAGGCAGCGCTCAACGCCAAGATGCGGTCGGTCCACGCGCGCCTGCAGTCTCGCCGGGAGCCGAGCATTCGAGAAAATGCATCTAGAGGGATAGGCGGAGATGCAGAGTTGCACCGCAAAGTTGCGATGCTCACAGCAGAAGTAAAGCGTCTGCGGGCGATGGGAGCGGAAGAGCCTCCTCCGTACTCGGAGTCCCAGCCACAGCTTGGGTGATTCACGTTTCACGTGGTTAAAACTTGTCACTCATGGTCCAACACAAAATCCTCTGATTTTCAACTCGTGCAAGCGAACACCGTTGTAACTCATCTGTCGGTATCCTTCCGTAACCCCTCCTACACTGCCGGCCCAACAGTTGGCCTTTAAATATTCTTGATGAGAGCACTGATCTACCGCGCTCTTTATTTCAACATATCTCCAGCACCCGTCGGGTATCGCTTCAAACCTGAAGTATTGAGACTCCGACACATTACGCAAGCCTCACCCCAGTGGAAAACAGGCCATGTACCGTCAAGTCGGGCCGATTCCATTGAAGACTACACTTTCTTCTCCGCTGTCCGGGGGCCATCCACTCAACCTCAATTCAAAGTACAGTGCATGTACTGCCTGATCCGAGTCGGTTGCTTTACAAAATTGAGTCGATGTTTGTCAAGCTTGTGTATCGGAGATCGGGCCGCAACTTTGCGGATGCGCCAAAAATCCCACGGTTGAACTCAGCAACGGCGGCAATTCTGGCTCGTGTTGGGGAGGAAATGATATATCCGTTAAACTGGGTGGCGATCTACTACGATAATACACAAAAATACTGCTGACCAAAGATGAAGTCATCTTGGAGTCAGCCAAGATTAGCTGCTGGAAACCCTTATATAAAGCAAGTGCAGTCGTGGTACTAATCAGTATCTCCCGCCTCCCTCATCTAGCTGCTGGTTACCTCCGTCAACCTTACCGTGGGCTCAAGTCAAATTCATCTGGATCTTAGTGTTCAACCGAACTGGAACCGTAAGAACATCATGCTGTTGCAACTCGCAAGACAGTGATCTCATAATCTACCAGATGTCACTCAGGAATCATTACCCCGACGCAACCGAAACCCCTACTCAGGGCCACAGTTCTTTAGAAGATCACAGTGAGAGTGAACTGTCTGCAGAAGCAACCAACCAGCAATCACCCTCCCGGGGAGATAATGCATCTGTGAAGTGGTTGGAACTGGAGAAAGGAGAAGATTCCGATAACCTCGAGGAAGAGATTGAACACGCTAGAGCATCTCTGGCCCTCTATCCACCACCCCATCCGAATTCCGGAACATTTCTCAACAATCTTGCAGTTGTACTCCAAACCAGATTTGGGAAACTAGGAGACCTAAAGGACCTTGACGAGGCAATTGGACTACAGAGAGAAGGATTGGTGCTTTCTCATCCACATCACAGTGTTGCTCTCAACAATCTGGGGTGGGCCATGGAAACAAGGTTCAACAGGTTGAGTGATCCTGCAGATCTGGACAAGGCTATTTCTCTCCACAGAGACGCCCTGGTCAAGGAATCTGCTAATAAAGAAAGCAGTCTTGGACACCTAACACGTGCACTCTATACTCGATTCAAAGACCAAGGGGATGTGCAGGACCTTGATGAGGTCATTGATCTTCGCAGACAGGCATTGGCTATTTATTTGCTGCCTCAGTCAAATCGAGTTACTTGTCTCAATCATCTCGCAAATGTACTTCAAGAAAGATTTGAAGTGCAAAGCAGTGCAGCAGACCTGGAGGAAGCCATTAGCCTCTACAAGACCGCCCAAACACTTTGTGAACTACCACATCCATCCCGAAGTGTCATTCTTAATAACCTTGGAGGCGCAATGGAACACAGGTTTGAAACATTTGGAGATGCAAAAGACCTGGATGATGCAATCCAACTCTACAAAGATGCCCTTGCTCAGCATGAATCACTTCATTCAACTCGCAGTACCTGTATCAGCCATCTTGCTCGCGTTATATGGACCAGATTCAAACAACAAGGAGACAAAAAGGATCTTGACGAGACTATCAAACTTGAGAGACAGATTTTAGCTCTTTGTGAAAAACCTCATCCAGATCATGAAAATTGCTTAAACACTTTGGCAAAGCTTGTTGAAACAAGATTTGAACAGCAGGGGTCAGACAAAGATCTGGATGAGATTATCGATTGGCGCAGAGCATTGCTGCAACTCCATGATCCACCTCATCCTCAGCGGCACATTTCTTTGAACAATCTGGGTGATGCAATCCGCACAAGATTTTCACAAAAGGGCCATGAGAAAGACCTTGATGATGCAATTGCACTCTACAAAGAATCCTTGACTCTGTGCCCCTCTCCACACCAAGATCATCATATGCCCCTCGGAAATCTGGGGTTGGCCATTTTAACCAGATTTGAGCACCGAGGAGATGCAACTGACCTTGATGAGGCAATCAACCTTCACAGAGAGGTTTTAGCCCTTCGTCCACCAGCACATCCGGATCACACCATGGCACTCAACAATTTAGGATGTGCACTCCGAACTAAATTTGATCGGCAAGGAGATATGCAGGACCTTGATGAAGTGATTGCACTCCACAGAGAAGCACTTGCGTCTTGTGCTGGTTCATCACCCAATCCCGATCTTGACATGACTCTCCACAATCTGGCAGCTGCAGTTGAAGCCAGGTTTGTACAGAGGGGAGATGGAAAGGACCTGAAAGAGGCAATTGATCTTCACAGACAAGTACTGGCTCTTCACCCATCTCCACATCCACAGCGCAGTTTGAATCTCAATAATCTGGCAAGTGCAATCCATACACGTTTTCAAGGCCAACACAATGAAAGGGACCTTGACGAGGCAATTCAACACAGCCAAGAAGCACTCACTCTTCAACCACCCCCACATCCACACCGGGACACTTCTCTTAATAATCTAGCCCTTGCACTTGAGGCCCGATTTGAAATACGAGGAGACATAAATGACCTCAACAAAGCAATTGAATACCATACAGAGGCATTGGCTATCCGTACGGACCCACATCCAAGGCGTAGCATTACTCTCAAAGGTCTGGGATCTACAATGCAAACACGGTTTGAAAAGCAGAGGAAGGAACAGGATCTAGAGGTCGCTATTCAACATTATCGAGAGTCACTGGCTCTTTGTCGGTCCCCTCATCCAGAGCGTGGAATTTCTCTCGTTGCTCTTGGCTGCTGTCTTCTTGTCAAGAGTGCACATACAAAGAATTCTCATTTGTGTGATACTGCTTTTGCACTCCTACAAGCAGCTTCAACATACTCATCATCCCCTCCCTTTGTACGTTTTGAACATGCTGCTGCTTGGGCTATGGCTGCAGTAGCCCATAAGCATGCCTCATCCCTTGCTGCCTACCAAACAGCAATCGATCTCCTTCCCCAGGTGGCAGCATTACATCTTGATGTTTCCTCTCGGCAGCAAATGTTGTCTACTGTGCGAGGTAGCAGTCTTGCCTCAGGTGCAGCAACATGTGCCATAGACTTGGGTCAGCATAGCCTCGCTGTGGAGCTTCTAGAGGCCAGTCGTTCTGTATTCTGGTCACAAGCACTGCAAATTCAGATGCCCCTTGGCAATCTGGAAGCCATGAGACCTGATCTTTTCCAGAAGCTCAAAGCATTGTCAGGTCAATTGGAGCAGGCATCTTTCCGAGAGCCCCGGAGCCTCTCGACAGATAAAGATCCACATACCATTCTTTCAATCGAAGCAGCAGGGGTACGGTACCAACAAATCAATCTTGAATGGGATGAGGTCATAAAATCTGTCCGACTACTCCCGGGATTCGAAGATTTCTTGCGACCTAGACCAATGAAAAAATTGCAAGAGAGTGCTGTCCGAGGCCCCATGGTGGTCCTCCACTGCGGGAAAGCAGCATCCAATGCAGTGATAGTTGGCACTCTTGGTGTGGTTGCATGTGTGCCCCTGCCCAAACTTCCGCATGTTGTGGTTCACAGCCTTGCAGCGGCTCTCGGGTTGATATCGAAGTCCAGCGCTTTCTCCGATGTCGAAAATTTCTATCCACGAAAACAGTTCAACCAGTTGACCACGTCACATCCTGACGAACAATCAATCTGGGCTCGTCTTCTCGGAAAAAAAGAAGGATCAGACCTTGTCAGTGCCGACGAGGTGCTTGCCCATGTCCTAAGCCTTCTCTGGGATTGGATGGTGCTTCCGATATTTGAAGTATTGGAGTTGAAAGTGAGTTTTCTTCTTTGTTGTTGCGATAAACGATCTGACCATGTGTAGCGATCATCCAGTCCACCTCGATTATGGTGGTGTCCAACGGGGCCGTTTACTTTTCTTCCTATCCATGCGGCCGGAAATTATCGCGCGAATGAAACGAACAGCGCTTCGGATTATATCATTTCTTCTTTTACGCCGACAATAACAGCATTACTTGACCCGCCTTCTACCATCGGCACCTTGTTCAAAATGACAGCAGTGATCCAGGAACGCGTACCCGATCTCCCATCCCTACCGGGGGCACGAGAGGAGCTGAAAAAAATTATCGAGAGGGTACCAAGCGAATGGCTTACTTCCCTCGGGGATAGGACACCGGCCACGGTGGAAACCGCACTCGATCATCTTGGCCAATCCTCATTAGTGCATTTCGCATGCCATGGGGTACAAGATTCGGAGCAACCTCTCGATAGCGGTCTCGTCCTGCATGACGGGCGCCTCAAGGTCTCGCAGCTCATGCGCCGTCGCAATATGCCTAATATCAACAAACCTATGTCTCTGGCATTCCTTAGTGCATGCGAGACAGCAAAGGGTGATGAAACAGTACCGGATGAAGCGATGCATCTCGCGGCCACTCAACTGTTTGCTGGGTTTCGTGGCATTGTGGCAACCATGTGGTGAGTTTGTTGACTGCTTCGCTATTCGTACTGCGTGTCTGATGCAGTGGGAAAGGACGATAAACGATAGGGATGGTCCCATCGTAGCGGACGCATTCTATGAGCACCTCTTCAAAGATTCCGACCCGGTTTCTAGCCCACCAGTGCATCCAGATCTGACGAAAGCGGCCGAAGCACTCCATCTTGCCGTGTTGCAACTGCGACAGGAACCGGGTATCTCCTTCAAGCGTTGGGTGCCTTTCGTCCACTACGGATTGTAGTTTGTCCGACGTAAACTGTAGTTAAATAAAATGTTGCGCTTTCATGTATATTGTGATCGACCTATTGACAACTCGAGGGGAGGCGTGAGCATTGTAAGTCGTGAAGTCATCAACCGGAGGCGTGTAAAATGCTTAGGCCGCAGCATTTGACGCCGAATTGTCGTTTGGACATAAGTTGCGGAATTGAATGTCCTGAGAAGAAGTCCAAGGAAAGTCGCGCGCAATCTCACCGCGGTTTATGACCACACGGGACGCGACGGGATTGTCAGCCGGTGGCCTGGCTGCAGCGGTGGGAAACAAGCAAGTCCAAGTAAGCTCAGAACGATTCCAGAGCCGATTTGTATTTCGACCCGACAGAATTTGAAAACGGGATAGGCGCACGACGTTGGCATACATCCCGCTTCATCCCAAGATCGTTTCGTCGATAGGTGGCTTGGTAGGTGAGAGAGAAGCCTCATATCGGATGCAGATTTTGGATGCGGCGGCCTCGCTGTGTGTGGCAATTGTCCTGCTTTGTCGCTATGAACATCCTATAGGGTCCCGTTGTGGGCCCGGACGCCGGCGTAATTGTGGAGCAGGGGCATTAGCGAGGCAAAGAGCCGGGTTACGGGGTCGTGAGATGATAGTGCAGTCGAAGGAAGAATCGACCACAGCTCAAAGTCAGAAAGGTAGACGTGAGAATGCCTTCATCGGATTCGCTTGATCGGAACTTCCGAATTTTCGAGAGAGCGGGTTATGAATGTCGGTATTCTTGCAAGAGAGCAATATTGAGGTGGGGGTAAATGGACGCAACAAAAATCAGCAAAAGAAATCTCTCCGAGTAAACATAATAGGGAAACATGCAGTGGATAAATATTCTGCGACGCGTTATCGACCCTGCCATTTCAGTGAATATGGGATAGTTCCACCTTTCGTTGACACCCCACACCTCCTTGAAACAGCGGAAGCTATGCTGGTTCTGCAGTATTGAAAGAGATCGTGATCGTCTTATTATCGTCCCCTCAACATGATCTAGAAGTAGAAATGAGCCGCAAAGCAGATGAAGATGGGAATCGTCCCACTTTGAAACAGCCTTGATAGCCTCCCGTTCCTCCTTCAGCGCGTCTTTCAGTTTTTGCACCTGCACTGTCACCGCCGTCTGCCCGCTTTGAGCGGCAGTTGTACGGTCCTGGAAATCCTGCAAGAAGACCTCCAGCCGTTTTTGTGTGCTCTTGCTGGAGAGGGACTTGCGCGAGTCCGCGTCGACGCGCAGTGGTGGGTGCAGAGGCGCGTCCATGGTGGTTTGGGAAGAGCCTTGATCGTGTCACGGTCACAACGCGTGATGGTCACCGGGCCGGAGGCCCTTGTCTTTGTTCCACTCAACTTTGCCCCGACACTCACCACTGGCTACAGTTATTCTGTCAAGCGCGAAACATCAGGATGACCGCTGAACCCAAAAGATCGGAACAGCTGTGGTTTTCGCCGGATATCGTTATCCTCCGTGCGCAGGGTCAAATCTTCCGCGTTTTCGTGGCAATCTTGAAAGCAAAGTCGTCGGTGTTTGCGGATATGTTTGCATTTCCCCAACCGTCCTCCGAGGCTCCCGATATCGAAACTATGGGAGGGGTTCCCGTGGTGACCCTCCACGATGATCCAGCGGAGATGGAGGTCTTTCTGAAGGCGATCTTTGACTCTGAGTAAGGCCGTAGTTCATCGCTGTTGCTTCGGAAAGCGGCAATTAATAGCTCATACTTCTTACTTCTCAGATTCTTCATGCCACCTCCCGCCGATAGCAGGATCGAGGATACTCTCGGAATTCTTCGCCTGGCTCACAAGTATGACGTGCCCTATCTGCGCCGTCGTGCCCTCCAGCACCTATCGTCCATTTATCCCACCCAGCTCCACGAATACAGCAGCTCCTCAGAGGCAATCGCACATTTAAAGTTGAGCCAGGCGGTCAAGACAATTTTGACAGCGACGGAGGTGGGCGCCCTGTGGCTGCTACCTATGGCCTACTACAATACCTGCCAACTCAAGCTCGTGGCTATAATAACCAACCAGTACTGGCGCACCCTCAGGGAAAACGAACAGCACGCATGCCTCCTTGGTTACGAGGCGCTACTTCGACGATTCTCCAGAATGCTTGACTTTCTCCTCGCCTGGAAGGAAGAAGATGACGACTGTGAAGACTACATCGAGTGTAACAGACGTCGTTTTCAGTTGACAGCTCGTCTCCAGTCGGACCTGAGTCCATTCATGCAAAGTCCCTTGCTGTTCTTCGAGCTGGACGAGGAAGGATGGCAATCACTGTTTGTGGGAGCATGCCACAATTGCGTGGAAGAGGCTAAAAACCTACATGCCACCGCCAGACAAGCATTTTGGGATGCGCTACCGGAGATATTCCGTTTGCCGCGTTGGGAGGAATTGGAGCAGATGCGAGAGGCGGCTCTCTCGACATAAATCTTGTCTCTGGTTCGTCTCATCTTCCTACCAATTGTCTGACGATTTGACCATGCAATTTCTAGTCCTCGTCCACATCCTTGTGGTTCCTCTTGTGGTTCCCTTTGTTCATAAACTTGCCAAACGTGTATTTCATCGTCGAAGGGTCTGTACTTATGAATCATCCCGTTGAGACTTCTATTTCGGAAGACCATCTGCCTCGCCAAAGTCATCGAAAACGTCACATAATTACATAAATCATAGTTCATACAGCTGCAAGATAGATAATCAACATACACCCAACGCGCGAAATCTCTTCAGACCCGCTCAACGATACACTTGATCATCAACACCTGGAACTCTGAACAATCCTCCAGTGGCCCCGGAAGCCGCGCGAGAAACTCCCACCTCGCGCGCGGGGACGCGACGATCGCCGCGAGTTTCGCGTCCGACGTGATCCCGAGGAGGAGGAAAGCGGGCCACAGCTCTTTGAGGCCGTAGTCCGCCAGCAGCGCCGCAACGGACAGTGGCGGGACGCGCGCATACAACGGATACTCCTGACTGATCATGAGGAGTGGGCACTCGGCGTGAACTCAAACTCAAACTCAAACTCTTCTTCACTCCAACCTGGAATAGCTTTCAAGAGGGACTCGTTCGAGTTCGCCTTAACTTCTGTAGCGTTCCATTGTAAGCAAACAGTTTCAAGTGTGACATCAAAGCTTGGTGATGTTGTGCTGGCACGTGCTGTCGCTTCGTTTCTCTCACGGTCACCTCGTCTTTGACTCGGACTTTTTCACTGTCATTTGCCACTCGCCCTCTCCATCTAATTTTCACCCGAGGACCGGAGAGGATGGATTTGGACCTTCAGACGGATCAGCTGTGGTTCTCGCCCGATGTCGTGATACTCCGCGCCCAAACCCGCACTTTCCGCGTCTTTGTCGACATTTTGAAAGGAAAATCGACCGTCTTCGCCGATATGTTCACATTTCCCCAACCACCGTCTTCCGACATGGAGACGATAGATGGTGTCCCAGTAGTGGATCTCCACGACAATGCAGCAGATCTGGAGGTTTTTCTCAAGGCGATGTTTGACTCAGAGTGAGCCCCGGGCCCGCCGGAATTACAGCGTCGATCTTGAGGCAATGCTAACCAGGACCTGTCGATTCTCAGGTTTTTCATGGCACATTTCTCAGGCACCAAATTCGAGAACACTCTCGGTATCCTTCGGCTTGCTCACAAATACGACGTGCCTTTTCTGCGCCGCCGCGCTCTCCAGCACTTAGGGGTTATCTATCCCACTCAGCTCTCCGAATACGACTGTCCTCCACGTATCGAAAACGCTGAGCAAAAAATTGATCTTAGGATTGCAACGATCTTGACAGCGACCGAGGTTGGCGCCCTATGGGTCCTCCCCGCAGCTTACTACCGGCTCTGCAGTATCGCGACTTCTACGATCCTGGAGGATCCGAAATGGCTTTTACTCGGGGAGAAGGAACGAAACGCATGTCTTCTCGGCCAATGGGCCCAAAACAGGCAGTTCTCCACAATCCTGGACTTTCTTTTTGTTCCAAGCGAGAACTGCGAGGACGCAGAGACGTGTAACGAACGTCGCCTTGTCTTGGCTCGCCACTACTATTCCAGCTCGCTCTCCCACTCCGACCCTCTTGCTTACGTGAGCAAAGCAAAATGGGGCTCAATCACAGGCGGACTATGTGGTAACTGCGTTGAGGCATGCAGACCTCTTCATGACGCGGCGAGACAGAAGTGCTGGGATGCACTACCGGAATGTTTTGGCTTACCAACATGGGAGATTTTGGAGGGCATGCGAGAGGCGGCTCTGTCGACCTGATCTCTGGTTCGTCAGAATTCGCTAGCAAGTTTACACTGAAACTGACAAGATGCAATCATTCCACAGCCCATGAGCTTTGTCCTTCCCGTTACGTAGCCGACCTGTTTATGAAGACTTAGAATTTTATATCCATATCCACGATGCCCTCCCTCATTTTTCATTCAGCCCTAAGTTCGGGTGCCCAGTTTTTTCCTCTCAGGCATTCGTTGCTCATGCTCGTTACTCACGCGACGGAATTCCGCATCCTGTACTGCCACTACACCGTGGGGGCTCGTCAGCAAGGGCCGCTCCGCCCTCTTCGCCGGACAACAACAATGTGTAGGATACCACTTACCTGTTGAACGTCCAAGTAGAACCGGACGTCAGCGCGATGGATAATGCAACTCGAAGGATCTGGTGGTGTCATCGGGCCATAAGTAGGTTCGGCGTCTTGAGACTTGAGGGTCGTCTTGAGTCCGGGTGGCATGAAGAAACTGGACAAAGGAAGGAAGCAGGGCTGTCAAGCGTGCCACTCGCGTGGAGCAAATTTGAAAAGGCTCACGCCGAGTCGAAAATCGCCTTCAAAAAGACCTCCATCTCCGCCGGATCGTCATGAACAGTGACCACTGGCACCCCATCCATTGTTTCGGTGTCAGCAGAGGGCGGTTGGGGAAACGTGAGCATGTCGGCAAAGACGGTGGACTTTTCCTTCAAAATGGCGACAAAGACGCGGAAGATACGGTCTTGTGCTCGAAGGATGACTGCATCGGTGGAGAACCATAGTTGCCCGACCTTGTGTAGGTCACTCCCTGGATTAACAGTCATCGTGCGGAGGCAAGTACTTGAAGTAGCAAGTCGCTGGTGTGTGGTCGCAGAAGTCGCAGGTCGAGCCAAGGTCGAGCCTTTCAAAGTTGCGCACGTGCCAGCGCGGTGATCAATGACCGGTGAGCCGGGCCGGTGCCGGGTGAATATTGGAGAGCTGATAACTCACTGGCCTGATAAGTATCGCGGCAGGGTTTCATTTCCCAGACCGCATGTATTCCAGAACATAATCCGGATTGTTGAAGTCGAAGCGGGCAGCGCGCCGTCGTGGTAAGGAACAAGCAGCAGAACTCCTGTATCAAACGACAAACAACTGTCTAAATACCGGGACTAACAGCCCGTGATCGCCTCGTCAACACTCCCCCTCGCGCAAAGGACCCTTGCGTCCTTGCGTGACCATGTTCGAGAGCTCGCAAGATATCTCTCCCATCGATGCTTTCACCGACCCAGGCCACCAGAGAATTTGAAACCCACCTGCGACGCCATCGCGCAGGCCTATATTCGGCGAGTGTTCTCCTTGTTTTCCCGCTCGCTTGGTAGCATCCCAACGTCGCCATTCTGAGCCATCGGGGACACTGCGAATATCCCGTCCATCGAGTCCGGCGCGTCCAATGGTGCTTGTTGCCAACCCAGGCCGTTCGGTGAAGTAGCTGACCACCTGCGTGCCATCGCGCAGGCTTGTATTCGGTCCCGCACTCACCCTGACCTCCTGGTCGTTCGGCAGCACCCAAATGGCACTGCAATAGCCCATGGGGATTCCTCCCAGCCATCGCAGCCCCCGTACCTGCCTCCCTATCGTCCGTCATTCCATCAGCGGTACCTCCCTTCCTCCCCCTGGCCATGCACATCCTGCGCGGGGAGTTGCTCGACCCTTCGCACACCATCCGAGCCGCTCCGGGCAGTCCAGGCTCGGGATTCCCTCGCCTGCCCCCTATCCCTATACTCCCCCTAAAGAAAATTCTGGTTTGACTGTAGAAGTTGCCGAAGGTGCGAAGAGATGCAGATGAGGGCGTATGAGCAGCGAGAGTAGTGAATATGGTGGCCAGATGCGGAATGTAAGTGAGCAAGGGTACGGTTTCTGAGGCCCGAGGAAATGATAGGGGCTAATGGCAGGGAGCCCAAAGCTGCACCACAGGCGGGCGACCCAGCTGTTGACTGTAGACCGTCGACTAGAAATGGCAAGTCGGCGAACTCTGACTGCGAATCTGTTGAAGTCGAAGCGGGCAGCGCGCCGTCGTGGTAAGGAACAAGCAGCAGAACTCCTGTATCAAACGACAAACAACTGTCTAAATACCGGGACTAACAGCCCGTGATCGCCTCGTCAACACGGATCGTATCTCTGTCGGGGCCTGGGCGGTGGTCCCTTCCGACCACTCATCTCCCACGCTGCTTCGTCTTCCTACGAGTTGTCGCTAGTGATTATGACGGTCGTTATTGGACAAAAGTCCAGTGACCACGCATGACCACGCGTGGCCATGCATGAAGCGCGTGCCCATCCGTGAAGATGAGTGTTCACGCATGTTCGTCTGTGGCCATGAGTGACCATCAGCAAAGAGTCGGTGCTTGACCGTTCCCTTGAAATTTCTCTTGCTTCAACTGTCAATGACGGTCATTCGTGGGCACGGATACCATTTTCAGTCTTTTATTCAACTTCCCATCAGATCGTTGAACTTTTGGCCGAAAATTGATTGAAAATCAAGTTGCCAAAAAAGCGCACCGGACCACGCTGAGGCCTTGGTCAATCTCAAGTAACAGCTGGCATCCTGTGATTTTTTGAGCCCTGGGGAATAATTTTAGAGATGGATCCTTCTGGTTTCAACACCTGTTATGTTTTGAACCAGAGACGATAATAGTACAGTGCACCGAGATTTTCAATTTTCGAGCACGATTGACTCTCAGACGACACAAACATACGGCGTCGTCCGGAGGCGGTCGACTATGTCGGGACGGACAAACTATATAGACAGCAGAAACAGGAGTAGCCAAGAAGCAAAAGTAGCCACAATAAACGATGGATCGAGAAGAGTCTCGGGTCTAAAATATTATGACTGAGAATTTGACACTAAAGAACCATCTGAGCATGGGTGGTAGCATGGATGATGGGCACTTGTGGGTCACCGATGCCCATTTGTTAAACACCATGGTCGATTTCACCACGCAATGGACACGAGTGACCGACGAGAGCACTGAGAGCTTGCTCACTCATGGTCATTGACTGAACATCCGTGAGCACGCGTCGCCACGCGTGGTCATCGATGGTCATTGATGGTCATCGGTGATCATGTGTCCGCATCGGTGCTCACTGGTCTTTTGTCCAGTAACACCGGTCATAAGTGATGTCCCGGGCCAGGGCTTAGGCCCAAGTAGTGTTGCCGCGGCTTGGCTTAGCTCCGTCAGCCGATCGAGCCGAGCCGTAAATTAGCCGAGCCGAGCCAGCCATTTGGGAAGCGGCTACCCACGGCTCGGCTCCGGCTCAAGCCGGCTCTGAAGTCGGCTCAGCCGCAGCTTCCAATGGCTTGACCTCATTCTTTTGAGGCGCTGCTACCCTCCCATCTGCCGTATCGCCTGAAGCTCCGCTGCGCGTATCGACCTGCTAATAGCCTCCGCGGCTCCAATCCACACAAATCTTGTTCCCCATCGCGACGACACCACATTGAAGGCAACCGCGAGGCCAAAGCGTTGACCCCGTCGTCTCTCCCGTGCCTCTTTTTCGTGCCGTACCAGGAAAGAGTTCTGCTCTTGCTGCAATGAATGGGGGGTCTGCTACCAATGCTCCCATGTAAGTGCTGATGCCCGCCTTTCCAACTCTTTTCATGATCTTCCCGCTCCGCCTCCGGCTCCTGCAACTGAAGATTTGTCCACGAACGATCGTCGATAACTCCGAAGCTGGGGGGCCGCAGGGTACCGCGCACTTGGTCAATCCGTTGATCAAGAATGCTTCATCGTAAAATCTACTCGTATGTGCAAAGTACTTCCCTGAAATGAGACATTGATGGAGGCGCTTCAGATGCTCAAAGTTTCCATCAAGAAAGGTCGCAAACTTAATTTCACATAAGGCACATCGAGAGAGGGGAAGCTTGCGCTCCTGATGGGCAAAAACGGTTGGTTCCGGAGGAATGCAACTTAATTATCCAGTCGTTAGTTGCAGCTGACTACGATTCGAAGTAGTTGTTCATTTGAAATGTAATGCTTTCTCTACTCCGAATCAACTACGTCTGCCCTCAGTTGCACGTGGAAAGAAGAAAGACACTACATACTTCTATATTGACGAGGAAGTACAAAGAGCATTTGAAGAGCGTGTCAAGAGACGGAGCAAGAGCCCCCTTCTAGCATCACGTCTTCACGCCGCACAGGCAGGAGTGCGTAACTGCTGCCACTGCTTTTCTGCGTAGGGGCACTTGATCTATGTAAGTAGTTGTGTGTGGATAGCAGGGAGATCAGGGGCGCGCACCACGCACCGTGCCGGCTTAGAATGCAAGATTCTTAACTGCGCCTCGGGCGGCCAAGGTCCGGACATGCATAGGAAAGACAGGCGGCAGAGGCGGTGTGCTGAGTGGATGCACAACGCGCTGGCAGCCCAGATAACGACGACGCGGCGACGGCGATGTTAATGATCGGCTGATGTCGATGGCGCAACACAGGTCAAGGTCCAGTGCCGTCTAAATCCACAAGGAGCAGATCACCTGCGAGGTAGGTGATTAGTGAGGCCGAAGGTGGAGGGAAGTAGGAGAGCGAGAGGAGGAAAGCAAGAGGGATGGAAAAAAGGACAAGAGGGATGGAGGAGGGAGGGAGGGGAAGCGGGCCTCGGGGAGGATGCAGGTGCCGAGAATGGCACGGGAGAAAGGGTAGAGTAGGAGGTGGAGGAGAACTATACGTAAAGGGAAGGGATATCTGCGCCGGCGAGATGCACCGGAAAGTGGTGTTGAAGCGAAGTGAACGCACCTCCGAACCGACACTCCCCTCCTACCGGTACTCCCTCTACCCGATGCCCTCGTCCGCTCTCGATCGTCCTGCTAACCGCCTCGCCGCGCTGTCGGAGTCGGTGTAGATGAGCTTGGGGCCGACGCGGACGTGGCCGCGCCTGCGCTCGTGGTTGCCGTCCACGCTCGCTGAGGAAGTAGGTCGAGCGCTGGGCGCCGCCGCATGCGTATGTGGCAACGCCGCTCCCGTGGTACCGAATTAGACCACTTCTGGGTGGACGACGGGACGGAGATAAAAGGCGAGGGTGTCGGTGTGGACGCTGGACGTGACGCAGATCGCTGACGCTGGAATAGAATCAAGACGGTGTAGAGACGTCTAATGCTGCACGCACCCGGACAGAGTGTACAGACGGTGCACAAACCGTGGATAGCTTGGTGTGCAGAATCTGCGGATGCGCACCTACGACAGCGAGCATAGCAGGCCACGGGAGACTGGATTGGTTCGTTAGAACAGCCAGCCATGTATTCCAGGTATGATTCCGCACCTTATCTGAGCCTCGAGCACCATCGTCGCCAAAAGTTTGTCCATTTGAGTGTCCACGTCATCGATGGCGACGATGGCAGCGATGATAGCGCCAAGCAAGGCACCAAAGAGGCTGAATTGAAGGCCAAAGGGCTTTGGAGAGGCTGCAGGATGTCCTAGGACGTGTCTCAGTGGGCAGCAGTGGGGCGCATAGGCGTACGACGCCAGGCAAGCAAATGTGTGGTAAAGCCGTGGCTAAGCTGAAGCCGAGCCGAAGCCGTGGGAGCCAGCCGTTTATAAATGGCTCGGCTCGGCTTCGGGGCTGATGGCTTGCGAAGCCATCACAAGCCGAGCCGAGCCAGCCATAGCCGAGCCGCGGCAACACTAGGCCCAAGCCCGACCCAAGCCCGGCCCGACCCTACCCGACCCAGGCCCGACCCGACCCTAGTTTGAATCGGGCCTAGGGTCGGGCCTGAGATTTTTCAAGACCCGCGACCCGGGCTTGAGCCCGGGTCGGTTCGTGTACCCTATCCACCCGACTTTGGGTAGTTGGCCGTTTTCCGCCCTGGTCACGTGCTCTCAATTAGGAAATTCGCGTGCCTTGTTTGCACTTTCCGCTCAATTCAGCAACTGCCGGGACGGCGGGGAGAGGTGTGACCATTGTTTCCCTTGTTCTGTGCCAGTGGCACAGTGCCACCTAGTGCCACAGACGCCTAGGAGACACCACCAAGCCATATATTGTATTTTTCTTTTTACCAGTCAAATTGTAACAAATGTTGAACAAATGAGCTTTCGACGTGGAATTGAATTCAAAGGTATTAAGACGGTACATGGATACGTGGATTGCAGTATGGTACGGGACGACAGGATGGTGGACATCGAGGCATGTGCTAGGTAGGAATAGAACAGCAGCAGCGGATAGCTATTGCAGAGACACGGCGGCGGCAGACTCGGGAGTCACAGAGAGACGCGTCAAAAGGCGAGGCCGTTGACGCGTTCGTCTGGTGGGGCTATCCCGTCTCTCAAGGGCCAGAGAACGGGCTGCGGCATGGACCCTAGGTGACAGAAATCACCGTGCCACCGTACGCCACCGTGCCACCACTGGCATGGTCGGTAGGGCGCTGTTTATTATCCCGGTATGTAAACATGTTTATAAACACCTGTTTATAAACCGGTTTACAAATGGTCTTGGCCAAATGGCCGGTTTGCAATTATGTCAGCTGGGCAAGTCTTGACAATTTTTGCATCAATCCACGGAGTTCTAGGGCATTTCAGCAAAATTTTCGAGTGACCAAGAGCGAGGAAGAGAGACAAAAATCACCAACCACCTTCAAAACTCTCCTGCCGGCCGGTTTCAGGCTATATCCGGCTCGTCAAATTGTTGGTTTCAAGCACAAGGTTCGCCGATCGACACGGTAGGTCAACATTCAAAGGCCTAGAAGCAGAGCGAGGTGTGAGCGGGCAGTTTTGGTCGAATCTCTGGTGTGCAGCTCAAAAATCACCTGTACAGGGCCAAAACCACATTTTTGGGTGCTGGTTTACAAACCGTTTGTAAACAGCCCTGTTTTTAATACCGGTTTGTAAACAGGTTTTTAACTCCTGGGGAATTAAAAACAGCGCCCTAATGGTCGGGAGTGGGGAGTCGGCGACGTTGGTCAAACCGGAAACGACGCTGTCGTGTGTGTCCTGCCGGCTCATGAATTGGGGTGTCGGGATGGACAAAAAAGACACGGCGGCATGAGGGCGCGCTAGGTGGTGGTGGACAGTGTTGTAGATAAGGGTCTTAATAAGGGGGTGTCCTGAAATTAAGGCCTTAGCTTCTAAAAACCCATAATAAGGGTGCTCATTTTAAGGGTCTTATTAAGGGTTATTTCCCAAAACGGAACACGACGCCGCTGCGTGAGGAACATGCGGGAAGAATCGACATGAATGTGGCGAGACATGTATCCATACCAGCAACCCTCTGTGCCTGCGGCTTAAATTCCTAGACAGTGCTTATCTTTCGTTGGATTATTATAACGACCTTTGCACCACCTCAAACAAATCTCAGATGGCCGAGGTTGCTCCGTGATAAGTTCCCCTTGATGGCGAATATGCAAGGTTGGATAGCATGTTTCCAGGGCCAGGACTGACAGACCGAGATATGTAACCAAGAATGTGGTTCAAAATTCAACTTGGGGGCAACCGGCATTAGCCGGGCATCCTTGGTAAGGGTTAACAAGGGCTTACCTCCTGTTCGTCTTGATGTTAAGGGCTTAGCTTATCATATGATAAGGGCTTAATAAGATAAGCCCTTAACAACTTATCTACAACACTGGTGGTGGAAAGGAAGAGTAACATGTCACACCGGACGTCGCTCGGTTCCGTTTGCGGAGGAGGAACAAATATGGCACGCGAATTTCCTAATCTGTCGCACGTGACCAGGGCGGAATCTCAAAAACTACTTTGGGGGAAGGAAAACATGTTTGAGCAGTGGTTTTTGGACGTTCAGTGTGGCTTTTGGGTGGGGCTCACAGTTCGACAGCATATTTCAGCTATTCGAGGTTGATTTGAGGTCAAATAGTGAAAGTGAACTTCTCAGTGATTTTGATGGTGGTTGAAATTTTTGTTGCAAGCCGATTTCAGACTGCTACTGCAAGGAGAGGATACATTGGGTCGACATAGGTGAGGGATTCATCCTAGAGCATGTTCACATTTGAAAAAACTCACTCAATTACAGCTGTTTGAGAAATTGATGACAGTCGGCAAGAAAGTAAATAAAGACAAACTTCTGATCCGGTCGATTCTCGGCCCCAGTTCTCGCTCATTTCTTATTCGTTTGACTTGATGTTAGGCGCATTCGACGCGCATTTCTCCGCGCCTTCAGCTCATATCCAATTTGCATGGTATAAAACTCATAATCAGGATCTCAAAACTCACGGGCCGTGGTTGAATCAATACGGTAGAACAGTCAGTTCTCAGTCAATTCTTGGCCCATTCCGATGATCCTGGGTGATTCCTCAAGGTATTGTCGAGGCAATTTCATATGTGCAGGCAGAATGTAAGACACCACTGATATACGGGCAAAATAATGAAATTACTTCACCGTGCAGTTCGTCCATTGCAGAGAGATGATGTCGTCATAAAACCAAATTTTTGAGTGTCAGAGTTGTATGCCTTAATATTAGCTTACTAAAAATACCAGTCGCGCCAGAATACGTCAAGAATCGACGGAGCTGGACGCACCGCAATATTTGGTTGAAACCGGCCAAAGGCAAAAGAAGAAGCAATTTTTTTTGTCGACCTATCAGTTGCGTATGGTGTTCGATCGATAGCCCTGCCCTGTGCCTTTCTAACGCACCTGAAAACTTGTAAATCGGAGCAGAATTGAGTGAGAAATGAGCCGTTGAAGGTGGTGGGTCCAACCTCTTCTTTCTCTTTTTATTTTTCCATACTGTCATCAATTGTGCAAACAGCTGTAAGGTTCTGAAAAATGTACTCAAGCCCAGGCTCAGGCCCAAGCCCGACCCGACCCGACCCTACCCCGACCCGACCCAAGCCCGGGCTTTCAGGCCCGACCCGACCCGAACAACACTAGTCGCCGCTTGCTCCTCTTCGGCCGCATCAACGGAGCCAGACGCGCGAGACGAGCTGGATCCCAAGATATGTTTGTGTTCGCGCTCCTCTGTCTCGACGTGGACGGCATCGAGCGTGGCGAGCGCCTCGCGCCGGAAGTCCGTGGCGTTCTCGCCCAGGTTGGGCATGTCGGCGCCAACGTCCTCCTTGTAATCGAGCTGCAAGCAGGCAATCGTCACAACACTATTGCTTCTGTGGGTGACACAACACAAACCTGGAGGGCGCTCTTGCCGGGGCTCGGAGCGGCTGTCTTCGACTCATCGAGGCGGAAGTCTTGTTCGATGTTATTTGTTTCATTTTCCAACATGCTCGGGGGAAGGGGTGAAGGCGAGGAGCCACCATGTGGGGTCACGCAGAGTCATACTCTGCTCCCGCTGCGTTTCACCTCCTGACGGCGCCGCCGTGGGGCTTTTGCCGCCATTGCCATTGCGTCAGTTGACGAGCTCAAGAGCACGTTGCTCTCGTCGACAGTGATTGGGCGGGATTTCCTTGTCGAGTAATCCAGCGTCGGCGCCTCGTAAGATACTCAGAAACTTTGACTCGCTCCAGCAGCGTCGGCTGTCGACCGACGGGGTCGTCATGGACCGGAAACAAAGATGAGAACGAGCAGATCAGTCCAAGCCCAACCAGAGCGCAGAGAATTGAATAGGCATCGAGGAAATATGAAGAAACACGTCATAAATTCGTCCACAACAAGAAATGGCAGGCCGCGTAGAGTCTAGTGACATCGCTATGAAAATTTGCATCAACAATCAGTGAACGGAAAGCGGCCAGGGAGTTATACAAACCAGAGATCATGTCGCAAGAGCCGCGGCTCGCATGTCTTCCAATATCTCCCACCCTGGTAAGCCAAACATTTGCGGTAGCCCATCCCAGCACTGTTGTCTAGCAGCGGCATGAAGAGGCTTCAACTTTTCAACGCAGGGGCCACATATTCTCCCTGCAACCGTGTTCCATACTGCCTCACTCCAGCACTCGAGAGGAGCGTTACGGCCATGCGCGCTGGGATAATAGTGAGTGAAGACAAGACGGTTTCTGTTGCACGTCACTGCGTCCTCGCAGTTGTCGTTTGCGACGACAAGAAATCCGTTGATGTTGGTGGTTGCTGGATCTGTGCCTGGTAACCCAGCATGCAAGCCCTGCGTTCCTTATTCCCGAGTGCGAGCCAATACGGGTCGTCGATGAATATCGAGAGCTGCTTTCTGCATATGTCGTAGTACGCCGTGGGTAGCAGCCATAAGGCGCCTACCTCAGTCGCGGTGTCGATTGTAGCCATGCGCTGAATCAGCTCATCGGAATTCGGAGGGCGCAACTTTGCGGAGTTGAATTTCCATTCGGAGAGCCGTGTGGGATGTACAGTTCCCATGTGCTCGAGCGCACGACGACGCAGATAGGGCACATCGTATTTGTGCGCCAGTCGAAGAATTCCAAGGGTTTGACTGATTTCACTCTCAGCGGGAGGTGGCATAAAGAAACTGGAGAATCAAGTAAGTGTGCCGCTCGGATCGATGGTATCAGGGTGGCTCACGCCGAGTCGAAAATCGCCTTCAAGAAGACCTCCATTTCCGTCGGATCGTCATGAACATTCACCACTGGGACCCCATCCATCTTTTCCATTCCAGAAGAGGGTGGTTGGGGGAAAGTGAACATGTCCGCAAAGACCGACGATTTTTCTTTTAGAATGTCGACGAAAACGCGGAAGGTGCGGGTTTGGGCGCGAAGGATCACCACATCTGGCGAGAACCACAGCTGATCCACTGGTTGATCCATGATGCTGTTTGCGGACTCAGGCTTCTCGATGTTGGAGACACTGCGGTGATCCGATTGTAATAGAGCCACTAAAACGGCTATCTATTAAGTATTTGCGGTAGGGTGAGTTTTAGAGCGTGTTTTAGCTGCGCCTAAAACTGGTGATAATTTTACTTTCTTTAAAACAATCACTCTTTGTTCTAGTATTACAATTCTCTCACCAAAGGCATAGGGGGCGGACTGTTTTAGCGAGACAAAGAGGCATTATTTTAACAAAGGTAAAAAAGACGAAGATTTTAGAAGCAGCTAAAACACAGTCTAAAAATCACCCTACTTCAAATACTTTATAGTAAGCCGTTTTAGTGGCTGTATTACAATCGGATCACCGCAGTGAGAGATGAGCGGAGAAGAGAAGGAGGCAAGTCACATTAGTCACAGGTGATCGCAAAACGCGTGGAGTGACGGCACGTGTGCGTGACACACATCTTCCCTTTATCGCCTTCAGTATCAGAGCACTGAAGATGACAAGTACGGGGCTCCTAAAAACGTTCCCGATACAAGCGCGCCCTGGCACATTGCATCTATTGAATTTTCCGGATTTTAACCCATAAACTGCCGAGCGGTAAGCATCTCCGGTGCGGGGCAGTGTCTGTAAACTACTGTGTAAAAGGCTGTCAGACCCGCGATGCATCAAGACACTGGTATGAATCATGAATCAGGATCAGCAATATAAAAGGCGCGTTAGCAGATCCTCAGATTCAAAATCTCATGGCGACAACGTTGGAATCAAAGAGCCTCTCCTCCACGGACGGGCCAATCACCCTCCATTTTCAAGACATCACCCGCGTCGCGGGGGAAACGATTCACGGTCGCGTCGACTTGGATATGGCCTTAGCATGAGAGGACAATCTCGAACATCTGCGCATCAAGTTTAGAGGTATTATCCACGCGTAACGTATATTCCTTTGTAGTCGTTCAGCATCTTATACTTTGAATCCAGCAAGATAACGACCTCCGTCGGAGGCAATGACTACGACCACTACGCTAGCGTCTATGTTCGTTTATCTTCATAATGTTTCTTCTCATCTTATGTGCTGAATAGCTGGTTAATACGGACATGGCACTCTGGGCTCAAGGAGGACCATACCCAGAACCTGGCTCACATATCCTGTCGCTTCCCTTCCAATTCCAATTCCCAGAAACTCTACCGCCGTCCTTTCACTGCTGGAGCTATCACCGCCATTCAAACATCGGCTATTCCTTGGAAGTCGTGGGCACCCGGACAGGATTCTTTCGAATCAACCGCCGCATTCGTAGACTCATCTCGGTCGTCCCTGCTGCGTCGCAAGAGCAATTATTAGCGAAGGAATCCCTTCGGCAGGGCTGGAATGGACCTTGGAGGGACATCACTTGGGCGGAGAAGTTGCGGAAGGGTATCTGGGGCGAATACTCGCATGCACGCGTCACGGCAAGTCTCTTTGGCGCCACTGATTAATTCTCATATTGATATTATATTCAAAGCTCACAATACCCGCTATGGGTTCATTCCCCATTGCCACGGACATCCCATTTCGCTTACACGTCGAAACAGAGACCAAGCTAATGCATGTTTCTGACGCGCCCGTGGACAAGCATGGAAAGCCGCTCTTTCCCGCACCTCCCGCTCTCTCGTCTGATGTGAAGCTGGTTCTGCATCGTCGGGCGGAGATACGTGTTCGCCAGCGAACTCGGCATGTAGAGGACATCTACGACCTTGAGGGAAGTTTGGGGGATGCCAAGCGGGTGGCTGCTGTCCACCAGGTCATCGACGAGCCTGAATGGATTCCAGCGCCCGGGTCCAAGGACGAAAAGGGCCGGGGTATTTGGAGACGCGCCGTACATTTCGAGTCCGCCGTGGCCATCCCATATGCGCCGACCACCAACACCGAGATCCTCGATTGGGAGGTAAGCCCCTCCATTTTTTCGCAGTAGAAGAAAGCTTAAATGTTTCTGGAAGTACAACCTCCGCTTCATTGTCCCCTTTCCGGGCATTGGGAATGACCTTCAGCTTGAGGTTCCAATCCGTCTTGATCCTGGGTCTGCCTGCCCGCCTCTGCCAGTGGGAACGCCTGGATCATCGAACATGACTTACGCGGATGTGTTGCCTGCGGGTCCGCCCCCTCCCATGCTTGACTTGCCGCCGTGAGTGCTGTCTACAGTCCTTGACATTTCGCTGATGGCTCTGCAGTTCATATTGGGCGGGTGATCACCACGCTTGGGATGTGGACGACAAGAAGGGCTAGTCGTAGTGCGACTAGCCGGTATGATTGCAGTAAATTGATAAGCGGCAGTACAAGTTCAAACGTGCAGTCAAAATGGAATGCCCCAATCTTTGTGCCTCTGCTTATCGAAGTTCGCTTTTGTTGAATATTCCACCACAGCGCTTTTGGCACGGTTCAGAGGGAGCATTTCGGCGGCGAGACCTTCGGATGGACATTTCGAGTTCTTGAATGGAAATATATTCAGCATACATTTTCCCTGGTGATAGATCAGATAAGCACGATGTCCGGGTTGGCAAGACAAAGACTCACTTCGACCTCTGCAACACATCCGGGATCGCGTCCTCTGCTTCTTTCAGCATCCCATCGATAACCTCAAGGTATCCCCGCTCAGTATATTGCGCCACTTTCGCCAACGCGACCAAGTGTGTCGAGATGGTGTTCATGGTCGTGTCCTTGCTCGCACCGTGCGCCAGCATCAGAGCCATCAGCTCTTTTTTTGCCTCAGGCAGCGGAAGGCCTACCCACCGCGGAGGTGGAGGCCGTTTATTCCTTCCCGGGGGCTGATACGAGATTGGATGTCTCAAGCCCATTGCCACATACGGGAGATCGGCGACATGCGGAGGTGGCGGTGGTAGCGGCCCACCGTTTACGGGGATAAACAGCGGAACAGCTACAGTCGCATTCGCGCCCTTGGCCAGTAGCAATTTCACGACGTGTAAGTTTCGTCGATGCATGGCGAAGCCTAGAGCGGTACCGTAGTGACCGCCGCATTCAAGATCCGCGCCTCGCTCCAGCAGAATCTGTATCACGTCCAAATGCGCCATCCAGCACGCATAGTGGAGCGCATTCTGGCTACACCCGCCGGAGCTAAAGTTCGAGTTAATCGGCGCGCCGTGATCTAATAAGAGCTTCATCATCGCGATGTCCTTCCGTTCGGCGGCCAGATGAAGCGGCTGGTATTCCTCCAGACCCCACTTCGCCGCGGGACTTGCACCCGCCTCAAGCAGCAACCGCGTGCTTTCCATGTTTCCCGCTTCTACAGCGAGGTGCAGCGGGGCCGTCCATAGCGACCCCCTGACTGGATTCGGGGATGTCGAATGCGGAGGGGATAGAAGTTTTGCTACCAAGCGGGGCCGTGAAGCCGCTGCCCAAAGAAGCAGTTCGCTGGCAAGCTCGGGAGTGATGCGTCTTTCGAGGTCAGGCTGGAGAATTTCGTGGAGACGGCGACAGGTCAAGGCGAAGGCGTTCAGCGATGGCATCGAAAGAGGAGGGGAAATGAGTAGAATTAGCTCCGGTGGGAGATCCTCGAAGCGGTCCTTGTAAGTCGACATGACGGTGTGAAGCAGAAAGTGTATCCATGTATTTTTTGATCTGATGCTTCATCAACCAAATAATCGATCCAAACCAGATTCAAAAGGTGAGGTGCGCAAGCTCAGAGTAGTATTATACATCGCATTGAGAATTTGGTTATTATTCTTTGACGAATCTCGGCGGGAAAAAAAATCAGCTGCCTCAACAAGTTCCGTCCATATGGCTGGGAACCTTTGTAGCTAGTGTTACGGACGGAGATGCAGGAACATAGATTATTGCAAACGAACAGGCCCACTATAACGCGGGATGTACTCACCAAACATAGATTATTCTTCTACACAGCCGCAGTCCCCGCCACGCAACCCAACAACGTCGCATCCACCGTCCCGCCCGTCTTCTTCTCCAGCCACGCATCCAGCTCCTCGAACAGCTTCATCGCAGGCCCGCCCTGCGCTTTCACGGCCTTCTTCCCGGGCCACATCGCCTTCTCCTGCAGCCCAATGAAGTTGAACAGGATCCCGGGGTTGCCGTCCTCCGGGAGCTTCACGACCAGGTCGATCGTCCACCTGTCCGCTTTGTAGAACGACGCCTCCTTGACGTGGTGCCGGGCGTACTCCGTCGGGGGGTTGTTGTCGAGGTTCCACTTGAGGACGTGCGCGTCGAAGGCAATGACTATGTAGGACGCAGTATCAGCTCCCATACTGATTAACCAGCAAAAAAAAAAAACGACGCACCAGTCCAGATAAGTCCTGGGTGGTCTATTTGCAGTGTAAAGCTGCGTGTACCAGCAGCCAGGTCCGTCACCTCGTTGACCGCCGACAGAGTGAAACTCGTGTCCGGCTCATTCCACGGCGAGTTATACGCCGCATCTACCGAGAGTGCAATTTTGTAGGGAGACAGGAACTAAGTGTCGGGGTTAGCAAAACGCGGAAATTGTTCTGGTAAAGATACGTACAGCGGAGAAAGGATAAAGCGAGTCCCAGTCCGCGTTGTAATCGTTCATGACCAAGGCCGTGGGCGCCAGCGCCGACGGGCCGGCGAATTCAGTGGTCAGCTCCGTGACGAGCTCGTGGAACCCGGGCGCGCCGTCGGCGGTGGCGATGTGCAGGTGGTGTTCGTGCGTCGTGACCTGCGCCATCGTCGAGTCAACATCATACGCAGATGCAGGATAGCTGCACGTACATTCTCCAGATGGAGGACGAACAGCCGCTTCTGGTGCATCTCGTCGAACACGTCCCTCTGCGCGTAGATGGCCATGTTCGCGAGGATGCCGGCGCTCAAGACCAAGACGAGCGTGCGGAGCGACTTCCTGCCGAACCGATGCGCAAACGGTATCGCCAACGGGAGTGCCTGCGAGCTAAGGACGGCAATAAGCGTCCCGACGATGTTGTCCGCGGGCACGTTCCCCAGCCGACCGGTCTAACGCAACAGTCAGATACTTATCTGGGCATAGAGTAAGCCCACGTACGAGGGGAACGAAGACCTCGACAGTGGGGACCATGATCAGCGACCCGGTCAGTAGCGGGAAGAACTGCCCGAGGGCATATGTCCATAACGATACTTCGCCTTTCCGCGTCGTGAGGACCATATTGTTGATCAACAGCGCGACGAAGATGGGCAGGCCGCAGATGAAGAACGCTGCCGCAGATCCGATGTTGAGCAGCTGTACACCAAAAGCCGCCGATGACTGAAGGAGCAAGATGGCGGAAAATACCGTCTTCTCGTCCGTCACGGGCACAAATAGTTGGGACGCGAGTCCACCTGGAACAAGAAATTAGCTGCTTGTGGATTATCATGAAGGTAGACTAACCGAGCAAAGTTGCAGGCGCGTACAGTCCTATGGCGGAAAAATGCGCGCCCGCAAACCAGCTCATCCCCTTCCCGAGCACGCGGTGCATCACCACCGCGACGAGGTTCGGCACCAACAAGCTTCCGAAGAGCCCACCCATCACAGCCAGGACGCCGCGCTGTTGCCCGTTCCAAACTGGTCGCGTCAGTGCCAGAGAGCCGGCGAGCAGGGCCCCGTAGATAACCTTAGCTGTCGAGAATCGATACATAAAGAAGTGCGACAAGAGCCCGAAGTAGACCATGTGCATCCGCTTGTGTTCGAAGCCGGCCTTCAGCTTGGGGAGAGCTGAGCCCGGTGCGGTGAGATGCCTGATGAGCGCGAGCGTGTTCTCGCCCATGTTCTGCGAGACTTAATGAGTATACCCGATCGGTTACTTGTAAAGAGCCGTACCTGCGCGACGCCGACCTCTATATTCTCGACGAGATCCTGGAAAACGACTGTGGGTGAACAATCATGATCGGCGAATGCAAGTCCGTACCTTGCGCATGTGATACAGGTACGAGTTCCCAACAATCGCGATCTTTAACCTCTCTATCAGCGGGTCAGAAGCGACGGAGGGATGGGGACGGATTCACATCCAGCCCGGGGACGTCGAGGTATTCCTCAAACTGGCGGAAGTCCGTGTCGGACAACAGGACGCCGGAGTTGAACACGTCGTTGGCGAATATGGTGCCGAACGGCCGCGGGACGTGCGAGTACGCTTCGACCATTTCTTCCGACGTTGCTTGGAACAGGAGTTCTCGGCCAGTCGTGCCAGCAGCTTGAACGACGTTAGCTTGGGCGCGAGATTATGGTACACAGATTCACCTTCGAGATTTATCACGGCGCGGACACTGTCCGCATGCGTCAAAGCCTGGCGACAAAGCTGCACGGACAACTCACGTATGCGCAATTGGGTGCTGCGTCGAAAAAAGATGGGAGCCGTCCTGGAGAGACTCCTCGGCGTGATTGAACACTGGGGGGAAAAAAGTTAGGAAAGCGCGAGCACTGGATGAAGACGCACGGAAAATAACGGCGTGGGCCGGAGACCATTCTGGCGTATCGACCAGGACCCTGATGCAGTCGAGCATGATCCCGACGGATATAGCATCGTCCGCAGCACCGGGACTTGGCAACGTGCTGTCCAGGTGAGAATTGAGGAGCAAGGCGTGCTCCTTTCCAGCGTCAGTACCGTCCGACACGCGGACGATGATATTTGTGAGGTCTACCATAGTTAATAGAGATCGGCCAAAGAATAGGCGGAAAACGGACTTTGGTAGCTCTTGTACAGCCGTTTGCCCATCATGTCGAAGCGATGGGTGCCGCTGCCCTGCTGCCTCCACACCTCACACTGCAATTTTCGGCCAGTTTCTTTAACGACGCGCTCACAGTTGCGCTTGGCCTCTTCGGCCTCCTGCACCATCCAGGTATCCGACAAGGCATGCTCGTAAGTTCCGACGGTCCTGTAGCCTATCTCTTCTGAGAGATACTTGGCATACCCCAAGATGCGCGCTTCGGATATTTGGGGAAGGCCCGTGAGCGCGTTTGTTCTGGTCCAAACTCAGTTTTATCTTCAATAAAGGTAAAGGGACGCATACAAAGCCGTTTCTGGTTCCGGAAGTGCTGCACCATCGCAGTCAGGTCGCGCAAAAAAGACACAGGAGAGCCTTACAGTAGTGCTGCTTCAGCGCGAGAAAAGGGGGCAGGAGGAGGAAGGGAGTCAGAACTAGAATGGATCGCGCAAGGCCCCATCTCGGGGACAAGAGGCTCATGGTGGTGGGAGGAAAGAGCAGGACTTGGGCTCAGCTGGCAGAGGGCCAAATTTGGGCCGCCGGCAATTGCCGCAGCCGCATTGCCGGGTGGCTGACATACATCAGGTAACGTCTTCCGACCCGACAACCATGTCGGCCTCGAGAATTCCCCTCATCTATAAGCTTTTCTTCCTGTGTATCGAGCCTATATCCGCGCTCGCAGGTATCTGTTCTGCGTTGTCCTGTTCAGTCATCATAAACTCGTCCTGAACGCTCGCAGGCGCGTATTATGCCGCCTTTCGGGCTGATGACTATCTCGCCGACCTCAGCCTGCCTGGTGGAAGGCTCGAGTCGCCCTTTTTGACGACGCAGAACAAGATGGTGCTACTTCAGCTGGCCAATCTCTACCTACTTTTCGCCTTGAACGAGCATCTGGTCCTCTCGTCCACCAATTCTCTTAAAACCTGGCGCCGTCTCCTGTTCGGTCTGCTCGTTGCCGACTTTGGCCACCTGTACAGCATGGCGCCGCTTGGGGCCGATGTTTTCTGGCGGGTCGGCGATTGGAATGCAATGGTGTGGGGAAGCGTTGGATTTGTATATGCGGGGGCGAGTATGCGCATGGCGTTCCTTGCTGGCGTTGGGTTGCGTACGGAGAAAGCGAAGGAGAATCCCAGCAGGAAGAGGTCGAAGAAATAATTGAGGTGAGCCGTTTGAGGCTCAAAATGTCCCGCTTTAATACTTCTGTCTAGTTCGCACCACGAATTGCGCTATGTACAAATTTTGGATCCATCTCGCACACAAGTTTTCCGCGTTGAGCTTCGAGGTCGTTCCTCCGTCGGTTGCCGTTGGTAACCAAGAAGCACCCATGAAGCAACGCGTCATTTCTTGGGGATACTATCCGTCCCGATGGGTCTGATAATTCCCGTTGGGTCTGATAATCTTTTTTCTCAGCCTCCTCTGGCTCGCTTTGCCTCCGGTTTTTTGCGGGATACCATTGTATAGTAGTACTCTACACCTGTGCAAAAGTGCTAAGGGATTGAGGGAGCGGAACCTATTGAAAATTAATTGCCGATCCATCAACTCGACGATGTTTGTGTAATGTTTGTGCAATGAACCTTTCTCTGGCTTGACCGCTCACCGTGAGGACCCAAGAAAATTTGAGGCTTGTATTTCATACAAGATCAGTATTCCTGTATCTTCAGATTTTTCTGCCAGCCATTCGTTGTGGTGTTCTGGGGAGTTTCAATCTCGGTGTGACCGTTGTGACGCGTCGTGACAAGAGGTGTCCCCTCTCCAGAACACCACAACGAATCCCCTGAAAAACAATGTGAGGAGACAGAAGTGTTCATATAGTATGAAACATGTGCCTCAAATTTTCCTGGGGCCTCACGGTGAATCTTCAAGACAGAAAAAAGGTTCGTTACACAAAACTTACACAAACATCGTCGAGTTGATGGATCGGCAATTGGTTTTCAATAGGTTCCGCTCCCTCGATCCCTTAGCACTTTTGCACAGGTGTAGAGTACTACTATACAATGGTATCCCGCAAAAAACCGGAGGCAAAGCGAGCCAGAGGAGGCCGGGAAAAAGGATTATCAGACCCAACGGGAATTATCAGACCCATCGGGACGGATAGTATCAGATTTCGAATCTCGGCCTCTCAGTGTGAGAAATTCGCGACGCCATGGGATTTTGCTGGTGGGTAGGTAGCTGCAGTGTTGTCAAGGTCAGACAAAAAGGGGTCACAAACGTCAGAAAGTTGTGACCGGTCGGACATTTAACCGGTCAGCTCGGTAGACAGACCGGGTCAGACCGAATGTTCTCACGCGTCTTCCGTAACCGTCCCAAGACGCGTCACGTCCATCCGCTCTCTTCCTTCCTCGTTCTTCTTGCTCTTCACGCGTCCTACGGCCTCATTCAATCCATGGGGAAGCAGAATCCGATTTGGGAGCTCTTTCACGATAAGGATGGAGTATTGTACAAGAACGACAAGCATCACAAGGCGGTCTGGTGTCAAGCGTGCGTGAGCGCCTGCGAGGCTCACATGCGACAGGAGGAGATTACCATGGTTGCTCGCGGTGGAGTACCTTGCCCGGAGAAGACACCTAAGGCCTGGATAGCAGCTGGTGCGTCACTGGGTGCTCTGCATTCTTACCATACTCACAACACATATTCCAGTCATAGACTCGAAACGCGTGGAGGTTTTACCCGGCAAGACGGAGACTATGCGAAACCACGTCAAGAATTGCTTGTTATTCGAAAATTCCCCGGATTGGAAATCCAAACGCGACGATGCTCTCATGCGCTCCACTGCCGCGACTAATGCCGCGAAACGCTCCCGTACCATGTCTGAGCCACAGGCATCGACCTCGCATGGCTCTGCCTCTAGCTATCAGTTCCCTTCCTTCCCACATGAATCCCCACGCTTCTCCAACTTCCCAACGCCGTCCGAGACCCTCTCGCCTCTGCCCGGATTTGCTTCGCTGCCAACCTTCTCTCCGGACCAATCATTCTCCCCAATACCATCCCATGCCCCATCACCCTCGCCCTCCCTGCAGGATCTTGATAGCCCCCGAATGAAACGCCGTCGCACTTCATATGCTCCGGCTTCCTCTGCTTGGACTGCCGAACAGCAAGCAGAGTTTGGAGAGGACCTATGCAGTCTTTTCGTGACGTGCGGCTGGTCATGGAACGCCATCGCAAACCCCGAATTCAAACTGTTTTTCGACAAATATCTTCCATGCGCTGCTTTACCCGATCGCCGCGTCCTTTCTGGCCGGATTCTCACCACCCAAGCGAATAAGGTCATCGCGCGTACACGCCAGAAGATTGAGGGCAAGCTCGCCACTTATTCCGAAGACGGCTGGAAGAACGTCGCGCATACACACGTTGATACTTCGATGCTGAGCGTTGAAAGCCAGGTACGTTGGAGAATAGTTGTTATTTCCGTAGTCATTTATCTGTGCTCAGCCCTACCTTCTACGAACACATGATATGACGCACCGCCCGAAGACTGGGAACGAGCTGTTTGAGATCATGAAAAGCGACTTCAAATATGCGTGGGACACCTACAAGGTCGATATCATCTGTGTGTGCACTGACGACGGTCCGGATGGTAAAAAAGCGCGACGTCTGGTGCGAGAATGGAAGGCATCGATCGCCGTTTTCGAGTGTTGGGCGCACCAGAGCAGTCTCATGACTGGAAACTATCTTGGGATAAAGGCGTCGTGGATGCGGGATTGGAAGGAAGCGATGGAGGTCGTGAAGTGGTTCAATAACCACGGGAAGGCGCTTGATCTTCTCCGCGCGCAGCAGACGATTATTTTCCTCAAGACATTGCGCTTAATTCTCCCCGTCGTCACCAGATGGACGGCCCACTATTGCTGTCTTCGACGTATCAAAAAACTCGAGCAAGCAATCTGGAGCTGCGTTGCCGCCCACCATCAGACTCTTCTCGTCTGTGCTGGTACCAAGGAGGAGCAGAAGGCAGCCGCTGAGGCGATCATCGAGACGTGTAAGAGACCGAGCTTCTGGAAAAACATATCCCGGTGCGTATCTGCGCTCGCGCGCATCGGTCATGTCTCAATTCGGCGTTCCAGCATTGTCAGTCATCTTGAACCTCTCGCCATCGCTGCGAACCTTCTCCAGTCTCCTCATTGCCGACTCGACACCGTTCTCTTGACTCTGGGAAATTTGTTCCGGATTTTTGGCAATCTTTCCCTTGACGACGCGATTGTGAAGAAAACTTTGCATGACAGTCTCGAACGGCGATGGGGCAAGACGGACCAAGAACTTATGATTCTCGGTGTTTTCTTCAATCCCTATGTTCGATCTCGGCCCTTTAGCCTTGACGCGCTGAACGCCAACTCCATGTTCCATATGGTTCGGCGAGCATTTGAGCGGCTCTTGGGTCAAGACGCCGTTGGCGACATCGAGTTTTCTGACAGTTTCCGCGAGTATTATGATGCTAGCGGTGTCTTTTCCACGGAGGCGATGTGGTTGGACGGGCATGCGGCATCATACAAGAAAGCAGTCCGTGCGACAGTTCTAATTTCATTCCTCAAACTGAATTGTTCGCAGAAAAAACCCATCGACATGGTCTGGATCTGGAAACAAATGGAAGGTACCACACTCACGGGCCGTAGCGGATTCGTCAAACTCGCAATTCGTGTGCTCAGTATCCTCCCCAACTCCGCCGGGCCCGAGCGGGCATTTAGCGTTTTTGGGCTGACACACACGAAGCATCGAAACCGACTCGATCCGCAAAGGGTTCACGACGCAACGTTGGTCCGAATGGACCGTCAGAAAGCTCATATCGCAGCCGGGCTCGTTCCTGAGCGCAAGCAGCGCCGGTTCAGTCTCGCCGACGACGAGGACGACTCGACAAGTGTCACAAATCCTATCGATCCGTCGGATTTTGACGCAATGGCTGGCACTCTCATCCAGCTCGCCAATGCATCGAACGACGAGGACGATGAAGATGATCTGGACCCTCCGCCTCCGCCTCGCACGTCTTCGGCAGCTCTACCAATACCCTCCGCCTCAACCACCGTCCCCGATGCCCGCGGGTGCGCTCCGGCATACAAGAAAATCAAGTTGGCAAAGTTGTTTAATTATCCCGCCCCGGGCACCGCGACCAACGACCTGGAGTTTTACTGGCAGGGAGGGCTGGATGGGCTGGATGCGGAGGAGGAAAGGATGGCGGCTGAGAACGCCGATGGCGAGGAAAACGGGTCTGCTCAGGTTGGCGCAACCGAAATGGCGGAAGCAACTGATAGCACGTCGAATGACTTGGTGTAAGTCCTAGTGGACTGTAAATTTGCTTTAGACGACGATTTGCAACCTTAAGTTAAGAGTCTTTCAAGCCACAGAGCCCGCATTGTGGCGGGAAACAGCCAGAACGCAGTTTTGTCGCAGACGAACCCAATTGGGAGTGGCTGTACCGGCGGTGGTCAAAAGAGTCAGTGATCGACCCGTCAGGTTCTGACCTTTGTCTTGACGTTTCTGTCTGACCCCATCAGACGGGGTCAATGACAACACTGGGTAGCTGGATTTTCCTTATTCGCCCCTCGAAGCGGGTAGAAGACATTCGTGGAGGGTTGGCACCGAATTGGAGAGTCCCTACCCCGCCCAGTTGGATGAGAAGCTGCGCTAAAACCCATCATGTCGACATGCTCTCAAGCGAGAAATGATGGGGAAGCAATTTGTATTTGAGACTCAACAATCATGCGCTTGCTCAAATCTTCTCTCTTCCTCCCACCATGGTCTCCCCAGGTGTCGCCTTTCTTATTCGCTCCAGTCCCATTCTATCCATCCCGCTCTCTGTTGTTGTTGGCCTCCGTGTGTTGACCGAACTGGGAGGTCCCGCAGTCCCGGCATGGGCTGCTATTATGCTGGCAATCGCCAATCTCCCGCTGTCCATCTTGTTCAGCGTGTTACGGCGAGACTGGCGCAACAAGAGAGCGGCCGCGGCACTAGGTGCGCGTCTCGTCCCCGTAGTGAAGGGCAAATCGATCGGCAGCATCGACATCCTGAAGCAAATGCGGTACAATCGCGCCTACGGTTATCCCGGTGTGTTCGAAAGGCAATTTTTTTTCACATGCACGACTAAAAAGGACTCAGCGGATGGCCTGCTGGAGGCAGTGGAGGAGCTAGGCGCAACAGTCAATTTTAAAGTGTTGTGGATGGACACAATCCTTACGACAGCCCCGGAGCATATCAAACTCATCCTCTCTACCGACTTCAACAACTACGTCAAAGGCAAATACTTTCTCAGCATGTTTGCCCCGCTTAACCTTGCGCAGGCGAGCGGTTTCGTTATGGCATGAGCAGTGTTTTGGGGGTCAGTGTACTCAGTGGACTGCGGAAAACGGAAATCTGATTATGTCCCAAGACCGGCGTATTCAATTCCGACGGTGATTTACGCGCTCTTCCGTTGTGCTTTGCCTGAATGGCTTGGAACAGGCGACCACTGGAAATTTCACCGCCAGATGACGCGCGTACGTTTTTACGTTTCATCTAAGTATCTGCATCCCACCTGTTACCGACGATTATCCAGCCCTTCTTCAGCCGCGACAGAATCTCTCATTTCGATCTCTTCTCCCGCCATGCCGACGATGTGATTTCCCTTATCAGACAGCGGATGACAGAGGGATACGCCATTGATTTCCAGGTGCGTTTCACAACGTGGAATCCGTCCGCACCCTTCAGTGAACCACAATATAGGATCTCATTGGCCGTTTCACGATGGACTCCGCCAGCGAATTCCTGTTCAACTCCTGCGTCCACAGCCTCAAGGCCAGCCTGCCGTACTCGCACAACGTCGCGTTCCCGCCCCCGCAGTCGAACACCCCAGAGGCGCGCGCGGCCATCAAGTTCACTGGCGCCTTCAGCGACGCGATGATTGCCATCTCCAAGCGCGAGGTGCTCGGACGCATCTGGCCTCTGTTCGAGATTTTCGGCGACAAGACCGCGGCACCGATGCGAATTATCAGCGAATATCTGGATCCTGTCATCCATGCGGCGATGGAGAAGAAGCGTCTCGCTGGGCCGCAGGAGAAAGATGACGATAGCGAGGAGCTGAGTCTGCTCGATGACCTTCTCAACACAACTTCCGGTGTGTATTGTGTTGGACGTGGCGATGGAAAGCTGATCTGTTTTCGGCAGACCCCCGGGTGCTCAAGGACGAAATGTGAGCAGTTTCCGGATTTTACTGTGGTCGTTATTTACCGTTTCCAGGCTGAACATGTTACTTGGTCTGTTGTCGATACCGATTTGTTCAACACATGCTCACTTTTGCACAAGCGGGGAGAGATACTACGATGCATACTCTGACCGTCATTATCTACTTGTGCGTATTTTTTTCGCCCACGAATTCCAAAGCTCAACTCAGTGCGCCTCTAGCTTCACCATGTATCCGGACGTCTGCGCTCGTGCTCGGGAGGAGGTTCTCGCCCAGGTTGGCGCGAATCGCAGGCCAACCTATGACGACATCAAGGACATGAAGTATCTCAGAGCTGTGATAAACGGTGCGCAACTCACCTGCCAATAGTTTTTTCCACGTATCGAACGCACAATTCCAGAAACGATGCGGCTGTACCCTTCCGTGTGCGTATGATTGTTATTATTCACCAGCGGTACTGATTAATTGAATTCGCAGTCCTTTCAATGTCCGGTAAACAAGCTGTGTATCTTTACTGGCAGAGATGCTAATCCGAATCTTCCAGTGAGAATATCAAGGCAACCACCTGGCCATCGCCCGATCCGAACGAGAAGCCTCTCTACATTCCGGCCGGTTCAAAGCATGTCGCTTTACTTTTGTGTTCCCCCGTGCTAAGCCGCGCTCCACAGACTACCGTACTCTGTATTCATGATGCACAGACGCAAAGACCTCTGGGGTCCCGATGGTGAGTCAAAAAGTCCAATCTAGTTAAACCCCCCGACGACTTTCACAGCCGAGGAATTCTCGCCGGAGCGCTTCCTCGACGAAAGACTCAAAACGTACCTCCTCAAAAACACCTTCCAATACCTTCCGTGCGTCTTCTTTTCTGAGTCGAATGTACTGCTCAACCCACCGACAGGTTTAACGCCGGGCCCCGCATTTGCTTGGGCCAACAGGTATGTGCCGAAAAATCTTTGATATAATGCAGCCTAAATATCCACACCAAACAGTTCGCGTATAACGAAATGTCGTTCATGATCATTCGGCTTCTCCAGACATTCTCGTCCTTCTCCCTGGACGAGGACGCGTTTGCGCCGGAAGCACGCCCTCCAGCCGAATGGAAGGCTGCGAAGGGACGGAAAGGTGTGGATAAGTTCCGACCCAAACTGCACTTGTCGATGTCCACGGTGGTGAGCATGCACAGTTCTTTCCTTTTACAAGCGCAGACCTGATCGATGTACGCTGCAGGGCGGGCTCTGGATTAAAGCCCAAGACGCGTAATAAAATAGGCACTGCTTGCTGCTTGTTCTCAGCTTGATATCATATCCCCGAAAGATTTATGTTCGCCTAATCTTGAGTGACGACGACGGATTTCCTTTGTATACTGCCACCGTGCCCCGGTCGTTAGATCCAGTCTTGGGGAACGCGTCACTATCACCGGATTTATCGATCATCGCGGTAGCACGTGTTCGCATTGCGCAAAAAGCGTGACTGAGACAAAGCTCTTCACCTGCGACCACATCACTTTCGCGCGAGATGGCCGCTGCAGCAGAAAGCGACCTCAAGGTTGAGCAGCTCTGGTTCTCCACCGATGCCGTCGTCCTTCGAGCACAAGGCCGCATCTTCCGCGTTTTCGCCGCCACTTTGAAACAAAAGTCGTCAGTCTTCGCCGACATGTTCACGTTCCCCCAACCGCCCTCTGCCGACGTCGAAACGATGGATGGAGTCCCGGTGGTAACTCTCCACGACGATCCCGCGGAGCTGGAGGTCTTCCTGAGGGCAATCTTTGACTCCGAGTGAGGTTTGCCTACCCCTATCTTGTCCAGACGAGCTCATCCTTTCCCAGTTTTTTCATGCCCCCTCCTGCGGAGACCAAGCTTGAAGATACTCTCGGCATTCTTCGGCTCGCCCATAAATACGACGTACCTTATCTGCGCCGCCGTGCGCTCCAGCACTTGGTAGCCATCTACCCTACCCAACTTTCCGCGTACGACCGCCGCCCTGGTAACGGCGATCTCCCGGCGGGAGACTTTTACTGCAGGGTTGCGACCATCGCGGCAGCGACAGAGGTCGGCGCGCTTTGGCTCCTCCCTGTCGCGTACTACGACTTGTGCAAATCGGATCTCCTCAAAATCGTGGAGGACCCCTGTTGGCTGACCCTGGGCAGAAAAGAGCAGAACACATTCCTCGTCGGATACCAAATGCAGATCAGACAAACTCCCAAAATCCTCAGCTTTCTGTCTATCTCCACGCAAGACTCGGACGACAGCGAGTGCATGGACTCCGCCGAGTGTAACAGGAATCGTCTTGACCTCAATTTCAGACTGATTTCCCAGCTTTCTCCGTACATGAACTGGCCCCTCGACCTCTGGAGCGAGGCGATTTTTATGGAATTAGACGGGCAGCTATGCGATGGCTGCTTAACAGAAGCCAGAGCTCATCATGGCGACGCGCGACAGGCATGTTGGGACGAGCTGCCTGGGGCTTTTGGTTTACCTGATTGGGCTACGTTGGAGGGAATGCGGCAGGAAGCTCTCTAGACAAGCTTTCATGGGCTATTGTGCACCCCCCTTTTATCCAAGGGTGAGTCCACAAGTCCACAACCACAACAAGACTTTGAGACTGACACATTTCTCACCAGCCGATTTTCGTTCGTTCAATTTGATTATTTTCCTGCCTGTGAATCTCCTATTCGCGCTGAATGGAAAGGTTCGGTGCAGAACTTCTATGGCTCCGGCTGCATGTATAACGACGGAGTGAGGCCTGTTCATCAAGATACAAACTGAATTACAAACTTTAAACCTTTACTTTCAGTTGATCTCTATACGCCGCAGCGATGAGTCCAACTAGCGACTACTGTATGTGTGTCCTGGGACGGGAGGATTTTGGAGAGAGAGGCGTCAGTGATCGACTCCCCCCGCTATGTATATGTAGGATAATTCTATCTAACAACCCCCCTTGTTAGAAACAACCGGGTTGTTAGAAATGACGTGGGATTGGGCCTCTTCGAGGCGGGTGCTGAACCTTTAGGTTCTGAGTAAGCTGTTGTCGTAGATCATAGTCCTATGTACAATTTATCTCTAGAGCCATTGACCGTAACTACAAGTTGTCCAGTGGCTGCTTTTCGAATGTTGCGGAACAGCGTTCTGGCTTGGTTCGCGCGCTGGAAATTCGGGAAATTCCGTGGCTTCTAGTAACTTACAAGCATAATTGCGCGGAAGAGAGGGACGTGCCGCTACCTCAGCGTTGGGCAACAAACGACGGAACCCCCTTTGTACGCAAATTTTTTAAACGTTGACAAGACTGTGCAAATAATACAGCATCCGCCGAATTACTTGAAACAAGGGGGATCATCCAAATAAATCTGATGGTTCAATTTCAGCACTGGGTCGAGCTGCAGAGGTCTACAAGTTTACCAGAGCGACAAAATAATAAATTGGGTGTCCCCCCTGAGATTGACCTCTCATGCACCGATTTCTGGTGTTGTTGTAACATGTGCTGATCGAAATCAAGTTCCGCATACCTTTGGTCGAGTTTTCAAACTCCATCACACCCTTCAACTCCTAGCCTGGGCCCTGCAGTGTCGTTGCGTTATTTCAATCCGGGATATTGACTCCAAGGTCCATCGCCGCCGGCGATCATTATCAATTGAAAAGACTTTGGAGGATGTGATATTGCAGTGATTCAACGGACGGTTGATTGGGTAGTATGGGTTTAACAGACGTTCAAGAGTTCCCAACACGATCCGGTCGCAAACTGCTAGAGCATAAGTCGAAGAGGACGGTGCCATATTTACATGTGCATACACAACTTCCCCCTGAGGGCCTAGTTGTGGAGGTAGCTCTCACCATTTAAAAGGCTGTCTGAATGATTAGTTTGCATGATACATATGTCCGAGATTTCGACACACTCAGGTTTTCAACCCGGAGTTTGAAGCTCTGAATGGGATCCTCCACAACTGGAGGGAACAATTTGGAAGATGGCGGGTAGCACTGTACGTGATGCATTGCATTATGGTGGTCTGGATGGGTACGAAACCGGAGGCGGGAACCTATTTTGTTCAGAGCGGTTTCGAACACACCTTGATCGATTGATCCCTTCACCGGAAATCACCGTTTCCGACATGCCGAGCATATCACTGAGCAACCTTGACTAATCTCGGATGCGAACCGAAACACGAAGCACAAATGACTGATGTGAAAAAACTCGAAGTTGTGTAATTGGTCCTTCTGTTGTGATTGAAGCGGACTTGCACTGCTACATTGAGTAGAGATGGATTCAAAAACATGCTTCTAAATTTTCCGCAATCATTTTGAGTTGCGCCGTGTTCCTTTCCAATTTTTTTTCTGATGACTGATGTTTCATGACTAAATGTTGTTTGTACATGTGGACGAAAAGTGGGCCAAACGCAAGTTCCCCTGGGTAGCCAAACCTAAAGGTTCAGCAATAACATTTCACTGCAGAAAGGGAATGCACTAAATATTAGTGCTCACCCGTAAGGCAAAATCAGTGCCTTGACCCACTGATATCTAGTGCCAAGGACCATATATTAGTGCCCGAATGCACTAATATATAGTGCAAGTGCTCGTTTTCGCACCAATATACAGTGCTTTGCACTACATATTAGTGGGTCAAAGCACTAATTTGCGGTGCTCCAGGGCACTGATAGCCAGTGCTTCAGGCACTATTAATCAGCCGTTTTGCTCGGGTTCAATTCCGGGTTAAATGTATCGTATTAATCCACTACTGCGGTACAGAAGTCGGTATAGAACCATCCAAAGCGCACCACACCTATGTATGCAGCAAGTCATCAGTAGGAAGACGTGGGGAGGTGCGAGGAGGCAACCCACGATGCAGCCAAAGAGGAAAGGGACTTCGTTTCATTGAGTGATAGCTTATGACCGACTTATCTCGACATGTCGGCCACCGCGTCTGTACGGCAACTGGATTAGAGATCACGAAGCTCTTAAGATCAAACGGTACTCGCCTAGAGTTGAACTGGGGACGACAACACGACGAGGGGTGTTAGGTGGTACGCACTGAGGGATAATTAAACGCTGGAAACGAAATGGTATTGGTCAGAAGAGGTGAGGATGGGACACGGGGCTTACTCGGATCGCTTGGACGACGGCTTGAACGCCGATAGTTGTTGAAGATCCAATCAGGATCTGACGTACAGTAGTTAGCGGTGAGCGCGGAATTTGAACGAGCTTAACTTAATTTACGTATTGAAGGCGGTCAAGGCACTGCAGGAAATACAAGTATGGCACCAAATGACGCTGAGATGAAACAACTCACCCACCATGATCGAGGCAGAACTTGAGCAATGTCTCGATTAAGCTGAAGAAAATTACCTACTAGGAGCACCATTAAATCGGGCCCACGACAACAGACGTACTTAGCACATCCATGAACCGGGAGGATGGCGATAGGACGGGAAACAATGCCTTCAATCGGGCCGGACTTGCGACTGTGGTGCAGCTTGCTACTGTATAGTACAATAAGCCAAAAACACCATCTATGAGGGGATATGTAAAGCGCAGTATAGACCACGTACCATAAATAAAAAAAGTGAAAGAGGTTCAAATACGATGAGAGAGTTCAGAGGGCCCAACGACGAACCGCACGCGAACAATCCTTTGAAAATTGTGCTTGATGCATATTGTTGACGAGCCGCCTGCTTGCGGGAGTCAGAATTGTGGGAGAGGGAGAACAAACAGCGAAGGAGAGGGAAAGGCACAGGTGGACGGGGACGGACGGAAGGGAAAGAGAGGGGCGGGCGAAGAGAGGGGCAGGCGAAAACGAAAGGGAGAAGAGACGAAAGATGGCAGCAAGGAAAGACGGGATAGATGACGAGAAAACAAGGAGAGACGGGGAGAGGCGAAAGGGAAAGTAAAATTGCGAGAGTCGCCAAAAGAGAGGGCACACACAAGTGCCATGAACGAGCGTGAGTCGAGTCTCCCTTACAATCTGGACTGGGTTTGTCAGGGGAATGGAAAAGCGGATGCGCAGAGGACTCCCCTCCGCGGATATTGCCGCACCAGGCACGGGTTATTGCTCGCGTGTGGCATGAAAGGGTGCTGTGGACGCAGAGCATCAACCCGCCGCACAAAGTCATGGGACTTCCGTACTCGTCCTGGAACGGCAAGATTACAAAAGATGGGGAACGGAACGCACACGTCGTCTATAACCGTAGTATTGGTTTCGTATGCGTGCAAGAAATGGTAGGCTGGTCAACTGTGGGCGAAGGGACCGAGATGGGCCGTAGACACGAGAAAGGTGCCATATATGCATGTACCCGAGTCTCGCGAGGCCGTTTGCGGGCGGGGAGAGTCCATTCAAATGCCGAAAGAGTGATAGACAGTTAGCGGAAGCGAAGAGTCGAGATGGAAGGACAAGCGCACCGCCGTTACAGCGTTGCGGCACTTGAGCGCGATCTATACTTCTTTGTCCGGTTTCGGGTGAGGCCTGGAGGCATCCAGAGGCTTGTGATGGTTAATATATATCCACTGGTCAAGTTTCGGGCCGCCAGATAGCCTGAGCATGGACTTACACGTCCTTGTTGGTTGGTTTTGTGAAAATCGCGTATTTTGGCGTTGAATCGACAATGCGAATCCCGAATGGACTCAGAGTGGTTGTATGGTATTTGCATGAGTGTTATAGAGTGATTGGGTGTCTGCGGCCGCTCGAATTGGACGGGAACGGTCCAGGAAGGACGAGACGATGGTGGGGGAAAGAAAAGACACGAGATGTCACGCGTGACTGTAACACACAAACATGAATAAACACCACTCAAACTGCGCCGTGAAAGCATCGTTTGGTGCCCATAGTGCCTCACGCACCAAATACAACCACTAAACAATTTCCAGGTCACATTCGAGTCGATTTTTGTTGTCGGATCAGATTTAAATTAATTCTACAAGTGCCTTATCGAAATCACAACCACGTTGAATCTTCGAGTCGTAAGCCTTTATAACATGCTCAGTAGAACGTTCAATGTGGGTGATTACCTATGTTGCTCAATCATATCATAGCAAGGTCCCCCTCTGAAGACAGTATCAGCCCAAAGAATGAGAGTCGCACCACTTGTGAACCAAAAATTACTCCGCTCAATTTCGCTCTGGATCGCAGAGGCTCGGATCGACTCCAAATCTATGAAGAGATTATGTCCTGTGCTAAACGGTAGGATTCGAACGACATTCTGCTGACCATCGCTCATCAGTTTCGGCTTTTAAATTCGAACCAGTCCGAGCACACCGAACCTAAACAGATTCGAACCAATTTTCGGACTTTGCCACTACTTAGTCTTGGGCTTTGGTTACAAGTACCATCTTGCCTGCGCTAGCGCTTCCTTCGTCATTATGCTGTTCTTGCTCCTTTACCTGCTGGCACATTGTTCCCTTGCTGTGGTGCGCATAAGAGGCAACTTACCCATGTAAATTCAGCAATCATCATTTCGACTTCTTCCCCACTGTCGAGTTATGGGCAGTAGTAGGTACTCCTGCGGATTATTTCCTCGATGGGGAGTCACAGGGTTTCAGGGATTCAAGTGGCGACGAGGCCTGGATCGGAGAAAGTGAAATGTGTGATCCTTTGTTTTGGGGATCCGAGGAGAATTTCCAGGGGAAGCCGCGACGGCACCCGCAGCAATAGTCCAGATTCAACTCTGTCACATCCTATATCAAGTTTCATTCTATTTAAAGCTCGAGGACCCGCAAGCCTCGCCTCATCAGATTTCCAATGTCCGGACTTTCTTCCATTCTTGCTTCAAGTGCCGTCGTTGTCGATGAGGCAGCGGCACGTATAAATGTCCGGCATCAGAATCAAGTCAATCAAGAACTTCAGAGGTTGAAGAAGACCATCATCGAGCTCGTTTCCATTTCCCTATTCACTGACGACTCCCTTCCCTCTTTTCCATCATTTCAACCACTGCCGTGTCTCCGCCTCGTAAATGCGGCGGGCTTGATAGAACGGCCGATTGAGAAGAATATTGACTGTCCGGACCAGTGTCGCCAGACGATGAAGCAATCTGTTATAGCCATTCTTTTTGGCGTGAGCGTGAAAATGGGGTGTACGGTAGAATTTGAACCATTGGGCCTTGGCAGCTAGTTTACAGCTGGTGCTGCGCGGTGCCAGGATGATGGATTTTTAGCAACCAACTTATGGTGCAGAAGCGACTCGTACTCGGCCAGATTGAACCATGCATCCGGTGCGGAGCACGCCACTGTTGAACTGCACCATCATTCATGTAAAGAACAATTTAAGGGACAGTGCAGTATTACGAGTGAGGGAAGGAGATGTGTGGTACAGCACGGCCCCGCCTGTGCTTCACAGAGGCACCAGGGCACGCTCAAGACCGTGTCGGAGGAAAGTCGAAGTGAAGAAAAACCCGAATTGGCGCCTGATCACGGTGATCGCCGTCGGCTCAGCCACAATCGGGCCTTAAGAACACGATAAGATAAAGATAAAGTATAAAAAAAGTTACGCACCGATATCTAGTGCCTTGAAAATTAGTGCTCTGAAAGCACTAATTTAAAGTGTGCAGAAAAGCACTTATTCCCAAAGCACTGTATATCAGTGCCGAAATTGGGAAATTAGTGCTTAGGCACTAATATATAGTGCTTTTACTCTTTACAGTGATTTCTATCATAGCTTTTGTCACAAAACTTCGGCTCGACCGGCTTGACTGGTCCTTTGTTGAGATCGATGCGGGCCGACCTGCCTGGCGCGTGCGGCATCATATTCCAACTTCACAGTCGGGCATCCTGCACCCTCGTACATGTATCTGTACTCGGCCCTGCCACCTGCAAATGGGTCTTGCGTTCTTTCCACAACGCGGCACTGCTAAAAAGTTGTTGGATTTTGTGCTCGAGACACCCGCCCAACAATGCCGATCACCGGCATGTCCGGCATCGTATACAGGTGCCCGCCAGCTCAGTCGAAGCCCAGTTTCAGCCTCACTTTTTATCTTCAAAAAGTCGTGCATGAGCCCAAAAACCAATGCCTGCGGGGAAGGTTCGAGGTGCCGGGAAAATACTGGGCTTGCGGAGGAGTCGGCATCACTCCCGGCAGGCGTTGCTCGAATGCCGAATTGTGAAGCGACCACTGCTGCAAGCATTCTGAAGCATTCTATGACAGGGTTTATAAATAACTGGGGTTGCTAGAAAGAATGTTATTTCTAACAACCCGGTTGTTTCTAACAAGGGGGGTTGTTAGATAGAATTATCCGTATATGTACAACTTCTGCCGATGCAAGCTAGGCAGACCAGAGTTCTGAGCAATTTCTGCCTCAATTCTGGTTTCGGGAATTGGAAACTCAGGGTGAAAAATAACACCTTGCCACAGAGTCGGGTCTCCAATACTGACACAGAGGAACGCGATATGGTAACCAGTTTAGTCGAAGAACTTACTCGCCATAAAAACACCGTCTCTCTTCCAGCGGCGCTTATAGCTTAAGTATCATTTTACGGAGCTTCAACTTACAGGCCTGGATGTAACTTTGGAATTTTCATTCCGGTGACGCGCGCGTGCCGTGACTCCACGCTATGACTTCAACAATGTGACTCGCCCCTTCTCTTCTCCACTCATAGATCTCTCTGATCAGCGTGAGCCCCGCCAACAGCATCATGTATCAGCCAGTGGACCAGCTGTGGTTCTCGCCAAATGTGGTGATCCTTCGCGCCCAAACCCGCACCTTCCGTGTGTTTGTCGACATTTTGAAAGAAAAATCGACCGTCTTTGCCGACATGTTTACGTTTCCCCAACCCCCCTCTTCCGGCATGGAAACAGTGGATGGAGTCCCAGTGGTCATTGTCCATGATGACCCGGCGGAGATGGAGGTCTTCTTGAAGGCGATCTTTGATTCGAAGTGGGCATCAACTTGTTAACGCTCGTGGCACTTTGACCTCTTACTGTGCCTCATTTTATTCAGTTTCTTCATGCCACCTCCTGCCGAGAGCCAGATCATGGACACCCTCGGAATCCTTAGGCTCGCGCACAAATACGACGTACCCTATTTGCGCCGCCGCGCTCTGGAGCACCTGGGTACTATCCATCCTACCCAGCTCTCACAGTGGAACAACATCGAGAAAGTGCACCCTTCAGATTCCACTGCGTTCGGTCATAGGATCGCGACCATCCGGACAGCGACCGAGGTTGAAGCCCTCTGGCTCCTTCCCACGGCGTACTACGACATATGTCGACGCCAGCTCTCGTCAATCATCGAGGACTCGCGTTGGCTCGCTCTCGGGGACACGGAGCGCAACGCATGTTGCCGGGGTCATCAGGCGCAGATCCAACAAACCCTGCAAGTCATGAGCTTTCTTTCCATTACCAAGGACGAAAGCGGCGACTGCGAGGATCCAGCGCGGTGTAACAAAAAGCGCCTCGGTATGACGAAGCTCTATCTTACTCTACGTGGCCACATGAGCCGTCCTCTGGATATCCTGGGTGAGAGCCACTGGAAGACAATTGGTGAGAGATTATGCGAGAACTGCACAGAAGAAGCTTTTTCTCTTCATAATGCAGCGAAACAGAACTGCTGGGATGGAATACCGGAGATGTTTGGCTTACCAGGATGGGATATATTGGAGGGTATGCGGACCGCGGCTCTTGCGACTTGATTTCCGGTTGTATAATCTCTCTGGCAGGCCCACTGAAATGATAACATTCAATTATTTCAAAGGTTTGCAGATATGAACATTGTATGGATGTTCTCGAAAATACTTTTGACACGCCATGATCAAGGTTCTATTCTACTCTTGGTAAATAACGTCTGGCTTCGAAACTCCGCTCGGGCATCTCCGAAGGCTCACAGTTGGATTGACTCGAAGTGCCGGGGCGTGATGAGAGAATCTAGCTTGATGTAAGCAACCATGATCATTCCTCCGAAATTTTGTACAATACCAAACATGTGGTCCCAATGGATGGCTCACACCCAAAGACGAAAGATGAGGATTCGTGTTGCGGCTAAAGATGAGGGAGAACACTAATAGAGGCGCCGCCAAAAATCCGTGGCAGGTTGAATCTCGAATCGCGCCGCCTAACGTGCCACAGGTCCCGCGAAATACTTGGTACAAAGTCTGAATTGGCGTACAAAGGAAAGAATAACAGTCTCAGTGTAAGTATCCTCCTTCCCTGGTGCCCGGATCCGAGGTGAAAGGAAAGGATTCAAAGTATCTGAGAAGAAGTCAGCGATGAACCGCAACGACTTGACTCAATTGCGAAATACCCACCTGTCGCATACGACGCGCCGCGCCAAAGTGGATCCGCATTCCCTTCTCCCTCACTTCCGACACCCGCTTCGTGATTGTGTCATAAAACTCTGCATCTAGAGGATCCAGCGAGAAGCAGAACTCCAAATCCAACAACTGAGCAGTCGCAGATTTCGCTTCGCATCTCGACGTGAGAGCGTCAACAAGGATGGTGGTATACTGATCGGTCCATGGGAAGTTGACGACTGCAGTGAGAGCCAAGGGGCTTCGGATTCCCCGAAATTTAAGTCACCTCAAATTATCAAACTATGGGTCATTCTGAGAAAGAATGTACATCTCCGACATTGAAAAGTGAAGTGGTGGTTGAGTTAGAGGGACGTACATTATTACTGTATTTGGTCAATCATTTGAGCACAGCCCCTCCGAACGCAGTAACCCATCACGTGGTGTCGTGATTCACAAAAATCATCTTGAACAAAAAAATGTACGAGTTATCCGGGACTTCGCCAGAGCCTTCAGGTGAAGCTTTGACGCAGCTACTACATTTTTCTGTGGTATTTTGAGCAGGATGGAGCCCTGGCAAGAGCGTGGGAACACCGGAGCACTTCCTAAAAAGGCGATTTACGTAAGGGAGGAGGGGAGGGGTCCGCCCGAGCCTCTGAAAATAAAGTTTCGAGGTGTAGTGCGGATTTCGCAAAAGTGTTACCCCTTGGTGAGAGCGAGTGTTTGGATGCCGGGAAGAAAGGTTGTGTTGGGATCGCCAAGATGGCGAAGGATATCAAAAATCACGTCTTGGGTTTTAACAGACATAGAGAGGGAAGTGAGAGCCGGCATCGCATCGAGAATCGGGATAAAAGCGGTAACTGAAATACCGTCGTGCGGGTACGAGTGGCTAAAGCTGAACGACAGAATACTGGGAGTTCTCTTGAGGAATGAAATGAAGCTATAATTATCGTCAAAGGAGCCAGAAACGACGAGAATGGCGAGGGATATTCCGAGTTTAAAAATTTATTTTTAACTCGGTTATGCACAGCTTTAGCGCCAGAGTAGGTGTTTTTCGCAGCGATGACGTTGTTCAAAGGTGTTGGAAACTTACCCTAATAAGGGAATTATCGTGTGTTTTTGGCGCTCAATGCGGTTACTTTACTGTTTTGTCTGACCATTCCCTTACTTTTTAGTCATCTTTAGTCATCCCGGCCTTACACTTAGCCGTTCTCAGTAAATCATTGGTTCAACGCAGATTCAACGTTCAACAATTTTTCAGTCTTCTGCTTTTGGCACCTTGCCCGGCGAGCTCGAGCCGAGCGAAGCTTAGTCCTGTTGTTACCGCCGGGGTCCGATGGGGTCAGAAAATTGCTGACTAATGTTCGGAGTTTGAAATCCCACCTGGCCGTCGCGGCTCAACAGAACATCGTGTTTTCACCTGAAGAGGCTCCAGTGAGTGTATTTATGGGCTGGAATGTATTCTGTCTCCTCATAATGACAAAAATTGCCCCGAAGTACGGTGTATCCGACTATGCGGCACCTGCCGTGATTTACCATCAATTTCGGAGAATATTCTCTAGCCCTCTCAAAACATATCGGAAAAAGATTTGGGAACTTCGAGGGAGGGTCGCAACGTCAGGCAATCAGCCTTAGAGGGTATGCGAATGAAACTCATACATTTGAATCTCGCACTGTTTTCGCGAAAAATGATTGGTAAGCAATTTTCTGACCCCATCGGAGCCCGGCGGTAACTAACAGACTTCAACAAGCGAGGAACGAGCTGATTTTGTTGAAGTGTCTGTCTAGGAGAGACTAAGCAAAGCTCGGGCAAGGGTGAGCAAAAAGCAATGTCTCAGAAAAATCATTTCTTGGACAGCAGCAAGGACAGCAGTCTTTACCCGGCGAACTCGGGCCGAGCGCAGCTCGGGCGAGGGTGAGCAAGGCTATGGGCATCAGGTAGCATTATGGTACTTATAGCTGAATGACAAGGATATGAACAAGGTGGCTCTGATTGCCTTGCCTCGACACGCACACTGAAAAAAAAATTCAAAAAGAACCAAACTCGGTCTGCCATGCGCATGCAATGGCCCTCAAGCCCAAGTGAGGCCTGGCGAGGTGAGGGAGTCGAGGACATAGAATGCACGGGAGACTTCGACGTCAGTGAGTGTGAGGTGTGTTAAGTAGGGGTGCACCACGGTAGTTAGGAACAGGGGAAAGTTGCCGTGTATGGAGCGGAGTTCGCACCGAATGAGTTGCGTGGCGCGAACGAGTAACCCAATGGACTCCGATGGAGTAAAATTGGCGCCCTGGAAGCAGGTCAGACGACTCCAATAATCGGTGAGGGTGTTGGATGACGGGCAGCCACATGTGTAGCTGAAAAAGGAGCCAGTGCAGCGGGTATAGGGAAGATACAAGCTGAGGGTTAACGGCACGCTGCCGGCGCGGAGGACCCAATCTTGGAGGATATCTTTGAGCTGAGGATCACGGCGGCGGGAGCCCGAAAGGATGATTCCCAGAGCAGCCCACAGCCTGGGGTCGTCGTACGCTATTTCCCTCCACCGCCGACAGATGCGACCTAAAAGCATCGGCGCCACCCACAAACTCCGCTGAACTGGCTCGGCCGGAAGACAGTGAAGAAAGATCTCGGAAGTGAGTTCGACAGGGAGAGTGAGAATGGGATAAACGATGAGGTCCAGCGATTTTTCGATGGTCGTCTTCTCCTTCAACAACTGCTGCTGTCGGTCCTGCTTCAGTCTTTCACTGAGTCGTCGATTCGGAGGAGGGGATTCCATTTCTCGGAGCAGGGACTCGATGGCGGAGAGACGGAAACGCAGACGGATATTTACTCGTTTCATGTCGATAGCCAGAGGATCGGGCGCGTCCAAGGCGCGTATGTGTGGAGGAGGACGAAGAAAAGAGTTAAGTGAATGTTTGCAGATGTTGTCTTTGCAATCAATCAATCAACAGACGCGGCCCCGTGACGTGTCTGAGTTGTACAATTGAAAACACCCACGCGTGACGCGGAAATCGAACGTTGGAAAATTGGCTCTGCATGAGGCGAATAAGACGATATGAATATGAAGCCTCGGTCCAAGGCGACGGCTGATTCGCTGAGCCTCACAACATTCCCCCACCGCCCACAAGAAATTCACCTCGTCTCTCCGTGCAGGACTTCACCCGAAACCACAAAAATCCGGCCAAATTCGTCCAGACTACTTGCGGTCCGCCACGATCCCCGCAGCGACAGCGCCGGACGTACTTATGAAACTCGCTGGTGACTGGCTGATACAGTTTCAATATAATCCTCGGAAGATAAAACACCCCGATTGTAGTTAATAACATACACCCAAATATATTTAATGTGTCCTTGTGAGCTGTTCATTTGTAGATGTTGATCGAGTTGAACTGGAAGTACGCATTCGTGAAGGCAGCAGGGTTGGCGTCCACGTAGTCTGTATCTTGATCAGCCATCTGTGCGTTTGTAAAAACGCAAAAACGCACTGTTGCAGGTCGAGGGGCATCCCGACTGGGCGTATATGCCCGCCTGTCCGGCCCAGTCACCACCTGCAAAGGATGGGTCAATTCGGACGATCAGACGCGAAACGGAGTACGTACAGAAGGTGAGGTTGATGATGATGTTGTTGGCATCGAAGAATTGGGAGAGGTTGCAGCTGGTGTTTGGGAAGTTGGCGGTCGGGGTTCCCTGCAGATAAAAATACATAGGCGCTCGGAGCGAAGTTGCAGTGGAGAACGACGCACCCAGTTGTTCGTGTTCACGGCGGTGCTTCCGGCTCTGACGTCGGCAGGGACGTTGGCGGCGTTGCGAGCCCAGAACCAGACGTTGATAAATGTGCTCGTGCGTTCGATAGCGTACCTGAAACGAGATTAGTCCATTCATCAGCCATAGTGACAGGCAAGGGGGACATACCATCCACCGCCATTCGCATTAAAGCTGGGACCGTAGCTGGATGCTTGGCCGACACTGACACCACAGCCGGAGTTTCCGTTCACCTGGGTATCACAGTTCAACAGGAGAGAAGTGCTTGAAAAAAAAGGAATCAACGGGCGGACGGGGGCGAGCAGGGAACGACATACCCCGTCTGTGTTCGGCTTTGAGGCATCGTGCATCCTGGGCGGGGTTTCAGGTAATCGAACTCGCAGATTCGTCAGAGTCACGTACCTGGCGAGGTATGCAGGGTGACCTGGTCGGTTCCTTGGTCATTGACGCCCTCCTAGGGAGACGTTCGACACAAATGGTGCATGACAATACTGCTGAACGTACGACGATGTCAACCTCTCCACCCTTGGGCCAGTTTGATTCATTCGTTTCCCAACTGCGTGCGATGAATTCAGAAGTCCTGAGAAACAGTATTCACGGGTACTTACATCGCTGGCCACGTCCCGCAGCCCTGAGGCATGTGGACCACATCGAAGCTGTTGTATGTGAGTTGTTGCCGATGGGTAAGGAAACGACACTCACACCGCAACATGTGTAGTATACGCATTGTTGGTTCTTATCCGAACGGAATTTCTCCCCGCGCCGCTGGAGACGGTCTTGGAGTCCGCACGCAGGATGAAGGTGTTCGCTAGGCCAACGTTAAATTTGGATAGTCCAGATGGAATAAACTCCCATACCAGTGGCAAATGTCAAGTTCTGGGCCTGGGCTGTCGCCTGGTTGACATAGTTTCTGGGGGAGAGTTAACTGGCGGACAGAGAGGATGAGCTGCAAGTACTGACACATGGCCGTGTGTGGGATCAGGGATGGCCTCGAAGTTAAACGCGTTGTAAAAGCCCTGTCCAACAATGTTCTCCGAGCGCGAATAGCTTGCGCCAAGAACCGTGGAAACAGTCGAGGTGAGAGTCAGGAAAGCAGAGACGGTCTTCATCATGGTCAGAGGGACGAGGGGAAAGTAGAGCTTTGTCAGTGCGGACGCTGCATTTAAACAGAGATTTCTTTCACAGGCCTCGGTCGTCAACGAGCCACAAGATATGTTTTCCACGCGTCCAGCACAATACGGATCTAAAACGGAGTGATCGTAGGTGATCCTCTGTGATCGTCCGCTCTCGAAGTGGTCACCCGCTCGGCGCTGGTAGCATTGCTTGAAGCATTTGCCTGCTGGATAAAGTGAAAGCCCGCTTGTTCTTCGCGAACAAGGCGGCGCGCTGTAAAGGTAGGTTATCGGCCTATGTTAGTTGAACTGAAAGATAGGACGGAACGAAATCTTGACGAAATAGGCTTCGAAAGACCATAGTCCGATGTTGGTCTGATGACCAAAAAGGAAGATGTGCTACCGGTTGATTGCGGAGATGTTTGCGCGTGTCCTGTTGAAACACATGGGTGGATAATAAGATCTAGACTGGCTGCGTCATAAAGTTTGAGTTGGTCTTTGCTAGATTACATTCGCCGTAAGTATTTTGTTCTGGTGCCTGTGTCCTGGTTTCCCCAGCTCAAAAAACACATCAAAGTCAATTATCTGACAAAACGTGAATGATAATTCGAAACAACTTCGCCCAAGTGTTTGACGTACCTGCTTACAAGCATGGATCAGCATCCCCTTCTCTTTCAGTTCCGAGACACCCTTCGTGAGGTTATCGTCCAGTGTTTTGTCTGAGGTGAATTCGAACTCCAAATTCAACAGCCGCGCGGTCTTGGATTTCGGTTCCGATCTCGAAGCGAGAGCATCGCTGAAGATAGCAGTCAACTCGGCTTTCCAAAGGAGTCTGTGAAATGTGGAGAAAGAGAGGGCTTCGATGCGAGGCAGAAAGGTTGTGGTGGAATCGCCGACTAGGCGGAGGATCTCGAAAATGACGGCCTCTGACTTGAAATTCACAGTGAGGGAAGTCAGAGCGGGCATTGCATCAAGAATCGGGATAAAAACCGCAGCTGGGATGACGTTGAATATGTGGAGATAGCTGAACGATTGGATGGTAGGGGTTCTTTTGAGGAAAGAAAGCAGGGGGGAAATATCCTTGAATAAGCCAGAGACATCGAGCACGGCGAGGGATGTGAGTGCCGGTGAGGTAAAGGAATCGAAGCAAGACGTCATGGGATTTCGGGGCATCGGAGAGAATGAGGTGTTTTAGGTGGCGGCATATCAGGCGTGTGGCTGCGGTAGCTGGATAGGCCGTGGATGAAATTGACCGGAATACACGGCGAACGAGCTTTGGGGCGCGGAGAAGTACTTGCGCTGCAGTAAAGTTTTCACCGTTGAAATGGGTCAAACGTTCCCAATATTCGGCAACAGGCCCGAATGACGGGCAGCAGCTATATGTGTGGGTAAAAAAGGAATCAGGGCAGTGGCCGGTCTGCAGTAATACGATGAAGAACAACGGCAGGTTGCCGGCGCGGAGAATCCAATCTCGAACGAAAGCCTTGAGCCCATCGCTGTACCAGCCGGTAATTTTGAGGGCGGACCAAAGCCTGGGATCGCCGTACGCTATCCGCCTCCACTCCCGACAAATATAGCCCCAAAGCAACGGCGCAACCCTTCTGCTGGGAATGTGCTCACCGGGCACGCAGAGGATAAAGATCTCAGAAGTGAGTTCGGCTGGGAGAGTGAGGATGGGACAATTGACGCGGGTCGTAGATTCTTCGACGCTTGTTTTCTCCTGCAGCAGCGAGCGCTTTTGGTCGACTCGTCGATTCGGAAGCATTTCTCGGGGGTGGGACTCGACGGTGGAGAACCGGAGACGGAGACGGGTGTTCGCTCTATTCATGGTGTTGTGGACCTAGGTAGCACAGAGGAGAGGTCAGCGATGTACGAGCTTCAAGTGTTAGAGCGGCTGGCGGTCACCTGCGAGCGGGGAGGACGAAGAGGCGTGGGAGACCTGGTAATCACGATCAATCTTTGAATCAATCAATCAACAAACGCGACCCCGTGACATATCGTCCGGGATTTATTCCGCCACCGGCGAATCGAGCCTTCGAATCCCGACACACAATGCCCTCGTCGGCGGACTTTGTCGGAGCTCGTGAGAGCTCATTTCAGTGATGTATGATGTACGCGAGAGCGGATAGTACAGCAAGACCTCATCGATAAGTTTCGGAAAAACATTCACCACGGATACTTTCTGATATTGTATCCAGAAACCCAAGAGAAACTCGACCTTCCATCAGATTCTCTTCTGGTGTTCACCTCCTTCTAGTATGTGTCTAGAAGATGCGATTGCATTGGATACAAGTACAACATGTCTTATCTGAGTGGTAAAAGAAAGAGATAAATGAAAATCAATAATCAGCTCGCGACGCGCACAGGTACCGTGTCCAGCATCCGAAGTGCATCCTGTACCGACTGATCCACCGACGACTCCCATGCTGAAAAAAAAAAACGCCATCAGAATACAACAGGCATCGGGGTCAGAAGAAAAAGCACGCACTCCACTCCCAGTTCTTCACGATCGCGTCGCTGAGCTTCTGCAGCTTGTTCCACTGCTGCGGGCCAGAGTAACGGTCAAAGTCGACGCCGTCGGTCTCGAAGCTGAAGTAGCGCCCGTTCATGCGCGAGCTCTCGACAACGGCTGTGGCAGCAGGGCGGCGGATTTCGTCAAAGATCTGCAGAGTGCGCGCGAGAGTTTGGCGGGTCGTGGAACGGTGCCCAAGGGCGGTGGCGAGGATGTATGCGTCCTGGAAACGGGGTGATTAGATGGAATACACCTGTAAGATGCAACGGCTTACCTCAATGGCTTGTCCGGCGCCGGAGCTATATAAAATGGCAGTCAGACGCAGCAGTAAGAAGGAATGAGGTGTCTGTCGACTTACCCTTGATGTGGAGTCATAGCGTGAGCCTGCGCGAAAATGAATAAGTATATGCATTCAAGGTCCAAGAACGAGTAGACGCACCGCATCACCGATAAGCACCACCGGCCCCGAGACGAAGGACCGCAGAGGCTTCACGGTGTGTATCGCCCAGCGCAACGGCCGCTCAACACACTGAAGACTGGTCAGTGAAAAAATATGGGGAACGAGGACCACGACTCGCATGTATTAACGCCTGCGCCTCCGGTTCCCAGTGTGCAAAAATGCCCGCGAATTGAGCTTTGTCACCGGGACCCATCCAGGGGCCTTCAAACTTCGTGTTCTCGAGGTCGTGTCGGCAGTGGAACGCGACAAAATTTATCATCTTCCCGAGCGATATTGGGTATGCAATGATATACTGCAAATGTGTCAGGTAAATCGAGGGAGGGAAGTGAAATCACCCACACCATTCTTCCCTAGGTACTGATGGTCCAAGGTTAGCTGGGATCCAACGTGGGGAGGAGAAGCCGAGGTACCTGAGTAGGTGTCGTCAAAACGGGGTGCCCAGGCGCGGCGGCTCGCAGTCGTTCTGCGGGGATCAGCGCTCGGTAGGCGATCGTGCCGCTCCAAACAGGCTCGATGCACGATGCGATCTCCGCCGCCTCCTGCCATCGCCCCTGCGCTTGCATCCAATTCGCGCGCTCAGTCAGAAATACCCCGCGTGTGACAGACTTCAGGCCATCTGCTCCGACTCTGGAAGGGAAAGATATGAGATCTGAGATGCGAACGTATACTCAAGATCAAACCCACAATACGTCGCAGAAAGATCTTGTGCCGTCCTCGAAAACGAGTTCCGTTGGCCCGTTTGGCCGCTGGGTATAAGTTCGCAGACGCTTCGAGCAATTTACCCGGCAAGATTTGGGAAGCTTTCTGAGGAGGACAGTCTGGAAATCTGCTCGATGTAATGTCATCAAGGCTCCTACCAAAGGCGTTAAATCGAATGACGTCGAGGCGAAGTTAAAGCGCAAATTACCGTTCGTGACTAGGGTGGAAAAGGTGAAGCCGGCTGCTTGATCACTCTTCCTCCAGTTGAAGGCCGGGACTATTCTTTCCAAGTTAAGAGCGTCCAGAACAAAATAAGGAAAAGACACGGACCTGGCCCCTGTACCGGTTTCCGCTCACAGTTCTTGAGTAAATCTTCCTCGAGGCCAAGCATCTTGATGATCTTCCATGGTCGAGGGAAAATACCGACTCCAGCTCCCAGCTCTGTGAGGGTCGTCGCCGACTCGAAAAGCTCGACCTCGATGTCTGGATATCGTGCGAGGGCCACTGCAAGCGTCAGCCCCCCTATGCCTGCGCCGCTATTTAGTGGGTCAGTCAGTATACGTGATTGCCAAGGCCAAAGAGCCCGTACGTACCAAATGGCAACACGAAGACGTTTGGGCGGGGCGTAGGGCGTGTTCGGCATGTTGGCGCGTAGAAAAACGAGACGAAGCAATGTTCTCGTTGCTCAACACGCCTCGCCATCTTATATGAGCCGTGTCCTGGATAACGCGGTTTTGACGGACTCGCGGTAGGGCAGGCAAGGCGGCAAATTAACCGAGCAAGTGGCCAGATTGAGCGAACTCCGATATCCCACGATCCGGTCGCGCCTACACAACTCGCTCATCAGGCTCGTGGAGACTGTCTTTGGTATCAAGTGATCAGCTGTGATCGCCAAACGCACGGTTGAATCGCACCGAAGGAGATCGAAGGGCGCGCCGTGAGTGGCGATGAGGCTCAATTACCCGGCGAAGCTCAGAAGCAGCCTCAGGTACGTTGTGGGAGGGACATCTCGAACTGGGCTGGATGAGTACAGGTAAGGAACGGCTTTGCTCTGGCCAGATGGGACGCGGTTTCTGGCCGGCAACCTGGGTGTCGGCAACGTGTCGCCTGCGGGTGCCCGCGCAAACCGGGTCCGGCGTTCGGGTATAGTCGCGCCACAAAATGCGCGCCTGCGGTCTCGCCAATAAGCAACCCACCAAGTAAGCTTGACCAATGACCGTAGAGCAACATTGAAGTCGTTGAAAAGAGCAACTGAACACCCGAATCGGCTTAGATCGGCACGCTGCGGCCCAAAACGGGTTGGATATTCCCGTCGGTCAAAGTGTCTCGCAATCTTGCCATTCCCTTCCATCTCCTTTGTCCTAGCGACCTCCTGCTCGCTCCTGCTTGTGACGGAGATTAAACCCTGCCATGCTTAGATCAAAAAACTGCTCCTACTTGCGAGGAACGCCGAGAGAAGTACCGTAAAACGCCCAAGAACCACGATCCTGATTCCTGCCTGCCAGCGTCCAGCCGCTGTGTTCTGTTCTTCTCCCTGGTTAATAATATTCGATTACCTTTAGGCTGTTGCGGATCCTGCCGCGGGACTCTCACTCAGCACGAGCTCAGACGTCTTTCGTATCGACGGCCTCGTGGTTCGAGTCCATAAATGGGCCACCCGAAGCTCAATTGGATCCTCCACATCCCATGCAGCAGCTGACGCTGACGGTGGGCGCACAATTATGGCTATGGCCTGGACCGTGCTTTTCTTGGTTGCACGCCGCGATTTCCGGCAAACGACGATGGCTATTCCCCACAATTACCGCATTCTCATCAACGCGTTGCCCACCCTCGGACTGTGGCAGTAATCTGGCAGCACTCTGGTCGGGATTATTTTGGGCAGCTCGGTATTCCTCGGTTTGGGAGCCTAGCTATGTTGTTTCTTCCATTCGAAAGGATCGGAACTCGAAATCCAATTAATTCATTTCCACAGACGCTCATGGCCAAATTCAATGATCTTCGGGACTCGACTGGGCAAGCGGTTTCACGTCGACTTTTCCACAGGCAGCTCTCTTGCCTCTTGGACCATCCTGTCGCGCTCAACTCGAAAAGCACTCTCATCGGATGGATATACTTGACGCCCCAAGTCCGAGTCGTGGACGGTTGCATCGTCCTCCTCGGATATCATACCGAGGCCGTGCATTTCGCACATCGTTTCTATCGCACCTTCACTCACAAAACTGACTTCCAGCGAAACACACGCAACTGCAGTGTACCATTTACGGCCTCGAAGTAGCGAGGTAGATGGTACCCTCAATGAGATTATCCGCAGCCGGGTACACGATACCCAATGAGGCCGGTGGCTTGCCCGCAGCCACGACAACGCGATTTCCGGCAAAGGACGCTGTCAATGGCTCTCACCACAAATTACCGCTTACCGCATTCGCATCAACGGGTTGCACACCCTCGTCGGGACGCGTACGGCGAGGTGTGGCAGCAATTTGGCAGTCCCTACCTACACCCGTCGTAATTATTTCAGTCTTTTCTTCGGGTTACCACCACTCACTATGAGTATTAGCAGATTTTTGTTCTCATCTCGGATCGCATCGACAATTAATTGTGCATTGCTTGTGGCACTGCGTGGCACAGGTCGGCCTGTTCTCCACGAGCGGATTCTCCTCGTTCGAAATGATCGGGTTTAATTAAATTCCTGAACGCCCTAACCTCAACCACTGGCAGTACTTTTGCGACTCAATTATCATTGCGACTCTCAGGCTGTGTACACCCTAACTTCATCGGCCTTGTCGCATTCCCCTCTAAACTCGATGTGTGGATGCTTATACTTGCTTGACACCGCACGTCCAAAATTTGGACGGTCGCATCGTCCTCCTCGGATGTCCTCCCACTATGGCCGTATATTTCGCACATCGATATCGCTCCTACCGCACATCCACTTGGCATTTCTCCCTCGGTGAATTCAAACTGAAACGGCGAATGCAAATATAGGAATTTCCGGGAATATTCAACTACCATACGGTTGGTTACAGTGTAGCATCCGATAGGAACACTGCTCACTCTGGTCTCACCGTGTGCAGCTTATCATGGCATGGTATACTCTAGACCCTCGATATACGCCCCCAACCGTCAAAAGGTCGCCGTGTGTTGCACATTTAAACTCGTTATGTACGCCGTTGTTACGCTGGCCTGTCCCTACAAACGCATCGGCATTGCGTTGCCGACGCTTTGACATCGGGCCCCGCCAGTCTGTTGATGCGCTGCCGTTCATCGCCCAAACCAAAGGTGATTAATATTTCAATAGCAACATTCAGACTCCGACAATCCGTGCATTTCGTGTGCCTGGCCTATCAATGTTGGAGAGTCCCACTTCCCAAGCTCGTAGATACATAACTTATGTGCATCAGCACCAGCATACATGCAGCATGAACATTCATTTCCTTTTCGAGCCGCGGTTGGCCGTTACCGTTGAAACCAGGACCAAGGGCCACGGCCGAGCACGGGACTGCACCCTGCGGCACGCCGTTATGAACCTGTGTGTCCTTCCGCCTAACTACTTATCTGCATATCCATTCGCGTCTTTCGCGGCGTTGCCACAGCGAAGAATACCCCGCACCCACAATTCCTTCAAGTGGAGCTGGGATTCGGACGGTCGGAGGGAATGCAGTTCACCGCCGAATTATCTCAACCACAACCGAGTCACCTCGCCGACCAAAAATTAAATTGCCGTATATTACATATGTGAGCCCGTGAGCCGTATATATACTTGCGTTCGCGCGGCGAGGAAAGCGCGTAGGCCGGCCTGGACCGCCAGGGCATCTCCATGCATGCTGCCATTCCTAGTTCAGGCTCGTGACTGGTTACTTGCAAGGAAACGACTCGCATATGCTCAAATCGCGCCCGACAATTCGCTGGCGCCCCTGCAGGTCCTATCAGCCTCGCGGCGATGTAGTACATGTATCACAGCCCCCGACCCGGTACTTTGTCCCTCATCCCTCCACCATTCATTCATTGTCATTCGGTGTGAGTATGATTGCTCAATGCTTGCGAATAGGAATAAGTTGCGATTGGGAGGGATCAGCGGTGCGTGGCCGCAGCGGTTCGCGCGATGCTTTCGGGGGTTGGGGGCCTTGCAATAGGGAGGGAAAGGAAGAGAAGGTCGGTGTCAATGGGGGCCAAATTTACGGTGTGAGCCTTCGAATACATGTGAGGATTCGGCGTGGGGGTGGGTGGGCCTGGAAATAAGCAAGTCTCCGACGAGGCGCCTTATGCATGGGTAGGATGAAATCATGGATGACATGAGATGGTTCGGCATTTGCTTGTGATGGTGCCAGTGCGCACCGACCTCGACAGACACGAGAATATGACCCGTCGAATAAGCATCTGCCTCATGTCGTGCGCTATGCATTATGTCTGCTCGTGTCGAGGAGTATGTGAGTCAGGCGTAGCGTAGTCCGCACTGCGGGCGGGCATTGGCTGTCCACACACGTATGGCGCAGCGCCCTCTCGGTCTGCTATCCCGAGTCGGAGTAAATTTCGAGCAAATGAAGTCACTAGGCCCGGCAACGCACACCGTAGGGCCCTAATCTTCCAGAATGCGCAAATCATTCTGTTCGGCCATCGCAAACGCAAGGACGAACCCGGGCCACACGCCAAAGGGGCCACCACCGCTGCGATATTAAATACGGGCGTCCGAGCTCTGCGGAAGTGTCGACCGAGGTGCGTGCCCTTGGGACGAGCAAGGGAAGGGCGGAGGTGCGCCATCGAGCCCCGTCTTTGGGCATGCCCAACGAGACCAAGACGCGGAGATTCAGTCGCGCAGAGCTTGGCCCGGGGGCAGACACGCTCATTTGTTCGTCGAGCTATCCCTGCATGCGATTCGTTAGCAAGCAGAGGAAACAGCATAAGCGTCCGCGGCGCGCGTCGTGTCCCTCGTGTCGACGTCGAACAAAGTACGAGAGCGAGGCGCACGTCGTCCGCAACGCGGGCACTGGGCTGACGGGCTGTCCGCACCGAGGTGAAGACGCTAGGCCCGGCGTAGCGAGTACTGGCATCACGCCAATGTTCCACGCAGAATGCGCAAACCATTCTCTTCGGCCTGCGATATCGCATGAACGGGCCCGGGCCAGACCCATAGACGCCGCCAACTCGACACGCCAACGCGCGTCCGAGCCCAGCGGAGGCAGCGTGCGTAGCGTCAACGAGTATAATGTGCGTGCAGCTGGCGTACAGCGTGCCCTTGAGACGAGCAACGCAAGACCGGAGCTGCGCATTCGGCCCCCCAAACGAGACAACGGAGGAGATTCAGTCGGGCGGACAGGTAGCTTGGGTAGGCACGTTCATTCGATCGTTCGTCCATCCCATCCCATGCATTCATTCATTCGACTGCAAGCACGCACGCCAGACCGAAAAGCTAGGTAGCCATTCTACCTACCTCGTTCTACCACCCGAATATCATATCCGACACCTGTCCCAGGACGCCTTTGCCCGCCGAGCCGGGGGTCGCAGGGGCAGGGGCTGCCCCTGCCCAAGTCTGCGCTTGTGGCGCTGGCGCTGACGCGGGCGGAGGCGCAGGCTTGGGCGTGCTAGGAGCCCCGCGCCGGAACGCCGACGCGGACGGGGCGAGCTTGATGGGCGTGCCGACCGTCGGGGTGTTGGCGCCACCGTAGCTGGCCATGGGCCCGGGGCTGTCGACGGCCATGGCGGCGGGGTCGGGCGAGCTGTGCCGCACGACGGGCTGGCTCAGCAGCGCCTCCGCCTGCGCCGCGTCCTGTACGCGCGCGTCAGTCAAAACGGCATCGCGAGGAGAAGAAAGGGGAACGCACCGCCCACTTGGCCCCGACCATCCAGCTCCCGCCGAGGACCTCGCCGTTCTTGCGCACGGCGCGCATGGCGTCCGCGGGGTCCTTGTACCCGATCCTGAAGCAGTTGACGATCTCCGCGTGCGGGTCGGGGTCGGACGCGCTGCCGAGGGACTGGAAGTACTCGACCGTGAGGCTGTACTTGTCGGCGGGATACCCGAAGACGATGATGTAGAGCATCGGCGACGAGGAGGTGGCCGGGGGCGGTCGGGGACGCGAGCGCGCGAAGGAGGAGCTGAAAGTCGAGTTCTGTAAGGGATTGTTAGTTGTGAAATGAGAATGAGCGGGAATGACTGAAGGACGAGGGCAAGCTGCCAGAAATTTGGCTGTGATTGCGCCAGGGTGTAGCGGAGCAGCATAACCTGAACCTCCGCCGATGAATCGACGAGGGCGTGGCGGGCGGGCCTTGAGCCCACACTGTTGCCAACAGCTTCGTGCAGGAATGCATTCCCTGCGCTTTATAATGTCACTCCCCGCGCTGGACGCCTCGCGCACGCGCTGCATTGAACGCAAACTCGCCGCCGCCGTGCACACCACGCACCGCGCCGTACACGGTCATTAGCACCGGCACGAGCGTCCCCAGCGCGATAAAGCGACGAGAGCGTGGCAGGCAGGCCTTGGGCCCACACTCTTGCAGCTTCGTGCAGGGAGGGATTCCCTGGACGGTGTGCTTGACGCTGCCTTGGAAGCAAGGTTCGCCGTCTCCGTACGCACCGCGCTGCTTGCTTTCAGTAGTGCCGACACGAGCGTCCCCAGCGCGATAACGCGACGGGGCAACGGCAGGCCTTGAGCCCACACTGTTGTTAGCAGCTTCGTGCAAGAGGGCATTCCCTGGACGGTGTGCTTTATCGAGTCACTCCGCGCGCCGAACGCCTCGCGCGCGCGCTGCCTTGAAAGTAAGGCTCGCCGCCTCCGTACGCACCGCGCTGTCCACGTACAGTAGCGCCGGCACGAGCGTCTCCCGCACGGCCTCGTCGCCTGCCCCCGGTGGCAGCCCCTCCGACCTTTACGCAGCTCCAGTGCGGAAGTCTAGCCCCGATGTCCTGCTCCCGTACCACCCATCGAAGAAAGAAAAAGAAATCATGACTGACGCGTGGCTGCTGCGACGAGCTCGAGTCGGCGTACATCTCGTTCGGAATGTCATTCACGGAGCTCATGGGCGGAGCGTCTTCGTCCGCGAGCGGCTGCCGCTGTCTGTGGAGGGTCAAGATCCTGACTACACTTGAAAAGCCGAAAATGACCTAGAGCTCTGGAACATCGAGTCCATCCCGAAATCAGACGTGGGCCCTCGCGAGAACGCGTTGTTCATTTTGGCCTTGGTTTGCACCACAGGCACTTCGTCGACGCGCTGCGCGCCTGTCGGAGAGTTCTGGCCCCCAAAAAATCAGGACGCGAAGAAACGGGTGGCAAAGTCGACTGACGTTCGACTGAGAGGCTGACTAGGCGCAAAACACAAACTCAGCATCGAGGATTATGGCTAGAAAGATAAGTAGGGCGCACCATAAGATACCCCGGCTGGTAGTGGCTCCGAGACTGCGATAAAGTATCTGTGAAAGAGTTGCCCAACGAGCCGCTGGTGCTGGCTCCGCCCCAGGTATTGAGATTTGGATTGTGATTCAGATGCGACGTCGAGGTCGACGCCATTCCGGCGACAGCAAAAGGGGAGGGAGGCATCGAGAACGCGGGGGTCGAGGAGGAGGACAAGGGCGTTTGTTTCCTTTCGCTTGTGTCGGCGGCGGAGCCAAACAGTGACGGATGTGACTGTGACGGGCCTGCCTCTTGCCTTCATCTTCGAATATCGACATGCAGCGGTTCTGGATGGCCTCTTTTCAATCGATCTGTCCCCGGGCTATGTCGGCGCCATGCTCTTTTTTCGACGGCTTGAATCTTCGGACGAGATACTGAATTCTCTTTGAATTTTCTGTTACTATGCCATATCAGTAAAACTGCAAGTGCTTTTTTGCCCGCTTCCCGCAGCTTCTCTGAGCTTTCACCTTTTCCCGACTTTTTTGTCGTCTTTTCGCGGCTTTTCAAATCACTTTTCTCAGCTTCTGGCTTTTGGCCACTTTTCTCGGGTGATGTCATAGTGCTAGGATTAGTTGTTGTGCTTGAGATTCTGCCTGGAAAATGTAGTACAACTGCCCATGGATACGTGTTGTCGGCAAAACGACCAGTACTTAACGAGCCCCAGAGTCCCTGTCTTGATTCTTGAACATCAGCCGCGGCGGATCGGACCTGCTCGTGACTGTTGACTTGATGGTAGATCCGACACTGAAGAGCACGCCCTTCTCCAACCAGCGACTTATCACTGCAGTGTTCACTGTTCACCAGGGTCGAGTCGAAAACGTTCAAGTCGATTGAAGTCGTTTACCGATCGGCAATCATCGGAACTTTCGGGAGCACAGCCCATCAACAACAGGACCAAACGTTGATCGTGCCACGTCGTCGCCCTTCTTCTCTTCCCCCCATCTTCCAGTAATATGGCCGGAGGGCATCAGGTCAGTCGGACCGCCGGTCCGTGGCGGATTCCGCTGATCTCCGTTGGTGATCACCGGCGCCTCCACCATCGTCGAAACCGCCGGCTGCAAGAGCTAAAAACCGGCGGCGCCCGACGGTTTTTCCAAGATGCAAGAAGCCGCTGGCTTTCATGTAGCAGCCGGCGGTTTTCAATGCCTGAACAAAACCGGCGGTTCCAAGCTTCATATTGTCCTTGCAAGATCTCTCAAAACCAACGGTTCCCAGTTCAAGAAACCATCGGTTCTTTCCCTTCTCTCAAGCCCGGCAACAACCAGCTTTTTGACAAGCACTGGAACCACCGGTGTTTTTTTTAAAATTTGTACCGATAGCAGATAGCTCTGGTCCGATGTTGGCAATGAAAGCTATCGTCAAACTGGTGCCTCAAGGTGTGCTCAACCTCAGAAAATTGACCAGTTTTTGTCAGCCTCATCAGCGAACCACCGGTTTTGTCAACTTCATAAAACCGGCGGTTTTCGGCAGCTGTAGAAAATCGGCGGTTCTTGGCGGTTTTTCCCTTCATTTTCTCACTCTCAAAAAACCTGTTGGACAATATAAGTCCATATATAATGCTCCCCTTCGTCAAGAGTCAGAGACGGAGATTAGAGTCACACCATCTGCAAGGTTTTGAAATTGGAACCGCCAAAAACCAACGGTTTTTACCACCAAGAACCATCAGAGTACATAGGGGCTTATCAAAGCCATCCATAGCCGTTATCTAATCACCGGTCACCGATGGTAGCCGGCAAGAGCCGGCAGCTGCCAACAACCGCCAGCAACCGCCAGCGACCGGTGACCATGCGGGCATATAACTCCCATCTTCCCCTCATCTCCACGCCTCCCAGCAGACATCCCGGACCCTGCTGGCCTTCGCTGGGCGCGGCATCGGCCTCGTTGTCTATCTGCCTGCTGCCTGCCGTTGCCTCGCACATTCCGTGGCGGGCCCTCGCACTCTCTTCACCCTAGCCAACGTCGCTGTCCGCTCCTGCCTTCTCCCTCGACCCCTTCAAGCCTCAAACCCCCATGCCTCAAGCTCCCATACCTCAAGTTTCCTGGGTTCTGTATCCTTCGTCGAGACCATCAACTACTCTTCAAGTCGCGTTTGGCCCCGGGCCGCCAGCTCTGACTTCAAAGTTCTGTCTCAAGTCCACGCCTCAAGCCCTGCAACGCCTCAAGCCCTGCAACGCCTCAAGCCTTGCACGTCTCACGCCTTGCACGCCTCACGCCTTGCACGCCTCACGCCTTGCACGCCTCACGCCTTGCAATCCATTCTCCGAGTCTCATCGAGTGATATCGTACTGGTCGCTCTCGACACAGTGCGAGCCGGCACCTCCTCTTGTGTCCCCGAGCTCGTTGTGGCTCCATGATCCTCTGGTATGTACACGCCATCTGCAGTGGATGACCATCGGTCGAGTTCTGACTGTTCTGTCTCCAGGTGGTGGAATCATTCATCATTGCTCCTTTCCTGACAGTCTCTTCCTCTTGGTCGTGTCTCCGTAGTGAACCGTAGCCGCAATCTCTTCCTCCTTGTGCTATGTACTTGTCCTGTACCGTAGAACCCCAAATATATGTTCTTTGCCCATCCTTTTTGTGTGCTTTTGAAAGCTTTTAATCTCTTATCTTATCTGAACACTTTTCGTTGGCTTAGACCCTAGCTTTTCCGTCTTTTCCGTCTTTTCCGGCTTAGAAAAGTAACTGGACTGGGCGAAGAAAAAGCTGTTCATCTTTTTCAGCTTTTCGTCTTTTTCGGCTTAGAAAAGACGAAAAAGCGGCGAAAAGACGCACTTGTAAAGTTGCTGATCAGTGTGCAACGGGCCTCCGAACTCTTGTCAAATTTTGATCTAGTGTTCAAGGCCGCAAGGCCACAGAATTAAACTGACAGCGGAGCTCGTCGGAAAACACCATTTCCTGATTTGCTCCTGATTACTATGAATCAAGTAATATTCCCCTGGATTTACCGTCAAGTTGTGTCCCTAAACACCCCGTCCAAGGCATTGGCATATATTCTCAGTACCCGCGACCGCACCCTCTACCCTGAAGATGTACATGGCTGCCAAACTCATTTGCGATTGGTGACCAGCTCGGGCTTGCGAGTCCGTCCACTCTTTGTGAGGCCGACCCGGAATTAGCCGACTTCCACTCGCACTAATCTTGTATATACTCCGACCCGGACTCAAGTCAATGACAACCGGCGACCGGGGCAATATCTCCGAGGATTCGATATCCATGTGTCAGTTATAAACCCTAGCCGCCGTAAGAGTTCAACGGCGTAATTTGGCCGCATAGGACTCAGAGGCCGTTGTTCGCCGTTCAAAAATGCTCTCGTATCTTCGTGTGGGCTCTACTTGGATATCCATGGGTCAATAGCCTCGACCGTATCGTATCGCAACAAACACGTAGATAAATCTTGCCTCGAATCTTGCAACCTCCGCGAACAGACCGGGACCCGTCAGTCTCCCCTCGGCATCCTCGAAACAAGAGCGGTGTCCCGTGAAGCTTCCGAAGTTGGACTGGGCACTGAATTTCCTTTGACTTTTTTTGTAACTCACACAGTCCAACCGGCCGACCAACTGTTAACGACTACATCCATAGTATATGCGCAATTTTGCCCAAGCGTTCAAGGCCGCAAGGCCAGAATCAAACTGACAGCGGAGCTCGTCGGAAAACAAAGGAATCACCATCTCCTGATTTGCTCCTGATTACTATAACTCAAGCAATACTTTCCTGGATTTACCGTCAAGTTGTGTCCCTAACCACCCCGTCCAAGGCATTGTACCCGCGACCGCGCCCTCTACGCCGAAGGTGAGGATGGCTAGCGAGTTTATTTTCGATTGCTGACCGGCTTAGGCTTAAAATACCAGCCCTTCTGGAGACCGACCTGAACCCGGACTCAAGTTGGGCTCAGCTTTGACGACCGGAGACAGGGCAATTCAATTCGTCGGAAGGTTTGACGTCCATGCAACGTCCATGTGCTGGTTTCTTGCTTGGTGAGTTCAGTGCACCGAGCGGTGGCAAGTTGACCGAAAGAATTGCGATGCTTTGCAGGCCGTTGTCCGCCGTCTGGAAACCATCCCGAATCTATGTACGTGTCAGGCCGAAGTACTTGAATATTCATGGGTTAATGGCTCACATAGATACAGTGGGACGCTGCGGGACGAAGGACCTCAATCAAAAGATGCAGGCTGGTTCTTGAGCCTCGACCGCACCTGAGGCCTGAAGGCACGCAGGAAACATTCACTGCATTCAGGCGGCTCAGCGCCTAGTTGCAACCAGACTCCGAGATCCCCTTGGCCACCCTGGCCTGGACCTCTTTGGACTCGGCGCTTCTTTCTGCAAGTGGCAAGAATTTTTCGGGAGCGATTCAAGGATCGACATGATCGCCGCGACCCGACGAGTCGCTCGGGTGCGGATTGTGCAGTTGCAACCAAGGCGGTCCAAGGGAAGCCAATGGAGCGAGTTGAGAGTACTGTATCTTTCTCCGTTTGCTCAGGGTTTCGTATCCCAGACAATTTCAAACAGCCTACTGAGAGCTGCAGACCCTGGCTGCGTATTTTTCTCCACGAGTTGAACACCACCACGGAACAACGACGAAGATATTTATTTTGAGGTCGCGGCCCGCGGGAAGAAGTTATCTACTGCAACCTCCCATGTGTTTCTACGGAGAAAAGCCACGCACCGACATCTTCACAATCAGAGAGTGTCTCCGCCACGCGCGCGCGATTTTCCTTTTCGGTCCGATATCCGGTAACCAGGAAAGAGAGTCCGATGACGGTCGAGTTCTGAAGATGATTTGGTTCCGTCTTATCGGCCGAGGTTCCCTACAGTCCACCTCAATTATAGTCTAACTCGACTATTTTTGGTGCAAACGGCCACAGACGGATCCCATTCTCCCCGAGGAACAAGCGCGAGCCATCGTCCAGTGGAGTAAACAACAAGTGGGCGCCAATAATGTGACCGAGCAGCGGACCTCCCGAACATATCTGGGCCCTCACGATCACTCGGTTCCAGCTCCGCAGTTCGCGCACACGCATGGAAAATCTATCTTGTGGCTCGTTGACGACGCAGGCCTGTGAAAGAAACCTGGCCTTTAAATGCTGCGTCCACAAGCTCTGTTTCGTCAAGGCTTTACCTCCCACCATCCGTCCTACCCTCCCCGTCCACCATGAAGAGCGCATTCACTGGTCTCCTGACTCTCACCTCGACCGTCTCGTCGGTTCTTGGCGCAAGCTATTCGCGCTCGGAGAATATCGTCGGCACAGGGTTCTACAACGCGTTCAACTTCGAGGCGATCGGGGACCCCACCGCGGGTCGGGTGTCAGTATTCGCAGCGCGTCCTGTATTCCTTGGTTGAATTTCCCTCCAGAAACTATGTCGATCAAGCTACAGCGCAGGCGCAGAACTTGACGTTTGCCTCCGGTATGTTGGCCCCTATTATCCGAAGTAAACGACCTTAACATTGGCCTAGCGGACACCTTTGTTCTCCGCGCAGACGCGACGACGGTCATCAGTGACTCAAGCGCCACGGGGAGAAACTCCGTTCGGATAAGAACCAACAATGCATACACTACGCATGTAGCGGTGTGAGTCTTCTTTCCCTGATCATCAGCGACAACTCACACGCAACAGGTTCGACGTGGTTCACATGCCTCAAGGGTGCGGGACGTGGCCTGCAATGTGAATATTCAGTTGAATACATCTTCTCGTGACTTACGAAATCCCGCAGCTGGGAAACAAATGAAGCAACCTGGCCAGCGGGCGGGGAAGTGGACATCGTCGTACGTTCAGCCATCGATGCAGTTTACCGTGATATTGACTTTCTCCGTAGGAGGGTGTCAATGATCAGGGAACCGACCAGATCACTTTGCACACGTCGCCAGGTTTGCCATTCTCGCTGGATATTGCGAGAGTATGTCTTATTGAAACATTCCCCAGGATGCACGATGCCTGCTACCCGGACCCAGACCGGGTATGTCGCTCCCAGCTTTTTTGTTCCCCCATTGATCCGTTTGCCTCAGCACATCTCTCCTTTTGGACTGCAATACCGCGGTGAACGGAAACTCGGGCTGCGGTGTCAGTGCCGGCACAGCACCCAGCTATGGCCCCACTTTCAACGCGGACGGCGGTGGATGGTATGTCGCCTTGCTTGTTGTCTGCTTTGTTTTGAACTAATCTGACTGCACAGGTACGCCATCGAGCGCACAAGCACGTTCATTAACGTCTGGTTCTGGTCTCGCAACGACGCAAGTGTCCCCGCGGACGTCAAAGCCGGTAACACGGCCGTGAACACGGACACTTGGGTGCGTCGTTCCCCCGCTGTGTCGCGGCTCCCATCGCTCAAGTATTTCTCTCCGCAGGGAACCCCGACCGCCAACTTCCCCAACACTAGCTGCGACATCTCGGAGTTCTTCGACGCCAACAATATCATTATTAACCTCACCTTCTGTACGTCCGCTTCGCCCGTGATTTTCCCTCTGAACCGACCCATCTTCTGCAGGCGGTGACTGGGCCGGACAGGCCGCCATCTACGCCCAGTCGGGATGCCCTTCGACCTGCAACAGTGCGTTCCCTATTGTTCCTTTTACAAGGACCAATGTACAGACGACTGACCAAACTGGCAGGCTACGTCGATGCCAACCCGACTGCGTTCACCAACGCGTACTTCCAGTTCAACTCGATCAACATCTACGAATGAGCCACTGGCCACAGTCGCCTTAATTAGATTTGTAGTGTATTTATCATCGGAACGGGCATCTAAAATTTAATATTTCCAAGTACCGAACGGAGGCCGCTGTATGCTGCCCATGATTCAAATTACAAAACCGATGTTTCAGCTCCACGATTAGCTTCAACGTTGCACATGAAGCTACAGTGGTGGCCAAAAAGAATTGCTGCGATGGTTTGGGGTCATTTCTTGGCCAAATCACTTCAAATAAAATGCTAACATGAGGTATGGTCAATTTTAAGAGGGTATGCATCATCTAAGGTATGCCATGTCTCTCTCGATGTCCCAGAATAAAATAAATTGCCATTTTCTGAAAAATCGACTTTTCAAATAGAGATGATATCGAAAAACGGTCAGCCTAGCATGAAAGTACTTGAAAAATAGTGTATGCCCACATTTTATTCCAATGGGATTGATTGGTAGGCTCTCTCGCAATAGCCGCCACAAGTTGGCTAGTTTGGCCATTTTTGGGCAGTTTTGGTCCATTTTTGGTCAAAATAGCCAATTTGAGAGCTGTCTTGTGAGCCAACCTACCTATCGATCTATATCAAATAAAATGTGACTATACTTCATTTTTCAAGTGCTTTCATGCCATGATGACCATTTTTGCATGGCATCAAAATCCACGATCTCGATTTTCCAAATTTGGCCAAATCATTTTATTGCGAGTGAACAAGACAGGTATGGTATCACTTAAATTGTGCATACCACCTTCAAATTCCCTGCTCGTCATGCTAGAATTTTATTTGGAGCGATTTGGCCAAGAAATGACCCCAAACCATCGCGGCACTTCTTTTTGGCCACCACTGTACGTACATCGCACTTGATTCCAGGCGCACTTTTGTTTCGGGCGCGATACACACCGGCTACGAGTCATTTGGACGAATTAAGTTGGATCCTGCTGAGGTAGTCATCGTCCCCAGTTCGGGCAAGCAGATTTGATTCGAAATACATATGTGTGGTCCTCGGTTTCAACGGTGAGCAATCTGGACCAATTTTGAAGTAGCTTATTGGACTCACAAGTCGGGACCTGCAAGTACTGCTTCGAATGCAAGGTTCAAGTCCGGCGATTTTGGGGCAGAATAAGTACTGGAAGAATGAACGGACGCAGAAATTAAATTATCTTTCCAGCCAGCGCACCAAACAAGTCGGGACCTGCAAGCACTGCTTCGAATGCAAGGTTCAAGTCTGGCGATTTTGGGCAGAATAAGTACTGGAAGAATGAACAGACGCAGAAATTAAATTATCTTTCCAGCCAGCGCACCAATACGCATGCAAGATCTTGCCTATCAATCGAGGTAAGAGCTGGAAGTAGACCTTCACAGACTGTCTCGAGAGACTACTAGTACAGTCATTCCATGGTCCTTGCATCAATTTTTTATTTTGGCTCAATAAACACCAATTTTGGGCCCACGGGCTAAAGCCAAGTTGACCGTGTGTCCCTCTGCTTCCTCTCCGTGATATGTATGATTCACTTTTTTGGTCTATTGAGTTGTTATGGAATATGAGGCACATCGCTCGCATGCAAGGACCGCGGCACGTGTCACCAGCCAAAAATAGAAATTGTTTGCAAAATAGGATTGCGCCCCAAACAAACCACTGACCGAGCCGGCATCAAAACCACTGACGGAGCATACCACCGAAACCACTGACCGAGCCCATGTTTCAACTCCGAACCGACCCCAGGGCCAACCACTGACCGAGCGAATCTCAACCACTGACCGAGCCTTTTCCGACCACTGACCGAGCCCCAGTTTTAACCACTGACTGAGCCCCACTTTCGACCACTGACCGAGCCCCACTTTTACCAGTTTCAACCACTGACCGAGCCCTACTTTTACATTATATCCCCGAACAGCCGTAACTTAAGTAGTTCAAGCACTGCAAGGTGATATTTTGTACAGCATGTACTACATGAATCATATTTTATTTCTTTGTGCGCTCGCTGCGGCGCGGTAGAACCGGCGGGGTCTTTTCTGATGACATCGGGGTCAAGGAAGACTCCGACCTATTACGGTCGTCAGGTTTTCGTCAACGAGGTATAGATCTAGCATACATTGGGTTCACGGCCAGATCCTCCGGCGTAGCAGCCCTTCACAAATGTCAAAAATGCTCTTCAGCCGTACTGGACATCACTTACCGCGACACTATATCATCCTCCCGTTCAGCCCTTGGAGATCTGTTGCAAGGTGTGTCAGCCATCCTCTTCGACGGTTAGTTAAAGTTTGCCCACGAGACTATAATCGGATAATCCGAGTCATTTCCGCACTCCTCGTCCTCCCCAGGCTCGATCGACACCTTCTTCAGCTTCATCAACTGCGCGAAAAGCACGTATCTGAAATTCTGCACTGTGCGGGCGGTAATGACCTCATTTGTGCGACGAAGATCGTTTGTTTGTCGGCGACCGAGCAGCGACATAATGAAGCATGTGTGTGGTCCACAGTCCCATCCGTTGACTTGATACGGCTGATTCTAACGCGGAATATCAATACAGAGCTGAGAGGGCTATAGAAATTGGCATACCACAGGCGAAGCATCGATGTGCCATTTGGTCCAGTCAATGACTTCGCCCAAGCTGAGGAACAAGCGTTGCAGCCATTCTTTGATCAACTGCAGACAACCCGCGGTCAGAGTGCCCAAGCGTCGGTATTGCATACTTACCTTGAATATGTCCGCATGGTAACTCCGTTCCCAATCATTCGAGCTGACTCTACGCTTCCAAGAGTCGAAAATGGCGAGATATTTCAGGTTAAAATCGATGAAAGCACATATCCAATGTTGTGGGATGTGAATTGGCATGACTATCGCTCGCGTCTCGTGTATCTTGAACCACTGAATACCGTATCAGTAGATGGGACAGCAAGAGCATGAAACTCGCCTTTTGCCGAATCCAATGTTTCCAGAAACGCTCAAGCTTCTCAGGATTGCCACGAAGCTGGTGGCAACTTTTCCGCATTTGATTGAAGAAGCTCGTTTCAAGGACTCTTGTGTCGGCTAGTGATCCATTTTTGTCGAGGTAGAATGCCCACTCATTGATTGTATCCCCGCTCACCCAACCATCAAGTGCTGAGACCCGATACAAGTGTTCCAAAAAGACGGACCCTGTATTCCCATCTAGCTTCTGGTGCTTTCCCGCGAGCTCAAGACAAAAATCGTCCGCCTGAAGGAATTAATTAGACATTGGTCATATGCTTAGCACAATACGTTTTGAAGTGGCTCACCATTCTCTTCAACGTCGCAAGTACCTCCTTGTGTGATAATGTTTCCTCATCCGAATCAGAGGATACAGCTGCAGGCGGAGCTTTTTTGGCTTTGTTAACTTCGGATTTAGGCTGCGGCAACTTCTGCGGTGTCTACGTTCAAATAAAATCTGGCATATGAATTCAAGGCCACGAAAGACAACATACCTTAGGCTCCAATGACATGTTTTTTGGTTTCTGTATCGCTTCCTCTGCCCGAGCAATCCAAGGCGGCCGGGATGCAATCTGGGAA